>JARJEI010000008.1:2091626-2832172 GCA_029955415.1 Lottia scabra
TGCTTGTGTCTCAAGATTATATTGTTCTAGGCAAGAATGGAAATATCAAATTGAGGTTTATTTTTGCCATAAGGACATTTGACATTGGCTTTCCCTTTCGCTTACAAATTGTGTCTAGGTATGATATATCTGAAAGGCTAGGAGGGAAATATCCACTACCAAAAAGTGGATTTATTTTTGAAATAACGGCATCTTGCATTTGACATTGACTTTCTCTAAGTTTGATTATAACTTGTGTCTCAAGAATATATCCGAAAGTAGAAGGAAATTTCCACTACCAAATTGAGGTTTATTTTTGACATAAGGACATTTGACATTGTCTTTCCCTTTTGATTACAAATTGTGTCTGAAGATGAAATAGCTTCTAGGCTAGAAGGGAAATATCTGCTGACAGAGCTAGAACTAGAAGTAGAGAATGTATTAAAACAGACTAATATTGATATCAATGAATGTAGACCGGCTCGAGTTCATCATAGGAAATCTTCACCCTATTGATTAACTTATTTATAGAATTTACTGTCATCTGGTATCACTGTTTATAATAGAATGTCTGCATTAGGTTTGTCTACAATTCCATAAAAATAGATTTATGTTATATAATGCTGTTTTTATACGCGTTTCTTTATTAAAATTATCATGTTACAAATTGACGTTAACCGATCATCTGAAATCAGACCCGGGTTACCCGTGAAATTGTACCCTATATCGGTTAACTGATTAACCATTTCAACACTATAAATTACATCTGCATGCAATTCTGTACAACTTTTGGAATGTTGCTGATTCTTCTGGTTTGACTAAGGACAACCAGGTGATATATTCTTGCGCTGCATCTTTAAATCCCTTCTATAAATAGAGATATTAATCAGGGTCCAATATAAACAAAACAAATGAAGCTAATCGTGACTTTATAAGTTAAGTATCCTGCTGTCTTGGCTGTTGTTATTTTGATCTTGACCTTGACCTCAATCTGTCATCGTGTCTGACCTTGAACTTTTCAATCATATCAATATTATCTGATTAGTTATCAATATAAGTATGAATTTCTTGTAAATATATTTTCTTACATATTAACCTCTAATTTACCATAAAAGTAGATTGAAATAGAACAGAAAATTAAAAAATTTTGTTTACCAGTACTTCAAAATTGGTACAATTTTTGTTTTGATATTTCTATATTGTTCTATAATGAATATATTGGGCATTATTTTATAAGCAGTACAGTGTACTCTGTCATTTCCAACATCTGAGTACTATGACATTCTGCGTAATCCGACATCTTTGTCTGGTCCTGATTGAATTCCTTCTTATGTCAGTTTAAAAAACAAGGTTATCTAGCACGCTAGTCTAGTTCTGAAATTGATACGAGTGCTATAGACATCTAACTGAAAAACAGAATGATGCAAATACAAGCCACAAGAGTCTCACTACACATGTTAACCTTGAAAGAAAACTTTCTTACTGATATTTTCATTTTAATATGAAGACAATTGTATGTTTTTATGCTGAATACAAAGTCCACAAATTCTGAATTCAAGTTTGTTTACAGTTTGCAGTGTTTCAATGAGTATTTTAAGTGGTTTTGTGTTTATTTTAACAAGCTGTTTTAAGGAGATGAATCATAGTTTCTATTCTTAACAACAATAGAATTGACAATAATGTTTACTCATTAAAACAAGGCCATCTCCTGCTTCTGAAATATCTTGCATACAATGTCCTCATCTGAACACCTATTATATCTATGGAATTTTAAGGGATTGAAAAGTGATTTTCTAAACTTTGTATGTGTATTGGGGACACTGATAGCATCAATTTACGCCATTCCAATTTCCATTCCGACATCTGTGATTCTTGCAATTCGCATAAGACTATGACGACTAAGACTATGACGTCACTGACAGTGATCTTCATAGATATCAAAAGTAGCTTCCGGTACATCACTGTCAGTGACGTCATAAAGTCATAAAGTGTTTTTTTTTGGATATGGAGATCCACACTTAAATACAACTAAATCGAGAAAGCGGCATAATAAGCAGGCATAAAAATATTGTAAAGATCTATTATCTGTACTTTGCTTTAAAGGATCCTCTATGCTTTCACTTCAAATTTCTCTGAAGAGATTATCTGAAGATTTATGATGTTATAAAGCCTTTACTTCTGGTCCCAATGCACCCAGAAAGAATATCTATATGGACTGTCTGAGTTCTATTACACTACTATCTTTCACCCCCATTTCACTTATCCTCGCCGCTATCATAGCCCGTGCTTGGCTATATGAATATCTCCTTTAAAGGGGCTAACAACTTTGGAACACTGTCCTTTGGTAGTGGAATAGCTCGGTCGGTAGCGAGTTGAATTGCCATCTGCTAGGCGATTAAGTGTCATAGGTTTGAATCCCGCTCAAAGTAAAAACATTTCTAATGCCACGGCCAGTGTTTTCGAGAATCTGCCTGGTGTCGGCTTTCACCCCTATCAGTAATAAATTAAAAATGTTAGAAATCTATTTTACATGCCCTTTAATAACTTAAAAACCACGGTACAGTGTACAATCCCTTTAAAAAATAGTGTACAAACCCTTTAAGATTTATTTGAAGACTATGTAAACAGTTATTATGATATAGAAATATATAAGATTGACTCTATTTGTTTATTTTATATTAACTTTTATTACAGAATTAGATTTATCTTGAACCATTAGACTTTCATTATCAAACTTTCATCAGGTTAGTTGGTCTGTTTCTACAGTTTGCTTCGTTCATATTAGCATGGGATGTAAAACTCCATTATTTTGTAAGCATGATTGTTACCAAAAAGTATATAATTAATGTTGTCATTATTAGATTTGTTAAGTCACCAAAAATAAAAAGTTGGAAAACACAATCACATAGTCACAGTGAGTGTAGTGACATCAGGTGTTTCGATGAGCATGAGATTTAAAACTCCATTGTAGTTCATTTATAAGCATGATTGTCATGATACACATATTTATATAACTAAGTATTCATCATTAGATTTGTAAGGTCATGAAAATGATATATGGCTTAAAAAATACTGTTTAAGGTCACAAAGTAGATGTGAAGGTGTTTCATAAGCATGTTCATTCCCTTACCCGTCAAGTCACACTAATGACACGCATATCACATATTTATTTCATAATGTTGGCCTATATAGTAATTATGTGACCATCCTTACTCATTTTGAAACACCTGATGGTACTTCTTGTTTTAGGATTCAACTTAAAGCCACATACTGGCTAGTTTTATAGTTTTTGATTTTTTCATTCTTTGGATGAAATTTTGATTAACAGAATTGTTTTGGCTTGTATGGATTTTTATTACTCGTGTTGCATGTTAGTCATGAATATTTCCTGCGGCCCTATTTTATATCCCAGGTACATGTCTCAGTGAGAGATATTCTAGTTGTACCCTGGGGGAATAATCCATACAGTAATATAATCATACAGAGAAAACAAGCTCTTCATTGATAATTAACTGTCTGCTTCTATATCAAAATAGATTATTATTCTTTTATGGAAGAGTTTCATGTAATTTAGACTGGAAATAGGGTGGTTGAAAGGTAACAAGTTACTATTCAACAGAAGGCACTGGTACAGGGTTAAAGCAGTGTTCACTAATTGTAGAGGTTAGGGTGGTTGAAAGGTAACAAGTTACTATTCAACAGAAGGCACTGGTACAGGGTTAAAGCAGTGTTCACTAATTGTAGAGGTTAGGGTGGTTGAAAGGTAACAAGTTACTATTCAACAGAAGGCACTGGTACAGGGTTTAAGTAGTGTTCACTAATTGGAGTGGTTAGGGTGGTTGAAAGGTAACAAGTTACTGTTCAACAGGAGGCACCGGCACAGGGTTGAGAGTAAGACATGTTAAAGCAGGCCTTCTCAATTGTTTTTTGTAAAAAGCCAAATGCATTTCATGAAAAAAGTCTAAGGGCCAAATAGAGCTTAGCTAGCATAGCGAGAAGAGCGTTTTAGCGGAAGAGGTCAGTTTTTAGGAGCCATTCTTAAGGGCGTCGCGGGCCGGATTTGGTCTGTGTTAGGGACATGTCTAGGTACTAGAGTGTGGCATTGTCAAGTTCTAGTGCCATCAAGTGTTTCAAAAAGAGTAAGCATGATTATCAGATAAAAGTTTTGCTAATATATCGTCAGTTATCTGTTGGAGTAAAATATGGAAGAAATATGTAATACGCGCGCTGAAAAGACTGTTGATATTGCACGATAAATAACCTTGAATATTAGCTATATATATATAAAGTATGAAATTAGAAATGTACATGGTTATCAGATAAAATACATCTAAGTAAATATAGCTCACATGATTACAGGATTATTTCTATATTTGAATAGACCATGCAGATTATACTTTATATTAATAATTTGAACAAAAAATTGCTTCATGCTGTACATGTTAAAGATCTTTCGACAGTTAGAAATTGAAAGACTAGGCTTATGCTGTGTCCTGGAAAATTTCCCTCATTGCACAGTGCATAGCATTTCATTTGCTTGTCCTCTTTTTCTCAGTAGGATCATGGAAAAAGCGTCTAGTCTTTCGGATGGGACAATAAACTAAGGCCCTATGTGCTAAAATTTTCTTCATTTCACACTACATGCTGGTTGCCCATCTGCATTAGCCCAAACAGACAGGCAGAAAAGCAGGATGTAAAACTTATTAAAATTTTTATTTGATTTGTTAACAATTTGAGTTTGATTTTAATAGTTTGCATGAATTTGTTCACCCTTCATGTTCAAATGTCTGGTGCAGGACAGTGCTCTATTATTGCTACTGTAGAAAACAAGATTTTCTCTATTGTATCGACTATCTAATAAAAGAAACAGTTGATCAGAAACCTTGTTCAATGAATGGCACAATCAAGAGCAATAGTTGTATACTAATGGACCTGCTTTAAAGAGAAGTACCATCAGGTGTTTGAAAAAGAATAGGCATGGTCTGCTTTATGAACCATCCTTGGATGTTGAACGTTTTTTAAACTTGAATCATGGTGTGAAAAAATTGAAAGCTCCATTCACACATTACTGGTAAACATAAAATAAACCGGATTTACATGAAAAAAAATGTTTTAAATTGTGCAATACGTAATTTACACTGTCATTTTCACTGAATTTTTTAGATAATTTAAAAATGAACGATATGTGAACTTAAAACATCCAGTGTGGAAAGGTTTAAAGCGATACAATCTCTTAGAATGAACAAAAAAAATAAGTTCTCAAACTTGGTCAATCAGAGTATATATTCATCAACAATGTCCAAAGTTTGCATAAACCCCATAAAATTATGTAAATTTCCATATAATAACAGGTTATAATTGATAAACGCCTTAAATTCGATTAAGAGTTTTTCAATTATTGTATATAAACATAGATTTATCTGGATTTATCAGATTATTTAGGTAATCTGTTGTATAGTTATGACATCAGACAAGTCCCCTGATGAATATAAACTCCTATTGACCAAATTTGAAAATTTAGATTTTTGTTCATTCTAAGAGGTTGTATTCCTTTAAAAAGTTTGTGTTTATCAAGCCAAATGGTCAGGTAGGTTCGTTTAAAAGTGCGTAGTTTTCATTGACTGTTTGAAATTAAAATAAAAACAAATTTTATTATGTAAAACAATAACCCAGTACAATCTAGAATTGTCCTTCAAAATATATAAGGATGGCTTTTGAAATTTTTAATCAAATTTGATCATTCGTTCTTAGTGCAATGAGAATTTCAAAAGTCTGAGCTAAAATCATCTAAGGTTGATATTTGATTTTTTTGTGGTGTTGACAAATTTGGTCATTTGTTCTTGGTGAAAGGCATTATTTGAAGAGATTTTAAAAAGTGCAACGGAGAGAAAAAATTTTATTTTTGCAAGTCGTTTAAACTGTATAAGGGTCACCATTGAGTTTTAGATGACAGCCACTATTGGTGCTAGAAAAATTTGAAGAAAGATTTGAACTGATAAAGAACAAGTAGCATTCTAAACATCAAAAGGTGCCTACGGAATTTTAATCTGTTCACCTGTCTTTTGTGGTGCATCATCTGTTGAAACAGGAATTGTGTTTACGGAAAATGGTAAGTGTTTATTGTCGATACATGTTTTAGAAAGTTGTTTGAATTCTTTCTGCATTTCTACAGTTTATCATTACTGGGTACTGGTAAGAAATTCTTGAATTGTTAAAGATTTGATACTAACATGCGAGACTTTTATAATCTTGTAATTTTTATCATCTTGCATCGGTACCTTGATGGTTCAAGCTCTGTTCTTGCTTTTATTCCAATTGTCAGGCATGTTTTTTGAATGGTGTCTTAAGTCTGTTTTCAACCTGGAAAGTTTCAATTTATTTTCAGGCCCGTAGGAAACAATTTCATATTGGGGGTGAAAATTGTGCAAAAACTCATTCTGAAGGGTGGTGGTGCTGAATTCAATGCTGCTCCTGTGTTTATAAAGGAATTTTGATTTTATGGCTCTATAAACAACATACCAGTAATTTCTGGTTTTATTTTTATTATTGCTTCAGTCATTAATGTCAAAATTATTGCCCCCTTCCCTTCTTCGGTAGTCCTTTGATGAAACATAAGACGTTAAACTCCATTCCATTAAATTTCATATAAAGATGTTGTACCTGTGTTAGAACATGAAGTATTTTATAAAAGTTTATTTTACATATTAAACAAAACTTTCCCTTCTTTGATGAAACATAAGACGTTAAATTCCATTCCATAAAATTTGATATAAAGATGTTGTACCTGTGTTAGAACATGAAGTATTCTATAAGGGTTTATGTTAAACATGGTAGTCATTAACTACAGGGTCAAACTTTATAATCTACAGACTCCACTATAACATTCTCACCTTCAAATGTTGGCAATAGTCGAATAAACACTAATCCATTCCAAAGAAAGTAAAGATTTTATGGGTTGTCTGTTTGAATGTCGTCCAATAACTGGTTGAAAACATGTTAAAGGGACAATAGGAAGACTTGTATGTCTTGTTTGTTTTAAAACTGATAAATTTTGGATTATTTATTACATTAAAGAAAGGGTTAAGAAGTAGTATAGCGAGGACACTGATAGCATTGATTTACACCATTCCAATATTCCATCAAAGTAATACTTTCAATTCCACTAAAACTTAGCACTTTATGATGCTATTAATCATTTTAAAACACTTTCACTGACTTTGCTACATCCCAATCATTTAAAGTGATATTTCAGCATCAATGTAGCGATTACTGTTAGAATACAATATGAATGATGAAGTTATTAGCCTATTTCCATATTTTCAAGGTAAACATGCAAATGATGCCAAATTCTAACGCTATAACTGACAACTCTTCCCCAAAAATGATATTTGAATTTCTGCACTAGTGATTACTAGTAAAACAATTATGATAAATTACTTTAGTCAGTGATGAAGTTATCTCAACGACGACGAAAGCTCATAAAATAAATTACTTTAGTCAGTCTTAAAAGGTGTCATCTTACTTCTTTTATCATACAACTACACAGAGTGATACGTCACTTCTTTCAGTAAAACAATTACTTAGTATGCAAGGTAACTTCATTAGACATGTGTCATTTGTGAGACTTATACATGCAAATGATGCCAAATTCTTATTCCATAACTGACAGCTTTTCCTCAAAAAGGCATTTCTGCACTGATGAAACAATTTACTGGTATTCTGCAATTTGAATGGGTAAATTTCATTAGCCTACTTCCATGTTTTCAAGGTAACTATACAAATGATGCCAAATTCTAACACACTTATTGCAAGTGCTGTAGCTCAACCTCAAAATGATATTTCTGCACTAATGCAACAAATACTATTATTAGTAATCAATATAATATAAATGTAGGGCATTTGTGCGACTTATACATGCAAATGATGCCAAATTCTTATGCTTTAACTGACAACTCTTCCTCAAAAATGATATTTCTGCACTAGTGAAACAATTACCTGAATGAATGGTAAAGTAATTAACCCACTTCCATGTTTTATGTTTTACCTTGATGATTTTCACATTTCTCTCTCGTTATATTAATACATATTCCTTTCAACTACTGATTGTAATACCATGTGTTAAATTAAATAGCAGTTTCCTCTTTCAAAACTCTCTGATTTAGCCAAATAGGTGCAGAAAGTTGGATATAAAATACCATTTCATTTCATTTCCTCTTTGGAATAAAGATACACTAATCATAATATGAGAATGATTATTTTGATAGTTCGTTTTTGATCTGGGTGTGAAAGTCAGATGCCATCGGATAAATGATATCCTTGTAAAATAAAGATGTTTCTTTTTTCTTTCTATTAGCCAAATAGGTGCGGAAAAGTAGGGTGTAAAACACCATTTTATGTAATTTCTTCTTTGAAACATAAGTACACAAATCATAAAGAGAAAACTGACATATACCTGTCCAAAGGCAGGTCATGCTGACATTTCTAGAACACCTGATGTCAGTGTATGATACAGTTAGATATTTTTGCCTCCCATGTTTTATGTGTTTGTTAAGGTTATGTTGAACTTCACGGTCTAAGCAGATAATATCGATGTGTATTACTTTCTAAACTTTGTATATGTGTATCAGCAGGGACACTGATCTGCATATCATAAAGACATCAATATAGCTTCCGATAGATCACTGTCAGTGACATCATAAAACTTGTTAGTTTTAGTGGAATTACAAGAACCACAGACTTCGGAATGGAAATTGGAATGGAGCAAATTTATGCTATCAGTGTTCGCGATACACATACAAAGTTTAGAAAACCTTTTTACAATCCCTTTTAAAGTGCAATTTCTGCAGTTAGATACTAGATAAGTATGAGTAGGTCAAAAGAACAGAATATAAAATATTACATTTTTGAGTCGACCTGGAGACCTGGAGATACACTGACCTATATTCTCCTACATTGTTGAAATTGATAGCATATTGAATATTATTATTTATTATAACACTGTGGTATTTATATTCTATTGATCATAATAATACTTTAGTCTACTTAAAGGGATTGTAAAGAGGTTTTCTAATATTTGAACTCCTTGTCAAATACGACAAATCTGTTACTTGCATTTTGGCAGAATTGTATAGTCAGGCATGAATTGATCTCGTTGCACCTCATGATTTTGACCTATATAGTAGTGGCGGGTGTCGTGCGCGAAGCAGACCATGCTTACTCTTTTCAAAACACCTGATGGTACTTCTCGTATGTGAAGTCCACTGCTATATAAATATTGCACCCGATTTTGTCATGCTCTGGACGAGATTTTTGATTAACGGAATTTTATTATGTGTATTGGGACACTTGAATTAATTTGCATCATTCCCATTTTCATTCCAACGCCTAGTGTTCTTTCGATTCCAGTTGAAATGAAATGTACTCAATATTTAGGACTTTCTTTTCTGCACTAGTTTGAAGTTATGAAGGACTTCCTTAATCTGATTGTAGTTGATTGTCCCATCTGGCAAATAGGTGCTATAAATCTCTGAAAGAAAAAGGAGCAATTGGATGCAAATGGACTTAGTTATCAGTTATCTTTCATATATTTCCTCTAAAGATTTGTTGCTACCGATATTACGAAACTGTTTTTTTGCACTTCACGTATCTGACTGCAGTTCTAATTGTTATTACTGTACTTGTGTGTTTTATTATTGTAAAATCTATTATCAATCAATAATTAAAATCAATAAGGTGATTGATTATTTCTGATAATCAATACAGATCAATCAACTTATTACCTTGTGATTTTCATTGACTTAGTCGTGCTGAAATCTCACTTTGAAGGGATTTTTTACATTGATTTCAACTCTATTTATTGACATAGTCACGTATTTACTCTGGTAGGTTAGATATTGACATTTTTCCAAGATTGCATATTGGCCTGGATGTTCAGGGGCCTTATTCTCAAAAACTTAACTTAAGATGATTTTAGTATTCTAGTCATCTGATTGGTCAGTTACTAAAATTGATTTTAAATTTAGTTTTATTATCCAATCAGATTGCTGTATTTCTTAAAATCTGGATTTTATCTTAGTTAAGTTTTCAAGAATAAGGCCCCAGGTATGTTAGTTATTGTCATTTTTCCAAGATTGCATATTGGCCTGGATGTCCAGATATGTTTTCACAATAACCCAAAGCTATGTGTGCTGCAGGAAGGATACAGATACCTTGACAGTAGAAAATTAAACTTCATCTCAGTCGTTGTCATGCAAATCAGCTGCTACCAAATATGTTATAGTAAAAGACCCACTCGTATCAACTTCGGAACTAGACTAGCGTGCTAGGTAACTTTGTATACTATACAGTAGTCGCCATATTGAATAAATTATTGTTCAGCCAATCACAATCATTCTTCAGAGAGTGTAGTTTTTTTTTTCGAGGTAAAAACCGCCAATCAAAATCAATCTTCAAACTAGAGTTGTCTTCCCTTGTCAATTTACCAAGATGGACGACTATTATGACCGAGTCACTGTATAGTCTCCCATAATGACAAAGTTTGAGCCGAATGGTCAAAGACCATGTCCATGCCATATCATTCAAAACTGGCTAGATTTCTCTTTATAATGATTAAAATCAGGTTTCACACCAATATTCTAGACATGTATTATTCTATTGATCGGGGTAGTTTAATAGTCTATCATGTATTCAGGTTGAATGATAAATTAACGTGAATTTACTGAAAGATATATTACTGTTAAACAATTGAAACATTGAAACACAAAGTCATAACAACAAAACACATGCATGATCAATCCCAACCTAAAACAAATCTCGAAATCACAATGACTTTACATTTCTTACTCTTTTAGAAACACCTGATGGTACTTCTCTTTGGAGTAATCCACTGCTGAACAACCATTACTCTTGATTTTTTCATGTTTTTGGATGTGATTTTGATATATACGGAATTGTTTTGCTTATCCAGATTTTTATTGGTAGCAGCTAATGAACTTATCTAGCCTAGTTAAAGGGATTGTAAAGATGTTTTCTAAATTTCGTATGTATTAGGGACACTGATAGCATCAATTTGCTTCAAAGTTTCAGTCAGTCTGTAGTTTTTATACGCCCTCATCTCTCTATGAGGACGTATATTGTCGGCACCCCTGTCCGTCCGTCCATCCGTCCGTCCGTCAACATTTGCTCGTAAACACTCTAAAAACTAAAGTTTTTGACGGAATCAAATGAAATTTGATATGTGTATACATATTCATGAAACGAAGATCAAGTTCGAATTTAAGCTATTTTCGACTGTTAGAAGCAGAGTTATTGCCCTTGCCCCAAATCTGTCGGTCTGTCAATCAACATTTGCTTGTAAACGCTCTAAAAACTAGAGTTTTTGACGGAATCAAATTAAATTTGATTTGTGTATACATATTCATAAAACGAAGATCAAGTTCGAATTTAAGCTATTTTCGATTGTTAGAAGCAGAGTTATTGCCCTTGCCCCAAATCTGTCGGTCTGTCAATCAACATTTGCTTGTAAACGCTCTAAAAACTAGAGTTTTTGACGGAATCAAATTAAATTTGATTTGTGTATACATATTCATAAAACGAAGATCAAGTTCGAATTTGAGCTATTTTCGATCGTTAGAAGCAGAGTTATTGCCCTTGCCCCAAATCTTAATTATGCTATTACTCTCTTAGTTTTCAACCGATTTTGATAAAACTTTAAATAGATGTATTTGGACCTAAATCGCAAGGTTTGAGAAAGTTTAGTTTACTCCTAATTAAATTTAAGACTTTTTCGTTAGGCGTATTTGGCCATGGTCCACTATCTTTACTATTCAATCTAAATGAAATGAAATGGATATTTTAGTTAGGTACATTGTCACACAAATATTTTGATTACCTTGCAATTTCTGAACTACTGAAGAATTTCTAAAAATATCGTTGACATTTGAATGAACTGTTAAATTTTTTCTTTGCATGATGAATTGTCGTATTTTTTTTTGACAAAATTATGTTTGTGACAGATGAAATTGCAAATGTGCAAATTTTTTAGGACAGAAAAATGTTTATTGCTGTATTTCTTAATATTTGAATGGATTGTAAAAAGTTTTTTTCAAAAAAATATATTGACATTTGTATGAACTGTTAAAAATTTTTGCTTTTTATTTTTACATAATGGTATTTTTTTTTTTGAGACGTAATTATGTTTGTGACACAGATGAATTGTTGATGTGAACATTTAGGTTTTTTTTAGATAAATGTTTATTGTTATGGGGAAGGGGAACAGTCTGCAATTGAGGGTGAATTTGGGTCTTAAATATAAAAAGTTTCCATAACCTCCAGAAGTAATAGAACGGCACAAAAGTTATACAATCCCTTCAAATATACCCCAAACTAAACATAACTTTTTCTTATTCTATATAAGGTATAGTCTTACTACGATACGAATCATACACCTCTTTTAATATTTTATGGATGATACTGAACAATATTAAAAGTATTATTAAAATCAATCAATTATTGAGCATTCTAGAGTGTTTAACAACTCATTTTCGAGAACAAGGGCAATAATTCATAGTTGATATTTTGTTATTTAGCTGTTTTTCAATAGGGTTTATCTTTGGGTGATTACGGAAAATCACATAAAGTTTCGTCAAAATCTGTTAAGAATTGTGACCTGTAGAGTGTTAACGAGCAATTGTGGACGAGCGGACAAGGGTGACAACAATATAAGCCCCGCCCCCCCATTTGATGTAATATCTCAAAAACTGTTAATCAGTTGTAAGCTATTATTAACAGTTTTTGCGATAGTGACGTCAGAAAATGCTTGGTAAAAGTAAAATTACAAAACTCACAGATTTGTGTCGGCTAAAACACTTGAAAAGCCTAGAAATCCATTTAGAATTCCCTTTTAACAAAAAGAAATACACGAAATGGTACTTCTCAAAGGTAAGACCACTAATGTACGATTATTGCTCAAGATTTTGTCATGCTCTGGATTATGGACGAGCTTTTTGAAAAACAGATTTGATTTTTGCTTATACTGATGTTTATTATTATCATTCTTAGAGGTAGTGTTCCTTTAAGGAAACCTCTGACCGATACCATTGATGAGTTGCGTTAATTACCCCTGGTCGTTAAGTGGACAGATGAAATATTAACGAATTACTGACCTGCTGGTCTGAATGATCACTGTCGGTATGTAGTTATTTATTATTAATCGAAGACCTGACCACAGATTACAGACAGTATATATAATTGATTAACTTCCTTATATAGTACTGTTTCAGTCTTCTATGCCTAGATTATTTTGGAAATTGAATAGGAACCTCGGTATTTGTGCATCATTTGGATTTTAAATACTTCATAGAATTTATTCCAAAAAATGCTGTGTACGCTAAAGGGCTAGATGTGCAAAAATAACTTGTGTTATGAAGCGAGGCAATTCTGTGTTTAATTTACAGTTTTAGTATCAAAGTAAGTAATTCCTTTTTTGTCATGAAATGAAATTACATCCTTAGAAATGAAATTTTAAAATGAGTTTAAAAATCTGATCCCTAACTTAAAATAGTCTGATGTAAAACCCTGTCCTTTGTGTAAAGAAATTAAATTTAGTATCATTCTTGGTCTGAAATAAAATGTAGATTTAAATCTCATTGAGTTAAGCCCCTCTCCCACCTAAAAGAGTTGAAAGCTGAGTACGATTTGGATACAAATTAGGAAGCTCCTAGAATCCTCAGAAGAATCTGGATTTGTATCCAAATCGTACTCAGGACGTACTTTGCTTGCAAGTCTTGAATGTGGGAGAGGGGCTTAGCTCATCTTTATAATATTGAGTTAATGAAATGAAATTGAATTTAACATGCTACGTGAATTTTACACCTGGAAATATAAAAGTCTATGGTGTTATTAATGGGTTCTGTATTAGTAGAGTTCATCTTAAGGTCAGAACAAAAGATAGTCTAATTTCTTAAATTTATCTCAGTCTACCGGCCTTATATCTCTATCAACAGTTTGCTCTACTTTCTGGCTTTCTGTGAACATTCAGAATAGTTTGTTCTACTTATTGAGTTTCTGTGAAGGTAAGGTTAAAGGGGGAGTATTTAAAGACAGAAAGAATCATCTATAATTTACAAGGATAACGACTTGGGTTTCGTGAGGATCCTTTCTCCCAGCTGGTCCTTGGCCAAACTCTTGGCATTGATCTTTCTCAGATTATCCGTACCAATTAATAGCTGGGTGGACTGGAATTATGAGTGAAGATGACTTATTCAAGGTCATCGAACTTTCACACCCTGATCGAGAACTGAACTCTCAAACATAACAACCACCTAAGCAAATGACTTTCTAAAGAAAATTGTGCTGGCTTTCTGTGAAGATTTAGAATAATTTGCTCTACTTATTGAGTTTTAGTGAAGGTAAGGTTAATAGGGGGAGGAGGTGCAGAAAAGTTTGTTAAAGGTAGAGTATGCCACACCAACATAATAGAAATTCCACTTGTTCTTGCCACGAAAATGACTTAAGTTGGTTCTTGTTCTAAGTTTTACTTACTGATATTACAGATTAGTTAGTTGTGGTTGATGATTAGTTAGTCGTGGTTGATGATTAGTTAGTCGTGGTTGATGATTAGTTAGTTGTGGTTGATGATTAGTTAGTTGTGGTTGATGATTAGTTAGTCGTGGTTGATGATTAGTTAGTCGTGGTTGATGATTAGTTAGTCGTGGTTGATGATTAGTTAGTCGTGGTTGATGATTAGTTAGTTGTGGTTGATGATTAGTTAGTCGTGGTTGATGATTAGTTAGTCGTGGTTGATGATTAGTTAGTCGTGGTTGATGATTAGTTAGTCGTGGTTGATGATTAGTTAGTCGTGGTTGATGATTAGTTAGTCGTGGTTGATGATTAGTTAGTCGTGGTTGATGATTAGTTAGTCGTGGTTGATGATTAGTTAGTCGTGGTTGATGATTAGTTAGTCGTGGTTGATGATTAGTTAGTCGTGGTTGATGATTAGTTAGTCGTGGTTGATGATTAGTTAGTCGTGGTTGATGATTAGTTAGTTGTGGTTGATGATTAGTTAGTCTTGGTTGATGATTAGTTAGTCGTGGTTGATGATTAGTTAGTCGTGGTTGATGATTAGTTAGTCGTGGTTGATGATTAGTTAGTCGTGGTTGATGATTAGTTAGTCGTGGTTGATGATTAGTTAGTTGTGGTTGATGATTAGTTAGTCGTGGTTGATGATTAGTTAGTCGTGGTTGATGATTAGTTAGTTGTGGTTGATGATTAGTTAGTTGTGGTTGATGATTAGTTGTGGTTGATGATTAGTTAGTTGTGGTTGATGATTAGTTAGTCGTGGTTGATGATTAGTTAGTCGTGGTTGATGATTAGTTAGTCGTGGTTGATGATTAGTTAGTCGTGGTTGATGATTAGTTAGTCGTGGTTGATGATTAGTTAGTCGTGGTTGATGATTAGTTAGTGGTGGTTGATGATTAGTTAGTGGTGGTTGATGATTAGTTAGTTGTGGTTGATGATTAGTTAGTTGTGGTTGATGATTAGTTAGTCGTGGTTGATGATTAGTTAGTCGTGGTTGATGATTAGTTAGTCGTGGTTGATGATTAGTTAGTCGTGGTTGATGATTAGTTAGTCGTGGTTGATGATTAGTTAGTCGTGGTTGATGATTAGTTAGTCGTGGTTGATGATTAGTTAGTTGTGGTTGATGATTAGTTAGTTGTGGTTGATGATTAGTTAGTCGTGGTTGATGATTAGTTAGTGGTGGTTGATGATTAGTTAGTTGTGGTTGATGATTAGTTAGTCGTGGTTGATGATTAGTTAGTTGTGGTTGATGATTAGTTAGTCGTGGTTGATGATTAGTTAGTCGTGGTTGATGATTTGATTAGTTAGTTGTGGTTGATTAAAAAGGTTGGTTAGTCGATTGACTGTTAAGTTCATCAATGTCCATAATAATACTATAAGGGGTATCTGTAAATTTATTGATATTGCGTACTTGGTAGTTGTTATAATAAGTAAAGTTGGTAATATTATTAAAGAGGTGTCTGCTAAGTGATTGGTTATGGCTGAGGTTAAAGCCAGTCGTTGTATAATATGAAATCAATGGAGGTAATGTGATGACAATAAAGATATCAGAGTGTTAGTTTATATAGGTTAATCTGATTTACTATAGTCTTATAGCCTATCAATCACAGGTCTGGTCGTCAGAAATACATTGTAAGGTACTTGTCCTGATCAGATTGGGCATTATAGACTTTATTCATGCCTCATTTTGAAACCTAGGTTCATAACGCATATTACGTCGTCCATCATAAAATGTGACGTAAAATTATGAAAAGGAATGTGACATCACATATCAACAGCACGAGAATTAATTAAAAACAGAAGCGATATTTGTTACGTAAAAGTATCTGCAATAAATAAAAGTATGACAAATACAAGTTGGGAGTGAAACTCAGAATTAAATTCGTTTAAATGATATTAAGATATTGATAGACCAAGATGAAAAACATAAAAACTTGGTGAACTTGGACTGTTATACTTTTGGTGAGATCAAATTCCTTGTTAGTGTTAACACTGGTGTTAATACAGAATTTGGACTGGGTCACATGCAAATATTACCTTATTTGATTGATATTGAAACGCTGAATTATGTAAATGATTGATATTAAAACTTCACCTATGTAAAAGATACACTGGTTTTGCATGTTCACACCCTATAGTACTATTTCAACACGAAAAATTAGTTCAAATGTTGTGTTATGTGTTGGTGTTAACACTAACATGGAACGCTAACACGAGATTTGACCTTGCCCATTGTATTTTGTTGGATTGTGTTTCTATTTTTGTGATCTTGACTAACAAATCGTTTTCTTCCTGTTTATATTTGTAACTGAGGCCACACAAAAATAATACTGTGGTTCCGGTAACGCATCTTAATTATTTAGGTGGGGTAGGAGGGTAGGGATGATTATTTTATTTTGGCAAGTTATTTTGAGGTCTTTAGCAGGGTAGGGGACACTCGACGTTTATTTTATTTTTGTCAATATTAAAACTCAACAACAGCTGCTCAGTTTTGAATTTATAGCTGGAGGAAAATGAGATTGGTACCGGTATTGACATAATATTAAAGAACAAGGTGATATTTTTCTTAAAACTTTATTAAAACAAACCAAAACAAACTGACTGGCTGCAAGTGTCTCAGACATGTCAGACTGAACTTTAAGTACTGGCCTTACCAAAGGGGTACTTGCAAATTGGCCTAAAGCCCTTCCCAGCACAATTTTCACACAGAGGGAGCACTACTTTATATCTCTTCTTGAGATCAAAGTCACTGACAACGTTGCTCGTGCCACATTGGCAACAAAGATCTTTCCTACCAAGGCCACTTGCACTGTAATAAGTTGTTTCAATGGGGGAAGCACATGTGATATTCAGCTTAGAAAAAATCTTACCATGCAGTGGGTGGCCAGGTGGCGTAAGTGGTGCACCACAACTGAAGTCAAACTCAGACAAGAGGAGAGCAACCTGTGTTGTATGCCTTGAAGTAAACCTGCTCTTTGAGTAAATGACTCTTGGTTTTTGGCATTCAGTGCATGTTGCCGATCTTTTTGGCGGGAAAATGACCCTAACCTGCAGCCCTGTATAAATAGCTTCGGCAATCGGCGCAGCCGATGTCATTTTGAATTATCTAAGGCGAAAAAATAGCCGAAGCCTTTATCCGACAAAGTTTAATTTTATTAGAGTGTTCGAGACAAGTCACGTCATCCGTTGAAATGTCGAGGTTTTATAAAAAAAAAAATAGACCTGTTTCAAATCTTTAAATATAGAGTCAAAATTACATATTTTTGAATGAGTTTGATTGTGAACGTATAAAATATTAATGCATTGAAATAACTGTAAAAAGACAATATCAGTAATTATTAATTTAAACGCGTCACAGACGTTTAAAGAAGGATAGGAGAAGGAATATTTTACCGCAAATTATAGGGCCTACTGTTTTAACTATGTCATAGTCGGGAGTCCCCTTCTCATTGGCTATTTCCACAGAGTATTAAAAATACCGGCCAATGAAATTAATGTATTGGGATTCCCCAATCTCTGACCTTGCTATTGGTACCGACGGAATATTATATTATCAATAGAAGGGGTAAAGCGTGATTTTGAGAGAAAAAAAGTCATATCTTCCACTGAAATATCAACTTAAAATAACTTGAATCACGTAAATTTGAAATCTATAGCCATTTCTTCGTTAGAAAAAGTATTCAAAAGAGAATTATCTGGACATATGCAGCCGGCGGAATTCACTTGAAGTAGAACTAACACCCCATCAACAATAACGTAATGGACTCTTCTGACGTTGTCTTGTCGTTTTATTAATAGCTTATAAAACATTCGAAAGGAAACTAATAAAATATGAACGAAAGTACTTAGGTCTATATTTTAAATAGGCCTTCAAATCAGGAGGGGGAAAAGACGGTAAGGGGCAGATTTGTGGTACTACTACTGGGGTGATTAAATATGACTACAAAATAATTTGTTAAAATAGTGTTATTCAGACTGCATCTTCGAGAGTTGGGGTCGGCCTAGGATCATGCTTATTTTTTTTACAAGTTCCAAAAAATCTTTAGGGTCGGCAACATTACAAGGGGGTCGGTCGGGTTACCGGAACCACAGTGTTTTTTTTGTGTGGCCTGATGAATAAGACAAGAATTGTGCCAATGTTTACCTTCTGATTTATCTGATGATGCAATAGATAGGAATTATAAGAATGTCTTGGCACATGTGAGTTTGTAGAGCATTTTGAGAAAGATGAGATCGACTTATCACGGAACCAATATGTTTTACTTCTTTTTTATCTCATTATGCAATAGATTGGAATTATTTGAATTTCTTGGCAGAATTTCTTGTTTTATAAGATGTTGTAAGAACACTTTGAAAAAGATAAGATTTGTTTTATGATGGAAGCAATACGTTTAAATTACATTTATTTTATGGTTTACATGTAATTTGAATTATTACAATTGGGTTCAGGATTGATTTCTTGATCACGTAAATCAGTTAATTCCCATGCAAGATATTGATAAATTGAAATGATAAAAGATGAGATAAGTTAAGATGGTGGAAGATGATTTTTGTTGATCACATGAATTTGATGTAAATTCCTATTGGATAAGCTTATCGATAAACTTAGTTAAAAAGGATAAGACCGATATGACTTCGTGTTTCGATTGGAAGTGATAATGTTTACCACTATTTTATCTGATGATGCAATAGTCGAGACGATTTCTTAGTCACGGGAATTTGACTTATAAAAATGTAAATTCCTATATTATTCCCTGATGTAGACTAAGTTAAAAAGAATAAGACTGATATGATATGGTGTTTTGATTGGAAGCGGTGATGTTTACCTCTATATAATCTTATGATGCAATAGTCAAGATGATTTCTTGGTCACATGAATTTGACTCAGAAGTGAATTCCAATACACATAACCCAATAAATGTAAATTCTTATAAAAGATATTGATAAATTAAGGTAAAAAGGTTACTCTGTTGTCAGCTGTAAGAAAATATTGATGACTAATTACCTCGGTAACAGGTTAATACTCTAGAAACCTGGTATATCAACTAATATCTAGGTATAGTGTAATATTTATAAATATCAGGTCTCGTATTGACCTGGTAATATCTGATAATGACCTCAAACTTCTTATAAATAGTGTAAACAGGATTGGGATATCAGTGAGATATGAGGAATATTAAATGGTTTTTTAACTAAGAAGGTAGCTGGCAAACAGATGCAGGTATGTGAACATGCTGTGCATTTAAATCAATTATTGCAGATTTGGATAAATTGGTTTGAAAGAAAGGAAAATGTGGTTGAATTAAAATTTTGAATAAGTTTCTTACTAAAAGAAGTAAAATGATTTTAAAGTGGTTTTCTAAACTTTGTATGTGTATCGGGGATACTGATAGCATCAATTTGTACCATTCCCGTTTCCATTCCAACATCTGTGGTTATTGCAATTCCACTAAAACTAACGCGTTTTATGACGTCACTGATAGTGATCTGCATAAATATCAATACTATAGATCACTATACATATACAAAGTTTAGAAAACCACTTTACATTCCCTTTAGGTTATGATTACAATAGGGTTAACGGTGAATGGCTGCAGTGTACAATGAGGGAAGATTTGTCAAATCAATTGGGCATTGTGTCCTTGATCTGTATCTTATATCAATGACATTGCCTCTCATATTTTCTATTATACCAGTATTTATAATTCCCTGTTAGGTGAATTGTATCTTACCTATTTATGTACCTTAAAACATCAAAAATTTCCAAAAAATTATAGCAAACAAGTATTAGGATATTATTATCAACAAATTACATCCAAGAAATTTTAGTTTTTCTCAATGTTAGCAAACAGTAATAAGAGTTGATTGGCAAATACAATCACATCAGTGTACATAGTTGGATTTGACATGATTCCCCTGTACAAATAATGATTTGTGCACTTAAAACTGTTATTTGCGGTCAGCGTGTCACTGTGCTGTAAATTCTCATGCACTCAATGCGTTATAAATGGTTTGTTTGAAAGCACGTGATATATTTAGGTGTTAGATGTATGGTGTGGGTTTATCAGTACCGGTACAGTAGAAAATTTACAAATTTTCAGATTTCTAACTTGCACAGGGACTCAGTTTATTGTCCAAGGATAAAGCACAAAGCTTTTCCCATGCCATCCCATTTGACCTGCATCGCTGACGAGGGGAGAACTGGGTTAAAAATCAAAAGGTATTGGTATAAACTTCACTTATGCCAGAATTGAAATGTGGACCTTCCGGTTAGCAAGAAAGCATCTAAATGAGACCAGGACTTCCCCCTCCCTCCCTCCACCCCCGTCTAAGTCTAATCAGCTAACCTGTATTTTAAACCCAAAATTAGGAGCTGACATTCTGAAATTGAACCCAGAAAGCATCTGAATGAGTCCCCATGACATTCCTCCCTGTCAGTTAACCTGTATTTTAAACCCCAAATTTGGAGCCTGGTCCTTGAGGTGATTGATTGATCGGATTGAGTTTTGTAAATTTGTCTTCGAGTCATGTTTTTTTCATCCGATGCTTTTTCACGTTCTTGATTTGTAGTTTTGTGTATGTTTAACAGCTAGGACGGGTGTGGCGCCAGGCAGGGTATGCTTACTCTTCTAGACACCTGATACCACTTTTCATTATTATATACTTACTCATGTATGATTGATATAATTCCTCATGTGAAAAGTTCATAAGCTTTTACCTATGTTTCGTCAAAATGTCCTTTTGGATTTCGAGTTTCGTTTTGTGGTTCGGATCGTTAGTACTTGGTTTCTTTATTCAATTTCCTTAAATTTACCAGCAAATATCTAAGCCACTGTGACCCACTTAAATTATCTAATGTAAGTTTAAAAAATTAGAATGAAATATCATAAAAAGAACTGATCTGATGTCCTTGAAGTGGTAAAGTAGAATTTCCTCAAGTGAGCTAGCAAGTAATTATCTAAGCCATCATGACCTGCTCTACTTTGATAAGTATGTGTTGATAGTTTTAGAATATGATGCGTTTCATATCTCAACTTATGTACTTGAAATAGGCATCACACTATAAAGCCAGTGGTTCCCAACCTGGGGCCATGGCCCACTAAGGAGCCATGGGGTGTTTGTCAGGGGGCCATGGCGCATGAGGATGTATATCATTTTTTCTCTAGCCCAACTTTTATTGTAGTTGCTTATAGTCAAATGCATCTGACCTCCTGATGATGAGGAGGCACAAGACAACAACCCTTGCGCTATATTCCCTATTTTGCCCCAGTTTGGAATAGAACAGGGGGCCATGGCTCTGGGAGCTTCGTGAATTTGGGCCACAGCTTGAAAAAGGTTGGGAACCACTGCACTAAGCCATCATCTCTAGAATTTTTAGCTAAGGTAATCAGTAATATTATATAGAAACATTATGTGCCTGAGGACGATGGGGGAAACACATCGAAACGTTGCAAAAAACTTGTCTCTATGTCTATATATATTGTGCTTACAACTGCTAAATGCCATTTAAAAACTTAGACCATGCTTACTCTTTTCGAAACATCTGATGGTACTTCCCTTTGGGGTAATCCACTACTATACAACTATTACTTTCGATTTTGCCATGTTTTACAAACTGAATCTCTCAACTTATGACCTTGAAATGTTAAAAGTAATTTAAACTGTTTTAAACTGTTAAGTGTTATATTACTCTGTAATTTGGTGCACATGTACTGGTGTATGTGGTTAAAATTGGTTTTATCAAGTTGAAGTGAAAGTGACTTTTAAATAACATGTCAAGATCAAACCTCTTGAAATTTTAAACTTTTATTACCACACTGCAGCTAGGTACTTATTTTATATCCGAGACACAACAATTCATTATAAAAGGGAAACAACTACGAAGAGTCAGTGACGTAACCCCCCAAAACCACCAAAATAAAATGTATTCGTTGGGGCATGGTATTTTCTTTGAAGCCCAGCATATTTTACATAGAAAAATTGTGTCAGCATAACATTATTACTGGCATTAGTCTTCCCCTTTACAATTCCACACTGTCAATAAATTATCATTGTCCCGTCCAGTAGACTAGACTGTTTTCCATGTCAGCGTGACCTATGACCCATGACCCAATCATCAATCCATAAACTTCAAGGTTACGACAAACCTCTTACATTTAGAGCTTCTATGACAGTGGTTCCCAACCACCATGGCGCATGAGGGTGTATATCATTTTTTCTCTAGCCTAACTTTTATTTAACTATATTTTGTTGTGTAAGGTCTGTAGTTGCTTGTGGTCAAATGCATATGACCTTCTGATGATGAGGAGGCACAAGACAACAACCATAGCGCTATATTCGTTGCCCCTGTCTGTCTGTCCGTCCGTCCACAATTGTTGTGGACACGATAGCTGGTTTTTTTTTATGGATTTTGATGAAACTTGCTGTGAGTGTTTCATAATCACCCAAGGATGAACCCTATTGAAAATCAGACTAATCTAAAAATATTTCATGGGTTATTGCCCTTGCTTTTGAAAATATGTTGTGGACACGATAGAGAGCTGGTGGATGGATTTTGATGAAATTTGGTGTGAATGTATGTAATCATCTATTGATAAACCCTTTTGAAAATCAGACAGATCAAAAAATATTTAACATAATAAGGTTATTGCCCTTGATTTTAAAGAAAATGTCATTCTCAGAATTATTAATTTACTGACAACTCTTGTCAACCCCCTCCCCCAACGAATTGGCTGCCATTATAAAAGTGGGCATATTATGATGGCCATCACTATTTTTCCATGTCGGCATGACCTGTGTCAGGATCAACCCCTAGACAGTCTAATTAAAATCAGACCCTAATTTCGTTCGTTCTTTTTTTTTTAAATCCGATTTTTTAACCACTACATTAGGGTCTGAGAACCAGGCGCGGCAACAGCCGTTCACGTTAACTTTGACCTAACCTTAATGACCTTTGTTTAAACCAATCAGCCCTCTCCCGTGCTGGGATTTTGTTCACGAACAATAGGTGCATTCTAGGATTCCTAAGTGCTGTAGACTAGTTTATCAGGTCATGTTTATCAAGGTATGGTCAAAGTTAACGTGAACGGCTGTTGCCGTGCCTGGTTCTCAGACCCTAATGTAGTGGTTAAAAAACTGGATTTAAAAAAAAAACGAACGAACGAAATTAGGGTCTGATTTTAATTAGACTGAACCCCTAGACTTCCATGTTAGAGAAAACTTTTAACATGTTGAGCTTCTATGGATTGCAAGAACCACAGACACATGTCTGACAGAAAATTGGCATGGTTGAAATCAATGCTATCAGTGACAGGAAAATATTTTTTAAAGGGGGTGGAGACCATTGCATGAAATTGCTCAGATTTGGCGAATTTTAAAGCGAAATGTTCAGTTCATGGCACCATGTCCTTGGTAGGCCTACTTTTAAAAAGTTTAGAAAATCTCTTTACAATCTCTTTAAAGGTATATCGGTTTAATCCCATTTAATCTAATGATATCTAAGGATTAAAGAAGGGTAGAAATTTCATTCATGAAATAAGCATGGCTGTCATACTTGAATAACTCGGTATAATAACTGAAAGGGAAGTTATAATACCAGGGTGTGAACCAATAATGGCCTTGTACAGTATAACAATAAAATGGGCTGCATTATTAGATTTTGTGAATTAAAGTCTTTACCGACCAGTAATTCTTTAAGTAGAGATTTGATATCAGAGACCTGTAGTCCCTGTTATCATGACTTACTGTCTGTATACATGTGTTGACATGATTAGACTGCACTGGCCAAATTTACCACCTCTTTCTCTCAAAATCTAAATATAAACATTGGGTTATAGGAAACAAGTGGTCGGCCCAACCTTCTCAAGATTTTGCCAATCTAACATTATGAATCATTGTTAAATCTCATTTTTTGTCGGCTAGCGTCCATTTTGTAATCATTGGGATTAAGTTATCAGTGTGGTGTTTGGATAAGGTACAAAATATTTGCGAGATTACCAAGGAATAAACCTGTGTTATTTTGTGATAAGGAGTACGAAGAGTATATCAGCTATTTTGGTTGTTATTCATTCGGTGTAATAGTGAGATACCAGTCATTATTATGGTAATATATGGCTGTAATAATGAAGTTTATCAAGGTATTAATTATGATATTTTATTCTTCAGTTAATTAATTAAATAGTTATTTATGAGGGGATAAAATGTAAAAACAGAAGCTCTAGATAGCTGTATGTAAGTCATAAATTTCACAGAGCCCATATAGATACCATTATTTATTTCTTATTAGGATGTTTCAACTTGTTATTCATTATGTCTTTCGGTTTAAAGGGGCATGTTCATTAAACAGGAATGTTCAGCAAGCCTATAAAGTTAGCATTGTTTATTTAAAATGATTGTAAAGAGGTTTATTTTCTAAACTTTGTATATGTATCAGGAACACTGATAGCATCGATTTGTGCCATTCCAATTTCCATCCTGACGTCTGTGGTTCTTGCACTGACAGCGATCTGCATAGATATGTATAGTATTTTGCAGTAAATCACTGGCAGTGACGTCATAAAACATGTTAGTTTTAGTGGAATTGCAAGAACCACAGATGTCGGAATGGAAATGGGAATGGTGCAAATTGATGCTATCAGTGTCCCTGATACACATAGAAAATCACTTTACAATTCCTTTAAAAGCCCTTATAGCATATTTTGATGTTTCAACTCTGTTTACATCATTCCTTTAGATTATTTATAAATTAGAGTGTTTTGATGTTTGATCTTGGCATTCATAATGACTTTTAGAAAGCCTTTAAAGTTAGCATTGTTTATTTCATATCTTGATGATTCCACTGAGTATTCTTCTTGAGGAGTCAAGGTACCTAAGCGTGTATGACATGTCCCATAATGTGTGATGTACGGTACCCTTTGTTTTGTGTGATCTACCTTTTGTTTTGTGTGATGTACCCTCTCTAGTGTGATGTTTCCCCAGATGTGTGACATACCCCCTCAAGGTGTGTGATATACCCATGTAATGTGTAAATCGCCCCTAAGAAAAAAAAAACACAGATTAAAGCGATTGTAAAATAATTTTCTAAATTTTGTATGTGTATTGGAGACTTGAGAAAATTAGTTATGGAAAATTGACATTGCTGATACCCTTACAAGAGGTATCCTAGTCTAGGGATATACCCCCAATTTCTTCTAGGGAAATACCCTGAATATGATCATGATTTGAATAAGTTTCAGGACTAATATGAAGACAGTGTTTTGTCTGATAAGGGTGAAGGGAAACGTGACATTGGATAACTAATGATAATAAGTAATGAATATCGTAAGATTCATAACAACTTAGTCTGGGACGTTAGATATAGACATAATTTCTCTCAGGAATATCTCTTTAATAAATTGAAACTTGTCAGTATTATATTTGGGCAGAGATAGACTTCATTCGTATTAACTTTGGAACTAGACTAGCGTGCTTGATAACCTCGTATATAAACAGAGAGCCACATTGAATAAATTATAGTTCAGCCAATCATAATCAATCTTTAGACAGAGTTGTCTTCTCATGCGTTATCGGTTTAAATCAGCCAATCACAATCAATCTTCAGACAGAGTTGTCTTCTCATGCGTTTACGATTTAAATCAGCCAATCACAATTAATCTTCAGACAGAGTTGTCTTCTCATGCGTTTACGGTTTATATCAGCTCATCAATATCAATTTCGGAACAAGAAGTGTCTGCTCTTGACTAAGTAATTGGCAAGATGGCGGCTTTTCATGACCAAGTGATAATGTCAGTCTCGAACATTACAAACATTGAGCCGACTATTTCAGTTCATGACTCACAGATTCTGTGTATTATGATTCTGTTTGTTGCTCTTGCCTAAGTAATTGGCAAGATGGTCGCTTTTCATGACCAAGTCATAATGTCAGTTTCAAACATTACAAACGTTGAGCCGATTATGATTCTGTTTGTTGTTAAACTTTATTAAAAGATTTGACATGTGAAAAGATGATTAAATTTCCAATACATGCTTTTGTCTGCTCTTAAACCCCCTTTACAAAATAATATTTTTCATTCTTAGGAGGAAACAAGAGAATTTCATGTAAATGTTCTCTTGATAAATGCTTTTTGTCAGCTCTCAAATCCCTTTTTTCATTACAAAAATATTAATTTTATGTATGTAATTAGATAAGCATTCTGAGAACTGGGGCATTATTCTCAAAAACTTAAAGGGACAGTCTGAGAACTGTTAGGGCCAATCTTAAGGAAAAGGTCTGAGAATGGTACTCAGAATGAAACAATGAATTTTCTGTGATGTTACTAGGGAAATTTTCTTAGAACTGTTCTAATAGAGGCCCATCTTGAGGTTTGATCTCCAAAAGGATTTGAAAAATTTGTGTACAGAACGTAAATTTAGACAGGACATTATTCAATGTCACACCTTAATGAACTGTACTCTTTGTTTTCACATAACTTATTAACCGGACATGTATAATAATTACATCTCTTTTAAAACTTACATTGTAGGTTTCTGTACTAAATGTTTTGATCTAAATTTTAAAACAGGACATGTTTATTAAAGGGATTGTAAAGAGGTTTTCTAAACTTTGTATGTGTGTCGGGGATACTGATAGCATCAATTTGCCCCATTCCAATTTCCATTTCGACATCTGTGGTTCTTGCAATTCCACTAAAACTCACACGTTTTATGACGTCACTGACAGTGATTTACCAGAAGCTACTATTGATATCTATGCAGATCACTGTCAGTGACATCATAAAACGCGTTAGTTTAGTGGAATTGCAAGAACCACAGACGTCGGAATGGAAATTGATGCTATCAGTGTCCCCTATACACATACAAAGTTTAGAAAACCTCATTACAATCCCTTTAAGAAGATTAGGTCTAGACCAGACATATTTCACTTTCAAAATGTATACCTATTGTGTCCACACCTGTTAAATTACGAGTTAGGTCTATGTTTCTGTCTTTGTTCTAGTTGTCGGACAGGAAATATTTCCACCGTCATAGTAATGAATTATATTTTTATACGCCCACATCTTAAGGAAGTATCTATAACTATGTATGTATGTTTATGTGTTAGGTTTCATAGTAAAGGATATTTGACGTAAATGTCTATCGAATAAATTTCAACTATCACTAGTAATTTATATTCTTTCTTTTTACATGCTCTGACCTCAAACTATAAAAGTGTACATTTCAATGATAGTAATATATTTTATTAGTTTAGGGTAGGGGGGTGGTTGTTGATTTCTGTAATAAAAAACTTGACATTAATTGCCGAAATATTTCAACAATCAGTACCCAGTATATAGTTTGATATACCCACGTCTGCAAGGATGAACCCCAATAAGAGGGCTGAAAGTGTGAGGGGGGTTGTAAATTTCTCAAATAAATGTCTTATATCCTGAAGATGTTCTGATAAGTACCCTGATAAATTATGTTTCTGTTATATATTTTTTATACGCCCACATCTATAAGTTGAAGAGGTTGTTGTAAATAATCTGATGTCTTACATATACTTATATCCCAAACATATTTGGATGCCATGATAATTTATAGGACTGTTGTATTTTACACCCACCAGAAAGAACCTCACTATATATGTTAAGGGGTGGTTGTAAATTTCTCAAAGAATGTCTTACATCCAAGCATGTACCATAATAAATTATATTTTTTATACGCCCACATCTATAAGTTGAAGGGGTGGTTGTAAATAATCTAATAAATGTGTTACATATACTTATATCCTGAACATATTTTTATAAGTGACCCCTTCCGCTAAAACGCTCTGCTCTTTATGCTAGCTACGCTCTATTTGGCCCTTATATTTTTTTCGTAAAATGCATTTGGCCCTTTATAAAATTTAATTAAGAAGGCCTGTGTTAAGGGGTGGTTGTAAATTAAATGTCTTACGTATACTTATATCTGAACATATTTTGATAATCACTGATAATTTATATCATGTTTATCTTATAATTCTCTCACAAACTCAACTGCAATCTTAGGTGTTGATCTTTCTGTAATAAATATTTATGTAAACTTTAAGATAATTTATATATATCCCCTTCTGTGACTCGGTAAGATTTGGGGATTTGTATAACTATACAAATTTTACAGTTGGGGATTTCTGTAAAATGACTGTTGTAAACTTTAATTCAGGATATATATTTTTTTTAATTTTAATTCGTCCACACCTGTAAGTGAAGGGGTTAGGTTTTAGTTTCCTGTTTTAATCCTTTGATGTAAATGTCTAGACCAGACATGTGGGAAAGTTACTTAAAAAGGGAATGTTTATGTCTTAAATTGTATAGTTACTCTAAACACATGACCTACGCCAGTGCTTTTTATGGGAATTTTATTCTAATATCCAGGGGCGGACTGGGCCGCATGGCCACATGGCTAAAGCCATGCGGGCCGGTGTGCACGGGGCTGGTTTGTTAAAAATGACAAAAAAAATATTTATATTTTGAAAAAAAAAAAAGAAATTGGACTTATAGGTCTACTCAAAATTTCAAAAGAAAGTGGCCGAAATCCGCTGGAGACGCTCGGAAATCACCTTTATGGCAGTCATTTTTCAAATTTTTTTGGGGAGGACCCCTTAAGCAGTGGCGGATCCAGGGGGGCGTAGAGGGCGTATGCCCCCTCCCCCTTTACTTTGTCTTTTTTTTAAGAATGGTGAGAATACGAAATCAAAAATGTCTAACCCATTAACGTTTACTATAAAACATACATGGTCCACGTCAAAAACCGTTAAATTAGTACATTTTTTACTTATTCTAAGTTTTTAATCCAAGAAAAGGTCAAAAACATTTGGATCTCCACACCGCCCCCTTTGGAAAAACGTGCATCCGCCCCTATTAAAGACCCATACGCTCGGGGTCGTGCTTTGCCCGACACACTTAATTGGGCCGGTCGATGGAAAATAACCATGGCCACGATACGGCCCCAGTCCGCCCCTGCTAATATCACCTCAACACTAAACTTTCTTTACCTGCTGTGGTCTATTTAGGGAGATGGGGGCATGGTGCCATGAATTTTGAGCATTTACCCCATGTTCACCCACAAAGACACCCCCACCCCTACCCCCTTTAAAAATATTCGCACTACGTCACTATTTACCTGCTATTTTCAGTCATATATGTAACTTGTCGCTGACTTTTTATTTATATTTTTTCCACATGTGTTTATATCCTGTTTCCTCTGTAAGGCCATGTATATTTTCCTGTTGTTTATGCGAATAGCCTTGAATATGTTTTCTTAATGTGGGAGTATGCACCAATTTTACATGAAATATTTTAAAGTATCAAATTTTGAATTATAGTTACTGAAGAAAACAAGTTAAAACTGATTGTTATTGTGAAATTATATTGAAAATCACACTTTTGGTGTTTGTCAAGGGGTATCCCTTTCAGAGAGTCCACATAGCTATTGTTCATTTAGTATATTTTTGACGTACAATGCGTCAATCTCAAATATTCAAAGCTTTCAGAATCCTCTGTGTTAGTGTACATTAGCATGTCTTGCAACCAAATATGTCTTACATTTCCAGAGACTGATCTGAAAAGACTTCTTTTTCTAAATCATCTTTTCAGGACAAAAGTTAATAGCTTCTTTCTTACTTTTATGTGAATCTTAGTAAGCTAGACTTCGATATTCGTAAATTAATCTACGACTGTATGTATAGCCATCTTAGTTTTGATCTGTCTGGCTAATAAAAAAGATTTGTTTGCTAAAGCTTTTAATCTTATATAACAGTAACAAATCTTGTGTTTTTATCAGTGTTATCTATTTATTATAGAAAGAAAGAACTATGTTTTTACTAGTATGATAACATAGGTTCCAGAGATATACTTTACCTGCTGGATCTTGGTCAAACCCCTTGGTATTGAACTTTTCTGGATTATCCTGCCCCACCCTCTTCCCCCGCCTTCTTTTCTATCCCTTGTTCTTCCTTCTAGGAAACCCCCTTCTGTCCCCACCACACTCCACTTCTCTATCAGGAATGTTGTCAGGGTCTGTCTCCCTGGCCTTCCTCCACTGTGAAATTCTGTGCATTTGGTTGGGTCAGACTGTCTTGGCTTGTCATTCCTCCCTTATCTCCCTTTCCCCCCCTCCATTCTTCCCCATGCCCAACTCGCCTTCACCCTCATCCATACTTTTCTATCAGGAACTTTTGTCATTGGTCGGACTCCTTCCTCTGTAAAAATGTGTAGGTGAGATTGTGAAGGTTATAAAAAGTTGTTTTTGTTTGAGAGAAAACAAAAGATGGTAAATTGATTGGAACCATATCACCTCATGTCATGTAAACATAGAGTAAAGGTGAAGGTCGTCTATGGTTGTCGTGGTTAATGGGATATCGTCGTCTGGTAAACACCGTTGTGATGGTTCCCATCTGTTACTTCAGTCTGTTTACTAAATTACTCTCAATATTTTTTAGGTGTTAAAGCGACTTTTTACATTGTCCTTTTTCAAAATAGCCTTTTACTGGCGCATGTTTAAGTGCCTTTTTTTCTGTATCAGTTTTAAAATTGTTAAGTTAAAGAAGTAAGGGTTACTTCTCCAACCCCCCTCAAAATATACCCACATATTCCATGGCCAGAATTGTGGTTTAAAAGTTTATAATGGTTTTGTAGAAAGGTAGAGAATTGATCAAAAAGAAACCAAATTGATACTTGAGACTGTAGAGAAATAGAGAAATTGAATTTCATGTTGATAAATCAATAAAACGTGTTTAAAGGACCAGAAATTAGATTGTTGATGGTATTTTACTTCAAGGTTATTTTTGAAGAGATATAATTCAATTTTAAAAAATAAAATTTCTTACAACTCAAAAAAAAAAAAATCCACATTTTAATACAGTAGGCCTAATCTGATTGGAGATATAAAACTAAATTTAAAATTGGTTTTTATGATTGACCAATAAGATACAGATCACTTGAATGAAGTAAATTTTTTGAGAATAAGGTCCCAGGACTGTTAAAACATGTATGCAGACTTGGCAAGATTTTTGAAGAATGTTGATTCATAGGGGAAGGGAAGGGGAGGTGAGTTAGGGCCCTTATGCTGAAATTACTGAATACAGCCCACATTTCTGTACACTAGTGGCGGCTCCAAGAGCCATCCCAATATTTTACCCCCACACTGTCTCCCAATTGGATTTCACTCTATGCTTATAGCTACATACAAGTCTGTGAATTTTAACTAATTATTTGAACTTTATATTTTCAGGGCAGTGAAAAGGGGCCGAATGCCACCAGTAACATGGAAAGGGTAAAACGACTGATAAGCCCGGGGACCAAAAGAAAACTAATAGGAAATAACGCTAATAAAACGTATGGAGTACCATTGGAAGATTTGATAAAAAGGGCTCCACTAGGATATAGGGTACCGGTAGTCGTCAAAAAACTTTGTGATCATATTGATAAACATGGTAAGAAACTTTATTTTATATTTTAAGAGATTGTAAAGTGATGTTCTAAACTTTGTATGTGTATCAGAGACACTCATTGCATCAATTTGCGCCATTCTAATTTCCATTCCGACGTCTGTAGTTCTTGCAATTCCACTTAAACTAATGCGTTTTATGACGTCACTGACAGTTATCTGCATAGATATCAATAGTACCGGTAGATCAGTGGTAGTGACGTCATAAAACATGATAGTTTTAGTGGAACCGAGAACCAGAGACGTAAAAAGATACGTTTTAACTTTAGTTTGTACTAAAAGCTAAGCAGGACCAGCAAAGTAGGATGTAAAACTCCATTTCATTTCATTGTTTCACATAGATAAACAAACTGTAAAGTACAGTAGAAAGACATGTTAAAACTCTAGTTTGTACTAAGGCCAAGCAGGACAAGCAAATAGGATGTAAAACTCCATTTCATTTCATTGTTTCACATAGATAAACAATACGTAAAGTACAATAGAAAGACATGTTAAAACTCTAGTTTGTACTAAGGCTAAACAGGATCAGCAAAGTAGGATGTAAAACTCCATTTCATTTCATTGTTTCACATAGATAAACAATACGTAAAGTACAATAGAAAGACATGTTAAAACTCTAGTTTGTACTAAGGCTAAACAGGATCAGCAAAGTAGGATGTAAAACTCCATTTCATTTCATTGTTTCACATAGATAAACAATATAAGTAAAGTACAGTAGAAAGATATGTAAAACTCTAGTTTGTACTAAGGCCAAGCAGGACAAGCAAATAGGATGTAAAACTCCATTTTTTTTTATTGTATCACCATAGATAAACAATATAAGTAATGTACAGTAGAAAGATATGTTTAAACTCTAGTTTGTACTAAGGCCAAGCAGGCCCAGCAAATAGAATGTAAAACTCATTTCATTTCATTGTTTTACATAGATAAACAATACGTAAAGTACAGTAGAAAGATATGTTTAAACTCTAGTTTGTACTAAGGCCAAGCAGGACCAGCAAAGTAGGATGTAAAACTCCATTTCATTTCATTGTTTCACATAGATAAACAATACGTAAAGTACAATAGAAAGATATGTTTAAACTCTAGTTTGTACTAAGGGCAAGCAGGACCAGCAAAGTAGGATGTAAAACTCCATTTCATTTTATTGTTTCACATAGATAAACAATACGTAAAGTACAGTAGAAAGATACATGTTAAAACTGTAGTTTGTACTAAGGCCAAGCAGGACCAGCAAAGTAGGATGTAAAACTCATTTCATTTCATTGTTTCACATAATAAACAATACGTAAAGTATAATAGAAAGATATATTTTAACTCTAGTCTGTACTAAGTGATTAAGCATGTTTTGACTTGACCTATATAATAATAGTTATAACTTGTCAGTGAGTTAACCCCACTGACCTAGACCTGCTTATATTGTTTTTGTAATTGTTTATTTTCTGGGGTTTTTTCTGGGAAGATAGGCTATCAATGTCAAGTTAGCTGTTACACTGATGATAACAAGTTCTTTAGACCTTAAAATTCTACAGCCCAGTTTCTTCGGCTTGTAAACACTCTGTGGTTCTAGTCTGATATTTTCTCTAGAATTTAGTACAAGTTATTTCAAGGTTGCCAAATGGAGGTCTGGCTGACTGAGGCCATGATTGTAAAGGCCCTAAAATTTTGGGATTCGTCAATTGCTAAGATCACTCACAACTCACAAACATTGTGTCCTACCAGAAGCAGAAAAGTAGACGTCATTTCAATCTAAATCTCAATGGCGGTATCAGCTGATAGATGTCAATGTGTACCTTGAGTCACCCCCGGCCGTCAACTAGATTTATGACTTCTAGTTATTCAACTGTACCAGATGTTCCCCAACTAGAAAAATAAAATTATAATGTTAACGACTGTCAATGGTTATGAAGTTATGAATCATCATATAGTTTAAAGAGATTGGAGGTGGTTGTGATGTCAGTGCTTGTTCGTAAGGGTCGGTACAAAATCCAGACAAAGGTGATGATGTCCAAATACGCCACTGAATTTAGCTAGTTTCATGGCATTTTACTGCATTTTTTGTCCGAGCCGTCCTTTTCATCCGTATTGTTGAAAGAATCCACAGACCTATTAGATATAAGCCATGTTATGTTATATATTGACCAAGCAATTCTTTGATGTACCAGTATTAGGTCAGGTGTGAACTGAAATTTCATAAAACTTTGCTCAGATAATAATAGAAAAAGCTACATGCTGTAGCAAAAGATTATAACAAATTGTGTTACAATGTTTCAATGTATTTAATGAATATTACAGGTTTTTGTAATAAACCTTGATATTGGCACAACATCAAAAGTGTATTTTTTATGGACAATCCTTTATTGTTCGCGGGATTTAAACTAACTCCATTACGCGTTTGATGTAACGTTATTTATTTGACATCTGAAAGTCTAATGACTTCGACATTTCCAAACCCCATTCTTCTAGTACGAAGTAGATTATTGTCGGTAAATACCAATAACTTGACATTTCTCACAGCGCCGTGTGAAGGTCAAAGGCATGGTGCCAAAATTCTCAATTCTGGTGGGGGAAGGAGGAAAAAATATAATGTCAAGTCAAAAACGTCTAATGTAGAGCAGAAATGTAAAGATACAAAATGCATAAAACATTTAATACAAGTAAAATAGCAATACCGGTAAAAGAAATACCTTTTGAGCAGATACTATTCTAATACTAAAACCAAAACACGAACGATCCAAACCGTACAAATAATCCCAAAATTGATGTAAACACATTGTCAATACATTGGTAGCAGCCAGGGTAGGGTCCCCCTGCTCTGCTACCCCTATATATAGGACTATTTTAGTTTTACTGACCAATGTAACTGAACTATTGTTTTTTTGGTTTTGAAGATTTTTATTTTTTTCATAATTCTTCAATTGACTTAAAGTTATTCTTGTCTTAAGAAATGATTTTTTTTAGATTAGATTTCAAAATTTGTATCTTTTCTGTCTATAATTAGCAGTTGGTATTGAAATTGAAATAAAGAGCTTATTATTAATATTATTATTATGAAATGTAGGCTTATTAATCGGATGAGATTTGGTTTCAATATCAGATTTAAGAAAGAAAGAAACATCTATATTATTATTTTACAAAGATGACAACTTATGTTCCGTGAGGATCCTTTCTCCCAGCTGGTCCTTTGGCCAAACCTCTTGGAAATGCATTTTGCAAGGATAAAACCTATCCTAGGTTTACGAGGACAGAAAGAAAGGAACATCTATAATTTACAAAGATAACAACTTAGGTTCCGTGAGGATCCTTTCTCCCAGCTGGTCCTTGGCCAAACCTCTTGGCATTGATCTTTCCCAGATTATCCGTACCTATTTACAGCTGGGTTGACTGGAATTATGATTGAAAATGACTTATTCAAGGTCATCAGACTTTCACACTCTGATCGAGAACCGAACTCTCAAACATAACAACTACCAATTCCTCGTATCTAAGTTAATGACGTCTTATTGTAAAGAATGATGCGCCAACCACTGAGCTATAAACTTCAAAACCTTAAAAAACAGCTTCATACAGTTGACATATGGAAATTGAAAAAGAGTAAACCTCTGCCAATGTCTTGATAAAATTTCCCTCATTTCACACTGCAAGGCATTATTGCCAATCACGATCAGCCCATTAGAAGCAAGAAAACATTTCCATTTTAAGAATCAGACATTGATTGCAATTCTTTTAAAGAAATTTGTCACCGAATTATTTTTAACAAATGAGAGTTGTCTTTGTTAATTAATCCGCTTCGTTAACCTTGACAGATGACACTAATAACGAACTAATCATCCTAATTAAAACATTCTTTTTTTGGAAAATTTACAAAAAAATATTTTTATTTAGACCAAGTCCCACTGTCAGTAATATATTTATACATTTTCTATTCAGAGTAAGAAATTGGTCTTTAATTCATGTCGTGTGTTCAGAATTATAACTTTTTAAAAACTTTAATCCGTGCGTGATTTTTTAACTAAACTTGAATTAATTCTCTAGGCGTTGAATATGTATATTTAGATTAAAATATACTTCAAGTCCGTGGCAAATTAAAGGGATAAGGTCCTCAATAGGGCTGGGTATCGATTACCAAATTGAGATCATTTATCGAAGACAGGTTACCAATGAATAATCAATTAATAATCGAAATATTTTAATTGGGAAATCTTCTAATCTTTATCTGTTAGTTTACCCTTTTGTACCTGAATGTTTGTTATTTATCAATATCTGGTATTGAAGACAAATGAAACTGAAGTAATGTCAAGAATTTTGTATGATCATCATGATAAAAATTTAAAAATGGATTGTGACTTGTCTGATAATTATGTAACAAATAATATTAAGTGAAAATTTGACTACGAATTTTAATCGATTATGAAATTTGAGAATAAAAGGTTGTTAGTTGTACGCAAATCTTTTCCCTTTAAGAATTGATATGAACTGAAAGGGAGCTGAAAAGAAGAAATGCATAAAGTTTCCCTTACCCATGCCACATCCCTCGCTCTCTCTCTTAGCTAATAATTTCATTTTATTAAAATATTAACGGACAAAATCCCTTCATTGTTTTATATAACCTTGAGATGGAATTAAACAAAGGCCTGAAATGACGTATTGATAGTTAATAGCAAGTGATGTATTGTTCGAGACTCTGTAGGCGTTTTTTATCTTTTGAAGATTTTTTTTCTAATTTTCCATTAAGTAATTAATATATTAAAGTCGAAAGATGGATGATCATTTATTAAGAAAATCGATAAAATCGTGATTATACGCAGCTCACGATTTCAAATTTTTTACGCGTCTTTATGTATAAGTTAATTAAAAGCCGAAAGTCTCGATTATATCACAGTTAGTCGTCGAACTGGAAACATGATTTACAGTTACATAGAGATGATCTCCGCTAAAATGGACTTCGGCATTTTCTTGAATTTTTTCAAAAAATATGTCTAGTTTGTTTTAAAATTGTTTTGTTTTGATGTAATTTGTGAAGAAATTTTGAAACAAGACAAGCTATTAGAAAAAAACTCAAGATGTGGATTTTGCCGCTGTTTTTGGACGGAATTGCGCCGATTACGGTCTGCGATAGAGATATATGTAAATCAACATTTTTTTATCAGATTTTTTCAATTTTAAACTTTTTTGAAAATAATGCTTTTATTTTTTTAGGATGTTTTTTGGATGATTTTGAATGCTTTTTGTTTCAGTATTTTTATAACTTTGTTGGAAATTTTGTTTTCAGATATTCATTTATGAAATTTGTAATTATTTTCTTTTCAGATTTTCTAAACACTTTCAGATATTTGGAATCTTTTTTGGTGCCAGTTTCAATTCTGACATAGACTGAAATATTATCTTAAAAGTTCTGTAGTCTTATTTCTGTTCTAGCAACATTTCCCTCATTGCAAGCTGCAAGGTGTTGGATATCTTAAAGATTTTTTCACTGGATTGATATTGAATAAGTCCAAACTTAAATCCATTTTTTTTTTGTGAATTCCAGGCTTGGACCAAGAGGGAATTTTCCGAATTAATGGAAGTGCGAGAATCGTGGATAAAATACGATCATCATTCGACCAGACGGGTGATGCTGATTTGGATGAAGATTGTGATGTCATGGCGATAGCAGGCGCGTTGAAATTATATCTACGAGAATTACCTGACTCCACAGTACCAGAAAATATGACGAATCAATTTATAGCCATACAGGAGGGTAAGTAAATTAAAAAAAAAAATTTTTTGGAAATTCCAGAGAAATTTATTAAGGGGAAAGACTGGTCCAAAACCTTTTTTTATTCGTTTTCGAAGTCACTAGAATTATGAAATTTGTTAAAGGGAAATTTTAAGATTCACTAGATTTTTTGAACATAATTTTAGAAAAATAAAAGATTTGAAATCCACTGACGTTTTATTCACAGAAGTTTTTTAGTCTACTTTTGAAATTAAATTTTTGAAATTCACTAAAATTTACTGCATTTACTGCAAGAAAATTTTGAAAAACGATAGTTTTGAAATTAACTCAGGTTTTGTGCAATCAAATTTTTGAAATACAGAATTTTTTTATTCTAATACTTAGCAGAAGTTGTGAAATCAACTAGAATTTATTTATCACAACTCTTGAAAAACAGTCTACTATTGAAACAAAACTTTTGAAGAAAAAAAATCTTTTGAAATCCACTTTGAATTTTTTCAAACAAACAGAAATCCACTAGAGCTTTTTATGAATGAACGTTTTGAAATATCGGAGAACGTAAGCGTTTCTTATTCCCCGCAGGTGTAAGATTAATACTTATTTTTAACTTTTCTTTCGAAATATGATATTAATACTTCCAAATATAGTCATGTCATTCAAAACTTTCCATTCCCTTCAGACTATGATTTAAAATTTGTTTTATTCTTGGTTCGTTGGTCAGATTAGGATATTTTCTTTTCGATTCGCCTAGTAGACAATTTGAAATTTGTTTTGAATCCTCCTTCGACTATAGGATATTAATATTTTGAACTACAGTTTTATTTTGGGTTTTTGCTATCAGAATATGGTATTGATATTTCTGTATAAAGTCTGTAATATGGTCTCGTTTCTAATTTATTTGATAGGTTTTTGAATTGTATCCAAATATGGTATGTCAATTGACAGTGGCTTATTTTAGGAGGAGGGTGCCATGGACCTCCTTTCATGCCAAAATTTTGCATATTTGAAATCATTTTTTACTCAAACACTCTACATGGCACAATTTATGTGAGTTTTGATGAAACTTGCTGAAATTTTCAAAAATCTTCCAAGGATGAAACCTTTTTAATGTCAAAAAAGATTGAAAAATATGTTTTTATGAGTCCAAAACATTCTAAAAGAAATGTATGATCAAAGTTTGAATATTTCATCGTTGTGATTGTTGATGTTCTGTCACATTTTCTTTTTAAAACAAAGCTACTAGTGGGTGTATGTTATCTTGTCTGGCAATCTATCTTTGATAAAGTTATAAGCAAATAAAAATCTTAAAAACATGGAAATTATTAGGGTCTGCCCACGTACTATCTCAAAACAACTTTTTATCCCTTTGAGCGGTGAGTTTAATTATGACGTCATACTGTAGGGAGTGACTTAATTTGACGTTAATGACGTTATAGCATGCGTCACATTAGCGACATATATGTCGCTCTGCTCCTTTCATCTGTGACGTCATATGTGTCGCTTTACTTATCAAAGGGTTAATTTAGAAAATATGAAATTTCTTAAGAACAATACCCTTTTAATTAAAATCTATTGTCAATCGATTGGATTAATTAAAAAAAAAATTAATTACCTTGTTGTTTATTAAATTTTGTAATTTTATACATTCATGAAAAACGTCATTTTTTAATTTCTCATATTGCGTGACTTCAGGATATTTTTTTTATCATTTTGTGAGATTATTTTTTAATCTATTCTGTTTTTTTAATTATCTTATTTAACTTGAATTGATGAATCATCTGTCAGATAAACTCATATCAGTTTTAATTTGGTTTTGATAAATTAATCTACCTAACTCAGAATTGGGTTTGCTATTTTTTTTTTTTTTTTAAATCTGGTGACACATTTTGGTGTATGTTTGCTGGAACTTGCTTTCAAAAGAAAGCAAAATTTTATGGTATTTGGCTTTGTCATGTAGGTATCCTATTTAGAGAGTCCACATTGCTAAAAATGTTTAAATTGTCAACTCCTTTAAGAGAGTGAACATATATATATATATATAATCTCACTGAATTATTTTGGTTAATCAATTTGGCATACCTTTTGAAGAAAGTTTCTCTGAAATTTTAAACCGGTAGGAGGGGGGCATCTGAGACCGTCTTATATCTATACCAACCCCTGTCTGCCTCCCCCACCTCACCCCTCAAATAGAAACAGCACCTTCTTCATAGAAACAGCACTTAATATAATATGTCTGTGGTATATGGGTTTATTTACTACTTATATCCAATGTTTACTTGATATACATCTATACATAATAAATAAAAGATTGTTCCATATTCACCACATCAATACTATTACTCATATTCTGACCTCTTTCTTCGTAAAATCGATATGAATATAAAAAATAGGTTGCCTAGGATTTTAAACATCAGCTGGCAGTCATGTTGTTATTTATATTATGTAGAATTGTTTATATTTTATAGTACATGATTTCCGCCTCACAATAGTGTAAAGAATTTTGCAGTTATTTTTATTTCCAAATGAATTGGACAGTTGCATATAAGTGTAATTTTCAGTTAGTAGACATCAGACGTGTGGTTTCGCTTCACATAAGTGCAAAGAATTGTTATTTTTCAGTTATTTTTAATTCCAAGTGCATTGGACAGTGGCTTTCGTTGTCAGTGCTCCAGTAATATTCAGTTTACATTAGACATGTTGGTTCATTTTTTTCAGGACTTGTATGACGTTTTTTGTGTGGCTGCATTGGTTCAAACTTTCTCCACAAACCAAAGAGAGCAGAAAAGCAGGATGAACAGTATCATTTCATTCAATCAGACTTCATTTCTTTTTCTGTACTTGTATGACATTTCATTTCTATTTCAGCTAATCAAGGAGATAGTGAAAGCTGTGTTAAATTATTAAAATTAGCAGTGAAAGATTTACCATTAGATAATTATAACTTGTTAAAGTTCCTGTGTCAGTTTCTGGTCATTGTGGCGCATCATGAATCATGTAACAAGATGGGGTCGACGTCACTCGGGATCGTGTTCGGACCAAACATATTCAGGTGAGTCATTAAATTTTTTATATCAATCTTGGATGAAGCTTTAAAGGGATTGTAAAGTGATTTTCTAAACTTTGTATGTGTATCGGAGACACTGATAGCACCAATTTTACATCATTTCAATTTCAAGACGTCTGTGTTTCTTGCAATTCCAATAAAACTACTGCGTTTTATGACGTCATATATAGTTTTATTGGAATTGCAAGACCCACAGACGTCGGAATTTGGAATGGCGCAAATTGATGGTATCAGTGTCCCGATACATATACAAAGTTTAGAAAACCTCTTTAAAATCCCTTTAAGGTTAAAGGGAGCACATTGGTTCAGTGAGTTAGACGCATGCTCGTTAACCTGAGGGTCCAAGCTTCAATTCTGGCATGTGTCGAGATGATATCTATTTGGATTCTTACTAAACTTTATAGGTGGTTTTAAGCAACCTCATAATTGTCAATGGTTTCAGGTGCACTCCCTTCTTGCACTTAGGATAAGATGTAAAACTCCATTTTACCTACTTGACCTTTTTTTCCCTGTCCTGTAGCTAAACTTTTTTTTACCGAATTGACCTTATCTAGTAATGTAGGTGAAAAGATGCTTTTTAAAATGTTTTTTTTTGTCAAATTCGCTGGGAATAAAGATATGATAATGATAAAAAAGTAGTGATGATAAATCTAAAAATAGATCTAGATAAGGGAGATAAATCTTGAAACAAATGTTGATAAGGGAGATAATTTGTGATATAAAGTTGATAAGTTTATCACTTCTGTTCATGTCAACAGAGGAATCTTTCTATGACATACTGGTAGAAATCATATTCATTTACATAACATCATGTTACAGACAGGGTAAGACTACACTTTAGTTTATTGGATGAAAATTGGAATGGTACAAAGCAAAGTTATCAGTGTACCTGATTCGTTTAACTTTACCAGAATCATTTTCAGCAGGGCGTCCATATTGGGATGTGACAACCTTTCAGTAGCATTTGTTCTTGGAAAAAATATGAATATTCTTTAAGGCGGATATAAGATGTTCTGACAACAATTTATTTCGCAACGAAAATCCAGCACCTGAAAATTAAACTTGACCAGCAACATTTTGGGTCATAGGATTGCCGACAATCACCTTTAAGCTTTGATGACATATCTCAGAGTTTTGTTTTAAAAATTTGACCCAGGTGTAATGACAATAAGATAAAGTACAAAGAAAATAGCAATGATGATTATTTTTCTAAATTAAGTTCGCGTTGACATTTTGTATTCAGAAATGATAGATTAGATTAAAATACATATCATGTATGTCAATTCATTGTTTTTTATCAATTTTTAAAATAAAACAATGGAAAGATATGATTTTTCAAATTTTGTTAATTTTTTAAAGGTAAATGCATTTTTTCTTGACTTATTACATTGTCAAATTTTGCAATAAAATGTAATGTAATTTGCCAAATAGTTATTTTGGATGTTAAGTTGATATTGCGGCTCAGTTGCTTGTACTTTGGTAGTATTATAGATAAGATTAGAATTTCTGAGTGTACCATTGCCGTTCGAGTTATGCGCAGCTTGCTAGTTTGAGCACTCTGATATCACATATGTGGGATCATCTGAGGTGGCTATATAGCCAAACCTCAACTCCATTATCAGCACTGTACTGATGAGGCCCAGAAGGCTGAAACAAATCTACTCCAGTATCAGCACTGTACTGATGAGGTCCCTGGTCCAGAAGGACGAAACAAATCTACTCCAGTATCAGGACTGCACTGATGAGGCCCAGAAGGTCGAAACAAACCTCAACTCCAGTATCAGCACTGCACTGATGAGGTCCAGAAGGCCGAAACAGTACATCTGCAATAAGTAATCATTTATTCAGTGTTATTTGTCATCATGTCTGATATTATAAAAAAAAAGTTCATTGTTTAAAGGTGATTGGCTTTTATTTTTGACGTATTACCTCTGTCAAATTTTTGTCAAAAAATATTATACAATTCATGACTTTTGGTGCATTACCAGCTGGTTCAGGTTTTCTGTTCAGTTTGTTTGTACTTGGGATTTTTTATATTCATACGTGATCGATAAGTTTAAAAAAAGTTATCAGTTGTAATCAGGCTTATATAATCAGTTACCAGTTATTATAAAAGTTGTTCATTGTTCAAGGTGGAATCCGTTTTTTTTTAGACATTTTGCATTGTTAAATTTTTGTCACAAAATATTATACAATTCGTGACTTAAAGGGATTGTAAAGAGGTTTTCTAAACTTTGTATGTGTATCGGGGACACTGATAGCATCAATTTGTGCCATTCCAATTACTTTTCCGACGTCTGAGGTTCTTGCAATCCCACTAAAACTTACACGTTTTATGACGTCACTAATAGCAAATTGATGCTATAAGTGTTCCCGATACAAATACAAAGTTTAGAAAATCTCTTTACAATCCCTTTAAGGTATATTTTTTGTAACAGTTATTTGGATGTTAGGTTTTGTCTTGCAGGTGGATTGTTCGTAATTGTAATTTTTAATATTCATAATGATTGATTAGATAAGATATTTAAAATTAGTTATCAGCTTTTTTTGTAATGTCGTTCATAGTTAAGGAGTGATTTTGTTTTTTCCTGACATATAAGACTGTCAAATTTTTGTTCTGAAATCTAAATATAATACAGAAATGTAACATTGGTATATTTATATTTGTGGCTGATTCACTTGTGATCAATGATCTAATGAAATTATCCTCTATCTAATGTTCTGGATCATTGTTTGATAATATATACTGGATTCTGTATAAGTAATTCTTGGATATTCATTGTTCAACATTGATAGTGGTTTTTGATTGGTCAAATTTTGACAAAAATTGTAAGTTATTAAAGTGATTTTCTAAACTTTGTATATGTATACAAACAGAATGCAAAAACCCCATAAAATTATGTAAATTTCCATATAATAACAGGTTATAATTGATAAACGCCTTAAATTTGTTAAGGGTTTTTCAATTATTGTATATAAACATTGTTTTCTGGATTTATCAGACTATTTAGGTAATCTGTTGTGTAGTTATGCAACCAGGCAAGTCCCTTGATGAATATAAACTCCTATTGACCAAATTTGAGAACTTATTTTTTTTGTTCATTCTAAGAGGTTGTATCGCTTTAATGTAGACTATTAACCTAAAATGTGCATGTAATCACTGATATAAAATAATCGAGTACTATTAGCTGATTACTGTAATTAGACAGAATAACTATGATTTGACGACAGAAAACTGTGAAATGAAATAAGATATAATAGTAATTAACCTATTTAGCGTAAACTTATTAAATAATTATCAGCTCTTATTAGATTACTGTGATAATACCTGGATTAACAATATATTATTTTTTCATTCTAAGTCAGATCTTCTTAAATGGCGTCTAGTTGTTCGGATGGGACATTAAACTGAGATCCTATGTGCTACAGACTTTGCACTTTGGAAATAAAAAATAAAAAAGGCTAATGCCGCTGTCCTGGCAAAATTTCCCTCATTACAAACTGCATGGCATTTGCCTGTCATCATTGGCCTATTGCGTATGTAAGCAAGATGTACAAACCCCATTGAATGTTCCCATCGTTCCCCATTTGAAACATAGGCCTATATATTATATGAATAAAACACTAAGATATATGGATATACTACTTCTGCATTTATCACATACTATGTTTCAAAACACATACAGGTAACATTATCAATTTAATGTAATCTTCCTACTTCTATATGTCTTAAACATATTACTTGATAACGTTACCTGTATGTGTTTTGAAACGTAGTATGTAATAAATACAGAAGTAGGATATCCATATATCTTAGTGTTTTTAATGTAATCTTACTACTTCTATATGTCTTATAAACAATATATATTATATGATATGGAATGGATGTTCTATTTATAGATGTGGTCAAGGATTAACTGGATTAAAGGATCAAGGGATTATCAATCAGATTACCACCAAGTTTATTATGAATTATGATAATATATTTAAGATGGATCATGAAGAATCTCCAGTATCTCTATGGGTAAGGAATTCAATACTTACGGATTTATTTCAGTTGAAAGGCTGGAAGCGTTGGTGGCAAAAGGACTCTTTTCTTTCCCTAAAATCAAAAACTGTTAAAAGGATTGTAAAGAGGTTTTCTAAACTTTTCTGTATGTGTATCAGGGACACTCAATTTGCGCCATTCCATTTTCCATTCCGAAGTTTAGAAAATCACTTTACAATCCATAAGCCATTTGTCAAAACGTCTGATGTTGCCCTCCTGACAAAATTTCTCTCATTGCACACTGCATAGTGTTGGCTATTTTCATTGGCTGCAGATATAAAACTTCATTAGTCGGGTCCAGTAGGACATTAACCTCCATATAGTTCAATCAATGGAACATACAACATTAAACTCATTAATTTTATTAATTAGCCCAATGACCCCTTTCATTAATCCTATTAGATTCATTAGAACTCAATGAATATAAGCAGATTAAAGTAAAGATGTTAATAGCATTATTATATTAACTTGTCAATCTCCTTAGAAATTAAATACGTAATACACTTTGATTGTTACCTCATAATTTTGACTTATATTATATGATTTGACTTCTACTACAAACTTTGATTTCGATGTAGGAAGTCTCACATGTTAGATTTCTTGTTTTTTGGAATTATAATGAAATTGGTTGATAGATATTCTTTTATAGAGGCACTGGCCTAGACCTTAGTTTGTGATACACTGATTTCTTGACATAGGCCTCATATGTAAACTTGCTTTCTGGAATATTATAATGACATTGGGTGTCAGAAGATACTCTTTTATAGAATCACTGGCCTAGGTCTGCAATTTGTGATATGTTGTTAGGACTAAAGTGTATGTTTGATTTTTGATTTTCAACAAAGACCTCAGATGTAAACTTGCTTTCTGGAATATCATAATGAAATTGGGTGTCAGAAGATACTTGATTAAAGAAGCATTGGTGTAGGTCTGACATTTGTGATATATTTTTAAGACTAAAGTGTTTGATTCTATTTGACCCTATTGAAAATCAGCTAAAGCGATAAACATTAACTATGAATAAGTGCCCTTGTTCTTGTTAAATGTTAAACTTCTTGTTTTTTGGAACATTCTTATGAAATTGGTTGAAAGATACTCTTTTATACTGTTAGTGTATGTTAGATTCTTGATTGCCTGGGATATTTTAAGGGCAATCAATGTCTTTTGATGGGACTAAAATTTTAGGTGGATATTTGATTTTCTGAGATATTCTAATGACATTCAACAGTGACTGAAGATGTACTGCTAGGACTAGTGAATTGTTTTGATAATGTAGTTTATAAATGTTTTTTTTTTAACCGTGTAGGAAAAGAGAAGAAGTAAAATCCCTCCCCCTCGACCCCCTCCACCCAAATTCACAGTACATATTGAAGATATGAGGCCTGTTCCATCACCCAGAAAGGTAATAAAGTTGAATTTTTTTATGCTCACATCTTTCATATTGAGTTTGTTAATCCGCTTGTCTTTAAACCTATTCTGGAAAGAGAAACTTAGTTGAAGCTGGCCTTGCTTTGGTCCCTACTTTCAAATTTCTTATCATGCAGTCAGCCTCTCTTGGCAAGTCTGTGTTCCCTACACAAACCCTTTATTATTTATAATTCATAAAAATGCATCTGTCTTTATATAATTCTGCATGTTGAGTGTGGCATAATATTTTTGCCCATTCATCGAACACACCACAAAACACTGTATCTTATGCCATATTAATGTATTTATTTCTTAATTACAGATAAAGGACTATGAAAGCACCAACTATCAGGATGATTGGAGTGATGATTTCATACCAACTATCAACAATATACCAGCTAGTCCTAGAGCTAATTATAGTGATGATGAATTTACTGGTAGGGCATCACCCTTCGGTCTTGATAGGTACGTCACTTTAATTTTCTCATTGTAACGTATTGCAATATTGATAGTTCGGTTACTTTGCTTATTGTCAACATCGCATGTTTGATACTAATTCTGATTTCAAAACATCATCCCTTTATTTTTTTTCATTAATGCATCTTACGGTACTCGTCAGTTAATTCATGTTGCAATTAATAGATGCTGCACATATATGATTTAAAGGGATTGAAAAGCGTATTTCTAATCTTTGTATGTGTATCGGGGATACTGATAGCATCAATTTCCGCCATTTCAATTTCCAATCCGACGTCTGTGGTTCTTGCAATTCCACTAAAACTAACACGTTTTATGACGTCACTGACGGTGATCTACCGGAAGCTACTATTGATATCTATGCAGATCACCGTCAATGACGTCATAAAACGCGTTAGTTTTAGTGGAATTGCAAGAACCACAGATGTAGGAATAGAAATTGGAAAGGCTCAAATTGATGCTATCAGCGTTCCCGATAAACATAAAAGTTTAGAAAACCTCTTTACAATCACTTTAAGAGAATTTATTGAGGTCGAATATTGAAGGTGATTGCGTGAGCAGGATTCATTGTGAAACTTGTCAAAAGTGTTCATGTCCTTTTATAGAAATACCTAGGGGTAACCTTGAAACACATTTAAAGTTTTTATTAAGTTTGTTCATTGAAGCAAAACGTTTTAACGGAGTCAGTAATGTGAGCGATATAAATTGAAATTGAGATCTTAAAGGGATTGTAAAAAGGTTTTCTAAACTTTGTATGTGTATCAATTTGCGTCATTACAATTTACATTCTGACGGTTCTTGCAATTCCACTTAAACTAAGGAGTTTTATGATGTCATCCCCACTGATCTGAATAGATATCAATAGTAGCTTCTGGTAGATCAGTGGGGGTGACGTCATAAAACATGTTAGTTTCAAATTGAATTGCAAGAACCACAGACATCGGAATGGAAATTGGAATGGCACTAATTGATGCTATAAGTGTCCCCACATACAAAGTTTAGAAAACCTCTGTACAATCCCTTTAAGCCTTTTATGTTTCACTGTTGCAAAAACTGAAAATGATTTGAATTAAACAATCTCTTCAAAGTCAATCTCAAAAGGTTTTTTTATCTGTTGTATAAGTATGAAGGACTTGGAAGATATAGCTTTTATTACTGGTATTTATTCTGATTGTCAATGCAACTTGTTTTTCAACAAGACCCAACAAGAGTACGACTTGGCCGATCTTGTAAGAAAACATGATTTGGATTAGTTTTATCAGTTTAGTGAACGCTTATTGTTCAGAAGTGAGGGATAAGAACTAACGATTATTATATTATATATTTATAGTGAAGGATACAGTATGATAGAATCACCAGTAGTTACTGCCAGAACTTCAAGGTAAGAATTCATTCACCCCCTCATCTGGTTCTATTATTTTTAAATTTTTGATTGAGACTGCACCTTGGAGTTTATCCGTCTCAACTCTTGCTTTTATGCAGCTGAGACACAGAGGGAGTGAGAAGTTCAGTTGGCTTGTGAAACAGACCATGCTTTCTCTTTTCGAAACACCTGATGGTACTTCTCGCATAGGAAGTCCACTGCTATATAATTATTGCGCCTGATTTTGTCATGCTCTGGATGAGATTTTTGATTAACGGAATTGTTTGGCTTGTACAGATTTTTATTATCCTCACCCCACATGCCTGTGCCCGTGCTTTCGTAACATTGCTTAACCGAAATGTTACAACCTATAATTCCCAATGCTCATCTGAAATATCTAGGTGTGATTAGGTGTTTATATTTTCTATGAATTCAAAGATACTTGTAAAGAAAAATTCTCGAAAAAAGATTTTAATTAGAGTGGCATCAAACAAACACTCGTTCTCATTTAAGGAATGAATGTGGATTTTGTTATCGTTCTGGGGAAATAAACGCTGGTTTATCACGTGACAAGTACATCGCTCCGCCCTAACAATATTTAATTTTAAGTACATTTTTGTGATATAAAAAATGTTGATGGTATGACAATGTCAGTGACCTTATCATATTTATAAAAATAAAAATTATTATTTTATGAACTGTACTAACCTGAGTTGAGTCAAGTTAGAGTTATCTAAAATATTGTACTGGAAATATAAACATTTTAAAGGGATTGTAATCAGGTTTTCAAAATTTTGTATGTGTATCTAGGACACTTCTAATTCTGTTGTTTAAGTAATTTCACTTAAACTAAGTGTTAAATGACGTCACAAATTGAGTAGCCTTTTTGCGAGTGTGATGCCATTAAGCACTTAGATAAAATCGAATTGCTGGAACCACAGATATCTGATTGAAAATTGGAATGATGTAAATTGATGCTATCAGTGTCCCTGATCTGATACACATACAAAGTTTAGAAAATCACTTTACAATCCCTTTAATAATAAATTGTTTTGGCAATATTGGCATTACATAATGTTTTCAAATTTTGTTTCATAATTATTTATTTGTCACTCACGTCAGCCTCTTTCTAAATTATGATCTTGCCAAGAGAATTCTTAAAAAATGAAAATATTTAAAAAAAATCATACTCAATGCCAAGTTGACTAACTCCAATGCATAATAAATCAAATTAACTTTGTGGACTCTCTGAAAGAATCCTTAAAGAATGAAAATATTTACAAAATCGTACTCAATATTGATAATATCAACTATGTGTTGATACAAAATAAACTTTATTAACTATGTGGACTCTCTGAAAGGGATGTCAGTTTTACTGACTCATTTTCTGAGTTTCATCAGATGAATAATTATGCAAGTCCTTATTATTATAGCTCAGATTTAAATTGTTGTGTTTTGGACTTGAAAGATGTGTCTTTGATAAATATTAATGCTAAGATTATTGTATTTTTTCAGGGCTGTAGACAGAGCTATTAGTGATACAGTTACAGGTCTGATTTTTGGTGACGATGATTTTAACGTGAGTCCAGAAAAAGACACGTCATCCATTGGAACAGAATCAGGTGAGAATATATTGTTATCAGGGGATCTAACTAAGGGCCTATCATCATTTCCATTTTTCAAAAAATTAAGTCACTTTCGGTGATGTACTTGTCAGAATCAAAAAGAGATAAACATTCATTTGTGGAGTCAAGAAGCCAATTTTACAACAATTCATGCATTGATATATCTTTACGATGGTGCTTCTAATCCAAAAACAGTCTTCAACCTTTTTTCTGTGTTAAATTTATGGTCACTGAGGGACTTGGTCACTTGGGAAATAAGAACTCTAGACTAGTTGCTCTACCAATGAGTTTGAGACCTAGTTATATACAGCCTCTCCTATGTTTTTTAACTAGCTGTTTATATGATGGATTTTATAGAGTGACATCTGTTACCTGATCTAGTACAGGTTTATATTCATCATCATCATCACTTATACAAAAAATACTTTTACATTTAAAATCAATTAAAGTAACCTTTTCACATTATTTGAGCTTTTCTTATCATAACCAACATTGCTTCTAAATTTCATCAAAATCGTTGATGGTTAAGTTAAACCCATTTATTACTACGAACACTAAATAACATGGACATTAAATAATATTAAACTTATACATCCTGTGCCTGTGCTTTCGTAACTTTGTCATTAGTATAAAGTTACAACAATAATCCCCATTGGGAACCTGACATTGAATGACCCGGAAGTGTTTGCACAGATCCTGAAACTTTGAATAGAACAGCCTTTTATATCAGTAAAAAAGCTAAATTTTATTAAATATAAATTCAAAATGGAAGAGCTACTTTAAATCTTAATAAAAAATTTTAAATTAATTATTTGAAATATTTAATTGAATATAATTATACATCTTAAATAACAGCCTGAAATTTAGGTCATTAAAAATAAGAATTAAAAATACATTAAAAATGGAACGGCTCTATTCATCTTAAAAAAAGGGGAACAAAATTAATTTATTAAAAGTGGCTCTTTAAGTATCGGGCTAAAATTACGAGTATTGAAGAAAAATTTTGAAGTATCATAGCTCTTTAAGTAATACATAAAATATTAAAATGAAAGTCATATAATGAACAAAAAAAATTAATTTTCAAACTTGGTCAATAGGAGTACCGTATATATTAATCAGGGTTTATTTGATTCTGTTTGTATACTGTGGACATCGTTGATGAATATATACTCTTATTGACCAAGTTTGAGAACTTAATTTTTTTGTTCATTCTAAGAGGTTGTATTGCTTTAAAATGAAAGTCATATAACAGAGAATTTATTTATCAGCATAACTTATGAAAATTGGCAGGGAATATCAAAGTTAAATAAATTGTAATATTGAAATAGTTGTAACATATGGCACATGTTAATTCTCTGATCAGATATTATAGGCTTGCCAAGAATTACTATAAATAGACATTATGTAAGAACATTTCATCAGAAAGGATTATACTGCAATTTCATAGAAAAATTTCACACGGATATGGTTTATTTTTCAGAAATATTTTCCCAAGCGGGACATTCCTACATAGAAAAGGACGATTGGTAAGAAATTTTTATATCTACATCTTTATGTATTGATTTTTCCTTTCATTCATTCATTTGATTATTCATTTTTTCATTAACTGGATGAGAGGTCACTCGGTACAGAAAAAAATTATCAAATCCTTTCATTTGGTAATTTATTCATTCATTCATATTAATTCATTCATTAACTGGTTGCGAGGTCACTCGGTACAGAAATAAACTACCGACTTCCGTTATTGGTTAATTTATGCATACTGTATATTCTGACACAGTTTCAGAATGTGTCACAATTGGTTTGTCGATCAAAATTAGACAGTATTTGCTTGTGCTTAATCTCTAAAACTGAATAGATTCTAATAAACTGAGAAAAATCAATGCCAAAGAGATTGGCCAAGGACCAGCTGGGAGAAAGGATCCTCATGAGAGCCAAAGTTGCTATGCTTGTAAAAAATTGTCAAGGGTTATCCTTCAAATAGGTTCTTTTTATTGATAATAGCTCTGAAGTTTTCTCAACATTATGTAAATGTGGTAATCAATTTTTACATTTTTGTCCTTTTTTTTTAGTGAATCCCATGGTCCTAGTATTCAGATCTGTGATTTGATCAATAGATTTGAGAACTCTGAAGATATTGATGGTGAAGGGGACGTGACGTTTGCTAGTAAACCAAAACAACGCCCCAGTTCTACAGCTTTTGATTTCTTTGAGAGTAAAGGTGTCCTCATTGCACAGGTAAGTTGAAAAAGTTATGTCTGTTGTAACGTGGGCTGTATCATTACTGTGGGGTTCGTTTCAGCCTGGCACAGGCCTTCTCAAATGGCGCCCTTGAAAGTGACCCTTTCTGCTAAAACGCTCTCCTCTCTATGCTAACTAAGCTCTATTTGGCCCTTATATTATTTTCATAAAAGGCATTTGGCCCTTTACACAAGTTAATTGAGGAGGCTTGGCATAGCACTTCGATAAAAGATAACCAATTTATTTATTATTAAGTCAAGAGGTTTGGTCAAGGATCAGCTGGTAGAAAAGATCCTTTGGTCCTAAGCTGTTATCCTTGTAAAATCAAAGTCAAGAGGGGCCACAGAATTGACAATGGAGACCCATAGCACATAGCACCTTATGTAAAATTGAAAGTTGGGAGAACCAAAACTTGGAAAATCTCAATTCTGGAGAATAGGTGGGGCTTTGTACAAATGCACCTAAGCAGACACTCTTAAGGACAAACGTATAGCATGTTTCAAGTACAGAGCAATAAATACTATAGACGGCTAATAAAACTCTGGACTGTTCTAGTGTAATAAAACAACTGTTTATGTTACAAGGTATTACACTTAAATTCTTAGAAAAATTCATTGAGTATTTTCTACGTGAATAAACCTGAGTGCACGTTGGAATGATTCCAAAACAATTAAATTACTTGTTAAAGTGACAGTGTTCACCTAGATATTTACAATGCATATGGTGCAATAATCATGCAATAGTTAAGAGTTAGCATGGTTTTCATTTTAAAATTGAACAACAGGAGCCTTATTCTCGAAAACTTAACTTAGATGAAAAAAATTGGATAATTATGCTATATTTAAAATCAATTTTAGTGATCGAGCATTCAGATGACTGGAACACTAAAATCATTGTAAGTTAAGTTTTCGAGAATAAGGCCCCAGATTGATTGAAAAAATCAACAGATTAGGCAAGGGGTTGAAGGGGGCCTCCTAAGTCTCATTTGAGTGCAGGACTAGGCTTAAATATCTGATCAAAACTTGTGTACAAGCGATGATTTCAATAAGCAATCGGTTAAAAATGAAACCCCAAGGTTAGTAAGGGTTGACAAATGATTTTATAGTGAAATTGAACTAAAGTTATCAGCATTTATAAAGGTTATGAAACCAAGATGATTCCCTCTATAGATATTTTAATGGATTGTAAAGAGGTTTTCTAAACTTTGTATGTGTATCAGGGACACTGATAGCATCAATTTGCACCATTCTGATTTCCATTCCGATGTCTGTGGTTCTTGCAATTCCACTAAAACTAACATGTTTTATGACGTCACTGATAGTGATCTACCGGAAGCTACAATTGATATCTATGCAGATCACTGTCAGTGACTTCATAAAACACGTTAGTTTTAGTGGAATTGTAAGAACCACAGACACTTTTTTTCTTTAATCTGACACACCCTCCCTTTAGATATTCTTTTCAATGATCAGACATGTAAAAGTTATGAACATTCTTAACAAAATTACAAAATCATTATTTGATGAGATGTTATGCTGCTTTGAAGGTCGCGTGACATTAACTCAAGGTCATGTCAAATAAAATTTAGTTTCTATTTTTAGCTTGAGGTTTTATTTTAATACAATATTTTCCGGTTTTAGTGTTTGAAGAGAAAAAATGTATAACAGGACATATTTGATTTAAAAGTTTTGAATAGGTTTTGTTATTTACATCAAATAATCCGTTTCTGATTAAACTAAAAAATAAATATTTACATTAAACATCCGGGAGTTATAACATTTTGAAGGACGAAGTTCTATTCATGCACTTTACTTTGAAAAACATTTTAGGGCAGAGTTCATTAATATTGCTTTATGCCACTTCTGTTAAATGTTGACTGAAAAGCTAGGAAAAGTCAAGATAAATAAGAAAACATATCATCGATAAAAAAAATAACATCCTGTTTTAAAGAGATATATTCACTATCAGTTTGATCAATCGATCCTTAGTCTGAGAACCTGCAGGGGCCTGTTTCTCAAAAAATTGTCGTAAGTGTGGAATTATTCATTGTAAAATGCCAAAGTTACGACAAACTTTATCGTAAGATTTTTTGAGAAACAGGCCCATGGACATATTGAGCTAGGCTAAATTTTAGAAGACTATGTTTATATACAAAACACATATACAATGAAAGACAATTGTTTACTAAATATATTCATCCCCTTTAACAATTGAACAATTAATAAAAAGAAAAAAAGAAACATCTATATTTTAAAAGGATAACAACTTAGGATCTTTCTCCTAGCTAGTCCTTGGCCAAACCTCTTGGCATTGATCTTTCCCGGATTATCCGTACCCATTTACAGCTGGGTGGACTGGAATTATGAGTGAAGATGACTTATTCAAGGTTATCAGACTTTCACACCCTAGTCAGGAACCGAACTCACAAACATAGCAAAAATAGAAAATTTAGCTAATGCTGATTGCACGAAAATGTAGGTGAATAATTTTATTCCCCTAGATATTTTCAAGCACTTGTATCAACTTCGTAGCTAGACTAGCGTGCTAAATAACCTTTTATATGATACAGAGATTGCCATATTGAATAAATTATAGTTCAGCCAATCAAAATCATTCTATAGAAATCTTTGTCTTCTTGTGCGATAAAATCAGCCAATCAAAATCAATTTCCAAACAAGAGTTGTCTTTTCTTGCCCTGTTACCGGGCAAGATGGTCGCTTATCATGACCGAGTCATAATATGAGTCTTGAACATTTATGAAGGTTGAGCTGAATGGTTTTCAAGGTGATTTCTCATTCAGTTATTAAACACGCGTTCATTGTGCGTTTTTTATATTTAACAATCTCTTTTCCTCAAGCTGTTTTTTTAAATTATTTGAATATTTGCCAAAAGTTTTTTATTTCTATTTGCATATTTGTTTAGAAAGAAATTGAGCCAAATATGTAAAAGATATTTGTTTAGTTTATGAGATGTATCAGTGGGAGAGAGTGGATGGTACAAAAAATTGAGGGAACAAAAATATTTTCTATGCGATAGTCTTAATATTGGCACGCTTGTCTTCAGATTTCCTCGGTATATCAAATTTTACTTAGGATTTTGTTTATGAGAGGGATCAGTTTAAAGTGGATAGTAGAGAAGATAAAATTGTTTACATTTGTATTGTGTTCTATAGAAAAATCTGTACTGTGGCGCAACTGAGAACTTGCATGGGTAAATCAAATGTTACCTACCTGTATTTTTCTTAAGGGAATTGAAATATCAGCTTTTAAGTATTAATACAATGAACACAGATGTGTTTTTTCTTGCTATTACTGCAGAGAGTAAACCTAGATGTAGCTTTAAGTGACTTGTGTAGAAATTGAGGGTTTTGTTTTTTTCTTCTAGGCTCAAGAACCAATGTCAAAATCTGTGACAGAAACACAATCATCCATTGGGTAAGAATCTGATATTTTGTCTTCTGCTCTTTTACTAATTAATACTAATAGCCAATTTTACTAATAACTTCCATCCAGATGGGATCATGTTTTTAATCCATTCAGTAATCTGGTGACTTACTCTCGAAAATTTAAGTTAAATAAAATACATATTTTAAAAAATACAGTTATCTGATTGGATAATAAAGCTCTATTTAAAATCAATTTTAGTGCTTGACCAATCAGATGACTGGAACACTAAAATCATTGTAAATTAAGTTTTCAAGAATAAGGCCCCTGGTTAGAAGTATGCATGTGCAGTGCAATTCAATAAGAAGTCGAGGGGTGTTAAATATTAATGTATTATTCTTATAGGTATTTTAGGTTTCAAGTTACTTTATTCTTATGCTTTCGTCCCCTGATTGATATATATATATATAGAAATTACAGATCTCGGTTGGGCTGAGTTGATATTTATTCAGAAATAATTGTAAATTTGTATAAAAACTATTTTTATTATTTTAGTATGTTTAATACGAATGAAGAATTTGAAGTTGTAGCAACAAAATCTGATAATCTACTGTCAGGGGTGAGTATTTACTAAAAAATAGGACAGAACTACAAATAGGGTACAGGGTTATTATAACAGCGGAAAATTTTAGAAAGTAATAATAAAATGGACATGGGCTGGGGCCTGTTTCTCAAAAAATCTTACGATTAAAAATTGATGTAAGTGTGAAATAAATCATTGCAAAATGCTACACTTACAACAAAATTTATTAAAAGATTTTGTTAGAAACAGGCCACTGGTCTTTTGCCACACTTCTTGGACAAAGTCTTTACAAGGATAACATCTTAGCTTCACAAAACCTCTTGGCATTAACCCATTTACAGCTTGGTCATCTGGAATAATGATGAAAGATGACTTATTCAAGGTCATCAGACATTTGCACTAACGAAGATAAAAACCCATTTGTTTTATTATGTGCATTGATGTAAATCAAGATGAATCTATTATTCAAAATATAACGTTTTTGTTTTAGTTCAAAAAGCCAGTAGGACCAGTCCGAAGAACACCAAGTAGAAAAGGTAGACGAAGTATGGAACGGGAAGACGAAGAACTGGAGGCGTTATTGAAAGAAACAGACATAGTCAGTACGAAAGATAACTTCAGTAAAAAATGGCCGAAGAAATCTGAACATAATAACGATACACATAAAACGACGTCTGCAATGGATGATTTTGAACGTGAAGAGAAAGAAAACAGACCTACTCCCGAACATTCTCCCAGTAACAGTCGTAAACCTTTCATACCCCCGCTAGATTTAACGATCTTACATGAACACGTTGATAGTTCAGGTAGGTTAGCTGGCTTTCTTAATGCATACAACAATATATTTAGAATAGGCTTTAGAAGGCTTTGGGCCAATGTCTTTGGTCAAAAACATATCATGTAAGCTTGTCTATTTTCTCAATGTATAATATAATGGGAAGGGACTATTAATGGGCTGAAAGTACTCTATTCCCTGCTCAATTTATGAACATGCTTTTACAAATGGTTAGTTTAGTGTATTTATGAATACATGCAACGAACCTGCCTCATTTGATAAAGATAGTTTAAAACTTCACTGCCCCATATAATGCTATTTGAAGATATTTGGATAAAGTGAATCAGTGTTCTATCTATTTGTTTTTCACCAGTTTATGTCCTAGAAATGTAGAGATTTAATTTAATTTTTTTCGTCCCCCCTTGTAGATCCTATACCAGCCATTAAAGCTCAGTCTATGTCGTATATAATACCAGTGGAACATAACGAATGTGATAAGGAAAATGAGGAGGAAATGGACCCCTGTGTCATCCTGTCTCCTAGATCTAGCAAGAAAAAAAATAGGTGAGTACTCTATGTAATTTGTTTTCATGTTAACATTTAAAGGGATTGTGAAGAGGTTTTCTAAAATTTGTATGTGTATCTGAGACATTGAGAGCATCAATTTGTACCATTCCAATTTTCATTCAGACGCCTGTGGTTCTTTTAGTTTCACTATGACTAAAAACTAAGCATTTTATTACGTCATATCAGTATCACAAATCACCAAACAAAACAGGTTTGGAAAACTTCTTTACAATCCCTTCAAGCCCCATCCACACAACCCAAGTTTTCCTTGAAATATTCTTGGTAGAGGAAAGCAAGCATGTGGTGTATTGTTGATATTTGTGTTATTTTATTTGAAATTTTCCATACTGTTGTTTGTATTCTGTAGTTTCCTATTTTGTTTCTTAGAATCTTTACGTATTAGTCTAGCAAAGATTTTGGTGCACATCTAAGGACAAACAACATGTACAGACTAAACTTATAAGGTGGTAATAGTAGGCCACTACTTCAACTACCTTATAAGGACTGGTCTGATTTGTAATCACTCGGGTTTTGCTCTTGAAAACTTGATTTAAGAAATACAGTTATCTGATTGGTTGATAAAACTAAATTTTAGAAGTGATATGGCGATTGACCAATCAGATGACTGGAACACTAATATCAAAAGTCAATTTTTTTAGACTTTAAGTCCTATGATGTGCACAGATATCTTTGTTAGACTATAGCATGCACTGAGTAATTCACTATATATCTCTCTATATTTATTGTTTAATAAAGACAGAATAATATTGGGGTCATGGAGAATTATGCACATGCATAGATGGAAACCAAGGTGTTTTCTTTACATCTGTAGACTTAATTAAAATTGAAGGGATTCTTGTCGGGAAACATTGATAGTAAATCCATATTAATTGTAAACATATGACACTTGAAAATTGGATTTTATAATGATCATATTAATTAATTGAATGTTAATTAGAAATGTTAATTAGATATAAATGTCATAAATAAAAAGAAACCTTTATTCGTTGAAAGTTATTTATGAGAGTTTTCTTATTATCAAGACATTTGTCTTGTGCTGTCTTCCACAAAACGTGCTCAGATGTGCTGTACAATTCAATTTATTAAAACAAAATCATCTGATAAATGACAAATGAGTAAAAATGCAAAATTATGAATACATATGACCATCTATGAATTAAAAACTTTATAAAATAGTATGAGTTTTCTGTTGGTAGAGATGACACAAACTCTGTTAGTTGGTTTGAGAAAGAGTTTGGTGATCACGAGCCGTTACAAAGTCCAGGATTTTTTAAAACACATTCATACAGGTGAAATAATGTGGGGCAAATATAAATATGCAGGTGCAGGAAGGTTTCTAAATATAAACATAAACAGGGGCCTTATTTTCGAAAAACCTGTTGGTACTCTTTGGAGGAGTCCACTATTACTCTATTCCGTTTTTTGGTTGTGATTTTTTATAAACAGATTTATTCTAAAAATGTAATTAAAAGGATGCTTTTATTGTCATTTGATTGGTCAATCATTTAAAGATATTATATTCAGTTTAGTTATCCAATCAGAATACAGAATGTATAAAAATCTTTTTGGGAAAAGGGCACCTACTCATGTTATACTTAATGGTGATTTAAGTTGTAGTGCATACACTAGAGCTCTAGCAAATATAGTACAAATAATTATTAATTCAACCCTTAATCAAAATAGACTGTTCCTGTTTTAGAAAATGCCCTGCATGTGCATAATTGTCTTTGTCCTACTTTACCTAGTTAAAGCAAATAGTTCTTTAAGAGACTTGCTACAATAGAAGTTAGATTTGCTTCAAAGTCAATAAGCCTAATTAGCCATATTAGGCCAGGGGCCTCATTCTTGAAAACTTAGATTACAATGGTGTTAGTGTTCAGGTCATCTGATTGGTCAATCACTAAAATTCAGCTTTATCATCCAATCAGATTGCTGTATTTCTTAAAATCTGGATTTTATCTAAGTTAAGTTTTCGAGAATAAGGCTCCTGCTTTAAAAACATTTCTTACATCTTAAACAAGCTTAAAGCCAAAAATGTAGAATAAAGAATTTCATATGCTGGTACATTTTATAAATTAACAGTAGTTCAAACTTCGCTTAAATTTTTAAATCTGTCTAAGTTATGACACATTATAAAGCTGCTTTTGATTTGTTTCTGACAAGAAGAAAAAGATCCCTTGCAATTGTTGGAATAAATTCTAACCAAACTCTTTCAATCCTTTCTTAGTATATATCTCAAAATATTTTAGTTTTAATTTTTGTCAAGTATAATGTTTTATTGGTGATGGTTGTTAGTTCAGTGTTAATAAATTAGGTGCTTGTTACTTACTCAGACAAAGAGTAGGCTAGTCTTTCTGCTCGATATCATTAAAGAAAACTTTGGGGTCTTCTTCATATATGCAAAGTTTACGGCTTAGACCTTGGACTGTAACCATCTGTTTAGGACTTTGGGGTCTGCTTCATAGATTAGGGTCCTAGTGTGCTTAAAATGAAATATAATTGTCTTAATGCTCACTCTTTTCGAAACACCTGATGGTACTTCTCTTTGGAGGTGTCTACTACTATACAACTATTACTCTTGATTTTGTTCTTCTTTGGCTGAAACTTTGATTAACGGAATGTCACTGAATCTTTCACAAATAGCATGCAGAAAATGCTCTAATCTAAAACTTGTCTTTACTACGTGCAATGGAGATTCTACCAAGTGGACATCATGATCAAATTTTTATTAAAAAAAATGTAAAAATAGATTAGGACTAAATGATTTCACAAAATTCACCTATAAATGACTGTAGAACTAACTTGTTTGTAGTTGGTTGTCTGGTAACCATGGTGATATAGAAGAAGCACCAATGTCTCCTAGTGCCAAAACCTTCCCTGATCAAACCAGGTGATTTTATTTTTCCATGATTATCTTAGTTTTAGAGTGTACACACTGCACATAATGTTGATGGTTGATGATATTTGCTGTGTTTTGGAAAGTGTAAAATAATGAAGTAAATGTGTAAAAAGAACTAATAATATATATTGTAATAATCATCACTGAAATGTTTCAAGCACAATGTCTTTTAGTGTGTTGTAGGCTTTAGAGTTTGTACACAATAACATTTGCATTTCTGTCAGTATTTTGTATAATTGTTGTATTTGAGAAGGAATAACTAATATTATCTTAATTAGTTTAGACTTCAAGGGATTGTAAAGAGATTTTTTAAACTTTATATGTGTATCGGGGACACTGATAGCATCACTTTGTGCCATTCCAATTTCCATTCCGACGTCTGTGATTCTTGCAATTCCACTCAAACTAACACGTTTTATGATGTCATAAATATTGATCTTCATAGATATCAATAGTAGCTTCCGGTAGACCACTATTAGTGACGTCATAAAACATGTTACTTTTAGTGGAATTGCAAGAATCACAGAATTCAAATTGAAATGACACAAATTGATGCTATCAGTGTCCCTGATACACATACAAAGTTTAGAAATTCACTTTACAATCTCTTGAAGTTGCTGGTTAAAACTAATAAAACTTTTTTTTAATGTTGTATTTTGATTCTTAGATTATTTTTTATGAAACAAATCTACTTAATAGTGCGTTAGTTAATTCTTTTTGCTTACGTGAAAGATATAGTAACGTTTATTTGCTCTCTAACATATCGTTTGTGTATTTATTGTCAAAATTTTCATTGAAATAGACAGAATATAAGTTAAAAGATGATTGTATGTTGATAATCTGGGCCCATATGTATAAAAAAATAACCCAGGGTTAAAATAAACTCAGTTAAATTAACCATTGATTTATCAAGTTTTTTCGAGGGTTATATATGACTTTAACTCAAGTGTTAATTTTTATACATACTGACCCTCGATTGAACCAAGTTCCTGCAAGTTATGGTATCATTGGATCTTCTAAGCCTTGATATTCTTGAAAAACATTAAATAACGGAACACAATTTTATGGTATACTACTCCTTAGTTTTATTATACACAACGTTTCAACAATCTACATTGTCATCATAAGTTTATATGGTATACTACTCCTGAGTTTTATTACACACAACTTTTCAACAATCTACATTGTCATCTTCAGTTAATATGGTATACTACTCCTTAGTTTTATTACACACAACGTTTCAACAATCTACATTGTCATCATAAGTTTATATGATATACTACTCCTTAGTTTTATTACATACAATGTTTCAACAATCTACATTGTCATCATAAGTTTATATGGTATACTACTCCTTAGTTTTATTACACACAACGTTTCAACAATCTACATTGTCATCATCAGGTGAAGTTGTGTGTAATAAAACTAAGGAGTAGTATACCATAAAATTGTGTTCCGTTATTTAATGTGATCTCTACTCCTAAATGTAGTTTAAGGATTACCTTGAAAAACATGGTCTAGTTTATTTATGCTGAAATTCAATTACCTATTTGTTATTATTTATTAAAAACATTGTATGTATTTTGTATTTCAGTGCAGCATTGAATACCGACATAGCCCCCTCCCCACCAGTTGATCAGAATTTCTACAGAAAACACGGGGCAGCCCCTGATGATGATATCAGTTGTAAATTACGACAGTTAACCAAGAAAATACAAGGTATGTTTCTTAAGTTCTTCCCCTGTTTACCAAAATTCAAAATTAACATGAGAAAAGATTTTTTGAGAAACAGGTCCTTGGCAATTTTGGCAACTCTGGGAAAATCTGATTAATCAGTGGATTAAGTAGTCCTAATTTGGATGAATGAAAATTTTCTTTAACCAGCGTTTTTACTTTACTTTCTATCACTAAGAGATATTTTCTATTTTATTATTTTCAGTTCATAAAAGGAAAATAAAGAATTTTGAAGAAAGTTTCGAAAGAGACCATGGCTACAGAGTAAGTGTTTCCTTCAAATAGATATTTTAAGTCTTGTCAAAAATCCAACCATGATTAAAAGCAAAAGTTGTTATCAAGCAATTGATATCAGTATCTAAAGCTGTCTGAATATCTTTAATCTTTAAAAACATATTTATTTGATATTTGTTATTTGTAGCCATCACAAAGTGAGAAATCGAGCAGGCCTGAAATCAAGAAGAATATGTCCGAATTATCAAAAGCTAGGAAAGATCTTAAAAGTAAGTAGGGTCTTCTTTTTCAAGTTTTAGACACAAAGATTTTGGTTTCGAAGATCAAATTGAGCTGGTTTCAGTTTAGCAAAAGACAAAAATTGCAATGTAAATACTTGAAATTTTTATTACTTTTTCTTTTTTATCTGCTCAAAACAGATCAATTGTATGTATGTGTTCCACACCAAAGTCATAATCACAATGTCTTTTTGGATCTCGGGTTTCGTTTTGCGGTTCGGATCGTTAGTACTTGGATTCTTAGACAAAGAATTATCCAACATAACAAGCAAAATTATGGGAGTTTTAAAAGTGTTTTGAATTTTGTTTTTAGAATTGAAAGAGGAAGCAGAAATGGGAAGTAGAAGTCGTCATGGTAGCGGTGCCTCGTCGTCAGGGGAAAGAACTGATCCTCCTACATCTGCTCTGTCATCTATCGAGAAAACATTGGAAATGTTACAGAAACGTTTAGAAGATAAACGAATTGAGGCCAATAGACCACATGATATTGAGGTACTTTGGAAATTTATTTATTTTCAACCTGCATTTCCCCCTGTCAGTGATGTAGGTCGGAGAGTCTCCTTGACCTTAAGATGGCCAATAAATCCAGGCTACAGGATGTGCACGTTAAAGATCCCTCGACAGTTGAAAATCAAAAGATTAGGCTAGTTATTGTAAATCAGAAGAAGAAAAGGTTACAAGGGGGCACCTTTATTTCATTTGTCCTACCAGGAACAGAGCAGTTATATATAAAACTTCATTTCATCAGTCCAATAAGGTACAGAATCATGGATAAAAAAAGCTATTTCATTAAAATTAATCTAAGATCAAGAGCAAAATATCATGATGTTAAGCACCAATTTATGTCAAATTTGTTGTATATTTAGACAATGAGAAGAGAACAAGTTCAAGAAGAGAAATTAGCCATCCAGAAATCTCTCCTACATTTTGAAAATTTACATGGACGACCTGTAAGTATTTTGGATGATAATTTATTTGGAAACATTGTAGGGGCTCTTATTAACAGTTAACTAGTGGTTGAAAATTTGGACCCTTCATGCTTGTGAAAAAGGGCATGTTAGGGTTCGTTGATTTCAAGTTTAACAAGAAATATTGACATTTTTGTTAAAAATAACTTTATATGATAAATTTTCAGAAAAAAATGCTGCCTTGTTGAGAGTTCTAGCATGAAAGTTTGACTATTTTTTATCAACAGAGTATATTATATCGTATTTTTCAGACTAATAAAAGAGAGAAAGATTTAATGAGACCACTCTATGATAGATATAGATCCATCAAACGTATTCTAGCAAAACCTATGTCTGTAAGTAACAGCTTTTCTCTATAATACTCAAAAATTACCGCTCTCTTAACCTGATAACACTGCCTGTATCAACTCTGAAAGGTTGAAATGAAATTATATAGCCCCCAGAGCGTTCTGAATTGGTCAAACTGGTTATGTAGCCTTCTTAGGAGCCCTTACCTATATTTTGGCGATCTGTTCAGTCAATACAGGGTGTGCCCAAATTAGGGTAATCTAAAGCCTTGGTGTTTTTGAGAAATTATTTAATGAATAGTTATTTTTTTCAGCCAAGAGATACCGTAGAGCTGGAAACAGTACCAGAAGATCAACTGATAGAAATCTCTTCTAAACCTTCCACCTCTTTCGTAAGTAGAATTTCTTCAAAATCAGAAGTTTGCACGATTTAAATTTCTTGTATTTCCTCAAATACTTATAACTTATTATGGTTATCACCATTTGTGGAATTGATGTCACAAAACATAATTGCAAGAACCACTAATTTCTGAATGAAAATTTGAACGATGCATATAGAAACCATTAATGTGCCTGAAACACCTTAAAAGAAAACTACATCTTGAAATAAACACAAAATCTAAATGATCAAACTTGGTGAATAAGAGTATATATTCATCAGTGAACTAACCCGGTTTCATTACCAACAGATAATCTGATAAATCCAGAAAACTACCTTTAATATTGAATTATTGAAAAAAACTTAAAAACATTATTTATTTTTACAGCATGTTAGGATCCCAACAGCTGAAGAAGAAGATGATGAATGCTATGATCAACTCGGAACGCTAGATTTTGCCGTGACCCGAGATTTTAACGTATTGAAAGATACTATAATAACAACCGATATAAAATCTTCAATTGTCTCGAACGTTAAAAAGAAACCTGTATTAGCCTTCACAGAATGGCAATCTACAGAATCTAATCTTCATGAACTGGATATGTAAGTTAAATTATCTTAATGTTAATGTTAAAGGGATTGTAAAGAGGTTTTCTAAACTTTGTATGTGTATCGGGGACACTGATAGCATCATTTGTGCCATTCAAATTTCCATTAATATTGATATGCATAGATATCAATAGTAGCTTTCGGTAGATCACTATTAGTGACATCATAAAACGCGTTACTTTTAGTGGAATTGCAAGAACCACAGACGTCGGAATGCAAATTGATGCCATCAGTGTCCCTGATACACATACAAAGTTTAGAAAACCTCTTTACAATCCTTTTAAAGGGATATGTTCACTTACTGTTCGACCAAAAAACTTTTAGTCTCACAACCTGGAATTCTTTAGCTAATCTAATCCGTAATGATATTCCCAACTCTCCCTCGAAAAAGGCTATTTACATAAATTCAAGGCCCAAATCAATCCTCGAAAATGATGAACATCCCCCTTTAATGTATCAACATGATTTATGAACCAGTAATGGTGAAGCAAAAAATTTTTATTTACATTGTGGTAGATTTGGTTTCCATTATTAGTAGTGCAGGTCGCAGAAAAAGCTTCTAGCCGTTCAGATTGGACAATAATAAGTCCCACGTGCTACATGCTGTACACTTGATAGACATATCCTTTAACACTTTGAACTTAAAAATAGAATTCTAGTACCACCGTAATGACACACTTTTGCTATTTTCTTTATTGCACACTGCATGGTATCTCTGTTTTAAACTTTCGGCATTAATTTCTATTGCCCCATGTCCATAATTTTATATTGAGTTAATTTTTTTTTCAGCCATGAGTTACATGATGAACTACATAAGACTAAAACTGATAAACGGAAAATGAGGAGACAACTTCGCGAATTTGAAGATGACTTTTTTGAAGAAAATGGAAGGTAAGCAGAAGTGAAGATTTTCATCTTATTTTTCTGTTTGGCCTCCTTGTTCCCCTTTTATTCTAACTAACCATCTTTCATGAAGCAATATCCCATGATGTTGACCTATATAGTAGTGGCGGGTCGCGCACGAAGCAGACTGTGCTTACTCTTTTCGAGACAAGTGGTGGTACTTCTCTTTGGAGTAGTCCACTACTATATGGACGAGATTTTTGATTAACGGATTTTTAATTTATCCCTATTGTTTGTAGCTCAATGAGAATATTTGTTTATTTCTAGGAAAGTTCAAAAAGAGGACAGATCTCCATTACAAGAAGAATATGATCAATATAAGGTACATTTAAGAATGACATTTGGAATTCCTCCGGTAAAAAAAAAATGAAACTGCTCCAACCTTTAAAGGACGGGCATCAGAATTTTTAACTTTGTAGACGATCTTGACCCGTTGAGTCCAATAACATAGACAGCAACCTAACTGGCTACAGAATGAGCTATTCCATGACTGTTCGTGTTAACTTTATATTTCAAACAGTAGATTTACATGACTTCAATGTTTTTTTCAGCAAATCAAAGCCAGATTACGGTTATTAGAAGCCTTGATAACCAAACATAACACTTCAGAAGCTTGAAGTACAGAATAGAGATGGATAGGCAGGAAAGACTTGGTGTGCAAGACTAAAATAACATCTTAGGCAAGAGAAAGAGACATGAAGAACTGGATATGTGAGACTGAAACTCTAGATAGACGGATAAAAGACTGGTTGTGAATGACTGGATAAGTGAGACTAGAAACATGAGATACAGATGTAAGACTGGATATGTGAAAATGAAACACGAAAGACAGATAAAAGATTGGCAGTGAAAGACGTGGATGTGTGGAAATGGATAATGTGATAGACATAAAAGACTGGTTGTGAAAGACTAAAACGCAACTGTACAGATGTAAGACTTGATGTGAGAGACTAGATATATGAGATACAGACTGGATGTGAAAGACTGACTGTGGGATATGTGTTATAACTTTAGTCCAAGTGTAAACTCTGTCTCGCCATAAATTGTATTTAAGCCTAGGTATGGACAGACATTTAAATCTTTTAATTTATTTTAACCCTTTGAATTCTTGAATGACTCGAATACCTGGGGATAGTAGAAATACAGTCATCTGATTGGTTGATAAAAGATAACTTTTATTATTTGAAAAACAAAATTTGTGATTGTCCAATCATTCGATGACTAAAAGTTTTCCATCATTTTGAGCTAAGTTCAGTAAAGGCAAAATGGTGGCACTTGTAAACCATATAAAGGCATTTCTTGCGACTATGTGTCCAAATAACCAAGGTCGTATCTGAACTAATTGGGTCAAATATTTAGTCACATGAGGGTCGTCTTTAAAAATTATTACAGTTCGGTTGTGACTCGAGGTAACCCAGTGATAGTTGGAGCTAGCATCCAGAGCAGGAGGAACACTAGATTTCAAAGGGTTGAATTTGTGACTTCAGTCAAAAGTTTTGTTTTTTAACAAAGAATTTGGATATTTTGACTTTGTTGGATATTTGAAAGAAAAGATGTTATTAATGTGCCTAGAGAATTTGTATTTTGTTGTTTGTTTTTAATAGTATACATATCTTTATTCTTTTAAAATGTTATCTTGATCTATCAAGTGATGCAGAGTCAGGCAATATTTCAACCCTTGATATGGCTGCATTATATAACTGATATCTCGAACTTATAGCTTCAAATGTGCTATTTCATTAATCTTTAGACCAACTAGAGATCTTGTTACATAGAGTATATGCGACCTCTATGTCATATCTTTTGACCAATCACTGATCTTGTTTCAAATGAAATATATTAAAGGTATTGAAATTGTCTTTTGGCCAATTTAAAGAGATCTTATTAAACAACATAGTGCAAGAAAGCTATTATCTACTATAAACTAGCATCCTTTGTTTTGATGATTTTAAATTGTATGTCTTGAATCTTAATCCTTGAGCAATCAAATTATTGAGAATATCATGAAGCTGGATCAAGGGTTGAGATATTGTAAACTGACTAGCAAACCATTGATAGATCACTATGATAAGTTGTAAATATAGCAATGTAGTTGTATTATAATAACAAATCATTTTTAATTCACATCAATATCACTATTAGATTGACAGTCGTGGTCAGAATTATCTCCCTTTGAATTGATATTCTTGATAGTCGGTCTGAATTATCTCCCTTTTAGTTGATAGTCAGTCTGATTTATCTCCCTTTGAATTGATAGTTGGTGTAAATTATCTCCTTTTAAATTGATAGTCAGTCTGAATTATCTCCCTTTGAAATTATCTCCCTTTAAATTGTTATCTCCCTTTGAATTGATAGTCTATTTGAATTATCTCCCTTTGAATTGATAGTCCATGTCTATTTTGTTTCCCTTAAAACAAACAGTCCAATGGCCTTCTATAAAGTTGGTTGTGGCCGAGTGAGAATTCTTAAGAATGGCTTTTCCTTTTAGGCTTGCTTTGTAAGATAAAAATTCTGTAATTTTTAGGCTGTTGGGTAAATTCTGAATTAATCACATATGATATAGAGGTTTCTCTCAATAAAAAATATGAGGTTCAGTAAACACAAGCATTAAGAAAATGGAGGCAGGGAATGCTTACTAGTAGTATATTGATGTGAATTATAATTGATGGTGTGTAAATCTGTGATATTTCAGTGTGATATAAAAATAGTGTCATATTCTGATGATCTGTCTTCAGCTCTGGATGGGGCGCTCAGTGTTGAACTTGCCCGCTGGCAGATTGGCTCCTGTGACCCTATAAAGCTGGAGATATTTCTTCAGCTCTAGAGGGGGCGCAAAGCATTAAACTTACCCTGTGACCCCCTTAGAACTGAAGATATTTCCCAATCTTCAGCTCTAAAGGGTGCGTGAGGTGTTGAACTTGCCAGCTGGCTAGATTAACCCTTGTGACCTTTTAGAGCTGGAGATATTTCTTTACCTTCAGCTCTAGAGGATGCGCAGGGCAGGGCAGGGCATTGATCCCACCCTCTGGCAGATTTGCCCCTGTGACCCTTTAGAGCTGGAGATAACATTCCCCTAGTGGGGCAGTGCTATTATAATTATTATTATTTATTGTCATCCTTGAAGGAGTAGGCTAATGCCTGTCCCGGAAAAATTTCCTTCATTGTACACTGCATGAGAATGTCTACATTAGATCGATGTAGATAAGTAGGAGGTAAAACTTCCATTTCATTTCAATCATGGTTCCTCTAAGAACTTTTACACATTCAGTATTTTTTTCTTGTGCACTCTCTTAAAGTCTTTTAAGGATTTTTTAAACTAAATTCCATGAGCACTCTGTAAGTTTTTAGTTATAACTAAATTCACAAGAGACTTTGCTTTTGTGTCACAATATATATCATTCGACTCAACCTTGGTCATTTTGTTCGAGACTATATAATGACTCGGTTATGATAGGCGGCCATCTTGTGCGGTAAATGAGCAGGAAAAGACAACTCTTGTTCAAAGATTGTTTTTCATTGGCTATTTTTTCCACAAAAGAAGACGATACTGATACTCTCTATAGAATGTTTGTGATTTGCTGAACTATAATTTATTCAATATGGCGACTACTGTATAGTATACGAGGTTATCTAGCCACGCTAGTCTAGTTCCGATGTAGATACGAGTGAATATATATCTGAATATCAGTGTTTGAAAAAGTATCTAGAATTCATTTCTGACTTAATTTATTATTAAAATATTAGCATATAAGTAAAATATCAAACATTTTGTCCATCATTCTTTATAATGTAATATACTCTCATTGTTTTTACTAGCATAATACAGACTATAGTCTTGTTCATCAAGTCATTTATTTCATTATAGTCCTGTTCATCAAGACATTTTTTTCAGTATAGTCCTGTTCATCAAGACATTTTATTCATTATAGTCCTGTTCATCAAGACATTTATTTCAATATAGTCTTGAAAGTCCTGTTCATCAAGTCATTTAATTCATTATGTCCAGCTCAGGGCATGTTTTACATTCGTAATTAAAATATTTGTATATTTTCACGTTAAAAAGTTTAGAAGGGATATTTGTCAATCTATTTAATTGGCTTACCACTTGATAAAACTCAATTTCCTATTTTTCAGTTACTGTCCCGTACAAAAGGACCTTTATGCCCTATCCTATCTTTGTTTTAGGGCAGTCGTATTAGGTGGCGTGGAACTGAAAATTTGTGAATTTAATACCCAAGGTTTTCAGTATGAAATTTGACATTGGGCTTGCAGACACTTGCTTGTTAAAAAAATTATTTAAAAAGTTTTGTCAACTGGTAAAACAAATAATTAGATGACGTTTCTGAAAATAGTTTTTCTCTCATTTTAGATATTTTCGTACAAGTTGAACGTCAAATGAATAAGGACTACAATTTGTATATTTGTAGAATTTTGTCAATTTTGTATTCACATTGATGTAAAAAAAAATTGAAAGTTTGATTATGATGGGAAATTTAAGAAAATTAAACTATATGGGGTCTTATTCTGAAAAACTTAACAGGAGTTTAGAGTTCTAGCTATCTGATTGGTCAATCACCAACATTTATTTTAAATCCAATTTTATTATCCAATCAGATAGCTGCATATTTTTCCAAATTTGATTTTATCTTAGTTAACTTAAAGAGGATAAGGTCCCAGTTTAGAGTTAAATGATGATATTTAAGAGTTTTTAAGATGGAATATGAAAGTTGAAAGTAGTTAGTAGTTGGCCCGGTGGCTTATTGATCACCGGTGAGCGCGTTTTGATTTAGAAATTTTAAAGTTAGTATTTTTTTAAGAAATGAATGACGATATTTTAGGTTTGAGTTAGATTTTTTATCTTTGTATTTGTGTAAATATTTCAATTAGAATTATTTTATCGAAATATGCCATTTGTTAATGCATTGTTAATATTTCAAAAAGGACAGACAAGTAACACCCCTGATTTTGATATTGGACTCTTCTAAGCATACATAGCACTGTATTATGTTGGTAGAAAGTATGCATGTGTTGGAAGAGTCCAGTAGAGTGTTAAGGGGTGTTTAGCATATGTTGGCATATATTATTTCAAGCCTTGTTAGCTTTTAATACCAAAATATTTTAGTGTGTACTGCAAAATGTAGTCCATCTTTGATATTAATGCACATCCAAATAAATTATGGATATCCAAGACAAGAACTAGCAATACCTAAATTGCTTGACTAGACAATATGAATTTTGAAAATTTGATTTACGGTTGGGTATGTTCTGGGTATGTTCGGTTTAATATTTGAACACCAAACAATTCATCAACACAAGCCCTTAAATTTTGCTTTACACTTCTTGGATGTGCATAAGAAATATCAATGACGGATTATTAACAATTTGTAGAATTATTAGGATTATCACTAGATTCATTTATTAGTCGGAAACTTTCTGACTCTTTCCTCAGCCTCTGATAGCTAATTGGACAGATATGGCTGGGAGAGAGTACTAAAAAAAATCTAAGCATATCTGTCCAAATATCTATCAAAGGCTGGGAATGGAATGAATGAATAAATAAAATTGAGTTTTACGTCCTGCTTTTCTGCACCTATATGGGCTAATTGAGGACGGAAAGGATGGGAATAGAGTCAGCAAGTTTTCGAACTTTAGATTTGTATGAAGTTTTGTTGTTTTATTGGTCAGGCAGGCCATATTTCATTGTTTGAAGACATTGTATATTTTAGCAAGAAATATCTAATGTTATATTTTCATGTTAAAAATGTCTAACTGTACATATTATATAAATTATTTTCCTATATTATCATTATTATTTGAATACGTATTGTTGAATTTTCATTGACATAAAATGTTGGTCATTTTTAGTAGCTTTGTTTTTTTGTAATTTGACATTGAGTAAATAATATTAGCCAAGATCCATGTGTTACAGACTGTTCACATTGAAGATCTCTACTTATGCCACTGTTTCAGCATAATTGACTTTATTGCACACTGCATTATCATAAACACAAGCAAATGAAATGATGTAAAGCCTACACTCAGCTTATTTCTTGTGGATGTGGCACCAGGCAGGGTATGCTTACTCTTCTATGAAATACTTACTCATGTAGGATTGATATAATTCCTCATGTGAAAAGTTCATAAGTTGTTACCGTACCTATGTTTCGTCAAAATGTCTTTTTGAATTTCTGGTTTCGTTTTGCGATGTGATCGTTAGTACTTAGTTTCTATATTCTGGACTTCAAAAACATGTTACTTGTTGAGCAACTCAGACTCATATAGAACAAATGAAATACCGACAGAGAAATATATGAATATTAGGAAAAAAACAACACTTTATTTTTACAAATAAATATTTTTATGCACAGCATAAATCACATCTTCATGATATATCATTTCATTAAAGACAAATCGTCAAAAAAAACAAACTTGCAAGTAAAATTTCATCAGTCAAAGTCAGCCAATCCAATCGTACAAAGGAAGCAAACCTCCTGTTCAATAAAATGCAATTTGCTCTTTTTCACACCCCACTTTCCTGTGGAATATTGGAATAAACCTTTTATCAAAATGCTAATGCGATCCAATTGTAAATATGTCCGGCATTCTAACTACGGACAATAACTGTATGCAGCTGGCGGATATAACGCACTACTTTCAAGTCTCCATTGCTGACTTCTGACTAGTCTCTGACAACCAGACTTCTTCTGTCTACAAAAGATAATGTACAAGGGAGGTAACTAGCATGAGCTCAGGAACTTTTTTTTTATCCGTCATTCTACTTTCGCAAAATAATCTCGGAAGGTTCTTCTATCTGCTTACGAGGTTATTGTTAGAGACAATGGTCGCCGTATAATACAATTGAATGCGATCTAGGAAAAGTGCAAGATGAACACAAGCTGTTCTGATGAGCTGTTATATCAATTATGCCTACTGCTTGTGAACCTGATCATTGGATTGTTCCATTTCTTTTGTTATAGATAACAATTCATTGTCACTCAATTCACTGTCAGTAAAGTTTATATAATCTGAATGTCCTGTGTTATTTTTTTCTATGTTTTCCATGGCTTGAAGCAATACATCATCGTCGTCTGAGTTGGACATGAAATCATCTTGTTCTAAAAGATATGTTGGTAGATATTCTTTTGGTATTTCATGTTCTGAAAATATACAAACGTGTTACTCTAAAGTACTGTACACATTGACATGTTGCCAAAACACCTAGGCAACCCAAATTTGGTCCTGTACACACACGACAATAGTTCAGCAACATGTTGGGCAACTTGTTGCTTAATGTTTCCAAATCTGTACACACTAACAACATTTTCGACATGGCATTTTGGTAAGTGTTGTCGAAAATGTTGTACAGTGTTTAAATCACAAATACAGTCACTTTTAAAGGCATTTCAACAATGTGAGGTCACAAAATATTGTACACAAATGCCTGGGCATTATTAGTCCATAGTCATGGTATTTTTTTTAAACACTACTGAGATGTGGGTTACTGGAAAATTGTCGACATCAGGTTATACTATTATTATGGGCAACTTGTTTTTGGGTTTCCAAGCCTAGAATCAGTAATTTCGCCTTTTATAGGGCTGCTATCCATTTCCAGTCTTTAAAACAAAATATATCTTACCTTGAGATTTAAAATCTTGTTTTTTACAGTCAGGGTCGTGACATTTCTGATAATAAACTCCTCTTCTTATATCAACTATATACCTGAAATATATTAAAACATTTTACACATTTCCCCCATCACAACAATAACAAAATATGATATATTACATGATATTATTGCTTCTATGGCTTAATGATTGTACATTGAAAATAAACATATTTATGTCTACCTTGCCACAACAATAACAAAATATGATATCTAACATAATAATAAAACTTCTATTACTTATTGTGCATTGAAAAGAACAAACATTTTTATGATCTCTGTCCTAATTAAGTTAGTAATTAATTAAACAATAACAAAATATGATATCATACATAAAATTAAAACTTCTATGACTTAAAGGGATTGTAAAGAGGATTTCTAAATTTTGTATGTGCATTGTGGACACTGATAGCATCAATTTGCGCCATTCTAATTTCCATTCCTACATCTGTGGTTCACTCAATTCCACTAAAACTAAAGTGTTTTATGACGTCACCCCCACTGATCTGCATAGATATCAATAGTACCAGAAGGTAGATCACTAGTAGTGACGTCATAAAACGTGTTAGTTTTAGTGATATTGCAAGAACCACAGATATCGGAATGGAAATTGGAATGGCACAAATTGAAGCTATCAGTGTCCCCGATACATATACAAAGTTTAAAAAACCTCTTTACAATCCCTTTAACTTATTGTGCATTGAAAATAACAAAAATATCTATGATCTCTGTCTTAATAAACAATAACAAAATATGATATCTTACATATTAAAACTTCTAAGACTTAATTATAGTGCATTGAAAATAACAAAAATATTTATGTTTACGTAGCCAATTTTTTTTTAATTTTGTAGATGTTTCAAACCCATAATTAACAAGAACTAATTAAACAAAATATGATATCCTAATTATTACTAATTAAAAATCTTACATGATATTGTTACTTCTATGATGTCTGTGGATGTTTTCGCAGAATCTATATTTAGCTATATCGTAAATCAATAATTCCCCGCTAGTAAAATACGTCCAGTGACGTACGTTGCCTTGTTTACCATCGCGATTAATTAGAGACTTGATAAACTGGTCTATTTCTGGATACGGAGAACTTCTCTCTCCTTCTATTGTAGCTAGATTAAAGAAAGATATTAAAATATTAAATGAGAAAAAAAATATGTTATGTACATGGGCGAGAAAATGAGAGCCCAGCAACTTTAAATAACTAAGAATTATTTTCACTGTCTCGTCGAATTCATTGAATTATATAATAGCCTATATGTGAAGAGAAAATTATAGGTATGGTGAAAACATGAAATAATTAATTGGCATTGGGGTAAGGGCTTGAGAAAACCTGCTAGTACAAGGGCGAGAGTGAAAGCTGATAAAATTCAGTTTCCGAAAACTGGAGCCTTGTTTCTTAAAACTGGAGTATTTGTCCCACCGTAGGGTACCATAGACCTTGTGGACCTCTGTTGATAAATCATGTCTGAGTGACCTATTTAGTTTGCCAATGGTGGGTGAGGGGACACCAGGGGTGAGATATACCTGGATGTGGTCATACATACCTTCTGTGTTTTTATTTCTACCAGTAAAACAGACACCACTCTTTTCATTACTCCTTTCATCATCACAACATTTCAATATTCTTAATTCATCCGTATAACTAGAAAGAATATAAAATAAAAATTGTGTCGTTATAGGTGTGAAAATAACATAAAAGTTGTCTATAGCTCTAAGTTCATCCAGCCTTCATTATCACATCCATCATACAACTAACTGAGGTAGGGCTGGGTATTAATACCAAATTATCGAAGGCAGGTTACCAATCAATAATCGATTAATAATCAAAATATTTTAATTGGGAAATCTTCTAATCTTCTTATGTACGTGTACGTTTTTGTACCTGAATGTTTGTTATTTATCAATATCTGGTATTGAAGATAAACTCAAATCCAGAATTTTGTATGATTATCATTATAAAATGGGTCGTGACTTGTCTGATAATTGTGTAACAGATAATATTAAATGAACATTTGACTCTGAATTTAAATCGATTATGAAATTTGATAATTGATAATCGCAATAAATAATTCGTAGCGTCGATAATCGATTATTTCAATTATTAGACCCAGCCCTAATCACATCCATCATCTAGTAAAGTGTTTTATCGGGTGTAGTTATGTTTTCAGGCCACTCTTAAGGGAGTCACAGGACGGTTTTGGGAAGTTCTAACAAGAAATGTAGTTTTATGTTCCGGATTCCTACATCGTATGTACAGAATCCAGACAATACCATGTCATGTGCAATATGGGAAAAACCAGAGTATAATACATAACATAAGATATTACAGAATTTAAGAAATGCCATGCAGTGAGCAATAAAGGAAATCAAAAGTTTATCATATCTTATGTAATATATTAAATGTAAATTAACTTTGAGCAGTGTGCAATGAGGGAAAAACAGAATATCATACCTGACATTAGATATCAATGAAGATAAGAATAAATCTTCCTGTGTAGTGACGAGAAATTGATTGTCGTCTGATAAAACTAGGGGATTATTTTTACCAAGTTTACTCGATAAATACAGTCGGAAATTTCTATTCTTCGTATAAACTCCTGTAATGGAAATTAATTTTCAATTTATTTCTTTACTCATATGCTACTAGTTTTGGCCCAGTATCATATCAGCAAGAGCCAAAATATTTTAAGAATACCAAGTCCTTAATTGTGACAAGGTCTAAAATTTTGTATGTTTATTAGGGCCATTAATGTCTGCAGTACGTAACTTGAAATTCCACTGAAACTTTATTGGTTTCTTTCTAAGACTTATGTAATATAGTAATAATTTGTCCAAGATACCAAAAAGAACCAAAAATAATCTTACCTGTATCAACAAAGGGAATTTTATCGCCATTTTTATTATAAATAAATAAAGTTTGCAGATCCTCTATTTTGAATATTTCTAATATTTCATTACTCTCCTTAAATCTATTTTCAGATTTTTCTTCAAGAGAACCACCATTGAACACTTCATTTTGCAAATTTTCTGCTTCATCTTGAATATCATCTGAACCTCCTTCTACATCACTCACTTCATTGTCTTTCAAATCTTCTGAATTGGCAGGAGTTGCGTCTTTAAAATTCCTTGTTTGTACTTTTTCACTTTTGTTGATACCTTGTATATCTTCTGAATTGACAGGACACACCTATGGTGAAATGTTGGTAGGGTGAAAAAAAAGTTCATGGGTTATGAGTTATATTTTCTGAAACTATACCCCAGTGGCTTAAAAAAACAGGATAGTTTGAAATTCCCTATAGAGCCCTTTTCGAAAAAATCACAATTATTGAGAAAAATTGTCGTTTCTGACAACAAGACCCAGATTGTCCAGAGGTATCCTGCCATGATCATTCGTTTTGATGAGAAAATCAGCTTAACACATTGTCAGTTCAATAAATATGAGTTTAAAGTTTATAAATGAGCAGTTAGAAACAGAGGCTACGCACAACGGCACAGAGTCTACGCACTTAGGAACAGATGACGCCAGTCATTGCCTCAGTATGCGCCAGTCAGTCACACTTACGCTATAAGCACATAAGCGCCATGTGCACCCTGCTATGAGTGTATGAGAGACATGTACACACTGCTATGTGCGCATTGGGGGGCATGTGCACACTGTTATGTGCGCATTGGTGGCATGGGCACACTGTTATTTGCGCATTGGAGTCATGTGCATACTGTTATGTGCGCATTAGAGGCATGTGCACACTGTTATGCGCACATTGGAGGCATGTGCACACTGTTATGTGTGCATTGGTGGCAAGGGCACACTGTTCTGGGTGAATTGGAGGCATGTGCACGTTGTTATGTGCGAATTGGAGGCATGTGCACACTGTTATCTGCGCATTAGAGGCATGTGGACACTGTTATGTGCACATTGGAGGCATGTGCACACTGTTATGTGCGCATTGGAGGCATGTGCACACTGTTATGTGTGCATTGGTGGCAAGGGCACACTGTTCTGGGTGAATTGGAGGCATGTGCACGTTGTTATGTGCGAATTGGAGGCATGTGCACACTGTTATCTGCGCATTAGAGGCATGTGGACACTGTTATGTGCACATTGGAGGCATGTGCACACTGTTATGTGCGCATTGGAGGCATGGGCACACTGTTATGGGTGAATTGGAGGCATGTGCACATTGTTATGTGCGAATTGGAGGCATGTGCACACTGTTATGTGCGCATTTGAGGCATGTGCACACTGTTATGTGTGCATTGGAGGCATCCAAAAGTGCTTTCTGAGCCATTTGACATTGAAAAAATACACGTGTTTGTGAAATGTGTCTTAAGATTTTTAAAATAAGATTTCTTCATCGATTGAAAATAGCCCATCGTAATTTGATATGTAAAATGTTCTTATTCTAGAGAGGAGTTTCTCTCTGACTATAGGAGCCATGCTTGACCCCTTTTCAAAACACATACCCTGTAGCGGTTGTCTTCGCGACTTTTGCGTTTTTGGCGTATTTAGATCAGTTGTGTTGCCTATATTACACGTGTGTTCAGCGAGCAAATCTAGCCGGAAAGTCTTGGTTAGGTCATAGAATTTTCCCGGAAAATGAGAGGACGTACTTGCGTTCCCAGGCTTTCCAAAATTTCTGTTCTGCTCAATTATAAATCTCATATTTATTGAACTGGCAATGTGTTAAGCTGATTTTCTCATCAAAACGAACGATCATGGAAGGATACCTATGGACAATCTGGGTCTTGTTGTCAGAAGACAGAAACGACAATTTTTCTCAATAATTGTGATTTTTTCGAAAAGGGCTCTATAGGGAATTTCAAACTATCCTGTTTTTTTAAGCCACTGGGGTATAGTTTCAGAAAATATAACTCATAACCCATGAACTTTTTTTTCACCCTACCCACATTTCACCATAGGTGTGAGGAGTTACGTTTCCAAGGCTGGCGTCCATCTTGTTTGTTTGTTTACTGTCAAGCTTCTTGTTGTGTGTATCTTCTGAATTGACAGGAGTTGCGTTTCCAAGGCTGTCGTCCATCTTGTTTGTTTGTTGTTTACAATCAAGCTTGTTGTTATGTGTATCTTCTGAATTGACAGTTGTTGCGTTTCCAAGGCTGTCGTCCATCTTTTTTGTTTGCTTACTCTCTGTATTGTTGTTGTGTGTATCATCTGAATTGGCAGGAGTTGCGTTTCCAAGGTTGTCGTCCATCTTGTTTTGTTGTTGTTTACAACCAAGCTTCTTGTCGTGTATATCATCTGAATTGGCAGGAGTTACGTTTCCAAAGCTGGCGTCCATCTTGTTTCGTTGTTCGCAATCAAGCTTCTTGTTGTGTGTAGCTTTTGAATTGGCAGGAGTCGCGTTTCCAAGGGTGTCGTCCATCTTGTTTGTTTGTTTACTATCTATATTGTTGTTGTGTGTATCTTCTGAATTGGCAGGAGTTGCGTTTCCAAGGCTGTCGTCCATATCTATATTGTTGTTATGTGTATCATCTATAGAAATATCAATACCAGAATCTGATAGCATCTCTTTATGTTTTACAACGTCTTCTAAATTTTCTATCATCTCATTAACAAAATAACCTACAATAAAAAATTTAAACCATTCATGAAGTCTGCTATGCCTACCCTTTTAAAAACACCTGATGGTACATGTCTTTGGAATAGTCCACTACTACACAACTATTACTCTCCATGTTGTCATATTTTGGATGCAATTTTGATTAACAATATTGTTTTGCTTGTACAGATTGTTATTATTACAATATCATAATGTTTCTACTGCCAAAACCACTATTATTTTAAAAAAAAAATAAATAGCAAAACCAAAATTTTGTCACAATTGTTGGTCAATTTTAAATTTTCATTAAGCAAAAATTGAATCTGTCAGGCCTAAATGAAGTGGCTTAGAATGTTTTACACTTACCTAACTGTATATTATTTTTAAATACAGCATTTTTCATTTGAAATATCAGATGTCTGCTGAATTTATGTTCTGTGCTGAAAAATCAAAGTATTTAACTTACAGTAATATAAATGAGAGAGAGAAGTCATTAGATAAATGAAGTGAAGGAGGTCTTTTTAACGTGCTGAAAGGGCTAAGGAGCAGGATAGTACAGCGACGTGAGCCTATTTATTTTTAATTTTCAACAGTAATCTTTAATGTGCTCAACCTGTCATCTGATATCAATGACACTGATAGGGACCCTTGGTTGAAAGGTATCGTCTTGATATATACTTTCGATCGGACATTCAGGTTACCAAACAAGCAAGAAACTCAATATATGGTATATAGATAACTTGAAATAGAAATACCTTGAATCTAAATTTAAAACATGAGTTAAATCACAGGATACGTCAAACTTCTTCTTTAACCAGTAACATACATACTGAAATATAATCTTATACTTTTTAATATTCATTAAAGGAAATTATTGCATTTTCTACACCAGTTGCAGATGTATAACTCTGTGTTAAGAGTAGGGTACGATTGGGTAGGTGCCCATTCATACTTAGGGTTCTGGAGTGGAAAAATCTGAATAAAATAAAGGCCTTCAGTCCTGAATTGCATGTTATTTGAAAAAGTACTCTTTTAATATTGTTGCAATGAAATATAATGAAACATAATTTCTGTTAGAAATACCTTGATAAAGATTTGAACCATTTCTTCACCAACAGACTCGGGATTATATTCCTTCATATATTCCAAATCAAAATAAACTTTACAAACACTGCCTGTAAACATTATTTTATATACACTGACTAGGTGATATGGGTTTCAACACACATCATGGTACTAAAATAATATTTCATTTCATATTTAAAGTGCCATAAAGCCAAAATTTCTAGGCCATATTTTTTATGTGATTTTCATTTCTGGTTTATTTATTTATTCATTTCTATGCCAATGCTAAAGAATAATCGTTTATATCAGGTGGTTCAGCCTTGAACAGGATAAAACTGAAAACAAAGATTTCTTAAAATCAAAAAATATCTTATACTTATTATGACTTACCTTCAGGTATAATCTCATAATGATGTTTTTTATCACAACCCAACTGTCTACAAAATATACAACAATCATATACAAATGAAATGAAATGAATGGAGTTTTACATCCTACTTTTCTGCACCTATATGGGCTAGTTGAGGATGGGCAAACGCCATGCAGTGTGCAATGAGGGCAATTTTGCCAGGACAGCGGCTCTTATTTTCGATTTCCAACTGTCGAGGGATCTTTAACGTGCACAGCCAATAGCACACAGAGTTTTGAAAGTCGAACGACTAGACGCTTTTCCATGTCAGCCTCTCCAACCTACATTACTGACAGGGGGAAACCGGGTTGAAAAATCCGAAGGTATTATCAATCATATACAAATACAAATAAATAATTCTTTAAAGGGGAATGTTCAGCATTTTCGAGATCCTTAAATATATATAATTAGCCCCCAGAAGTACTAGACCTACACTTAACTTGCATAATCCCTTCAATAATACCCATATCTGAACATTTCTTTCATATTCTGTATGTGTTTTCTATATAAGGCATAATCTGACTAAAATATCAGTCATATTTTATACTTTCAAACGCTGATAATTATTATGGATACACATGGACTGCATATTAAGTCTATTTGAAAACTTATTTGATATAAAATCCTACCTATAATAATGCCAGAAAACAGGATAACTTGTAACTAGATATAACCTTTGACCTTTTTCTTCACCCACTACTTCTTTTTCATAGCAAAATACATGGAGATCCTGAAAACCAGAAAAAAGAATACATAAAACAGATTTTCATATTATCATACCCCAGAATATTCTTAAAGATAAAAATCTATACCAATGCCCAAAAGCAGCCAGTATATATCCTCGATTACTAGGTGCCCTATTTTTATTACCAGCAAAATCCAGAGCAATTGTTGTATAGTAGTGAACTCTGCCAAAGAAAAGTAACTTCAGGTTATGCCCGGTACCATACTTTAAAGATTTGTGACCTAATTATTTACTTCTGACTGCTTTGCAAAAACAATTTCTAGCAAATTTACCTCGGATGTTGATTGAACAAATTTAAAAGCTTCCTTCTGTTTGTAGAAGATTTTCCAACTGGATGAGGGACCACCAATTCTAAAAAATAAAACAACAAAATATTTTACCACAAAACATTGGTCCATGTTTGTATATCGAAAATCGGCTGCTTGTAAGATGCGTTGTTTCCTATATGCAGTCTTAAAATTCAAAAAACAAAATCCATGTATGATCCTAGCAATTAAACAAATCGCAAATCCATATCGGCAATATATTTTCTTACCTTGATTTAAATTCTTCAGGTAAGGAATATTTACTCTGTTTTTCAACCTGTTTTTCTATTAATGATTTTATCTCATATCTTCTTCTGAAAAAAGAAATAAAAGTTTGTTAGAATTAATTTATATTTCATGCCATGGGCCAATATCCACCAAAAGTGACATGACCCTACGGCCTCCATACCATTCAACCCATTCTAATTGCCATTATTGGCATTATGTTAATTGTATTCAGTTATGAAGGCTATGTGTCCTGATCATGAGTGTTTACAGGGGCGGATCCATTTAAGGGGGAGGGGAGCAAGATGTTTTTGAAAAAAGGGTGAGATTGAGAGCATTATTAGGCATTTAATTTTATTATAATAAGGCCTATCTATTTCGTATTTATTGAAATGTATGAATGTATGTATCAGTTTTGACATACTTTCTGCATTTGGCTCCATAAAAGGATTTGGAATTGAAGGACTGTGTATGATCAGACATGGTTTGTTCATTTCATGAGCTAGATTGAAAATCTGACAATTTTAGAACCAAATTTGTTTCTGATCATAGATGATCATTGCTTTCTTTCATGTTTCCCGCTAAGAAGTGACACTTTAGACTTGTACATCAAGAACTTCATTACAGTTAATAACCTAATTAGATACTGGATAATCAAGAAAATTCTTAGAAAAATATGAAACGACGAATTTTGATTTTGGAATGAAAAAGAATTCAAAAGAAAGTTGAAAGATCATATCATCATTACAATTATTGTTTTTGGATAAACCAAATGCTATAATCGATTAAATTCAAAAAATTACTATTCGAAATCACTTTTTAAAAATCCATTTGATATGTCGTTTTAGGTTAGAATAAATTTGAGTTATTGTACGCAATCAGTAGACTTGGTTATCCTAGTACTATTTTACTATTAGCGTGTTCGTTTACTCACTCGTGCTTACTCGCGCCAGGCCCGAGAGCGTTTTATTACTTGGTCACGTGACATCTCGCGCTTACTCGCGCCAGACCTAACTAACCGGCTTGCCGAGTGGGTTAGTTGGGGAAGCATCCCATGATGCAATCAATATTGTTGTAAATGTTATTTTGGAATTCGATTTTTTTTAATGGGAGGGGACGTCCGCCGGGGCCGGACGATTGTGTTCTGCGATGTTTTCCATTTTCGACACTGTATCCCTTTAGTGGAGCATGTTCCGTCCCATCAAAATAATACCATCGACTATCCTTCTTAAAATTGCTCAAATCCAAATTTTTTTTGTCTACGATCAATCTCCATATTGCATTTTTGTATTGACTAATTTTGCCCCATGACACTTTACCCTAATGTTACACCGATATCGTTCGTTAATATGTGACATTACGCGACAATACGCATGCTCAGTATGACGCCCTCGGGCCAGGCGCGAGTAAGCTCGAGTGAGTAAACGAACACGCTATATATGAATTACATAGACATAACGGCTGGATAACAGAAGAAATCCAAAATGGAAGTTCCGAAAGTAATTTCAGACGGAATGAGCAAAATAACGTCTTATTTACCAAATCTGAGACCGGCAGACATGTCTGCTGTTGCGGAACCATTTTACGAAGAGGCCCCACGACAAGTGACGCGAAATATTATCGTGGCCAAACTACTGTCGACGTTTTTGGGCCTCTCTGTGTCGGCTGCTATGACTTACTTTGGAATCAAATGGTTGGTTAATGCAATGGACCCGACGAACAAAGATAAACAATTATCAAAGAAAACGGTAATCATATTTTTTATTTGATGATATGTGAAACTGCAATTAAAGTAACTGTCAGGATTGGAAATGTGGGTTCCAAAGGTCGGCATCAAGATGGCTGATGCAATGTGAATTGGAAGGTTGACTTCAACAAGACATTCAGACATTTCAGAATAGGGAAGTTTTAATTTTAGATTGCGAAACTGAAAGTCAAAAGTGGGAAAAAAAACTTAAATGAAACATTCTAAGTTTTTTAGGTTAAAGAGAGATTTCAAAGTATAATATTAAAAATTAACTATTTCATATTATAATGATTTTGTATTAATTTTTGTTTATTTTGTAGGCTAAAGACATGTTACAGAGGCTGGGAGTAAAAAATGTAGAAGAGGTAAAGATTCCAGCTGTTATTTTAATCTTTAAAACCTACCCATATGTAGATAAATAGGTACAAATAAATTAGAAATGTATTTGACTTTGACATTTTCTGACCAATAAGAGAAGCTTTTCTTGAAATTCAAATGTAATAGCTTCGACAGATCCTTAAAGCTGCAGAAAAATGATAAAATTTTAGATTTTTAAAAAAAATTAAAAGTTAATTCAATGATTGATATCATGTTGTATTGCAGTTAACAGAATATGAATTATGTATGGCAGCTAACTTGGTAGATCCTCTCTCTATCGACGTACAGTGGAATGATATCGGGGGATTGAATGATATTATACAAAATATACAAGAGACAGTTATACTTCCGTTTAAACGACAAGATTTATTTAGAAATTCCAGTCTATTACAAGCGCCTAAAGGTATGCATATAAAAATCTGTAATAACTAAACAATCCTGTAAAAAAAAAGCGTGTCTTTAGCATGGTAAAATCAAAAGCGATATAATACCATCGGGTGTTTAAAAAGGGCAAGCATGCCTTGACATGTGTGTGACAACAACCACTACTCTATAAGTCAAAATCAGATCAAGCCTCCTAAAGTTGTTTAAATAGGCAGATGGATATTGTAGACCATCAAGTTAAATGCTTGGATGGTAACCTTAGGGTCTATCGGTCCAGGTCCAGGGATCAATGTTCAGCATAGGTCCAGACCTTTGGATTTCTTAGCCGCTTCCCCTGATGTAGGCTGACAGGGGCTGAAGTCCATTGGGATGAAAACTGTTTAACATAAAGTAGAATGTATTTAATATTGTTCATTGACTAATGTTATTTTTTTTAACAGGTGTATTACTGGATGGGCCACCAGGTTGTTTCTATAGATCTCTATGTGTAATCTCAGTTTATTAATATTATTCTTATGTTTTTATAACCAGGTGTATTACTGTATGGGCCACCAGGTTGTGGAAAAACAATGTTAGCTAAAGCGACAGCTAAAGGAGCAGGTAAAATCTGTTTATCTTTAAATTTGTTATGAGGAAAATCAATTAATGTAGAGTTTCATTTATTGCACATTTCAGCTTGGTATAAAATTGGTTGAAACATGTCGTAACTAAATGTAATAATAAAATCAATAAATGTCAAACAATTACATGAACCAAAAATCTCATCCAAAATGTTACAAAATTAGGAACAACTATTGTATAGTAGTGGATCATTTTACTTCCGCTTTGGACACCTTACTTACCTTACAGTGTATTTTTACACAAGGTGAAAGGCATGAATTATATTTATGTATTTTGATATGGATGTTTTTTTTCTATATTTTGACAGGTGCCAGATTTATCAACCTACAGATATCATCGTTAGTAGACAAATGGTATGGAGAGTCTCAGAAGAGGGCAGAAGCTGTTTTCTCTTTGGTAAAATCTATTTATTTGCTGGATCTGTTTTTAAAGTGTGTAATCTAATTGAGAAGCTTTATGTACAAATTTCTGTGAAAGTATTTAACTGAGCTTGTAACACTTGAATGAGCGTTAACTTGTCATCTACCTGACCTTACCCTGACAATGTTAATGTTGTTAAGATGGATGAAGGCAGATATAATAAATTTATATTTTCATATTTCAGGCCATGAAATTACAACCCTGTATTATATTTATTGATGAAATCGGTGAGTTTATTTCTGTCAATTCTTCTTTTGAATCTTAGAAAGATATCATCTTTCATCATATTCTATAGTTTTCATAGTTCTTGAAATTTAGTGCCTATCTTAGTAGATGTAGAACAGGGGGCGGCAAAAATCATTAGAATTGCATTCATGTATACCATAATTATATTGTCGTCTTGTATGATACAAGCTGGCTATTGAACTTACTTTTGCATCTACATGTTCATAACTCTTATGCATTTAAAGACGTTTCCTTTTTTTTCTCTTCAAGATTCGTTCCTTAGATCTCGTACCTCAACAGACCACGAAGCCACCGTGATGATAAAAACTCAGTTCATGAGTTTTTGGGACGGTTTAATCACAAACCCAGCCTGTCAAGTCATGGTGATGGGGGCTACCAACAGACCACAAGACGTAGATGCTGCTATTTTACGTCGAATGCCCAGCATGTTTCACGTGGGGTTACCGGTACGTGGACCATTTATAGCCTTTACTCCCAAGCACTATCATGAAAGCTGTAAGAAAGAAAGAAAGAAACATCTATATTTTACAAGGACAACAACTTAGTTTCCGTGAGGATCTTTTCTCCCAGCTGGTCCTTGGCCAAACCTCTTGGCATTGATCTTTTCTGGATTATCCGTACCCATTAACAGCTGAGTTGACTGGAGGAATTATGATACTATCTGGGGATCTTTGCAATAGCTATTTAATAAAATAGCTTCCTTACTCTCCTCATATGCCTGTATTCCCTACTTTGATAAGTATTTCTTGTTATTGTGTCTTTACTTTGAAACAAGTTCGGACTATACATGTTTAATATTTAAATGTGATATTATTTCTATTTTAACAGGGAAAGAAACAGAGAGAAAATATAATCAAATTGATATTATCAGATGAAAATGTAAGTAGACATTTTTGATACACCATGGAAGCTTTTTTTTCACGAAATTCTGATATAACAACGCTATTTGATTTTGTATTATGCAAAGACAGATTGGATTCGATTTTCAAGTTACTTTGGAATTGGCGATAGTTTTTAGCATCTCGTCTCTGAATTTGTTGATCATCTCACTATTTGCTATAACTCTGTCTTGCATCTTTGTCTCCAAAACTGACATATCACGTATCTTTGATTGTATTTTAGGTAAATGCTGATATAGAATATAGTAAACTAGCTGAACAAACTGAAAGTTTCTCTGGCAGTGATTTACGTGAAGTTTGTAGAGCTGCAGCAGTTTCAGTAGTACATGAATTTATCAAAAGTTCAGGTTTTAATTCGTAAGTTGGATTTGAAATTCTCTTATAACATACATATCCTTGTAAATATCCACTGAAAGAAAGAAATAACTATATTTTACAAGGTTAACAACTGCATCACAAGGATGCTTTCTATCAGCTGGTGCTAGGTCAAACCTCTTGACATTTATTTTTCTTGGATTATCAATACCCATTTATAGATGGGTTGTTTGGGATTATGAGGAAAGGTGATCACACTTTCACTGATAAGTTTTGAACCCTTGACTACAAATTTGTTTAATGTTACAGAGGAAATGGTTTCATTAAAGTGCTACTCCATGTCCTCTAATATTGTTCTTGAATGCAATATGGCATTGGGTAAAGGTCTGTAGGAAACCCATTACATATGGTTAAAAGACCTAAGTCTTTAAGTCTGCCCCTCCTGTAGTTCAGTTTAGGAGGTTCCAGGAAGGATCCAAGGGGAGGCTCCCCCGGCTCAAGCCCTCCCCTATTTTTGGCCAACTGATGTCAGAAGCCTCTAACCATTTGCTGCTCGCAGTGCCGTTGAATTCGAATGTTACATTTTAGAGTCCTACCTTTCTCTAAATCCTGGATCCGCCCCTGAAGTAGGTTAGACTATTCTTATGACCTGGAAAACCAAGAGCTTCTTGGTCTGCCCCTTCTCTTCTTGGTCTGCCCCTTCCCTTCATGGTCTGCCCCTTCCCTTCTTGGTCTGCCCCTTCCCTTCTTGGTCTGCCCCTTCCCTTCTTGGTCTGCCCCTTCCCTTCGTGGTCTGCCCCTTCCCTTCGTGGTCTGTCCCTTCCCTTCGCGGTCTGCCCTTACCTTCGTGGTGTGCCCCTTACCTTCGCGGTCTGCCCCTTCCCTTCTTGGTCTGCCCCTTCCCTTCTTGGTCTGCCCCTTCCCTTCTTGGTCTGCCCCTTCCCTTCGTGGTCTGCCCCTTCCCTTCGTGGTCTGTCCCTTCCCTTCGCGGTCTGCCCTTACCTTCGTGGTGTGCCCCTTACCTTCGCGGTCTGCCCCTTCCCTTCTTGGTCTGCCCCTTCCCTTCGTGGTCTGCCCCTTCCCTTCTTGGTCTGCCCCTTCCCTTCGTGGTCTGCCCCTTCCCTTCTTGGTCTGCCCCTTCCCTTCGTGGTCTGCCCCTTCCCTTCTTGGTCTGCCCCTTCCCTTCACTCACACACAACTTATATTGTTCATTGACAATCTTTTTTCATTACAGAGAATCTGAAGGCATTATGCGAGGTATCAATATGAAGGATTTAGAAGGTGCGACGAACAAAGTACGAATAACCAAGTCGATATCTACAGGTTTACCAGTCAATGTTCAACTTGATTGATGAACCTTTTTTGTGGTTAAAATGCTGCAGCCATTTTCTAGACATTAAGAGAAATCAAGATTTTATGAAATGTGACAATCTGATTGGTTAATTCAAATTAGATTTGAAATCAAATTAAGTGATTGACCAATCAAATGAATTAATTATTCAATTTTTTGCGAATTTTTTTGGAGATGTGTGCGTTTTATGTGAGTATTGGGTGTGAAAGAAGATTCTCTTCTATACGTGAGTGTTATGTAGATGAATAGCTAGCAAGGCAGAGGATACTCTCTCTTTTAGAACACCTGATGCCACTACACAACCATGGTTGTCAACTTATCTGTATTCTTCAATAGTGCTTGATCATTCCACGATATGATCTGTATTGTGTATTGCAATAAGATACATATCCCCAAATTTCATTGTTTTTTTAAGGTTGCATTTTTAGTTACCTTACCATATATTTCTGTGTTCAGTTTACACTTTTTTACACCCGTCAAACAAGGGGTGCGCATTATACATGGTAACTAAAAAAATAGAATTTTTCACCATTGATTCCCAAGTCAATATTGTCTCGATGCCATTTTGTAATTGATCGCTGATGGATGGTAATAATGTTACTTTTAATATTTTGTCAGTTTCTTACTGTTGCTAAGTTAAAGAATGGAAATGAATGGAGTTTTACGTCCTACTTTTCTGCACCTATATGGCCTAATTGAGGACGGGGCTTTTACTTTGAATTTCTTCTGCGCTTGGATGATGATGAGTTTTATGATCATTTATATTTGTCTGAATACAGTATCGATTGATTAATAAGCTAATTCACTAATATCATGCCAGCACTACTCTCCAACATGGCTAATAACGTTACTTGTTTTTATTATGTAAATCAGGGCATCCATCTTTAATGGCCTTGTTTCTAAATTGTCCATAATTTTAATGATGTAGTTGTGAATATGAAATTAAAATATATATCATGAAAGTTTCTTTTGAATATTTTCCCTTTACCATATGGAAAGGTAAGGGGGGAGTTTGAGGGTTTATCATTCATTTTTAGCATCAACACAATCTGTAATTGGATCCTAGTGCTCTGATAAATTGCCATGAATAATAGTTCTAGGGATTATCTAATTCAATTTGGCCATTCATTAAGGTTAAGTTAAATGAAATGGAGTTTAACGTCCAACTCTGCACCTAGTGATGATGACGACAACCAATGCCATGCAGTGTGGAGTAAGGGAAATTTTGCCAGGCCTTCTACATTAGAGGATCTTAACCTTGCTCAGCCTGTAGCACGCGGGGCTTCACTTTATTGTCCCATTTAAACAACTATATTACTGACATGGAAAGAGCATAATATAGTTTTAAGTGACATTTAGAAGAAGGGAGAACATTAAAAAATAAGAACACTATTATGGATATACTACTACTCCTTCCTTTAATTTTCGCAACGTTTCGTTGTTTGAAGGAGTAGTATATCCATAATAGTGTTCTTATTTTTTAATGTTCTCCCTTCTTCTAAATGTCACTTAAAACTATATTATGCTCTTTCCATGTCAGCCCCTCCTAACTACATCATCTACAAGGGGGATGGGAGGGGTGGTCTGTGGGTGAGGGGGTTAAACCACTGCAGCTCGGTAGAAAAACGAGTGTATATGTAAAGAAATGACTGTATTTATTTAATAATAAAAGCTACAGTGCTCAGTGATTCACATAGCAAGATAGAAGAAGGGTAATAATAATAATAATACATGTATATATTTATATATTAACAATCTATTTACAAAACAAACAGGGGCCTTATTCTCCAATAGGTAACTAAATATAATCTTACAGTTCCAGGGCCCAGTGTTTCTCAAAAAATCTTACGATTAAAAATTGTCGTAAGTGTGGAATTATTCATTGTAAAATGCCAAAGTTACGACAATTTTTAATCGTAAGATTTTTTGAGAAACAGGCACCAGGGGCGTTATTTTCAAAAACTTTCTAGTAATTCAATTTGTCATTTACTTAAATTGATAGTAAAATTAGACATTATTTTCTCAGCATCTTGATTTATCCAAGTGAAATTTTCGAGAATAAGACCCATGATCATCTGATTTGTCAATCATTAGAATTTATCTTGAAATTAGTTTTATTATTCAATCAGATTACTGTATTTTCTAAAGTCTGAATTAATCTAAGTAAGTTATCCGAGAAAAAGGCCCTAGGTTTAAAAGCTTTTTACAGCAAATGGAAGCATATGATATATGTTTACGACAAAAGATTCTGATTGACTGACATTTAGCAAAAGAAAGAAGCATAAGACTTATTTATGATGAGGAAATGTGTCACTTGTGTTGAAACATTACATGCTTGATTGATAAAAAGCGAGCAATACAATTATTATTACAATTAAAACTGCATTTAATCACAAACGTAATAAATATTCTACAAGTATCTATTCATAATTGCTTTATTCAATAAGTTGTGCTTCTTAAGTGTAATCATACTTCAATTTGTTCTCTCAGATGAAAAGATATCTATACAAGCAGAATATAGCTATGGACCTCTATAAAAAATACCCTACTAAGTTTAAGTAATATAACAATGAAAACAATTGCAATATACAAAATCCATGTGTATGTACATAATGTTATATCCTCAGTCTTCAAGGATTGTGAGCAGATATTCAACATCTTGACTTCGATTTTAATCGCAAATATTCAGAAAAGAGAATCACACTATTTTTTAGTATTTTTGAAATCTTCAATAACTGTAACATTAATCTGTCATCTCCTTGCATTTCATATTGCTTCAAATATCTCCTCACAAACCTCGAAGACTAAAAGATAATGTGCATAATGACCACCAATATATTATAATTTACATTCACACACTGTTTTACACACGAACCTACGCATCGTTCTTATATTATATATTTTACAGTTTAGAAATATTAAAAATATCGCACATTGTGAAACTCTGAGTATCAACATGTTTCAGGTTCTATTTTAATATTTTCAATATTTCTATTTTTATTTCTATATCACTCTACATTTAACCCTTTCAACCCGATAAGCCGGTATACCGGCCCATCCGTACGTTATATATACCCGACAAGCCGGTAAACCAAGTGACGTCATATAACGTATAACGTAATACATTTTTAGAAATATTGCTGGGAGTTCAGGGTATATGACGTTTTAGCCAAAATAAAGTCAGGGTTCAAAGGGTTAATGTATTGAGCAGTATTTTAACAGTAAAAATATTTGTTAGTGTATTTCACAGTTTATATGACTGTTTTAAGACCGTAAGAAAATAACGTAGTCTATTTTTTTAAGACATAGAGCCCTATTAATATTTACACTATACTTTCACTAAATTGTTTTTCATTTATGAGTATGAGTAGGAGTTTTAACCATCAAGAGACCATCCATATAAGGAAGTAATCTCTAGCCTATGATAGCTATTTTGACAGTTATAGCCTGCTGTCTAATTAGTTATCAGAGGCTGACAGACGTTTCAGTCAAATGAGAGAGTATATCAATAAATGAAGAAATATTCTCATAAGTGAAATATCTAATTTTAAACTTTACTTGTAGCAAATTATGTGAGCTAATGATTATAAGATCTTGAATGATATTATATTAATTTTTTTAGAATTTTGCGGGACCTTCTTGGCCTCTCCACCTAATAATTTTTAGAAATGCCACTGTTGTGGTACTGGTACATCACTCAGCCTTAACACATTGTAATGTCTGTAAGGTTTGATTTAAAGGTAAGAGTTAGAAACTTTTCATATCAACATCTATAAAAATCAATTCCATAGGCTGTATAAGTATCTAAAATTACTTCAGCGAGTTTTAAATAAGTAATAACGTTCATTCGTAACTTTATATTAAAATCAATATCAAATTAATATATTATTCATTTTTATCAAAATAAATTAAAAATACAATTAAGTTGCCACAATATTTCTATGTGAAAAATCAACAAAACTTTCCCCGAAATTTTGGGAAAATATTTTTAAAATCAAATGTAAAATGCAAATGCAGCAAAATCACAAACCTTGAGCTCAAGTTAGACATGACAGGCAAATAGTAATACAAAACCCTTGCTCAAGTTAAACATGAATGGTAAAAATCTTGGCTTTAAAGTATTGGAAATCGCATATAAAAAATCTTACACTTAATACATGTATTCATAAAATACTTTTTTTTTGCAATTTGTGCAATATTTCATTATACAATTCTACACTTACGATAAATTTATGAATTTTTTTTCTGAGAAACAACTCATATTTAGTGTAGAAAATCACTTTAAAAACTTCACATTTAATTATCTTATTGGTGAAATTCATTCATTTTCTTTTCTTAAAGACTATTTTTCCAAACACATTCCCACACTAACAACAAATTTCCCAAATTTAAGGTTAGATTTCACAAGATACGTGGCTCTGATTTAAAATTTCTGACGCTCAATCACTTTTGTGAGTCATTGGTGGAAATTCATTCTCATCATCCAGACGTATTTTTCCAACATTGCTGGCCTCTTCACCGCCCACGGCACCTTGCTCAAGTTCCTCATATGGCTGAGATTCTGCAAAAAATATTAAATATGCAATAAATTTAAAAATAAAGTCATAGTATACAAATAAAAAGCAGATCTACATCCTATTGGGAAATTTATTTATCATTTAAATACATATCTAGAATTTTCATTTCATGTTTTTTTTTTTGTGGTGGACTTTGCATCCATGATCTGCATATAATGCAGGGGCGGAGTCAAGGAGGACACTTTTTGGTCGACTGATGTCAGAACCCTCTAAAAATTTGTCACTCGTGCCATTGAAATTAAATTATTTCATGAGCCCCACCTTTCTCTAAATCATGGATCCGAATCTGAATTATTAAGTATAATGATTTTTATTATCAAATTCTCTCTTTAGTAAAACCTTTCGTCTCTCACATACTAACATTAAAATTTTGTCTAATTATGAACATGATTTCCAATGAAATGAAATGAAGTTTTGCATTCTACTTTTCTGCACCTATTGTGCTACTAAGAACAAGGAACATGATTTAAAAAATAATGGTGTAAGATCAAAAATGGAGAGTCAAGTAACACACAGAAAAATCTTGAAATAAACATCTAGATTTGCAATTAAATCATAAATTTCTAGAGCCTAAAAAAAGTAGTGAATGAAAGTCTAATCATAACATGTGCCACAAAGTCACAGATTGAAGAAATGTGCCACAGCAAATTACTTTGAGAATAAAAGTATATACGCTTTCAAATTGATCTTTAAAGGGATTTTTAAGTGGTTTTCTAAACTTTGTATGTGTATCAGGAAAACAGATAGCATCAATTTGCACCATTCCAATTTCCATTCCGACATTTGTGGTTCTTGCAGTTCCATTAAAACGCGTTTTTTATGACATCACTAACAGTGATCTAACGGAAGCTACTATTGAATTCTATGCAGATCACTGTCAGTGACGTCATAAAACGTGTTAGTTTTAATGGAATTGCAAGAACATCAGACATCGGAATGGAAATTGGAATGGGGCAAATTGATGCTATCAGTGTCCTTGATACACATACAAAGTTTTAAAAACCTCTTTACAATCCCTTTAATACATAATTTTACACTGATCTTAAAATTATTGAGAGAGCATGCCTTAGAATTCATTAACATTAGAAAGCAATTGATGCATCACTTTACAAAGCCATTATGCATTTCAGAAAGAAAGTATACATGGCCTGCACAATCTTCTAATGCTAATTTGGTTAGCTTAGTCCACATAGCCAATGTTAATTTGTTAGCCAATATATTTGACAATATTTTGATGAAAAATTAAAATGTTAAAAGCAAGGTTTGCGTTCACAGATATCGAACCAAAAAATACAGAGCCTATGGTCATGCTTTCATTCACAAGCTGAGCTTTCAAAAATATGAAATGCTTGTACAACACAAGAACTAAAAAGGATAAGTAAATAATAGTTGAAACGAAATGAAAAATAACGTAACAAAAACAGATTTTAGGAAATACATTATTCTGGTTGGTTAAAAACAGAATTCAAAGTAAATGTTTGTGATTGACTAATCAATAGACTGCTTTTAGTTCAGGGAAATAATGTCTTAATATCTCTGGCCCTACAAGATATTTGTCAGGGCCCGATTTGTATGGCTCTCTGAATATAAGCCAATATTAAAAAGATTCTAAAGAGGTTTTTTAAACTTTGTGTGTAGCCTATGTCAGGGACACTGATAGCATACACATACAAAGTTTAGAAAATCCCTTTACAATCCCTATCAGGTATCCCTTTAGGCCAAGTTGACAAAGTTGCCATGAAATTGAGCCTTGGTTAACTATATTAAAATTAAAACCATGCAAAGCTGGTGGTGAATATGTTGGAGAAATGACTGAACAAATAAAATGAAAGTAACAGAAGTATGGATGAAGGTCAAGGACATTAATGGCCGCTACACTAGGAAGTCGATTGCAGGCAATCTGGGGCCCTGTTTCTTCAAAATATCTTACCAGAATCTTGTCACATCACAAGTGGGATTTTTTCTAAGTAAAACCCCCAAATCTTGACAAAAATTTTGCATGAAAAGTCCACACTCATGACAAATGTTGAATGTAAACTTTAAAACAACTGAAAATTTTGCATGTAAAAATCCAAACAAGTGAAAAATTTTGCACATTCCACACTCATGACAAATTCTATTGTAAGATTTTTTGAATAGCGAGGGGCCCTATCTCCTCCACTTGCATTATGGTTGAGGACCACCACTGCAGGACGGGAGCGAGCGAGGGAACTTGTCGGTCATACTTTACCTGCCCCAACTAGAATATCATCCATTAGATCAACTGAGTCCGGTTTTACGTCTTTCTTTGACAGCATCTCTGCGTAACTGAAACCTGAGGTATTCGGGGGGCGGTCTAGCGACGGTGGCTTACCTGGCGGAGTGCCACCTGCTGGAGCGTTATCTCTACGAGTATATGTGGCACCTGGATGAGCGAGAGGGCGATCGTGGGACGCTGGATCTGGAGAGAATGATTCACCTGGTTGCCCATCTAACCTGTATAAAACATAACCAACATTAACAAGAATTAATTCAAAGAAACAAGACTGATAACATTGAATATAATGTAGGTTGGACTTGTATAGTTTCAATTACTATTAGTTCTGCTTCTATTCCTTTTTTAAAGGGATTGTAAAATTATTTTCTAAACTTTGTATGTGTATCGGGGACACTGATAGCATTAATTTGTGCCATTCCAGTTTCCATTCTGACGTCTGTGGTTCTTGCAATTCCACTAAAACTAACATGTTTTATGACGTCAATGACAGTGATCTACTGGAAGCTACTATTGGTATCTATGCAGATCAGTGACTTCATAATACACGCTAGCTTTAGTGGAATTGCAAGAGCTACAGCCGTTGGAATGGGATTTGAAATGGCGCAAATTGATGCTATCAGTGAATTGTACTCTGATGTACAAAATGTGCTTGACAATAGGCCTACATTATTTTTTTTTAAAAGTCTAATGAGGGTTTGTGAGTGTAATAAAAGCTAAGAGAGAGCTTATATATTTACCGATGTTGTCTAATAAGGGTACATTCTCCACCTTCATTAGGATCTATATTATAAATATATAAATAACCATCTTGTGATGCCACTAGTAACCGTGGTATTTTCTGTATTCTATAATAATAAATAAGACATTGTCAACATTGAAATAGACACCCTTAATCCATATCATAAAATCTCGAAGGAAATTTAACAGTAATTTAAAGGGATTGTAAAGTGGTTCTTTAAACTTTGTATGTGTACCAATTTGTGCCACTCCAATTTCTATTCCGACGTCTTGCAATTCCACTAACTGACAGTGATCTACCGGAAGCTACTATTGATATCTATGCAGATCACTGTCGTGAAACGTGTTTAGTTTTAGTGGAATCACAAAAGCCACAGATGTCGGAATGAAAATTGGAATGGCGCAAATTGATGCTATCAGTGTCTTCAATACACATACAAAGTGTTAACAAATGTTTAAGACATAATATCCCATCAGCTTGTTTTGGAAATGAAAAAAAACCCACAGTTTTAATAAAATTCTACTTACAAGGCTAAAGCGCAGACATTACGTAAGCCAGAGTTAGGTAACCTGGCCGTGGCAAATGATCTCCCTTGATTAAACATCTCCGTGACAGGGGTAGGCAGATAATTGGCCGAGGTTTTTAAAGCTTGATTAAAATATCCCATCCAACTCTGACTTTCATCTTGTGGCTTCGTTTGTCTGAAATAAATCGTAGGTTTTGAGCTATTATATAATACAGTGGAACCGCGTTTATCCGTCCATCGGTAATCTGAAAACCCCGATATCCGCACGCTTTTCACCGGGAACGGAATATTTACTATGTAATAATACCCGTTAAACCGATGATTCGGTTTTCGCTTCCGCACAGCTCTGATTGACTACCAATTAACAAATTCTATAGTAATTTATACTCACTAATCCGATCGCGTGTCACTAATAATTGACTCGGGATTAGCGATAATTTTTTGTCGTCATCTGTGTTCCATAAACCTAAATTTAGGGATTACGTTAATCCATATTGTAGGCTATATATACTATAATGTAGTTAATTGGCCATGACGAAACTTTTAATTAGATCTATGTTCCGAGTTATAGGATACAGTATTGCAATTCACAATGAAAAATTTCTATCTGGACCTCGTGTTGGTACCGATACCCGCGTGACTTGGTGTTGAACAGAGCTCTCGTAATCGTATGTATCCCTGGTAAACGATGTTTTAAAACAAAATTATCGATATTAATAATATATATCACACTAAAATGCTAATAAGATATAATAATGAGAAGTATCGTCCACAATCAATTTCAATAATGGATGGTTGATAGATGACAAGTTAAAATTACTAAATATAGAACGCTGGGGTCATATTTATTCAATACCCAATTTTCATTGGTTGATATTTCCCGCCATAAATGTATATGGGCTAAAATTAGTATCATATCAATGCTGTGTTTCTTTCTCCCATTCTCAATGGCATTATATGACCGTACGAATATTGTTTGAAACTGTCGTTGTATGCCCTATATCATTTTCCCAAAATTAGTTAAAATCTTATTTATTTACTTCATATAAGAATAATTGTTAAAGTGAGCACCAAAATCACGGGGATCTAGAAAGTCTAAATTAATTTAAAGGAGAATGTTAAGCATTAGATTTGAGCCTTGAATATATGTAAATAGCTCCCAGAAGTCATAGAACTGCACAAAAACCACATAATCCCTTCAATTCTGTATTATGTGTTAAGTCATAGTTTCATTGAAACACAAATTGTATTTTTGGCTTTCCAACGCTGATAACTATGGATACACATGGATTTGAAGGATTAAATTCCTACGGAGAATCATGAACACTATCATGGATTATTTAAGCAAAAAATTCCAGGTTAAAAATTTTATTGAAGGAATGGGATGATGAACATATCACATATCAGTTTCATATGAAAAAGCATTTCACTAAATATTTCAGCTTCTAACTGGTATTTTTGACAAATAACCACTGAAATCAAAGGTAGTGTCTATTGCCCCAGCCCAATCACTACACCAAATCCATTTAAGACCATTTGACCGGCTTCTCTTAAAGGGGAAAACTGCATAAAAATAGCAACATCCAATAGAAAAGCATAAAATGTTTTGCCAACCATCCTGACTCTTACATGAAATGAAATAAAACAATAAAATAAAAGTAAACTTACTTGTCTTTCATGTTGATATCTAATTTAAATATATGAACTGTTTCTGTATTACTGGAGGCACACAGGAATAACGCATCATTACTAAACCCTAACGAATTAATACTAACACATCTGAAAAATACAAAAAATTGGACATGCAAATAAAGGATTATACAACTAAGGACAGAATATGATAGTGCATAAGCTTATCAGAGTTAATGAGAGTTGTTCAAGTTCAGATCTCACTCAACAATTTTACCAAAATATTTTGATAAGCAAGAATTGCTAGCACCACAGACGTCGGAATGGAAATTGGAATGACGCAAATTGATGCTATAAGAAAACCACTTTTGAATCTCTTTAATAATTTTTTCATTTGTTACCTTTTAACACCTCTTCTAAATTCAAATAATTTCTGTCCGTCTGGTATAGAGAATACTCTGATTACTGTTCCCTAAAATAACATACAATAGTAGAACTGCACATACGTGTCTATAGGAATTCAATATTGCATGAGGGGTTTGGCGTAGGGATATCACGAGTGTGCGTAGCACACGAGTGATATCCCACTGCCAAGCCCCGAGTGCAATATTGAATTCCTATAGACTCGTGTGCAGTTCTACTTTTATTAGATACACTATCGTTGATTGTTTTGAATGTGAATGTGAATGTAGGTTTTTCATGTACACTAAAAAACGTACAACAAAAATTGTGCGATAAGGTTATGAGAGAAGTAGTCTTACGCCTAGGTGATAGAGACTACTAGCCTAAACAGGGGATTTCCAAAATTATTATTAGACTCAGAAATTTCCGGCTATAAATAGGCTAGATTAATTGAATCGTTTAACACGTAACCAAGGCTATTTTGCTTTCAAAAACATTAATTACGGTGTTCTTTATGGGTTTTGTAGGCTATTTTTGTTTGGACATGTTTTAAATTAAGAATTTATTTTAATTCATCATAATTTGTTTAAATTGAAACTTGTAATGCAACTGGGAATATTTTAAGTGAGATAAAAAAAAAACAAAATGGCGTCATTCGCGAGTCAGTAGAAAAAATAGTTGAAAAAAATGACCGTTGAATATGGATTCAATTATTACATGGACTTGTATTCAATGATTGGCTGTCATAGTATTACACATGTATGTAATAAAGAGGATTATATAATATGGGATATAGAACTATTTTGGCTTCCTGGGATGATCCTCGTCCCCTGTAAGTGCTGATAGTTAAAGTTTCACTATAAATCAGTGATCCAAGTCAGTGATGATCCCACATTACATGTCTTTCCAAAATTATAACAATTCTATTATGATGAAAAGTTCATGCTACAAATGCACTGCCAAAATGTTCACATGGATTTCGAGATTTGTTTATGATGTCACACATTTTTGAAAAAAGAGACTTATCAAAATACTTCTTCGAATAAAACATGAGATTAGGCCACCTCTCTCCTACAGAGTCTTTTTTGATTCATTACCATGTGAACAAAACTATATAATTTACCTTTTCTGAAGCTGTGACTAGTTTGTTACCTTGGTGACTGAAACTTAAAGCAGCTAACGGACCATCATGGGCTGGTATCATAGTAACAGCTCTCTAAAATAATAACACAGTTTATATCCTAATATTCCTAGATAAGGATTCTTTTGCATCAGTTAGTTACGACCCTTAGTTATTTTTGCAACTTTTATCATAGTGACCCACAGATAAATATCATTTGAGGTTTTTGTGACAGTACCCTTAAGAAGCTTTTGCTGAAATGCTTAGTTTTAGTGCCATTTTAAGATGCAAATTGATGCTTACAGTGTCCCAACACACATAAAGAGTTGAGAAAACCTCTTTACAATCCTTTTAATTTCCAATCATTGTCCTCAAACAAGTAATTACAGTATATTCTAATTGGAAATTGTGTAGATCCCGAGTTTTCAACTGGTTTTCTCAAATGTCCCTGATTACACAATAGGAAATGACCAAGTTCCCTGAATTAACTGCAGAAGTCATCGAAAACATGCAATTTCGAAGCGTGATAAAGTCACAGCATTTGGCCCATGTATAGAATCATTGTGGGCAGTGGACACCCAGATATAACTTATATTTTTTATAAACTATAACTCAGTTTGTGTCCCCTTGAAAAACAGTTTGGGTCGTGTCCCCTTGAAAAACAGTTTGGGTCGTGTCCCCCAAGTTAAGATAATAAAATACTACTTACTAGATTAATGGTATCGAATATCTGAACTTCTCCAATCTGATTACTACCCGGGTAGGCTAGGAAACAGTTATCATTGCTAATAGCCAGGGCACAAAGTCCAGACGGGTTGGGCGGTGTATCACGTATCGTGTGTAATACTTTCATATCTCGTATATTGTGGATATATAAACTTTCTTCTAAACATACTATCAATCGCTGAAATACAAGGACAAATAACAGTTCTCAAGTAAGGTATAGATGATAAAGATTCTAATAAGATAAAGGGTCACGCTAGTATATATTTAACAGTGGGAGTGTATATAACGGTACTATCAATTGCTAAAAAAATAAAAAAAACACTTCTTAAGTAAGGTTTAAATAATATTGACCAATAGAAAGAAAGGCAAAGCCCCATCAGAATTATCTGCATGGGAAAACATCTAGTTATAGGTTTAATAGAAGATACTCTCCTATAGAAGCACTGGCCTAGGTCACAAGAATTAGGTATTATATAAAAGATACTCTCCTATAGGAGCACTGGTCTAGGTCACAAGTATTAGGTGTTATAGAAGATACTCTCCTGTAGGAGCACTGGCCTAGGTCACAAGTATTAGGTGTTATAGAAGATACTCTCCTATAGAAGCACTGGCCTAGGTCACAAGTATTAGGTGTTATAGAAGATACTCTCCTATAGAAACACTGACCTAGGTAACAAGTATTAGGTGTTATAGAAGATACTCTCCTATAGAAACACTGACCTAGGTCACAAGTATTAGGTGTTATAGAAGATACTCTCCTATAGAAGCTCTGGCCTAGGTCACAAGTATTAGGTGTTATAGAAGATACTCTCCTATAGAAGCACTGGCCTAGGTCACAAGTATTAGGTGTTATAGAAGATACTCTCCTATAGAAGCTCTGGCCTAGGTCACAAGTATTAGGTGTTATAGAAGATACTCTCCTATAGAAGCACTGGCCTAGGTCACAAGTATTAGGTGTTATAGAAGATACTCTCCTAAAGAACCACTGGCCTAGGTCACAAGTATTAGGTGTTATAGAAGATACTCTCCTATAGAAGCACTGGCCAAGGTCACAAGTATTAGGTGTTATAGAAGATACTCTCCTATAGAAGCACTGGCCTAGGTCACAAAAGGAGACTATGGAAATAGAATTATTTTTATCTGAATAATATTCAAGGATATATTACTTCTGGGAGTAGATGGAAGGGGTTCTTATCTACCATGAAGCAGCTCATTACATTTAGTAAATGACAATATACCGGTATCATTATTATTGTTGGCGCCCATTGCCATATTTGATTCTGGAAAATGGTGCTGAAAATGATTACAGTCACTGAAGAAAAATCCAAATTTACCTGTCGATTGAGCTTGACAGCTAATATTGAGTTGGAATAACTGTAGTTGCATATTTCTGTTCCCTTTTTAAAATGGCACACTTCTAGTTTCCGTGGTGATGAAAGACTAACTATGGCAACCAGACTGCTGGAGAATAATCTCTCTACTATAGCTATATCTTCACTATCTGGAATCAAATTAACAAAATAATATCATTTTCCATCTTTTATAACAAAATAATATCTTTAATATCAATAAGGAATTACCAAAAAACTTTATGTTAAAATTTAATAGGTCATATTATACATGCAGTGGGCTACATGAATATGTAGTGGGTCACAGGAATATGTAGGAATATGCTATAGGCCTCATGAATATGTAATAGTCCACATGAATATGTAATTAGCCACATGAATGTGTAATGGGCCACATGAATATGCAAAAGGCCACATGAATATGCAAAAGGCCACATGAATATGTAATGGGCCACATGAATATGTGATGGCCATATGAATAATGAATCAAATGAATATGTTATAGAGGCCATGTGAATGGACCACATGAATATGTAATAGGTCACATGAATATGCAAAAGGTCACATGAATGAATAAGTAATGAATCAAATGAATGTGTTGTAGACCACATGAATATGTAATAGGTCACACAAATGTTTAGTGTGTTCACCCTAGTGAACATGAACATGTAATGGGCCACATGAATAATGAATATGTAATGGATGGGACATGAATATGTAATGGACCACATGAATTTGTAATGAATCAAATGAATATGCAATTGGCCACATGAATATGTAATGGGTGGGCTAAAAGAATATGTAATGGGCCACATGAATGAATATGTAATGGGCCACATGAATGAATATGTGATGGCTACATGCTTAAGTAATTGGCCATATGAATATGCAAGAGGCTGCATGAACAGTAATGCACCTTAACCAAATGAATTTAAGCCATGTGAATATGTAGTAGGTCACATAAATAAGTAATGAATCACACACATATGTTATAGGTCACATGAATATGCAATGGGCCATGTGAATATGTGATTAGCCACATGATTATGCAAGAGGCTACAAGAATAAGTAATGAATCAAATGAATATGTAGTAGGTCACATAAATATGTTATAGGCCACATGAATATGTAATGGGTCACACGAATATGTAATGAATCAAATGAATATGTAATAATAAGCCACATAAATATGCCATTGGTCTACATTCTACATGTGAATATAAAATGCAGATACATGTAAACCTTAATTTATCGCAAAGAAAATCATCCATAAGGTCATTTCAGTACAATCCAATCATGTACAATCCACCATGTTCAAGACTCAGTTACACAGTTTATTTCATTAAATTCATGAAGTATGTCATATAAAGTTCAAATATTTAATAGATTAAATCCATGGTTCACTGATTCTTAAAGTTTTCTGGTTAAAATTAATGTTAGCAACTTGTCTATTTTGCATTAAGAAAACCATTTCGCAAAAACTTAACTTCAGAATTCAATTTTCCATTTCCGGCTAAAGTTTCAAAATGCTGTAATATATAAGTTACATTGAGTGATGCAACTCATCAAGGGGTTAAATTGAAAGAAGATTTGTATGATACCTACCATGTTCATAGATGGATTCTAACTTCTCTACTGAGTTCAGAGAAAATAATTTGTAGCCTGTTTTGGTGCCGACTGCAAGCGATCTGAAAATAAAACAAATACCATCATGCAAACCTACAAATTCAAATGGATGGTAAAGAGGCTTTTTAAACTTTTCAAAAACTGTTAATGATAATTAACAGACATGTATTCCAAAACTGGGGATTTTCCATTTTTGTTGGTGCTGGGTTTATATGTATTTATTGACCTCGAATCCATTCAACCTTGATATATTTGGAAAGAACGATATTTTTGTAGTTCATTCATATCATCATTATGCCACTTCACCATACAGGCCATGTATGCAAGTTCATCAAAGATTTTCCAAGAAATAAAATCTAAGGCTGCACACAAGTTGTGTGGCATACTTTTTCTGACTCTCTCCCAGCCATATCTGTCTAAATAGCTATTAGAGGCTGGGAATAGAGTCAGCAAGTTTCGGGCTAGTGACATGGTGATATCTGATCAAGTAATCATATTTTGATTTTGATTTATCTGCTACTAAGTATTAAATCATTCTGATTGATTCTCTTCCTGACAAATGCTGTGTCAGAGTACAGGAACTGTCAAGGGTATTCAAACTAAACTATGACCCAGATCTAACTATATCCATTGATTTTTCCACACTAATTACTACTATTCAATATCATATTCTAAAAATAGAACAGATGTAATCATTGTTGACTAGGCCTAGTAAGGATTTATGTCCTGTCAGTGTCAGTGGTTTTGTTTTGTTTTGGTTTTTACAACAAATGAGATCATCATTAAGATTAAATGTTTAATCTTGTTCCTTGGGAATTTGGAGTAGATCCTGCATAAAATATGATGGCTGAAGAGTTAGATTGGTTGTTTTTCTAACTTATTGAATATTGACTTTGACAAGCGAAAACCGAAACTGTACAGCTGATGATGTCAAAATGAAAACAGACTATAAAAAATAAAATGTAAACAAACCCATATTCGAACACTTACGAGCAATCCTGATTGAAATTAACGAACAACAGATTAGACTGTTGATCGCCCGATTGACTTGCGAGGTTCATGAGGCCAGTCCAGCCTTGAGAAACTCCACTGTAGATATAATCCGTGTTTATATTTTACGTCCAAAGCTCAGTGGACTCCATTTACGAGACAATAAAAGATGATGGCTATGCGCACTACAATAACGTGGAAATGAAAAAATATTTCTTTTCAGAATGATTGCAATTTTCTCCCGAAGTTTTCTATTTCTTATTGTTCTTTTCTGAATTTAAAGTATCATTGCATGCATCCAGAATTTACAATTAGACAAAGACGTAATTCGAATTCGACGAATTCAATTTCTAATCTATCCGTGATTGTTGTGTTATTAATCAGTCGAGGTCATGACACAAGAATAGTGAAATTTGATTGGTTAAATAGTAGAGTAGATAACTCTTCATGACCAGAATGAGACCACAGTTAATTTCCTTAGCCACAATTCTCTCCAAGCGCCTTCTGTTGCCATTGAGATCGATTTGATTTTATTGTCACTGACGGTATCAAATAAAAAGGCTATTGAATATATTGATTGCGAATTCAATGGATTGGTAAATTTACGACTAGACCTAATACAATTTTAGTTCTAATAAAAAAAAATCAATTGCAGTTACTATACAGCCTTAAATTCAATAGGACTACCAATCAATCATTTTCCAAAATTAGGCTTGCTTTTAAAATATGAAATAATAAAAATCCGTACAAGCAAAACAATTCCGTTAATCAAAAATCTCGTCCAGAGCATGACAAAATCGAGTGCAATAATTATATAGTAATGGACTTTCCATACGAGAAATACCATCAGGTGTTTCGAAAAGAGTAAGCATGGTCTGCTTCGCGCGCGACAAATAGACTTTATACCATAAGCGCTGACTCTGACCACTGGGCTTATGTTAGTATATGTCCCCCACACCCCTTCCACTAGAAAAAGAGGCAGTACGATTCCCACAGGTTTCCACTCTCCTAAGACCTACGTATACCTTACTTAGTCTCAATCGGCTGAAATATAACGAGGCAAATAAATTGCAGTTGATTTGATACTCTGGTATATTTCCCTGTCGAGTATTTCATGTTAGCACGCTACGTTATTATTCTGCACGAGACTAACTGCCGTTAATACTGGGTCACGTGCTTGACGCGTGACGTTAATTGAAATGCACGTGCATGAGAAAGGAAACCGTTATATACCGGATGTTACAACGTTTGTTGTGCAGATACCTTGTCACTATCTATAACACGGCTGTGGGGGACGGGCCGTTATTGTTAACCCCCCGCTACCCTTCAGTGACACGTGACTCCACGACACGCACGTGTAATCTGAATCATTTTCACTGTTAATGGCAAAACTTGATCAATCGATGAGAGTAGCTCTGAACGAAGACATCGTAGTCAGTTTCTGGAATAAGACATCATATTAACAGTGCAGTGAACAAATGGCCGAGGATTTCTATTGCGAGGATTCGGTATGTTTCAGAGCATTTTTTAAATCACAATTTACTCTGTGGTCACTTTGAAAACCTAAACTGTAGTTACCATTTTGTCAGAGAGAAGAAATTTTGACAATTTGACCTTGAAACGATGCATTTTGAAGTTTTAATAAATATGTAACGGTTATTTTAGAAATAAATCTTAGTTTTATATAACAGAAAACTGTTCAATTTTATAGGTTTCGGCTCTTTCAATTTTTATTTTTTATCTATTTTTCAATTTTCCCTTTGCGCTGACGCTCATATTGGGCCTATAAGTTAAAATATTAGGACTAGGCTTTATAGTATTGGTTGAAACTTTTGTGGTTGTTTTTTTTTTTATCTTCGTATACATGTACTGTTTCTTTCTTGTGGTTTTACCTGTACATTTGTTTTGATATCTAGGATAGAACTTCTCATAAAGTTATCGAGAAAAGAAGAAGAGATCGGATTAATAACTGTTTAATGGAATTATCCCAGGCCGTACCTTCTGTCTTCGCTAAACAGGTAAAATCATGATTTTGTTTTAAATGTGAACAATGTTGAATATTGTATTGTGATGGACAGGCTTAGAACATGAGAAAGTGACCTAGGCCCGGTTCCTAGCAATGAGCTAAGCCTTTAGTCGTCTTAGGATTTAAAGCGATACCACCTCTTTTAATAAGAGTATATTATTATATTCATCAAAGGTGTCTAAAGTATACAAACAGAATCAAATAAGCCCATAAAACTATGTAATTTTCCATACATTACAGATTATAATTCTCAATTATTGTATATGAACATAGTTTTCTGGATTTATCAGATTATTTAGATAATTTGTTGTATAGTTATTCCACCGAGTAAGTCCCATGATGAATATATAATGACCATGTTTGCAAATCTAGATTTTTTGTTCATTCTAAGAGGTTGTATTCCTTTAAGCAAGATATCATTCATATAACTAGGAACTCATGTTCCTTCAGCAACGTTAGACATTGGCACTAAGCCTTGTTTGTATAATGAATTATAGAAAGTCTATAACATTCAAAATTATATCATTCTCCCGTTGATAAACGTTTCAGAAACACTTTATGTAGTAGTATGCCTTACGTTCACTTTTTACAGCATTTTTCTTGTGCCAATTCTAATCTTAGAAAATGGGTAGGTAAAATAGGAAATACGCAATGTGATCGTTTAGGCTCTAGCATACTTAATAAAGTGTTTTTGGAGAAAGCTGTTGTAGGTAAAACCCTCAAAGTCAATAATATAATTTAAAGGGATATGTTCACTAACTGTTCGACCAAAAAACTTTTAGTCTCAGAAACTGTATCTCTATATATTCTTGATCAAACTGAATTTGGTTTTAAAAGGTTAATTACAAACAGGGAGTACTTATTGTTAATTAAGCAATTTGACCTAGTTTTGGTGTTTGCCCTTTAAATTCTATTTGAAACTTTTTAAATACACAAGAGGGACATTTCTCTACAATTAGGCGTTTATTTTACTCAAATCCCTTCAGTAGTTTACTATCAGCGTCCAAAAAACATAACACACTTAAAAATTTACGGCTGGATTTTTTTAGTTAAAACTTTCAGATACATTAAAGGGCACATAGTTACAGATTTTGGTGTAAAGTTTTCACAAATTTAAGCAAAAAATATTTTTGACCCCAAAAAAATTCAGACTGTCCCTTTAATCTAATCCGTTATAATGTCCCAAACTCTCCCTTGAAATTTAAGCCTTCAAATCCCCATTGTATCCATAATTATAAGTGTTTGAAAATCAAAAATACGACCATAGCCGTAGGGGCCCACAACTCAACAGGGGGCAGACCAATCTAATTAAAATTATATTACATTTCGTTTCGGTTATTTTTTGATTGTCGACTCCATGTAATCTAAAGACTTGTATAAGGAGGTCATCTTCAAGTGACGAAAATTTCAGCCAATCAAAAACTACCTTCAAGATCGCGGGTCTATGCATTGATATGCATTGTGGGAAAATTATGACGCAATACAAAATATTCAAATATAAACGGTGTTCTGATTGGCAGAGGGGTGGCACGTGCTATAAATAGCTTATTCGTAACCAGAAGATGACCTCCTTATACAAGTCTTTAGATTACATGGAGTCGACAATCAAAAAATAACCGAAACGAAATGTAATCTAATTTTAATTAGATTGGGGGCAGACTGACTTATTGCCCGAATTTTAATGATATTTTGCCCGATTTTGTGGATTTTTCGCCCGAAAACATAATATTAGAGGGGGGCAGCTGCACCCCCCCCCCCCCCCCACCCTGCCCCCTACGGCTATGAATACGACTCGTCGTTTATTGAGACTATGTCTGTATAGAAAATACATTTACAAAAAATGAAAGAAGATTACTGTTAAGATACGGGTATAATTGAAAGGATTGTGCGATTTTTGGGCAGTTACAGTAAATCTGAATTCTATTTACATAAATTCAAGCCCCAAATCGATCCATGAATATTCTGTACATTCCCTTTTAAATTATTTCCCCCTCTATAATGGGAATTTGAAATTACAATTTATCAGAGCAGAGCGAATATTATATAATTCCTATTTCTATATATTTGTTCTGCCCGTAATCTAATACCAACCAAACGGTTTCTGTAATAGTTACACTGGCGCTCAAATAGCCCACCGTGATCTTATTTTATCCATTTTAGATAAAAAATAAACTGGAGTAACGGGAATTTTTAGGGAAGTAGCCGAACGGTAACGGTAACCGACTGGCTGGCGCTCTGCAACAGATTCACACGATCGTATTTTATGCAATAGATTATGGTTTACGGAAACTGCCGAGGATTGTCGTTTTAATACAAACATGTTTAAACATGTCCATGTCACTATTATATTTCGGTAGCCAGCCAAACAAGGATATGTGAATCATGATATCATATCATATCAATCACAATACATAGTAATACATAATAATACATAGTAATAATACACCGTATAATCTATACAATTGAAAAAAGAAGGCTACTCCACACAATGGTATTATATTTATTCAATGAGGCAGTTATTCATGTACCGTACATGTATATATATATAGCCTATCCTCGTTTCTTTGCAATTTTATTATATATACGCAGAGGCGGATCCAGGATTGAGAGAAAGGAGGTGGGGGGGGGGGGGGGGGGGGTGGGGTGGGGTCTGAAATATTACATGCTTCAAATTCAACGGCACCTCGAGCGCCAAATTTTTAGAGGGTTCTGATATCAGTCGGCCAAAAACAGGGGGATATGGGGGGGGGGGGGGGGCTTCCCTTCTCACCTTGGACCCCCAATGGTACGCGGTAGACATACATATTGCACCACTATGATCCTTCAGTAACGGGACATGCTGTTCTACACCCATTTCATTGCGATTACGATCATCGCAGAGGTATATTAGGGCTTAGGCTATACATGTATTTGAAATTGACCCTTTACCCTGACCCCAATTGATAATTTTCAAAGCAGACCCGTAACTAGGGCGTGGGATAATTACAATCGATAATGCTAAAGAAATAACAATAACTCTATAGCAACTTGTTGCTTTTCAATCACCCTAATCTCTAATCTAGCCAGTGCCAGGTCTAAAAGTTATGTTTATATTTCACACACTTATTAATATGCTGCACACTAAAGTGCCAGTGCCTTCTATTTGAATAGCAACTTGTTGCTTTTCAATCACCCTAATCTCTATAGAGAGTAGGCCTACCATTGAAATTCGCAACAATTCACAATGTTTTCAAAGGAAGGAAGATGGAATGTTGACCTAAACTGCCCCCTTCATTGCCCACCCCACCCCTGGAAGTACTTGGCTAGTAGATAAGGCCTGTTTAGGAAGCGTTCAAAAATTTGTGCAAATGGATTTTTATGTTGAAATGATATGGGCTATGGACTACCCTATGACATGCAGTTTGCACTGGTGCCAAATTACCAAGATAGAATACTGATATACTCACTAGTTCAATGCATAAGTCATTTATTAAAATTTAATTTTTAGACTTCTGGTAAGCTGGAAAAGGCTGAGATTTTGGAGATGACAGTCGAATATTTACGAACAATACAAAGAACAGAAAATGGAATGAAACCTGACACAAGTAAGTGAAAGGGGAATGTTCAGAATTCTTGGGTGACGATTTAATGTAAATAGCCCCCAAAAGTACTAAAAAATTTCACAAAAATCAAACAATCCCTTCAATCATACCCGTACCCATGTTCCTTTAGCGACGGCTATCATTTCATTACATTACATTAATCCGTTGCTATCATGATAATACTTTCTCGTCATTAATTTTGATTGGTCGAACGATTATTGTTCGACCAGTTATATTCTTTGTAACAGACGTCAAATTTCTTGTAGCAAATTTAACTTTTGTGATAATCGAGTCTCAACGGTCATAAATTGAATGTGACGTAGTGTTTTTAAAACAAGGTTAATAATTGTTAATGACGAGAAAACCCCGTCAATCCAGCAACGGTATATAATGCCAATGTCTAACGTTGCTGAAGGAACATGACCCGTATCAAAACATTTATCTTTCATTTTCTGAATGTGTTTTCTATTTATAAGTCATAGTCTTACTAAACAACGAGTCGTATTTTTGTCATAACGATTAAATGGATTTGTCATCTTTAAAACCAATCATTGAAACAGGAAATCGTGTACATCCTGAGTATACGGTTAAGGTTTATCATAATACATAATATGTATATTGTATATTTATTATTTTATATAAACGTATAGACATCTATAGTACTGTACATCTAGGCCACTATTTTAGAGTTGTATTTCCGACTGATATTACGTTTCCTGTTTTAATTCAAAATAATTCTCTGTTAATTAAGAAATAGTCAATAAAACCATTTCTCTTATTATTTGGGAAAATTCATTCCAATTATATGCTTACGTTACTTAACAAAACTTTTCATTGGTCAATGACTAGTCAAAATACACAGTAAATGAACGTCTGGGTTTTCAAAGTTACAAGACTGAATTATTAAAATAGACTTCAAGAAAACCTTAAAATCGGAAGGCAAGGCCAAATATCCTCAGGATTCTCAGGTTTTCTCGGTGTACGATCTTGGGATTTTTTAAAGTCTTTAAAACTCGCCCTCGGTCATCATATAACGGTACAATATATTATTCTATGTAGATCATGCACGCGCATATTGATGTTCGTCCTTAATCGTAACGAATCCCTAGTTTTCTAATCATATGAGTTGTGAAAATGTCTAAGGCATGAGGATATGATAGCTATTTAAACCTCTAGAAAACTACCATTTTTATAGCTAGTTGTACACGGATTTTCATCAGATAGAAAATTGATCAACTGGCTAAGCTGGGGGGCTTTTAAGCTAGTCGAAATTCCATCAAATAATTAACGTGTGTTGCCTCACTGACACGTGCATGTGACAATGAAATCACGTGCAAACATCTTTCCCGGTAACGGCACGCGACATCACCCGTCCTCACGCAAACATGCACGTGAGCTTCAAATGCGCACGTGACTTTGATCCTACGCTCACGTGTTTCAAACAGATGTGTATGTGTTATTTGCAGGAAGCCCGACTAATTTTATAGAAGAGTGTGCTGAAACAATGAAGCGCATGCCAAAATGAGAAACTGAAAGGAAATCTGCTTTTCTCCTGAATGGGGCGCACACGAGACACCAGCAATTAGCGCTGTAACACGAAACGCTCGTGCAACGATCGCTCTATAATTTTATAAATGAAGACTTTGTTAATTTTAAGATGTTGCATAGTAGAAAAATATATGACGTGGGCACATATTCAATGTGCATCTAATAATTCAATATAAGGCAACATGCATAAAAAGATTTCCATTTTCGGAAAAAAAAAGTAAAATCCCTATAAGCCCAGAACTTAGTTTCTCGCCACAAAGTTGCTGTGGACCAACGACATTGTGATAAAAATGGCGAATGATTTCAATTCAATCATTCAAATAACTTTGTTACCTTTTCTCTTTTCAGGATTATTCCACTGTGGAAACACCTGGACAGATTTCTGTCAGCATTATCAGTTGGGATACAACGAATGTATGAGAGAAGTGGTCCATTATATGACAGATATAGAAGGGTTGGGAATTAATGATTCGAGATGTGTTAGAATACTGTCTTATCTTCAGACACGACAAGCCCCTAATATATCCCTTAATAACCCTGACTTCCCTCAAGCTTTACGTGAACCGAAATCAGAATGTGGTGGACATGTGAGGGGTGTTTCAATGGACAGAGGTTTTAGAAGATATTCTCCCTACAGGACTGAATCAATTGGGAATTTTAGAATAGGACAATTTATGAACAAGCCCTCGAGTACAGACTTTAGTCCAGCGTTACAAAGAAATTCTAGATCCTTTCGCTTGCTGTAAAATGAGTCGAGCATAGAACTGAACATGAGGGCAAATGTGGTATTTATTGCAGAACCATATTGATCACGAACTTAAAGTGTTTTTGGTGTTGAAACTGCAACCTCTCGATGTTATTGTCTGATGTAAAATACATGTAGTAGTATCAAATTCCGGACTTATTTTGTTGCTTAATGGAGGACTGATTATCTAATGCAGAAACTATCAATAGGAGAGTGAGAAACTGTGTTTTCCGACATCTGAGTACTACGACATTCTGCGTAATCCGACATTAAAGTCTAGCTCCGATAGCATTCTTCTTATGTCAGTTTAAAAAACTCTTAGTTTTCCGACATTCTGTGTATTCTGAATTACGACACTAATAACTGGTCACGACTATCAAGAAAATTTGCATAATCTTTGTTGCTACCCGCTCAACGGCAGGTTTTATCTGACTACTTTGTTGCTTGTAATGGAGAACTGATTTTCATAGCCGTAGGAGACAGGGGGGCAGCTGCCCCCCAAATATTATGTTTTCGGGCAAAAAATCCACAAAATCGGGCAAAATATCATTAAAATTCGGGCAATAAGTCGATCTGCCCCCCCCCCCCTCCCCTGTTGAGTTGCGGGCCCCTACGGCTATGCTGATTTTCTCATGCATAAACTATCAAAACTTCTCTTGGAGGGTGAGAAATTCCCTTTAGATGTGTGAGGTAGCAGTCAGGAGACCACTCTTTACAACCGGGTCTGGTTCCTATAGAGCATTTAAATAAATCTATGTCTGATATTCGACTCCAGAATGTCTTACTAATTCTTGTATAGACTTTAGTTCACTTAGTGACTTAGGTGAGAGTGGTTGTAACAACAATATATAATTGGAATTACAAAAGCACAGGCCAAGGTGAAAATTCAGCTCAATCCACAACCAAAAAAAAATGAATAATTACCATGATCAATATAAATCTTAGAATATGAGATAAAATCAAAAGGTATGGGATAGGGTTTTAAGCACAATGCTAGGAACTGGGCCCGGAATTGGCCATTGTCTAACATTACATTATAAAATTGTCTTGTTTGTACAGATGTTTTTTTTTTAAATAAAAGAATTACAATCAATATTACATTTTCTATATTTATTTACATAAGGTACATTCAAAACCACATCTTAGAATGAACAAAAAATTTAAGTTCTTAAACTTGGCCAATAAGAGTATATATTCATCAACAATGTCCAAAGTCTTCAAACAGAATCAAATAAACCCATAAAACTGAGTTATGACTGCAAAACCCATATTTTTTTTTAAGTCATTTTCAATAATTATGATATATAAGGTAGTTTTCTGGATTGATCAGATTATACAGGTAATCTGTTGTATGTTTATGACACCCTATATGCTGCCTGATAAATAATAACTCTCATTTTCCAAGTTTGAGAATTTTGATTTTTTGATCATTCTAAGAGGTGTTATAAATATTACAAAATATATATATTAAGGGTGAAAAAACAAAACAAATGAAGGGTTTCCTTATTTTTGCTTATGAAAATTTGAATACTGATATGCATACAAAATAGAGGTGTGGAGTGCACAATCAAACAGACTTTTTTTTGTTTATCCAGACTGTACATTCTTCATAGGTATCATGATTAGTTAAAATACACAATGAGAATATAATAATATGATTGAAAATATATAGATAATTTTCAGAAACACAAAATAATCAAATAATTTTCTTAATTAGACACATAAAAAAAAGGAAACTTTCATTAACTGGTCAACTCGCACAAGTCAAAGTTATGTTGTAATGATTATATACAAGGAACAAAATGAATCAAAAAACAAATAGTGAGGGCTTATATTATATCAAAGCTAAAATAATAAGGTAAAATAATTTAATAAAGAAATTATATTAATGACCTATTCTAACAAAAAAAAGCTAAAAAAATTAATGCAATGAAATGATTGTCTGTTGAAAACACAAATACACAAATATAACTGATTGTATTATCAATTTAAATGAAATTTACAATATTTTTTTTTATTTTCTGGATTAAACAGGGATTCTTTTGTTGTATATTAATGTATATTTATGATACCAAAAGCTATATGCATAAAACTTAACACTGAATTAAACTCGAAAAATCAGCATTACACACACAATTTGAAAAAGATCAAGGATTGTAAGGTTTTATTCAATTGAATAAGATGCCACCATTTATTTTTACTTGCAGTAATAACGATATTAAAATTAAAATCTGCAGTAGCCTTATCACTTGTTTGGGCACAATGACTGAAAAAGGGCATTAAAATGATTGCAAGAGGTTTTCTCAACTTTTTTTGTGTATCAAAGACACTGACCCATTTGCACCACTTTAATTTCTAGTCGGGCATCGGCAGTTCTTGCAATTACATTGAACTTAAGGGTGATGACATCATCATTGGCACAAAAACAGCTAACACAGTTTAATAGTGACGTTCTTCCATGATGCCTTCTGATATTATAAACAGAGTTTCTGGCATAAAATGCTTAGTTTGCTGTTTTAGAGGAATTGCAAGAACCACAGATGTCGGATTGGAAATTGGAATGGTGCAAATTGATGATATCAGTGTCCCCAATACACACACAATTGAGCAATTGGATGAATGATGTTACATATAGAAAAGCTGTTAAGGAAACACTTTACAATTCCTTTTAACTAGTAGGTCTGATGTTCCAAAATCTTACTGGATGTCTTCCTTGCCTTAAAATGTTATGTTCCAAAAAGGATTTTGAGTATAGATACTCTGAGGTAATGAAATGAAGGAATGATTTGATGAAATTATGAAATATAACAAATCATTTTAGTAATACAAACACTTGAAGGGATTGTAAAGAGGTTTTGTAAACTTTGTATGTGTATCAGGGACATGGACAGCATCAATTTAAGTCATTCTGATTTCCATTCCAATGTCTGTGGTTCTTGCAATTGCACTTAAACTAACGTGTATTATGACATCACCCCCACTGATCTACAGAAGCTACTTTTGATATCTATGCAGATAAATATTAGTGACATCATAAAACACCAAAGTTTTATTGTAATTGCAAGAACCACAGATGTCAGAATGGAAATTGGAATGGCGCAAATTGATGCTATCAGCGTCTGCAGTACACATACAAAGTTTAGAAAACCTCTTTACAATCCCTTTAATAAAAACATTAAAAAAAATTCCCTAATCTTCCAGGTTTTCCATGACCTGTGCAAACCCTGATTCATAGCTAAATTAAGAAACAGTTGTACCGTTCCATAAAATATATTTGCTCATTGAGCCCAAAATGAATAAATTTTAACCTTTTGTTATAAATTTTAACCTTTTGTTATAAATTTTAACCTTTGTTATAAATTTTAACCTTTTGTTATAAATTTTAACCTTTTGTTATTTTAACCTTTTGTTATAAATTTTAACCTTTTGTTATAAATTTTAACCTTTTGTTATTTTAACCTTTTGTTATAAATTTTAACCTTTTGTTATAAATTTTAACCTTTTGTTAAAATTAAAGGGATAGTAAAGAGGTTTTCTAAACTTTGAATGTGTATCATGGCTATTGATAGCATAAATTTACGCCATTCCAATTTGCATTCTGACGTCTGTGGTTCTTGCAATTAAATTAAAATTAACGTGTTTTATGACGTCACTAATATTGATCTGCATAGATATTAGTGGAATTGCAAGAATAGAAATTGGAATGGCGCAAATTGATGCTGTTAGTGTCCCTGATACACATACAAGGTTGAGAAAACCTCTTAACAATCCCTTGACTGCAAATAACGCTATCAATACAGCATATTTGGAATGGTAGACATCTCTGTTATAATGGAATAAAAAAAAAACAAGCACGAATGATCCCAACCGCGAAATAAATCTTGAAATCCATGAAAATACATACAATATATTAGTAGCAAGTATAATAGTATATCAATAAATGAGTAAACATTTCATAAAAGTGGTATTAGGTGTCTAGAAGTGTAAGCATACTCTGATAGGCACCACACAATTACAAGTACATTCCAGACAGTATAACAATAAACACTCAGTGCTCAGTTATGATAATTTGTTTCCACCATTTTTATTATTTACTCTTGACATTAATGATTTTCATTTTTGCCGTTCGAAAGTCGAAAGTTCGTTTCACAAATAGGACACAAGAGGTGAAATTAGGTTGACGAGGGGATACATTGAACTGTGATTTTAAATTGTAGAAACTTATCTTCATATGAAACAGCGACGTTCTTCACCCGACATTGAATTTGAATTCATACGCCAGTCCTAATCAGTTGATTTTCTGGCTTCGAAAGGTACTTCAACTATAGTCACGTCTACAAAATGGATCCTTATTATGTTCGTATCTGATTCTGTTAACTACGTCAAATACAAAGTTTCACACAAACTTCCCTTCTTTAGAAGATAATATCAATCAGATTATCCAAGGTGTTAAAAGTCGTTGAAATAAAAATCCGTACAAGTAAAACAATTCCGTTAATCAAAATCGCATCCAAAATCATAGCAAAATCCAGAGCAACAGTAGACTACTCCAAAGAGAATTCAGTTAATCATAGGTTCTGTCAAGTTGTAACAATTAAATAAGCTTATACACTAGGACTGAAAGTTCATCATCTGATATTTTTTTTTACATTTCTTGAAAGATTGAATATCACTATTGCAAGTTTATCATCTAATATCATTTTTTCCATTTCTTAAATATAATTGATACAATGAACGAATATCATTTAAATTTCCATTTTATATCCGAATTATAGAGCGCACAAATACAGAGGTTCCAAAGTTTTGAAAATTATCTTATCACTAGGACTGCAAATTGATCAAATTTACTAATATTCTTTCTCATATCGGAATTATAGAACACACAAATACAGAAATTCCAAAGTTTTGAGAATTATCTTAGTCACTAAAACTGGAAGTTGATCAAATTTACTTATATTCTTTCCAATGAATAACGTTTATATTCACATCACATCCAAATTATAAAACACACAAATACAGAATTTCCGTGTGTTCTTCCAAAGTTTTGAGAATTATCTAGTCACTTTGCAAGTTGATCAAATTTACTAATATTCTTTCATTCGATTTCTTACAAATGAATATTGTTTGTTATAACATTATATTTGAATTATAGAGCACATAAATACAAAGGTTCCAAGCGAGTTTCTAAAGCTTTGAGAATTAGTCCTATGGCATGAAACTATTTACATATTTACAAATGGTGGCCTTTATGCAATGGTTTGTTTAAGACAATAGTAATTTTTTCAATACGTCAAACTACTAATAAAGCAAGCATTTTCATAATTCTAACTAAATGATTCAAAAACTATTAAAAAATGTTAACTTGTCTTAAACAAACCACCACAGGCCTATGTTCATCTTTTCGATTGTCCCATTCTGTTTGGATCTTGAGAAGGATATTTGAGACCAGCGCCGAATGGTTTGACCACACCTCCTGATTCTCGAGGCCGATTTGATAATCCTCGTGAAGGGCTCGGGTAATCATAATCTTCCATGGGTGGTGGAGGGTGTTGCGGCTGCATTTTCCTACCTGAAAAAAAGAATTGAGGATTATTAAAATACAGCTGTTTGGTCTAATGAAGACAGGCTAACACTATGCAGTGTGCAATGAGACAGATTTTTCCAACAAGAATTCTTCATCAACTTAATTTTCCTGTCATTTATTTTTAATAAAATCTGTTTTTCTTGTTGTTTTGTAGCGAAAAAGATTTCGATTCTATTTTCTAGTCTCTTTGTACAAAAAAATGTGTACTTTTAGGTTAATTTTTTCACAAAAAAAGAAAGTTATACTTTTCTACACGTTTGTGCCAATGAAGGCAGTTAACCATTATGCAGTGTGCAATGAGGGAAATTCATCCAGGATAGAATCAATAAAGTGTGAAGTGATCAGTAAAGAAACAATGCCATATAGATGTATCAGAAAAGTTGAATTGTAAAATAATAGGCCTACTTACTTGGATAGGATGGGGGTCCAGATGGCTGCATTTTCATAGCAAATGGTGGTCTCATTTGGAAATCACCACCTGATGGTCCTGGGCCTGACATAGACATCGGTCTTGGGCCTGACATAGACATCGGTCTTGGGCCTGACATAGACATCGGTCTTGGGCCTGACATAGACATCGGTCCACCTCTACCCATGAAGGGAGGCATCATTGGTGGTGGTGGTAGATTGAAATAGTTCTTTGTGATGTCCTCCGGTGGCATTGTTAAAGCTGAAACATCAAGATGAGTACATACAGATAAAACTGGGTTTCTCTTTTCAGTAGTAATTTGCGATGGAATCAGTTTTATATCTCATTTTTCTGCATCTATTGGGCTTATGAAGACACGTATACGCCATGCAGTGTGCAATGAGGAAATTATTTCCAGGACCACAGCATTGGCCAACTCTAATTTTTGATTTCTAACTGTTTAGGGATCTTAAATATGTACATCATGTAGCACATAAGGCCCAGTGTATTGTCTGTCCCTGAACTTGATCCCTATTTCCTTGAAAACAGAAATCAGTAACCAACCTGGTGCAGATTTTGCCATCTCTTCTTCCTCATTTTCACCCTTCTTCGTTGATTGTTGTTGTCCTTGGGGACGACCCCATTTAATGGCTAACCTTTGACCTTTAATGATTAACCTACTGAAAGACCTTTCAGCTGCAACTTCTGCACTCTGTCTGTTTGTAAACTGAACAAAAGCACATTGCTGTTTTTGTACCACATTAACTGATCGAATTTCTCCAAATTGATAAAACCAGTTCCTAAAAAAGGCAAATAAATCATTATAAAGTAACAAGCGGTTACACACAAAATAAAAACAACAAAAATAAATATTAAGGTCAGAATTCACCTAAAAAATTAACTTTACTAAAAAATTCATTCGTTTATTTTACAATATAATTTTCAATATCGACTACAATATCCAGACTACATTCGGCTCAACCTTTGTGACTATATAATGACTCGACAATGATAGGTGGTCATCTTTCCCGGTAAATGGGAAAGGGAAGACAACTCTTGTTTGGAAATCGGTTGTGATAGGCTGATATTAACGCATGAGAAGACAACGCTTTCTTAATAATGATTGTGATTGGTTGAACTGATTCAATATGGCAATCATCGTACCGTAAATGAGGTTATCTAGCACGCTAGTCTATTTCTAAAGTTGATAAGAGTAGGGTTTACTGTTGACTTTGCCCTCCACCGAATGATTTATATATCAGCTATGACAAGGGCACAAAAATTACCTCAATATTGCAAATAAATTGAATTTGAGCACAAACAAAACGCTTCTGTAGATTTCAAAACAATATTCCGTTAAAAATAAAAACCTAGATGAAAGTAAAACTCACTTCAAATCGTCTGAATCAACTTTTTCACCTAGACCACCAATGTAAAGTGTGGTAATATTTTTATCTTCTGGTGGTTCTAGTTTAGGCATGTCATGATAGCGTCGGAGTAACTTATCAGCAACTGGATCATTGGTACCGTAAAATCTGTCTCGAATATTCTGGTCTGCTAAAGGATCTTCTGGATCTGTAGGTTTTTCATGTCTGCAATAAAAAGCTGACTTTAAAATTTGGCATATAAATATTTGTGGATTTTATAAGTTTTACAGTAGCTAATATTTTGAGGGAGAGTTTTAAACATCATTATGGATTAGATTAGCTAAAAAATTCCAGGTTGAGTCTAAAATCTTTTTGGTCGACAAGTTAGTGAAAGTATCCCTTTGAATCAGCTTCAGTCAGACATGACTGGCAAATACAGTCAAATCAACAATCTAGAGTTCTAGTCAGACATGACTGGTTAATACAGTGTAGAAATCTAGTCAGACATGATTGGTTAATACAGTACCTGTATGGACATTCTTCCCCTCTTTTGCATTCCCCTTTCACCCAGAAAGAACAAATGTGGGGTCTATTTCTTTTGTAGTATGGTGAGGTTCGAGCTAATTTCAGTAACATGTCGCTGGGTGCCTTTGCTTTGGTAGCTAATGCACCAACTGGGTTAGTGCCATCACTGTTTTCAATCTATCATAAAAATAATATTAAATTTAGTAAAACAATATGAATTTGAGTAAAACTTAATTATTTTTTTTCTAATTAATGGCTTATGAAAAAGAATGAGCTTGATGTCAGGCCTTTAATTTACTCGCTAGTTACGGTAAACGTTGTGCCCAAATTAACAGCGTGCCAAAATTAGAGAAAATAAGATGTTGCATCATTCTACGTAAGAACTGCAGAGTAAGAGATGCCAACATCTTCGAAGGCCTGTCTGATCATAACAGTAGTCCTTCTTACAAAAATGAAATTATATAACACCCAGAGAGTTATAAATTAGTATAAATGCTACTGTAAGCTTTCAAGGAGCTCTTGCCCCATGAATACAGGGTGTGGTGAAATTAATGTAATCTTAAGCCCTGGATGTCCTAATTTTCTCCACTTTTTGAGGTCATTCTATTGGTTTGTCCAATTGACACCTATATATAGCATATTTCATAATCTATCGGAAACAATCAGTATTTTGGGGTTGATTTTAGTCTTGAATATATAAGCTTAAAATTTTAATTTCTGACACTAAAGTATGATTGATCAAAATGATGCACCAAACCCCTTTCAGCATGCTTTTGGTGTATTTTAGCATTTCAAAAATTCACCTCTTTTTCTATTTGCTGCATATAATATTCCTTGTTAACATCTGATTTGGGTAAAGAATCTTGTACTCTTAAAGCAGCATCTCGAACTTGGACAGGTAAGCCTATTAACAAAACAAAGAATTATATTAATAAAAAAATTGTTCCTGGGACACCAATGGCATCAATCTTGAACCATTCTAATTTCAAATCGGCTATCAAAGATTTTAGCAATTTTAATTTGATATTATTAAACAATACATACCATATTCTAAATCTAAAAGACATGTTTGACAAATATTTTTCTCTTGACTGCATGTTTGACACACTTCCGTTTTTTTGAATCTCATCCTGGCCCCTGGACACCATCTAAATACTGTAAATGGTCTGTTACAGGTCTTACATTCCTTCCCATGTTTCTCCTTCATCTAGAAATGACAAAAATAAAATAAACACATGGAAAAACAAATATTCCTTAATTATAGGCTGGGTAGTGGGTATCCATTACCAAATTGAGATCGATTATCAAAGGCTACCGATCACTAAATGAATCATAATCGCAATATTTTCCAAATTATCATTGTCTTCCTGATGAGAGTGTGAGAACCACATAGAAACGTTGAAAATATATTCCAAAAGTATCATTATATTCCTGATGACGGTGTGAGAACCACATCAAAACATTCGAGTAATAAATATTCTAGAAGTATCATTATATTCCTGATGACGGTGTGAGATCCACATTGAAACGTTGAAGTAATAAATATCACTATATTCCTGATGACGGTGTGAGAACCACATCAAAACATTCGAGTAATAAATATTCTAGAAGTATCATTATATTCCTGATGACGGTGTGAGAACCACATTGTAACATTGAAAATATAATTATGCCATAAGTATCACTATAGGCCTATTCCTGTGAACATTGAAAATATATGCCACAAGTATCACTATATTCCTGATGACGGTGCGAAAACCACACGTTAAAAATTTATTTCATCATTTCATCAACAAGGATACTTACCATACGAACATAAGGATTGTCTCCCAGGCATGTTTGACATAGTAACGGAAACTCCTGAAAGGTAAAAGAAAAAATATTGTTAATTCTGACAGTGGAAAGATACATTCCCAAGAATGGTGTGAAGGAGCAAAGATTTAGTGCTAGTTGAGGCCAATTCCGATTATGACATGAATACTTTCTTCATATTGGGCAATGCCTAACTAAATAAAATTCTATATAGTTGACATAGACTAAGAATAAGGTATTATATATATGGTGACTATCTATCTGTTGCCGATAAATGTTACCGTGCCGTTAATAATTCTTAATATTAAATAGGGAGTTGTTGAACACTCAACAGATTGAGTTCAAGGATTGTAAAATGGGATGTATGGCTGAGCGAAATATTCAATTATGAAATATTTCCCTATACCTATACACTGTATTAAATTTGTCTGTCGTGTAAAAGTAGGACATACGGTAACAAAGATGGCTGAAAAGAAGTTCATCATAAATCATATCATTACTTTTACTAATACAAGCTTTATTATTTATAAATATATTATATAGTAGACAAAAGTATTATACATATACATATCAAATCGATGTACGGTAAATGGAAATAAACACCCACCAATAGTCGCAATTTATCCATTTTTACAAAATCAAGAACACTATGCCCTATACAGAGTCACACGTTCACAGTTGACCGAGCAAAGAATGTTTAAATTTATCTTAATAAATCCTCATTAGTTTTAATTAATTCATAATCATACAAAGTCTTGATATAAGTAAAATCATTGTTGGAGTTTCATAAGTATGATGAAACATAATGATAATGTTAAAAACATGCGTCCAAAAATAGGGACAAAACGCAATAAAACAAAATCCAAAATGGGGGATAGGAGGCCTAGATCTTGAAAATGTATTATTTGATAAACGTTGGTACAACGTATTATACTCGTCGATTCGATGATCAAAATAGTCTAGGTGGTTCATGGACATAAGAACTTCTATAAAGTTACATCAGTATGGGATACTTACCGATTCTTCCCAGTTTTGTCGATTATAAGTATTGGCACCTTTACTGGTAGCCATTTTGATGCCGGAAATGACGAGGATGGAGGATTTGAAGAGAGGCAGAAATAGAATTTAGTGCGCGTTTGTTTCAGAAAATCACGAATAGTTAAATCCCGGATGTGAATTAAATATCCCCAGAAAATCTATTTCTAATGCTTCATTCTTTCATACATCTGTTACCATTTACATTATGAAATATTTACTCATTTATTGATACACACTTTCTCACGCAAAAGCTTTTCAGCTGCCTCCAATGAATTGCTAATCTTGTTTTTTAATTTTTCTAATTTTATCGTCCAATCAAATTTGTCCTGGATCTAGACGATTTGAATCAAACATTAGCAAAATGTAAACAATAACATTAGAAGACGATATTCTAAAGATTCCAATCGAGAGGATTAAGACGAACAAGGTTAATTTCTTTTTGCCTAATTGTAAAGAATCTGGAAAGTTGAAATGTTGTCAATTGGAAATGTTTGGAATGTGTGTCTCACCAAAATTTGGCTTGGCTAACCTTAGTAGTGGGAAAAGACTGAAAAAGGTCACTTATAAATGGAATAAAATGTTCAGAACGACAGAAAGTGAGAAAGTGAAATTGGGAGAGGAGGAGGGGGGTATTTCTTCATGATAAACTTCTATGAATGAACCAGCCCTGTCGCTTGACATGAATAAATTATAAAGACCTAGTCACTAGTGTTGGGACTCGGGTTTTGTGTCAAGGACCAAGATATGGGGCAGGGGTTTGGGTCTAGTGTTCCCTGATGACCTTTTGAAACACTCACATCGATTCTGAGAAGTTTTATCCTCTTCAAAAACGTTTACCCTTTTTGTTTTATATTTAGGTTACTCTAGCCTTAATGTCACTTTCCAGGGCTCAGCCCCATGGACTCCACCGGGCTGGGCTCACAGGGCTGGGAATGACCCCTGGAACTTTTGATCTGAAAGATTCCAGAAGAGCTGTCAAAAATGCTAACAAACTAAATAGTTAAAACGGTAACAGTTCTGCCAAACTCCAAAAGGGTTACGAAATATTTTGGTAAAGACAGTAACAAAATGATTTGTGGCATCTACTGAAGATTTCTACTTTAGCCCTGGCTGTGCCTAAAGCTGAATGATAATTCTGTTAAGAAGTTAAAGTACTCAAATCTTAGGCCTGAACAGGGCTGAAATATCTTGGTTTAGATGATATCAAGTATAATGTGCAAACACTCTACTCGAACTTTTCAAATTTTCAGATCTGCAGTAGATCTTCTATACATGTAGCTGGATTCAGTTTTTCCATAAAAATTCCAGCTGAAAACTGACAATAATCAAGAAAGATGGCGGATGATCGGGGTGTTATTAATATATGTTTTAATCAAGATTATAGTAAGTAATCAGGGCTTTAGATTACATTAATTTGGGCATGGATATAGGCCGCAAGGGACAGATATGGCTGGGGGAGAATCAGAAAAACTAGGCCACAAAACGTTTGCTAGTAGACATGAAAGCAAGTCGAAACAATAACAAAACGGTAACAGATCAACAAAGATATTTAGATAAGGCTTTAGATCAGGCCTTCTCAAATGGCAGCCCACGACGCCCTTGAGAATAGCACCTCAAGAGTGACCCCTTCTGCTAAAACGCTCTACTCGCTATGCTAGCTAAGCTCTATTTGGCCCTTATATTTTTTACATAACATGCAGTTGGCCCTTTACAAAAATTAATAGAGAAGGCCTGTCTTAAATTAATTTAATTTGATCACCCGTGTATTCTCGGATCGGAACTATTTATCTTGTGTTGTAGGTTGTTTTGTGTGTTCTACGGAGTCAGGAATAAGGATCTATAACACAGACCCCCTGACACATAAATTACGTATAGGTAGGTTCAGGTTTATTTCTTTAGAATATATGTATTATGTTTAATCCTTTCAACGCTAATAGCCTATATTTCTGCTCAATCATTACGCGATATATACCTGACAAGCCGGTAAATCGGCCGTTGTTAAGTGACGTCATATTACGTTAAAGCAGTACACTATAAGAAATATTGCTGGGAATTCAGAGTATATGACATTTTAGCCAAAATATCATCAGGGATCAAAGGGTTAAAGGGACTGTGAAAAGTTTTTTTTTTTTAAATTGCATGTGTATCCGGGATACTGGTATCATCAATTTCAATTTTCCGTGGTGACAGCAGTTTAAACTAAGTTTTTTATTATGCCACTTTAATTATTGTAAAATATTTCTGTACCATAGTAAGGTATTTTAAAACCCAATACCTTGGGGCCTTGGCTGATTATCCAAACATCTAGATGCGTATTCTATGTCAGCCCCTCTGACCTGCATCACTGGACACTGACAGGGGGAAACAAGGTTGAAAAATGCAAATGTATCCTCCCTAGAAATGAATGTATATTGTTATGTTTTATCTTTGTATTATCAGGTTCTGAGTATGTTGGAAGTATAGGATACGCTGAGATGTTATTTAGAACTAATTTACTAGTCATTGTAGGCGGTGGAAAAATTCCAAAATTTGATGAAAAAGCAGGTAAGAATGGTGTTTATGGTTCCTTTTAATATCTTAGGAACTACTTAGCTGGGAACAGATTACACAATGAATGGTCTGGTGTGATGCCATTCTCCCAAACTTCAGCTTGTGACTGTATATTTGTTCCTCATAATATTCCTCATGGAACAAACATTATTATAATAAATGTTCCTAGGAACTCTTATAGTATTTGGGTTAGGGTTCAGAATTATAGGTTGTAACATTCCGGTTAAGCAATGTTACGAAAACACGGGCACAGGCTAATTGGGGATCGGTCCTATTAAAACCCATAGCGGTTGTCCGGATACCAGGGTCCCCGGCGTTTGAACGACTCTCAGGTCTTAACGAATTGGCCTACCTTTATGAATTTACGTTTTTCGGAAATTTCGAAGAATTTTCTTATGGATGGAATACAAAAACTTCACAAGAAACTCTCAAAAGTGCCTTCTTACGCCGAAACAAAATTTGAAGCAGTCCCAGATCGACTTGGACCGCCATTTTTGTTTTTTAACTGTTGGCGGATGTGGGCGGAGTTTACATGTTTAACCAGAGATAACTCGCTCACGACCTGTAAGCTCCGCCTTTATGGCAGCCATCACTGATAGAATTCTCGCTTGGAAACTTTCGATCAAAATAAAAGGTATTTACTGAGCTAGGAGATAATTTAATTTACATTTTTATTTAATATTTTATGAAAATGTATCGAGATGTGCCGATTTTCAAGGACACAAGGGCTTAATAAAGGATTTGAATTTCCGCAATGAAATGATACAGCATGGAAGTCTGACGTTGACCCGCTCAACGGCAGGTTTTATCTGACTAGGGCACAGGCATGTGGGCATTACCTCAAGTGAGAGGTAAGGGCTAGTTTTATAAAATAAAAGTTCCAAATGGAACAAATATTACATAACAAAAAATGTCCTTTGGAATATTTATTATAGTGGAACTTATATATCGTCACAGGCTGAAGTAAATTTGCAGTTATTATTGCACACATTCGCACTGTGTGTTCACTGCATCAACTGAGACAATTTGATGGAGAATTGTGCAGTTTACTACTAGTGAATAAAATCTCATCAGTCTGTCCGCAACTTAGGGCTGCACAGAATCCCTTTACATATACCCTCACACTTAATTATTTATTTATTTATTTTATGTAATATACTAATAAATTAACTGCACTTTAAAATATATAGTTCTAGATCCTGGGTTTTCAACTGCTTTTCTCAAGTTTCCCCTGATTACGCACGAAGAAACGACCATGTCCCCTTTATATTACATTGCTGGCAGTGGATCATATCCACCCAAATAAAACACAATATTACAATTTCTTTTAAGCCAATATCTCAGATTGTGTCCCTGGGAAAATGTCCAAATGTCCCCAGTCTGGAACATGTCCCCTAAGTTGAAAACCCAGGTTCTAGATTCATGACCTAGGCCAGTGCATTTTTATGGGAATTTTATTCTCATATCACCCTCACACTAGAAATTTCACTGTCTGTTTCGTTATTAGGTCACTAAAATTCAAGTCATATATTTATCTTTAAAAAAGCAGATAATTACCATATGCATACACATGAATTTAAAGGTGCAACTTTCAACTACTTCTGTATGTCTTATAAACATTAGTCGTGGGGTTGTATGGGACAATAAACTGAGGCTTATACAGGTGCCAAAAAGAAGGTCTTAAAACTCAATTTCATTTCATTTTTTATTCACCTTCATCTCTCTATGAAGACATATATTGTCGGCTCCCTCTGTCCGTCCCTCGGTTGGTCCATCTGTCAACATTTGCTCGTAAACGCTTTAAAAACTAGAGTTTTTGACGGAATCAAATGAAATGGTATGTGTATACATGTTCATAAAACGAAGATCAAGTTCGAATTTGAGCTTTTTTCGATCATTAGAAGCAGAGTTATTGTCCTTGCCCCAAAATCTTGAATATGCTATTACTATCTTAGTTTTCAACCAATTTTGATGAAACTTAAAATGGATGTTCTTGGACCTAAATCAAAAGGTTTGAGAAAGTTTAGTTTACCGGGGGTACTCCTAATTAAATTCAAGGCTTTTTCGTTGGGTGTATATGGCTGTGGTCCACTATCTTTATATTTAAAATAGTATTGGTATGGGATATGAAAGGGAAAGATGAAAAAGAAAGTATTTTAATGGATATAACATTTTCTCAACCAGTTGTTGGTGTAAAAGTCTTAAGAGACAGGTATGCACTATTATTTTTTATATGTTAATCACAGATTTTGATTTTATTATTCTGAGGAATTTGAAATTTTTTTCCTTTTTTGGAGGGATATTCTAAGTCAAATTTTCAAAAAGGTTTTAATATTTCACTTAAGCTTTCAAATTATATTTAAAGTAATCTTAAGCTTTTAACGTATAAGGCCCTATATCCTTTTAAAAAATTTGATTTATTTAGTCTAGATGTTATATTTAAAATGTTGATTGCTAAGTTTGTGTGAGTTATTTCCCATTAAGAACCATATGTAGTTTTGTACGAATTCTGCTGATCTGATTAAATTCTCCTTATTGCTCACTGCATAGATTAGCCCAAAGTAGGTCATGGAGTAATAAAACCCTAGCATGAACGATCATGACCTTAAAATGATTCTCGAAATCCATGTAAACATATTGACAATACATTGATAGCATCTAAATGAGCTTTTCATACGAGGAAATATTTCAACTCCATTCATTCTATTCATTCTATTCAATTTATTTTTTGGATTGTGGCCATTATTTTTTTCATTTTTTTTTTCAGATTGATTGTAATTTTGAGAAATCAAGTCCATGTTTTCTCCTTTCCAAATGATCCACAGAAACTCTACACTTTTTCTACTGGAGACAACCCGAAAGGTAAGAAAATGTCAAAATTTTATGAATTCAGTAATATTGAATAGCTTTTAAAACGATTATTATCAAATCATAATACCCAAGCACGAAAACAAACCCAACCGTAAAACAAATCTCGAAATCCATGTAAACACATTGACATTACAGTGGTAGCAGCTAATGAACTTTTCATTTGAGGAAGAATATCAATAAATGAGTTAATATTTCATAATGAAAAGTGGTATCAGGTGTCAAGAAGAGTTGAATCACAATATATTGTTGTTATTTCAATAGGTTTATGTGGTGTCAGTTGCTATGGTAAAGTTTTAGTATTTCCTGGAATAAAATGTGGTAGTGTTCAGATTGTGGTAAGATTTTGATAAATACTTTCAAATAAATTAAACGCCATTTTTTACACGGATAACAAATTAGGTTCTTTGGGATCCTTTCTATCAGCATTTCTTTGGAATGTATGATAACTTAGGTTCATGAGGATCCTTTCTGCCAGCTGGTCATTGGATAACAACTTGGGTTCATGAGGATCCTTTCTACCAGCTGGTCTTGGATAACAACTTGGGTTCATGAGGATCCTTTCTACCAGCTGGTCATTGGATAACAACTTGGGTTCATGAGGATCCTTTCTACCAGCTGGTCTTGGATAACAACTTGGGTTCATGAGGATCCTTTCTACCAGCTGGTCATTGGATAACAACTTGGGTTCATGAGGATCCTTTCTACCAGCTGGTCTTGGATAACAACTTGGTTCTGCCAGCTGGTCATTGGATAACAACTTGGGTTCACAAGGATCTTTTGGTTCACAAGGATCCTTTCTAGGAGCTATTCTTAACCAAACCTTTTAACATTGATCTTATAAGGAAAGCAACTTAGGTTCCTGAGGATCCTATCTACCAGCTGGTCACAGAGTTTTCCAACTTAGTATCAATAGTATTCCTTTCATAGAGTTTTTATATCTAATATTGTTTAATTTGTTATTTATGTACAGGATCTGGAAACAACACAGCCCAGTCAAACAGTGTCCCCAGTCACTATTAACGCCCATCAAAACGCACTGGCCTGTTTAACAGTAGACCAAAAAGGAACTTTGATAGCTACAGCATCTAGAAAGGTTTGATTGACTATTTTTATGCCTGAATTTTGTAGGTATCCTGAAGCCTTTGTTATTATTTTTGTCCACAAAATTCAACATTAATATCTTTAAAATCCCATAACCACAATTTGCATGGAAAGTTGGGGGGCCCTTTTCAAAATCCATCTTTCACCCTCACCCCCTCCTCAAAAACTCCTCGGATTTGTATCACTCCATTTTCAGATTCGATTTTTAGGTTCCGCGGCCCCTGATTTGTAAAATGTAATCAAGCTAACAACTCCAATTTCCATCAGTCTAACATATTGGGACCTTATTCTTGAAAACCTAACTTAGATAAAATCCAGATTTAAGAAATACAGTTATCTGATTGGATAATAATACTTAATTCTAAACAGATTTTAGTGATTAACCAATCAGATGACTGTAACACTCAAATTATCTTTAGTTTAGTTTTCAAGAATAAGGCCCCTGATTTGTCTTAAAAAAAATCAAATTTGGGTCCTTACAAATAAGGAAAACACCAATTTTAAATAAAAATTTACTGATGAAGCCTTGGTTTATTGTTTGATGTTTTTAAGGGTACATTAATAAGAGTGTTTGATCTAGTTACTAAGAAATTGGCTGTTGAGTTAAGACGAGGTGCTGATCCTGCTATGTTATATTGGTATGTTAACGTAAATTTATTTTGATTATAATCTTCTGTGCTTTTTGATCATTTTTGCACCTATTAACATAGCAGTAGTAGACAGGGGGGCAGCTGCTCCCCAAAATATTATATTTTCAGACATTCGGGCAAGAAGTCGGTTTGCCCTTTGGTTGAGTCTTGGGCCCCTACGGCTATGCCTATATACAAGTCTTTACAAATGTTCCCTTTTGATTTGAAATCAATGGATACTTGTGTTTCTGCAGACTTGATACTGAATAGGTGCAGTGGGCTCTTTGTTCTGGCCCCCTAAATCCATTACATGAAGATCTTGATAGTTATTATATTTTTCAAGTGTATACAGCTATAATATTTCTACTTGCAGTTTATCATTTAGTCCTGACTCTTCGTTTCTTTGTGCATCCAGTGATAAAGGCACAGTTCATATATTTGCTGTTAAAGATACCAAGTTAAACAGAAAATCAAAGTAAGTTTCTATACTTTTTTACATTACATACAACCAGCAGGGTAATCCTTGTAAGATGTTTCTTAAACCAGCAGGGTATTTAGAGGGGGCATGACCCTCTCCTTGGGACTGTATACTTTAATAGATCCATAAAACTACCTTATATATTATAATTACTTCAAGATATACAACATATTAAGCATTTTATTAAGTGTTTTTCAATAATAACCTGTAATTTTATGGAAAATTACTTAGTTTTATGGTTTATTTGATTCTGTTTGTATACTGTAGACACCTCTGATGAATATATACTCTTATTGACCAATTTTGAGAGCTGAAATTTTTTGTTCATTCTACGAGGTGATATTGCTTTAAGAAGGTCTTTTATGTTAATACCAGCCTTTGAGATACTGACATCACCAAATACTAAGTGTGAGTGGAACTACAAGAACCACAGACTGAAAAGAAAATTAGAAGTGGTGCAAATTGATGTTATAAGTGTCTCAGATACACTTAAAGGGTTGTAAAAACCTAAGTTAATTTTCTAGTCACTAAAGAAATTTGTAATTTCAGGTTTCAGAAAATGGGATTTTTAGGCCCGTATGTTGAATCATTGTGGGGTTTAGCAAGTTTTACTGTCCCAGCTGAAAGGGCATGTGTTTGTGCCTTCAGTTCTAATCAATCAGTCATAGGTAAGCTAATCATTAACTCAGCTCTCAGTTTTCAGCTAATTTTAAGTCAAACAATAGCCTGCCATGTAAGATTTCAATCCTGATTCCTTTATCTTTTGTCAGTAAATACATGTAAGAAGGGCTAACATGGAAAGAAATGCTATTCGAAAGGTCATTAGACCATATATGTTGAAGATCTCTGACATTTGGAAATTGAAAAAAATTAGCGCTGCGTCTGAAGCTCTGGTAAAATTTTCTGTATCATGCAATACTTGGGATCGTCTGTCTGTCCTTGGTGATTACTTGCCTTAAGTATATGCAGAAAGCAAAAAAGAAGCATTTCGATGGTCAAATTTTGACCGGAATTCAATTATGAAAGACAAGATGGCATGTCTAAACTTTATGTTTAACATAGGCTTGTGATCCTCAGATATTTGAGCTCCATTGCTGGACATGTTTAAAAAAAAAGGCCAACATTGTATTAAAACCCCCATTGTTTTTGTATTTCAGCGGTTTGTGTAGATGGAACGTTTCATAAATATGTATTTAACACCGATGGTAATTGTAATAGAGAGGCTTACGATGTTTATCTTGATATGGGAGACGTGGACTGAAATTGATATACATTGTATCCAGTGGTGTTTCTAGGAATCTTAGGTGGGGGGATGGCTGAGTTGGGGCCAAATAATTGTCAGTGTCAGCCCTCAGAATTTAAGCTGGCCCGATATTGGTTCCCCACTTTTAAATTTCGCACATGTATAATTAGTGTTGAAACGGTTAGTGATTTTTACGACCCGGGTACCCGTCGGCAATAACCGGTTATTTTCCGGTTAACCCCGGTTTATTCATTAAGCTTAAAAACAAGAATAAAGAACCGCATTTGTAGCTGTGACACAGCGTAAACTAAATCTCAGTTAGTACAAATGAGTTCTGAAGTCGCCGAACGAAGAAGAGTTGACCTACATTCTACATTGAATCAGTTCCACTCGGAATTGTCGGTAAATAAATACCAACAACCCATCGAAGCAGACATCAGATTACACCCAAACTGGCCAGACAAAATAACCCCACTGTCATTCATTGGCAAGGTATCAAATAAGCGTCCAAACACGAACATGGTCGGGTACATTTAGCACCATTGAACTTGGAATGGACGGCAGTATGATAGCATAGTCAAGATCATCATCAAGGTTATTAGCACCCATAGAAGACAATGAACGTCTGGATAATCAAGTTAAACAAAAAACCAAACGGGCGGTGTTAGATACAATTAGGTCAAAACTATTTGTTCCACTCTTGAAGTAATTTTAATTCTATAATGACTATAATTACTTGTATAAACGGAAAAAGATCATCTTTTATATGATATATAATAATAACGTAGTCTAATCACACTTTGATACTTATATTTAAGATATAACGTAAGGATTTGAAACTTTAATAGACACTGCCGGATGTTTTGAGCAAGAATGTTAAAAGTGAAAGTAGAAAGTTAATGAAAGTGAGAATTTCATTGGCTGATATAAATAGACATCTCTTATTGTCCAATCAGATAATAGCATGCTTTGGTGATGGATTTTTACGAGTGTCTGTTCATAAATATTTTCAACAAGATGTTCTATTTTTTACGGTTTTATCGTTCTTTGATAAACATACATCGGAGATCGTGAAGATGAAAAAACAACTATTTGATGAGCTAGATGGTTAATAATATTCAGTTGAGAATACGGCGGATTTATGTTATAAAATGCCGTTTTTTTACACGCATTTCTTTATCAAGATTATCATTCTACGAATGGACGGTTAACCGATCATCTGAAATCAGACCCGGTTACCCGTGAAATCGTACCCGATATCGGTTAACTGATTAACCGTTTCAACACTATGTATAATGTTACATACGGATGGTATGTAACATTATACATGTGCGAAATTTAAAAGTGGGGAACCAAGATCGGGCCAGCTTAAATTCTGAGGGGTGTGCCTGTTTCTCAAAAATGATAAATTTGTTGTAATTGCAACATTTTGAAATGAATAATTCCACACTTACGACAAATTTTTAATTTTAAGACTTTTTGAGAAACAGAACAATATAAACAATAACTATGTAGTGATTTCAAGTTAACAAACCATATCAGAAGCACATCTTGTGGACCCACATTTATCATATTATAAGTTATGTGTGGATGTTTAAAGGGGATGACAATATTTGACAAACCTAAATACCAATTACACTTTTTGTGGATCATATCGGGGAAGTCTTAACAAACCCAAATTGACTAAATACTTTCAAACTGTTATTTTTGTATATAATGTAAGATATACTTCAAAATTTGTTATCAATAAAGTTATTATTCTAAGCTATGTGGACTCTCTTAAAGGAATGTCAGACAAACCCAGTTCAAGAATAGCATAAGATGGACCTCAAATCAACATGAAGGGGAGTGTGCCAGTGGCTCACCAACCTTAGGATTTTTCAGCCTGGTTTTCCCTTGTCAGTGATGCAGGTAGGAGAAGCTGACATGGAAATAGCATCTAGTTGTTTGGATGGGCAATAAACCAAGGTTCTGTGTGCTACAGGTTGTGCTCGTTAAAGATCTCTTGACTATTGGAAATTAAAAGTTTAATGCTGCTGTCCTGACAGTTCAAAATGGAATATACTGGGTATGTTAATGCTTTTGTCCTGGCAAAATTTCCATCATTACACACTGCATGGCATTTTCTCATCCTCATTTGACACACATAGAAAAGTGGGACATAAAATCAACATCAGTGTTGTCGTATCATGCTCCACACTCATGCAGGCTTAAAAGAGATATCAAAATCTGTGATTGCACTTATATTATTTAATTATTAAAAATTATGGTACATCATAAATATTACATAGATACAAACATTCCTTAATTAATACACTCATCGTATTTTATATTACATAATAGAATACATACAATCTTATAACAATACAGATTTAAAGGGATTGTAAAAAGGTTTTCTAAACTTTGTATGTGTATCAGGGACACTGATAGCATCAATTGGCACCATTCCAATTTCCATTCCGACGTCTGTGGTTCTTGCAATTCTGTTAAAACCAACACGTTTTATGACGTCACTAATAGTCATCTAACGTAAGCTGCTATTGATGTCTATGCAGATAACTATTAGTGACGTCATAAAACGCTTTAGTTTAAGTAGAAATGCAAGAACCACAGATGTCGGAATGGAAATTGGAATGGCGCAAATTGATGCTATCAGTGTCCCCGATACACATACAAAGTTTAGAAAACCTCTTTACAATCCCTTTAAAGGAATACAACCTCTTGAAATGATCAAAAAATCTAAATTTTCAAACTTGGTCAATAGGAATTATCCATCAAGGGACTTACCTGGTGGCATAACTATACAACAGATTACCTAAATAATCTGATAAATACAGAAAACTATGTTTATATGCAGTAAGTGAAAAACGCTTAATCAAATTTTAAGCGTTTTTCAAGTTTAACCTGTTACTGTATGGAAATTTACATAGTTTTATGGGTTTATTTGATTCTGTCTGTAAACTGTGGACACTGTTGATGAATATATACTCTAATTGACCAAATTTGAGAACTTTTTGAATTTTCTGGTTCATTCTAAGAGGTAGTATTCCTTTAAAGGGATTATACAATGGTTTTGTGAATTTTGTATGTGTACATGTATAAGTTATATACCGGTAAATTGTTTTTGAGGTGTATGGGCTAATATATTTCCTCTTTTTTACGAGTGGGTTCTATCGAGGCATACGTGAAATAACCTACACTTTTAAAGGAACCGAGAGAAAGTATTTGATAGGATTATTTTTTTCAGACAACATAAATCAAGAAATTTATTTTATGAAGAGTAAAAGGAATATATTTTGATTAAAGTTTCACACATACAGAATTTTCAACTAAATTCAGAAAGACAATCAACTCATCTAACCCTTTCTCACACACATGCATTCTAATCAATTTCATTTTTTCATTTACGACACCCTACTATCATACATCACAAATAATTCTACAACAAATACATCACCAATGATAAAAATAAGTTGACAGGCAACAAAACACCCCTATTATTTGTAATAAACTCTTCTGACATACATAACACTGTATCAAATGATTGAAACAATGCATGTACGGAAGAGTCCATTAAAAGTTTGAGGGTTATCAAGTTAAAAGATTATAGTAATCAAAATGATTGCTTTGATAGCTAACAAGAGCTCATTTTCAAAAGCATTTTCACCACAATGAATCGGTTTCAAGTTGATTTAATCGAAGTTAGACATGCGCAAAGGGAACATTGACTAAACTAACTCATTCTCATAAGGTTACTAACATTCATCGCGGAGCAAGTTAGTCGATTCAGTAAATCGGTTTAGTATAAGGCGTTCGTAAACGTGTACATTTACTGAATCCGATTCAGTAACTCGTGTTCGTAAACGTGATTTGTTGAATTCGATTTAGTAATTTGGTTTCAAGTTAGTGTGGTGAAAACGCTTCAGGTAATTCAAAGTATGGTTTGTAAGTGAAGTCAATTGTATCGGCCAGTGAAAACGATTTGAAGATGACACTAACTACTAACATTTTTCATTGTTATTATGAAACAACATTATAACACAGCATTTGAACTAATTATGAAATATTAATACTGTTCAGTAAATCTTGTGTTAGTGTTAACACCAACACATAACACAACATTTGAACTCATTTTTTGTGTTCATATAGTACAATAGGGTGTGAACAGGTGAAACCAGTGAAGTATTTCAATATCAAACAAATAAGGAAATAATCGCATATGACTCAGTCCAAATTCTGTACCACCAGTGTAAATACTGACGCAGAAATTGACCTCACCCATTGTGCCAGCACTACACAACTTTTTCACTTCAAACCCTAAAGCTTTCTTATCAGCAGGCTAACAACATGTCAGATTTCAAAAAGAAAAGAGTTAGGGTTACTAAAAAATGAGCTCTCTAACTTAAAAAGCAAACATAAGTTGAAGACTAAATCCTTGAAAGTCATATCATATATATACATAACAATTTATATTAAAATTATTGAATAAATAAATAAAGTCAGATGCTTGCAATAAAACTAAATTAAACCATAAAATTGCTTTATCAACGGGGCTACGTGTTCCTAACTAAAAGTCATCTAATATATGTATATTATCATCATGGCCAGAAATGTCCAAATCATTCTCTAAATTTTAAAAAAACAATGTTATCAATTAAATGTACAGACTGCTAAAGCTTGACCTATCAAATGTACAGAAACAAAAGCTTGACCAATCAAATGTAAGAAAGTCAAAGCTTGACCAATCAAATGTACAGAGAGCAAAAGCTTTGGCCAAACAGAAATCACGAATTGCAAAGCTAATCAATTTTTTCAACAACAAAAAGGCCAAACCTGATTGGCCATTGAGAAACAAGTTATCAAGAGCTTAGCCTATCAGTATGAAGAATCCTTTTGAAGCGTTTTTATGAATGATAAGGTGGAACCCAAGCCGTGGCTTCAGTATTTTGAAAGGGGCTCAGGCATTCCCTTTGTAAAATGACCTTTTGCTTGACTTGCTTAACCAATCAAAATAGTTTAAAAACAAATTAAGCAGTTTGAAGTATATCCAACATTTGTAAATTAAATCTGTGCATTTTAAGCAAAACTTGATAAAATCTATAAAAGTTATTTACAAATATCATAAATATATTACTGTTTTTAAACTTCATCATGACTGCCAAAGGGACATTACATACCGGTAAGACAACAGCTGCAATCACTGTCAATACTCTTTAGTATTATGCAATAATTATGCAAATAGACAAAACCGTGTGCTCCTAAACACATTAAAATATGTACATTAATACATTAATTATATAATACACAGTTTTACACATTTTAACAATATTATATTATATATTAATCTGAATATCAGTGAATAACTGGACACAATGTTATCACAAAGTTAACAATCAAAAAAGAGAATGCTTTTGCCTCGTTGCACACTGCAACAGTTGCAGAAATGTAGGATGCATAACACCATTCCATTTTCAATTTAATCCTTAGAGGGACTGTAAAGTTTTTTTCTAAACTTTGTATGTGTATTGGGGACACTGATAGCATCAATTTGCGCCATTCTAATTTCTATTCCGACGTTTGTGGTTCTCGCAATTCCACCAAAACTAAAGCGTTTTATGATGTCATTGACAGTGATCTGCATAGATATCAATAGTAGATTCCGGTAGATCACTGTCAGTGACGTCATAAAACGTGTTAGTTTTAGTGGAATTGCAAGAACCATAGATGTCGGAAGGGAGGCGCAAATTGATACTATCAGTGTCCCTGATACACATACAAAGTTTAGAAAAACACTTCACAATCCCACAAGACATAAGTAACAACATTGTGTTTAGTTATTCAGCTATTATTTTTCATACATCATTTTCATTATAAATAATTTCATTTCTAAGATTTTATTCACCCAGAATGTATTAAATGCTAATTCTTTAAATTGTGCTTGCTTTCTCCATTAAAGTTCTAGCATGAATATTAATTTTCTTTGTGGACATGTAAAAAATGCGCAGATGATGAAACAAATGTCCTCATTAAAAAATCAATGTCAAGCCATTTCAGATATCTAATTAGACAAGACTGGCAAATACAGTCTAGAGCTCTAGTCAGACATGACTGGTAAATACAGTCTAGAGCTCTAGTCAGACATGACTGGTAAATACAATCAAATCAACAGCCTAGAGTTCTAGTCAGACATGACTGGTAAATACAATCAAATCAACAGTCTAGAGCTCTAGTCAGACATGACTGGTAAATACAATCAAATCAACAGTCTAGAGCTCTAGTCAGACATGACTGGTAAATACAATCAAATCAACAGCCTAGAGTTCTAGTCAGACATGACTGGTAAATACAATCAAATCAACAGTCTAGAGCTCTAGTCAGACATGACTGGTAAATACAATCAAATCAACAGCCTAGAGTTCTAGTCAGACATGACTGGTAAATACAGTCTAGAGCTCTAGTCAGACATGACTGGCAAATAAAGTTGGATCAGAAACCCTGTTCCTCTAAAACTTATTCAATTTGCACGTGATAGAAAAGTCTAAGATAATATTTTTCAATGTAAAATGATGGTAGAATAAGTAATATTATGTACATGATATTTACAGGATTCCATGGTAATCAGGAATACATATTTTGAAGTTGATCACAGTTGGGGGTTTTTAATTCCTGTGCCCTTTGATACAGCCTGGCATCTCCAGAACTTCTTGCCGACCATAACATATTCTCTTCTGTAATTAAAAATACAAAGGGTTTTTAAAAGGGAATGTTAACTATTTCTTTGGGATAGTTGTGCCCTAGTCAAGGACATAGGAATTGTTTAGTTTATAGTGTGTATTTATAATTATCAAATATTTTCAAGACCCGTCATGCTTTAGGAACAGTTTAGGAAAATTTTGAAAATCCTGTATAGTAAATGGCAAGTTATTGTTTTCAACACCATTCCTCCAAATTTGGCTCAACCTTTGTCAATGTTCGAGACTTAAATTATGAATCTGATAGACAGCCATTTTGCCCAGTAAATAAGCATGGGAAGACAACTCTTGTTATCGATTGATTTTGATTGGCTGATATTAAGGCATAAGACAACTCTCTCTGGAGAATAATTGTGATTGGTTGAACTATAATTTATTCAATATGGCGATCACTGTATAATATACAAGGTTATCGAGCCACTAGTCTAGTTCCGAAGTTGAGATGAATGTATTCTTCCAATGTGTTCAATCTCAAATTGTCAAGAATAGCCAATTCAGCGCTGCCAAGATTTACTGTTAATGCATTCAAAATTATTTTTATTTGTAACAGCACAACAAAGATTTCTGGATAGTCTTTTGGGGTCCACAGCAAATCAAAAATTTCTCAAAACAGTTGATACAAGTGCATTCTTCCAATGTGTTCAATCTCAAATTGTTAAGAATACAGCAGAAAATAAGACAAAATGTACCAAAATCTACTCACTATAACTTCTTTCTCTCCAACAATTAGATCTTAATTGGCTGATATATTCTTCTTCTACTTGTCTTTCTATACGCCTTAAATCACCTTTATATTCCGGGCGAAAATCTTCTTTTACAAAATATGATACTTTCAAATTATACGTTTTTCTTTCGGATGAAAATTTGCTGAAATAAGAACAGATCAATGCCAATGATTAGATATTTAACAGGTCAAAAATGTCCAGAGCTGGATTTTTGGCATTTTGTAACCCTAGGCAATACTCCCTTCCTTTCTTTTTTCATATTAGTCCAATATCTTAATCCCTTTATTTAGATTTATATATTTTCAGAACCTATACTCATAGAATCTTATTTTTAGAACTGATAGCAAGAAGAATTTCACATTGTAGGCTGTTGTTGTCCTATTTTTTTGTTTAAAACTCAATACTAACTATATTAACTCCACCATAGAATCTCTATCTATATCTGTATTTGTGACCTTGGCCAGTGCTTTACATACATGTTTTTAGGAACTTCTTCACTTTTAATACTAACATATATGTTGATAGGGTGATTAGTGACGTCATTTTCCTTTTCATTCATTTGATGTCTCATCTTATCAATGGGTGACGTCATTTGCGTTCAGAACCTCGGTTTCAAAGTGAGACATGAATAAGGTCTATTGGCATCATATACTGTCTTTATATATTTAGATTCAAGGATGAATTATTGAATGAATGAATGAAAGAATGGACAAATGAATGAATGAAATATTTACCTGGTTCTGTGCATACTAAAGACCGGATCACTAACAAAGATACTGCTTAATAAAGATAATAATATTAAGAGTAATATTGGGGCTAACTGTAGAAAGAGGGTGTATCCACTCTGAAATAGAAAACATGAAATCATATTCAGTAAGAGGATTGAGTAAATAATGGTAATTTTTAACTCTAATTCAAACTTGACAAATCTGTCATTGTTTTCAACACAATGGCATCATGTTAATAGATATCGGAAGGGAAAAAAGAAATAAACGCAAATCAAATTTTTATAGTGTTCATTTCTTACTGAACTATCTAAGATTAAAAAGAACTATTTTATTTTCAAGTTTTCATTATAATCCAAACCAAAACACATATCTTTGCTGGTCTATAAAAATATCAACTGATTAAACTTAGTAGATCTAAAGAATTAATGGAGGGAATGCACGCACAACAGCACATGCATTTCAAACTTCGTTCAAGCCACAGAACTCCAAACTTTCATACCCTGTAAACATGTCGAAATAGGACGTAGAAAATTGATGGAGGCTGTGGCGGAACTTTCTTCGATCGTTTCGGACGTTTGGACTGTAAAAAATATCCTAATTTTCAATATATTCTCCTATCAAAACTTTTATTACAATTTTAGATAAGTTTTGCTACAGTTTTGCCAATTTTCTTGCCATATACAATACATATAGAATGTAACATCTTGACTATCTCTTCCTTTTCCCTACTTTTAAGGTCACTAAATCAAAAACATTAAAGGGATTGTAAAAGAGGTTTTCTAAACTTTGTATGTGTATCGGAGACACTGATAGCATCAATTTGCGCCATTCCAATTTTCATACCGACTGTCAGTGATATCATATAACAAGTTATTAGTGGAATTGCAAGAACCACATTCGTCGGAATGGAAATTGGAATGGCCCAAATTGATGCTATCAGTGTCCACGATACACATACAAAGTTTAGAAAACCTCTTTACAATCCCTTAAATTAACATCAAAAGCTGGAAAGAACTTAATAAACTATTACTATAAATAGTATCAATTAAAATATACTGACCTCTGATTGGTTATTCTGATTTTGTTGATAATAATAGGTTCGGTGATTTGAATGACGATGTCTGGATCGTGCTGCAGCTGAAAACACAAACATATCAAATAAGACAAAAGTTTAAAACTCAACATTCTTCATCTGTTACATCAAACCATAGAAATGTAGATAAGGAATAATAACACAAGATTTATGCTTGGCACGCATGCTATGAATTGAAGATATGCCCATAACTTCTGGTTTCTGCAAGAAGTTATATTAATTTAAAAGCCATGATAAACGCAATTTAATTCGAACGGAACATCCAGTCTCTCTGCCACAGTATCACTTAGAGTCAACTAGTCCTAGAGGAGAAACTAGGTCAACCATAAATTGAAACAAAAGCTCTGTAGACGATGAGTAGACTAAGACTTCCAGTCTTATACATTTCTATGATCAAACGCACCTTGGTCTAAGAAACAGAGAATAAATTTGATATGTAATAGAAAACACTGTTTTTTTGTCAAAATCTTGGTTTATCCATAATTATCAGTGTTTGATGTTACAATGCATCTTTTTTTTTTTAGACTTCACCCTTTAGAAGAACAATGATACAAATACACCATGGGATACTTCATTGAAGGCAACAATTTAATTTTGCAAATATGACAACACCAATGATATCAAAATTCTAATAAAAAATTATCTGTTACCTGAATTAGGGAAACCACCTCCAAAAAACATATTGAATAATTCTTCTGGGGATATATCACCTAAATAAATAAATCATGTAGTCATTTTAACAAGAAGGTCATGACAAAGAATGCAAGGTTGAAAAACTCAATAACATAGTGTCACAGGTGTTTTGGAGGAGTGAACATATCTACCTTGCTATCTACTCCTACCAGAGCTACAGTGAAATTGCAACCTCCTGTATTCTAAATTTAATTGCCATGAGGTTTCTCTCAATATACTATTTTATACTAGATTTTTCATAAGTTAGGAATGAAAATTGACAAAATATTATAATCCATACATCAAAAATTAACACTAAGCTAATGTTTAAAATCATCTTCAAATAGAACAACCATCTTTTCTTAACTCTCCCATCTTATTTCTAGATTTTTCATAATTCTGGTTAAAATTGACACAAGATTATAATTTATGCGTTTAATATTAACACTATGCTCTTGTTTAGAGTTCATCCTCAATTTGCGCTTGACTCTCCCTTTGAGAACAACGACACAACATTCTTACCTTCAAATCCATGAGAGTAGTCATATTCACGATGACTGTGTCCTCTACTTGATGATAATTCTGTTTCCGGCCCGTATAAATCATATTTCTTCCTCTTATCACTGTCATTTAACACAGCAAATGCATTTCCAATCGCTAAAAATATCAAACAAGACTTAATGACTTGAATTTCACTCTGATATAGCAAATGAACTCATTTAAACAACTTATAACGAATAATCCACATTTTCAGCAGTTGTTTTGAGCTTCAGATACAGGTTAACAGTCACTTTTACTGATGAGATAAGATAATCAATTTCTGTCTCTACAAATACAATTTTCCATGGAAAATGAAGAACGTTCGTCTTTAACATTATATCATTTTGATTGGAAAAGCATATGTTACAGACTTACAGTCCATTTAAGGTTTAAGGACTGACAGTGACATACTATTGTGTACAATATGATGCATTTTCCTTGTCCATTTGGACTCATATATATTTTTCTAGACTGAACCCTCTGACATATTCCACAGGATTAAAGTGAAAAACTCACCTTTAAAAGCCTCTGTAGCTCCTGGTGCCTTGTTTTTATCAGGGTGCATCTGTAGAGCTAACTTTCTATAGGCTTTCTTTAATTCACTGTCATCTGCCTCCTTAGTTACACACAATATCTCATAATAATCTTTACACTTACTAATTCTACAAGTACACAATGAGGGAAACTCTTGTAATCAATGAAATTAAGAGTACCTTACTTATTGCATGACAATGAATGTAGAGTGCAATGACATTTAACAAGGACAAAATGGCAAGAGCCTACTTTATTTTGGAATTCTACCTATTGAGGGATCTTCTTGGGCGTCCACAATCTGTAGCACAGAAACTCTTACAACAATCACTGAATTTTAAGTAGTCACTTCCTGCACAACTGTGTGGAATGAGAAACATTTTACCATGAAGAAATTGCAAGAGCCTACTATATTTTAGAATTCTACCTATTGAGGGATCTTCTTGGCTGTGCACAATCTGTAGCACAGAACTCTTACAACAATCACTGAATTTTAAGTAGTCACTTCCTGCACAACTATAGTGCAGTGTGGAATGAGGACATTTTACCATGAAGAAATTGTAAGAGCCTACTTTATTTTGGAATTCTACCTATTGAGGGATCTTCTTGGGTGTGCACAATCTGTAGCAGAGAACCTTGGTCTATTGTCCAATTCAAATGACCAGACAATAAGCCACTTCGGAGTTCCGCATTGCGCATGCGCTTACATTATCAAGTGATGAGGTCAAAAGGTCATTGCAGATAAAAATTACGTCAACTTAATGAAAGAAAAGAAAGAAAACTGACATTATTCAGGTTTTAAACAATGTCAACCATCGAAACACGATTTAATGGGTCGAAATAATGTTCACCTCTGATATGTATAAAAAATTAGAGCTGTTTCTTTCATTTTAAAAAACTTTCTTTGCATTTGTAGCGTGAAAAAAGTTTGTTTATCTTCCAAACAATCCCAGAATGCATAGCGCGTAACCTGCTTTTTACCGGAAGTAATCGGAACTCCGAAGTGGCTTATTCTCAGACATAACATTCTGTATTGAACACTAACCCTTAAATACATAACCCTACTGTACAGTGTTTAGAAATGATGTTTGGATGATATCATCACAGTGGTATGTATCCATAAATCACTTCACTTCAAATGAAATGGTACAGCCAGAGATATCAGACAACAATCATTTGGCTGGCATGGCTTTGCTGGGGCACCTTTATTTTTTTAGCCCCCTTGAGGTTTCAGTAACCCTTGCTCGGCCTCTCTACCTAATACTACTAGAAAGGTCACTGGTTCAAGTAATTTTCTTCATTTGTTCAAATGATTAAAGTTCTAGTTCTATTAAATGCAGCAAAACAAGCTCCTCCTTTTTTTGAAAGACATAACTCAAATTTGACAAGTCTAATAATCTACCTCTTAACAGATACAAGCTGTTCTTCTGTGTAATCTTTCGTATGATTTTCTTTATTCTCATCTTTAGTCTTACTGTGACTGTGTTTTCTTTGTCTAATTCCTTCGGATTCTTCCTTCTTTGGTTTTTCTGAGTTGGCGTTTCCATTCATTTCTATAAGTGTGTCCATCAATTCTACAAAATAAAGAAATCGATGTAAAAAAGACGTCCAAGATATTCTTGAAAGTTTGTCCGAGTTGTCTTGCATCTAGTCATAATACCCCAAAAGTTGGGGCTGACTATCGATTACCAAATTGAGATCGATTATTGAAGGCAGGTTACCGATCAATAATCGAAATATTTTAATTGAGAAATCTTCTAATGATATAAGCTTCACTTTTTGTACAGTACCTGAATGTTTATTATATATCATATCGGGTATCGAAGACAAATGAAACTGATGTAATGTCTAGAATTTGTTATGATCATCATGATAATGGGATGTGACATGCCCAATAATCGTGTAATACATTATGTTAAGGGTATTGATTGAGCTAGCAATCGAAAAAAAAAACAAGAGATGGCATTTTTGCAAATTACTTATTATTTTTGGGCTCAGATTGTAGATAATTATTATTACTTTATTTGTAAACTATATAGAATGAAAGAAACTGACAAGAAATTAGGTATTTCGTTAGTTTTTGCTACCCGGTTGGTACAAGATTTCTCAGCCATTTTTTATTGGAAAATTACGATCTTGGTCTTGATTGAAAGCTAATTCAATAAGGAAGAAACGTACAGAGAGTTTTTTCGAAAATTGCAATTAGTTTGGCCCCTGGAAAATGTTTGCCGTAAATTTTCGTATTTCTATGGTAACCACCAAAATAATATTTTTTTGGGGAAAATCGCTCTGTATGTTCCTCGGCAATGTAATTGTCTACATTTATGCCAAGTTTGATGTAGATTGATCCATTCACATTTTTTTAAACTTATATCAAAGGTTTGAAATGTCAAATTTTTATGACATGTTTGAAGGGCTGTCAACTCATTAAAAAAAATCTGATTGACATGAAATCAACCTTAAACTATTGAGAAGGACCCCAAATCATCAACAAATGCAAAACAAGTCTCAATTTGTAATGTCGATAATTGATTTTTTGACCCAGCCCTACCAAATGTGATAGTCGTCTCTTTTTTGGTCTTATGATTTTGAGAGGTATTGTATTTACCATTACAATCTATAAGTATGAGTTTGAGGGTGACGATTTGCCCTGCTCAGATAAGTTTTACCTAGATCCATTCTTTTCATTTACTCTGATAGATACCGGTATTTTGTCTTGTTTAAATATAAGAATAGAAACCGTATGTATTTTTACATATAGGCTATACGGTAATATAATATTAACAAATTATAACTGTTCTGGGTAATCAGTGTTGTCTTTTTTATTGGTATAAGCTGTCTAAGGTCCAAGTTGTCATGTACCCGGTACATTTATTGGGTTATAGTCAATTGGACTCTAATCCTAAATAATCCCAAATTTTGGTCAAAATGGTCTGAAAAATAAGGTCAAAATGGCTCTTGTAAAATGTCAAATTGGTACTTTGAAAAAGTCAAAATGGTCTCAAAAAAGAAAAAAATTCTTTCCTTTAATGCTGAGTCTATTCATATGATATTTATGGTGTTGAATATAAGATTATAAACTTAAATGATTCTCTTACAGTTACGGTCCTACACACTCTTCGTATGTAGAAACTTAAACAACAGTCGCAATCTCTGTTAGAAAAATTAAGACACAAGGCATAATAATGTCCCAGATTATGATGATATTGTGGAGCTGAATAATTTACTAGATTAACTGCAAAAATAATTTTATGTAGCCATCCAAACCCATGGAAATGTACCTTCTACTATTTACTGAATTTTTGGACTACTTTTTACACTGTAAGGGAAAAATAAACAGTACAAATTATTCTACAAATATATGACCTTTTTCACTTTGAAAAAAAATATCCTGCTGACACAAAACTGAATCAATTGACTGTATTTCTTCATTTTGCTTTTGCAGTTTTGGAAAGAAGCAAAATGACAGAAATGTACAGGTGTGTTGTGGGCTGAAAATGGAGAAATCCTTCTTACTTTTGGCTCTATCTGATGGGTAGAGTTTATCGGCCTTATTTAGAAATTTCAAGGCCTTCTCTTTATCGCCAGCTTCCATACATCTAAGTGCAATTTTAATACACCGTTCGCTTTCATCCTTGTTGCCCTCCATCTTTAATTTTACTATTTTTAGCTTCGTGACAACTTGTAAGACGACTTTTGATTGGTCGAACCCGAAGTATACGTCAACCACGTATTTCCAGAATATTTTACAACTTTCAGTATTTTACAAAAAATTTGGTAAAAAAATCTCCTGGAATCCCATAAAAAACAAATATGTTGTAAACCATTGCAAAAAATAATTAAATAGATCTCTTTTAGAAAAGTTCTTTCAATTTTTCACCTAAATATTGACGTTTCCGTTTAGCCAATGAAAATATTTCTAAGTCACGAAAAATGACAGAAGGGAAGTGAATCTTGATTTTAATCCCGATTTCAGACCACTCTTAATTTTTCTTACAGCATTTTGAACCATGCGAGTCAAAATTATCTTTCAAAGAAAAACAAAATCGAGAGCAATGGTTGTATGGTATTGAAAACTTCTGAAGCACCATTAAGTGTTTCGATAAGAGTAAGCTTGGCATAGCCAAAGCTGGGCAAACCAAATATTTGACAGAGCCAGCACCCCCTCCCCTATCTGACTACCCCTCCCCCATCTGGTCCCCCCTTAGAAAAGCCACTGATCACAGGTAATGATGAATTGTCTGCTATGAGTAAATATTTGCCATATAAAGTAAACTATCTTATCTATAAACATTAAAACATGCACACGTGTGTTTATTATCTCATCGCAATGACTACACGTTTTTCCATATCAGTATTAATATTATCTAATTACACTACAAGTTCGAGATAACGCGACCCTATTTGACAGTAATAGTGTTAACAACTCTCCCTCCAAATTTCAGCCGTAGGACGTAAAACTCCATTCATTTCATTTATAATTACGACTCGTATTTTAGTAAGATTATGCATTAAGAAAACCCCTATACAGAAAATAAAAGATTAATGTTTATAATATCATCATATTATGTTAAAGATAAATTGAAGGGATTATACAATCGTCGTGCAGTTCTGGTATTTCTGGAGGCTATTTACATATTTCCAAGGCCCAAAAATTTCTCATGGAAATGCTGAACATTCCCCTTTTAGCGGCTTTAAATTCGAATGGAAGTGGACAAGATGAGATAACGACCTGTCGCGAGGGCGAATTGCCTAATGTCCGATTTGACGGGGGCGTATATTAAAACCTACACGTGACCTGTCACATGGCATAACACATCTCTTGTCACGTGATACCGGTCAATCAAAACTTATAAAACTTATTAGCTTGAAACAATAGACCTAGTGGAAAGTTTTAATTAGCCACTTGCACAGAAGCTGTGTGCTTTATCTGTTTATTAGGGATTAATATTTTGAGAACAATCTATAACCAAAGGAATGAAAATGTCCGATTCTGAGAGACTACCCATTAATATGCGTGAAGGGGACAACAGTTACAACCGAATTTCTTTCTTTGAAACTTATGTTCGACCCTGTGTGGCTGAATTTGTGGGTGTTAGTTTCTTTGTATTTGTTGGATGTATGTCAGTACAGGACAGCAATGGTTTACCTGATAAAAACCGTACTGCCAATGCTGTTGCTGTAGCTTTATGCCATGGTATGACAATAGCTGTATTGGTTATGGCTTTAGGATCCATCAGGTATGGTACAGAATGCAATAAAATATTTTTTTATTCAAAAAGATTACACTAAATTATGCTATATCTAATTTTTTTTTATCATAAATGCAACTGTACTCAATGGTTTAGTGAGAATTGTTTTCAGAAGGGAGCCAGGGAGAGTGGGCATAAACATACTCAAATCTTTTTTTAAGAGCTGATCCATCAGATACGGTACAGAATGCAATCAAATATTTTTTTATTCAAAAAGATTACACTCAATGATGCTATATCTAATTTTTTTTTATCATAAATGCAACTGTACTCAATGGTTTAGTGAGAATTGGTTTCAGAAGGGGGAGGGGGCAATGGTATGAAAATGGCTTACACTTTTAAAATTAAGACATTATTGGTTAATACAGACTAGAGCTCTAGTCAGACATGACTGGTAAATACAGTCTAGAGCTCTTGTCAGACATGACTGGTTAATACAGTCTAGAGCTTTAGCCAGACATGACTGGTAAATACAGTCAAATTAACAGTTTTGAGCTCTAGTCAGACATGACTGGTTAATACAGTCTAGAGCTCTAGTCAGACATGACTGGTTAATACAATCTATAGCTCTAGTCAGACATGACTGGTTAATGCAGTCTAGAGCTCTAGTCAGACATGACTGGTAAATACCGTTTAGAGCTCTAGTCAGACATAACTGGTTAATACAGTCAAATCAACAGTCTAAAGCTGTAGTCAGACATGACTGCTGAGTACAGTCTAGAGCTCTAGTCAGACATGACTGGTAAATACAGTCTAGAGTTCTAGTCAGACATGACTGGTAAATACAGTCTAGAGCTCTAGTCAGACATGACTGGTAAATACAGATAAATCAACAGCCCTGATATGACCTTATGATTAATAATTAAGTCAGTGTTATCTATTGTCTTACTGTATGATATTTATATTTATATATCTGTGTTTCCTTGTAATTGTAACAATATAATCTATTTTGAGAAAAACCACATGAAAGATGTGATTAAACATATTATAAATAACACAGCGGTCAGCAGTTTTGATCTGACTCTCATATTTGAATGTTTCTATGATTCATTAGATGGGGGTTCATTATATGGGGGTTCTTTTGTTTGGGGTTCTTTTGTTTGGGGTTCTTTTGGTTGGGGTTCATGAAGTAGGTTTCTTTGGTTAGGGTTCTTTTGTTAGGGGTTCATGAAGTAGGTTTTTTTGGTCAGGGTTCTTTTGGTTGGGGTTCATGAAGTAGGGTTTTTTTGGTTGGGGTTCATGAAATCAGGGTTCTTTCGGTTGAGGTTCATTGTGTGGGTTCTTTTGGTTGAGGTTCATGAAGTAGGTTTTCTTTTGTTTGGGGTTCTTTTGGTCAGGGTTCTTTTGGTTGGGGTTCATGAAGTAGGGTTTTTTTTGTTGGGGTTCATGAAGTAGGTTTTTTTTGTTGGGGTTCATGAAGTCGGGGCTCTTTTGGTAGCGGTTCATGAAGTTGGGGTTCATTGTGTGGGTTCATGAAGTCGGGGTTCATAAGGTCGGGTTCATTAGATAAAGATTCATTTTTGGTGGAGGGCTCACAAGGTGGGCGATCATTAAGTACTGGTATGGGTTCATAAGATTTGGGTTCATTATGTATGGGTTCTTAAAGTAGGGGCTCATAAGTTGGGGGTTCATTTGGTATGGGTTCATAAGGTTGGGGTTCATTGGATCCGACCCTGATTCATTAGATGTGGGTTTAAAAAGTGGGGTCAATATTGTGGGGGTTTGGGGGTTTATTAGATGGGGGCCGAGAAAAGGTCACAGAATTTCTAATCCATATAATTAGACAGGGTTTATAAGTTTGTAAAAATTTACACTGGATTATAGTAAAATTGTTTTTAGGAAATTGAGTATTTTTTTCAAAAACACATCAGCATGTGTTATTTTGCCCTTGCAAGCTATCCTTTGATAAAATATTTGAAGATTTTTTATCAATCAAATATAATCCCTTTTAGATGTCATATTCTTTTGAAAATGAAAAAGAAACACTGAATACTGTATTGAAAATTGAGAATAAAACTAAATTTTAAATGTAAAAATCAATTTTAGTAAATGATGAATATATAATAGGAGAAACAGATGTTAGATAAATGACTGATATTTACAAAGTTATCATTTAATTAGCAATTGTAGCATAATAACTGTTTAAAATCTAGTAAATATTCATTAAAGGAAGAATACCCCTTCCAAAAAGCAAAATTTTCAAACTTAGTAAATAAGAGTTATATCCATTAGGCAACTTGTCTGGTGTCATAACTTTATACATGTACCGTACTGTATAATCTGATAAATCCAGAAAACTACCATACATTATAATTATTGAAACTATGAAAGGGATTGTAAAGAGGTTTTCTAAACTTTGTATGTGTATCAGGGACACTGATAGCATCAATTTGTGCCATTCCAACACATTTGTTTTAGTGGAATTGTAAGAACCAAAGACGTTGGAATGGAAATTGGAATGGCGCAAATTGATGCGATCAGTGTCTCCGATATAGTTTCAAAGTTTAATACATATACAAAGTTTAGAAACCTCTTTAAAATCATTTTTATACGCCCTCATCTCTCTATGAGGACGTATATTGTAGTCACCCCTGTCCGTCCGTCCGTCCGTCGGTCCGTCCGTCGGTCCGTCCGTCAACATTTGCTCGTAAACGCTCTAAAAACTAGAGTTTTTGACGGAATCAAATGAAATTTGATATGTGTATATATATTCATAAAACGAAGATCAAGTTCGAATTTGAGCTATTTTCGATCGTTAGAAGCAGAGTTATTGCCCTTGCCCCAAATCCGTCGGTCTGTCCATGAACATTTGCTTGAAAACGCTCTAAAAACTAGAGTTTTTGACGGAATCAAATGAAATTTGATATGTGTATACATATTCAGAAAACGAAGATCAAGTTCGAATTTGAGCTATTTTCGATCGTTACAAGCAGAGTTATTGCCCTTGCCCCAAATCTTAAATATGCTATTACTCTCTTAGTTTTCAACCGATTTTGATGAAACTTAAAATGGATGTTATTGGACCTAAATTGAAAGGTTTGAGAAAGTTTAGTTTTCTCCGGATTAAATTTTTTCCTTTTTCGACTTTTTCGTTAGGCGTATATGGCCGTGGTCCACTATCTTAACAACTACTTTAACATAACTTGAAACTTATATTTATACAACTAGATTGATATAGGTCTGAGAATCCTTTACATTTAATCGTAAAGTTGCTAACAAAAAAATATTTTTAAAGAAATTTTGAGGAACAACCATTTTTTACAAGGATAACAACTAAGGATCTCAAATATTCTGCCTATCTGCTGGCTAATAGGGCTGGCTATCGATTACCAAATTGAGATCAATTATCGCTGGCTAATAGGGTTGGGTATCGATTACCAAATTGAGATCGATTATCGAAGGCAGGTTACCGATCAATAATCGATTAATAATCGAAATATTTTAAGTGACAAATCTTCTAATCTTCATCTGTTAGTTTACGTTTTTATACCTGAATGTTTGTTATTTATCAATATCAGGTATCGAAGACAAATGAAACTGAAGTAATGTAAAGAATTTTGTATGATCATCATGATAAAATGGGTCGTGACTTCTCTGATAAACTGATAAGCATGTAGCAGATAATATTTAAAGAAAATTTGACTATGAATTTTAATCGATTATGAAATTTGATAATCGATAATCGAAATAAATAATTTGTGGCGTTGATAATCGATTATTTCAATTATTAGACTCAGCCCTACTGGTTAAATATATTAGTTTGTTTTATAATTTCAGTGGTGCCCATGTGAACCCTGCAGTGACCTTTGCCATAGCCCTGTGTGGTGAAATCAAGCCTATATTGGCTGTTTGTTATATTTTCGTTCAGATTGTTGGGGGAATGGTTGGAGCAGGTTTAACCAGGGTAAGGCATACTTTATACAAAATATGAACCCCTATTTCATAATTTTTCAAATGCTGCTACTGTACTTCAAAACTTTTCTAATGCCCTTTTTTCATGGGGAACCATTAGTTTTAGTGGAATTGCAAGAACCACAGACGTTGGAATGGCACTAATTGATGCTATCAGTGTCCCCGATACACATACAAATTTTAGAAAACCTCTTTACAATCCCTTTAAAGTTTTTATTGTGGAAATATTTTTTGCACAGGCTGTGTTACCAGATGCAGTGTATACCAATTTTAGTGGAGGAGCCCATGACTTAGCTGTTACAGAATATGTCGGTAACGCTATTCTGTGTGAAATGGTCCTGACATCAATTTTAGTCTTGGTTATTTTACTGGTTGCCGTTGATCCTCGTACTAAAACAGATTTAGCTCCCCTTGCTATTGGTATGACGGTAGCTGCTGATATACTGGCAGGGTAAGTAAAAGGATAAGGTCAGAAATATGATTTAAAAACAATTTGGAAACATATGCTATCCGTCTTTGCACTATCAATCAGGGGCCTTATTCTCGAAAACTTAACTTACAATTATTTTAGTGTTCCAGTTTTCTGATTGGTCAATCACTAAAATTGATTTTAAATATAGCTTTATTATCCAATCAGATTACTGTATTTCTTAAAATCTGGATTTTTATCTTAGGTAAGTTTTCGAGAATAAGGCCCCCCAGAATGTAAAGCTGTTTTATAAGCTGTAACTGGTATCAGGCAGCAAATTGAACCATTCCAGTCAGATGTACTTGCCAAGGGCATGGATTTAGGGAGGAGGATGTGGGGGGACGCACATTAATATCTAAACCCCAAAATGAGATTCAAAATGCACCAAATCTGGGCCATTTTTCCATTTTTTCTCTAAGGTATAACATTGTGTTGGGGCTCGAACCTTTGACGCTGTGTGGCGTACTCTACAAACCATCCTGAATCGTCCCCCATGAAATTTTGAACATATTCACGCCCTTGATTCTTGCAATTTCTTTCAACATTTTAAAAGTCCATGCTCTTTATTTAGGATTTTTGTAACTGGAGCTTCGATGAATCCAGCGAGAAGTTTTGGACCTGCCGTAGCTATGACAGTGTTCAATAAAGCAATTTGGAAGCATCACTACGTTTATTGGATAGGGCCTGCACTGGGTTCTGTGTTAGCAGCTCTAATTTATAAGTAAGTAAAACAATGTTGATTGCCCATCATTAGGGTGGGGTCTGTGGGGGCTGGGGTCTGTGGCGGTTGGGGTCTGTGGGGGTTGGACTCCATCAAGTTTGAATTCAATCTTAGTTATGAAGCTAGCAAAGGATAGATGTATATGGTTGTATAAGGGTTTGGCAATTAAAGGGTTTGGCAATAAAAGCATCAATTTACACCATTTCAATGTTCAATCACGTCTGTGGTTGTAATATAAGATGTTGCAACCATTTTTTCGACAAAATAAACCATTAATTGTTGTCTCTAATCTCAGTTAAGATATTCAAACGGAGAGCCATTTAGTAGACCGACAAGTTGACTCTAATATCTTTATATTTGTTTTCAGGTTGAGTTTAGGGAGTGGTAATAAACGTTTGATATTGAAAGAAGAGTAAACAGCTGTTATTTATAAAATATCTATTCAGTTAACGCCTGCTGTAATGAGGTAATGGACTGGTGACGCAGAAACTCGCATATCATTATCTTCTCTATTTATCTATATAAGTCACGTCTAATTTGTACTGATCAATTTTCTCTTTCGCCCATATATATGTGTGACAAAATTAATTCAATTCAGTCGATCTGTTTCATGTGATGGTATTACTTTAAAGGGGCATTTTGTGGTAGGTTGTGGTAGGTTGTGGTATTTTAAAGGGATTGTAAAGTGGTTTTCTAAACTTTGTATGTGTATCGGGGACACTCATAGCATCAATTTGTGCCATTTCAATTTCCATTCCGACGTCTGTAGTTCTTGCAATTCCACTTAAACTAACACGTTTTATGACGTCACTTCCACTGATCTGCCTAGATATCAATAATAGCTTCCAGTAGATCAGTGGGGGTCATAAAATGCATTAGTTTTAGTGAATTGCAAGAACCACAAAAATCGTAATAGAAAATTGAATGGTGCGAATTGATGCTATCAGTGTCCCCTAGTTATGGGCAAGTAGCAATTTTAGTCCCTGTGTGTTATACACTTAAAAATATTTCAATTTGAAATCCTCTTGCCAAAAATAATGTAAAGATTTGTTGTCAAAATACTCCAATTTGTATAAATTAGTTGTGGGCCAAATTGTTTACCACCTCTTAAAATAATAAAAAAATGATGTTCTCAAACTTGGTCAATAAGAGTATTTATTCATCAACGGTGTCCAAAGTATACAAACAGAATGCAATATACTATGTAATTTTCCATACAATTACTGGGTATAATTGAAAAATGCTTAATATTTGAGTAAGTGTATTTCAATTAATGTATATAAACATAGTTTTCTGGATTTATAAAATTATTTAGGTAATCTGTTGTAAAGTTATGCCACTATAAGTTTGTCCCCTAATGAATATTTACTCCTATTGACCAAGTTTGAAAATTTTGATTTTTTGTTCATTCTAATAGGTTGTATCCCTTTTACAATACTCAGAAAATATAGGTCAAAGATATGTATTTATGCACATACGGATCTGAAGATGTTAACAGGTCAGCAACCAACCCATATCATAACCGTGCAATCAAATTATTTTTAATTTTTAATATAAACCTTTCTCAGATGTGCTTGAAAATAAAAAAAAAATGTCTATTTAAACTTTGAATTCAGTCAACTGCCAAAAAGTCACGATCTCATATTTTAACCATTAAAAAATACTCCATCGAAATACAACAATATCGATTCTTCCCTTAAAATGAAATCAAATATGATATTAAATTGTTTTTATAGTTTGATTTAATGAAATCTTTTTTTATTTATGTAGTTTGATTTAACCCTGGGGCCTCATTCTCGAAAACTCTTGATTCGAGTCTACGTACCTGGAAAAAGGGCATGGTAATTTGTTAAGTGATATTAATATTTCGACATATATACAATACTCTTTATTCTAATTAGTTAAGAGCAAATATTTATTATATAACCTTGTTCAAGAGGCTTCAGAGTGACCTCCTTTGGTAATTTTGAATTTTTTGTAAAAAAAAAGACCTGAAAAAAGGGCATGAATTTGGTTAGTGATATTAATATATATATATACCGGTTTATACAATACTCTTGATAAAGAATATTTACAATATATTCTAATTTATTTTAGAGCAAATATTTAAATATAGCAAAAACTGTACTAAACGCACTTGAGGGAAAAACCATAACAGTCGCTTACTGACAGGTGGATATGTATATACTTTTCCCACAGGCTTCTCAGTTTCAATTGTTAGTGTGATGTGCCCATTTTTTAGGGTTTGGATTGGAATTTTCTAGAAATGTGAGCAATAACTTTACTTGACTATACAATTTATTAAGTGCTATGGTTTATTTTTCTACTCATTATTATGTTGCCATGTATTAAAGTCTTATATTTACAATGTGAGATCTACTTCTTTCTTTTACTAGCATTGTTTTCATTAGCCCAACAAGGTCCAGAGCAGTAGGATGTAAATCTCCATTAGCCATGTAACAAAGTCTTACATGTATTATGGTTACATAGTAAAATTATTTCATTTGTTGCTTTGTCCTTATCCCTACTATGTTCAGAACAGTAGCATGTAAAACTTTTTTTTCATTTTATCAGCCAAACAATTTAATGTCCAGAACATTAGAGTGTACAACTCCATGGCAGAGCTGGGTAGGGCGTAAAAAAACTCCATTTCTTTTTTTTAAGAGAATCACAAAGTATTCTCAATATGACAAATTTTTTCAAATACTAAAAAACGGACAACTGAAAGATTTAAATATTTATTTTTGTTATTTTGAAATAAAAACCAACAATCTTGATAAAATATATACACCATTCACAAATCTTATTAAAAATATTAAACATTTGTCGTCTCGTTGGCTGTACCGTGTTTAGTTCCAGAAGTAGCTGACTCTGACCACGAGTGTATCAGTAACTGATAAAACAGCTAACTGACGTCTTTGCGTCTTTAAAGGGATTGTAAAGAGGTTTTCTAACCTTGTGTATCGGAGGACACTAATCAATTTACACCATACAGTCTTGCAGTAGATCACTGTCAGTGACGTCATAAAACACGTTAGTTTTAGTGGAATTGCAAGAACCACAGACGTCAGAATGGAAATTAGAATGGTGCAAATTGATGCTATCAGTGTCCCCGATACACATACAAAGTTTAGAAAACCTCTTTACAATCCCTTTTAACACACCCGGATTTGTCTCAGTAAAATTAGGTACTCGGGATAAAATGTCAATGATTAGGTAAGCTCAGTATAAAGTTTCAATCAAACTATAGTACCCAAAAAAATATAAACCTTCAAAATGGCAATAAGAGGGCTAAGTCAGGATGTTACTTTTTTTTTAACAGAAAACTGTCAAAATGGCTTTCAGGGGCTAAAGTAGACATTTTCTGACTAGTCAAATAATTAATCCAGAGTCAGCAAATTTGGAACTACATGTATATTAACAATTTACATCATATTTATATCTACAAATTATGGTTTAATATTATTATAGCATATCGGAGAGACCCGATGTAGTTACAATCTGGGGCCTTATTCTCAAAAACTTAAGATGATTTTAGTGATCCAGTAATCTGATTGGTCAGTTACTAAAATAGATTTTAAATTAAGTTTTATTATCCAATCAGATTACTGTATTTCTTAAAATCTTGATTTTATCTAGTTTTTGAGAAAAAGCCCCCAGGAAAACTTCATAAAACTAAGAAATCATCTGATAACCAAGTCTGAAGATTCCTTCAGCTCTTATCAGGGGCCTTATTCTCAAAAAAACTTAGATAAAACCCAGACTTTAATAAATACAGCAATCTGAATATTATAACTTAGTTTAAAATCAATTTTAGTGATTGACCAATTAGATGACTGGAACACTAAAATTGTTGTAAGTTAAGTTTTCGAGAATAAGGCCCCAGGTCTTTCCAGACATTAAATTGCAAGGAATTTGTTCAACACAAAGTTGGAGAAACTATGCATCTATCTAAAAGCTCCAACAAGTGGCATGGTGAAGGTTGTTTTCAAGGGGGGGTGAAGGCTTGGTCATAAAAAGCTCAAATTTTGTGATTTTCAAGTGAAAAAAGAGCAAAATTTTTGTCCAAGGGAAGGGCCATGACACCATGTCCCCCCCACCCTCCTTCACATGCCACAAACTAACTTATTTTTAGACTGCCTTCACATCATTATGCATGATTTATGCTTCTTTTATTACATTTTTTTCTCATGCTCAGCAAGATCAGGGTCCCGTTTCACAAAATTTTAACTAAGATAAAAATCAAGAATTTCAGAAGTACAGTACCACAATCTGATATACAACTGAACTTAAAATCTATTTTAGTAATTGACCAATCAGATTACTGAAACACTAAAATAAGCTTAACTCTTTGAACCCTGACGTAATTTTCGCTAAAACGTCATTATATACCCTGAGCTCCCAGCAACATTTCTTAAAGTGTATTACGTTAACGTTATATGAAGTCACTTGACTAAGACCTGTTTACCGGCTTGTCAGGTATATATCGCGTTGTGATTGAGCCGGTATATCGGCTCTTCGGGTTCAAAAGGTTAAGTTAAGATTTTGTGAAATTGGCCCCTGCTTTACAAAACAGACCCTTGTAGTAATCAACATATGAATTTAATTATCTATGTCCAAGTGCTACAGTTGACTATGTCTTTACCAACAGCATCTTTGCTGACTGCTGATAGCAAAGTTATATACATGATATCCCCTCATCTATATGAACTCTTCCAACACATGCATGATTTCTATCAATAATATACAATGTAATGCATGTGCGGAAGAATTCATTTTAATTATTAGGGGTGTTCTATACCTGTCAAATTATTTCCAACTTTTTGGAAGAAAATTATATTTGCTCTTTTTTTTCGCCTAAATATATACATACAAATTAAGAAAGATAACTTTTTACTGCAAAATTGCAAATATAAAACGCACCCTTTTCTCTAAGGTTATCCAGGAAAATTTATTTATGAAATCTATAATATAATCCAATCGTATGTACGGCGGTCATTCTGTCCGTAGCGCGAATGTCCAACATATTTACGATTGTAATATAATCCTAATTCCATTGCTAAGTGAAACATCATCAACATTATTATTGTTGGATAAGACAAATTTGAATTAATTTTTTACGAAATCGTAAATATATTTTGACCAATGAACCTTATGGTCTCCGAGCAGGCTGCTTAAATTTCTGCTTTTGAAACTTTACATTTAATAGGTCCAAGTTTGACAAGAAACTTATACCTGATGGTACTTCTCTTTGAAGTAGTCCACTACTATATAACTATTGCTCTTGTTTTTGCCATGTATTTGGGTGCGATTTTGATTAACGGAACTGTTCTGCTGGTACAGATTTTTATTCAACATCACTGACAGCAGAAACTAGAAAAGATTAAAACCTTATTGCGTAGCGTTTGTAAGAATAAAGTCTTAAGAATATATTCGAGATATCCCTACTTAAATAACATATTGCATATAATACAGTACTTTACAATATAGACTACAATATTGTGCATAGATTACATTTCTCAAAATAAATTTCTTTAATCTAATTAAAATACAAATTTAGGTGTTTTGTTTCAGTTGCATGCCATGATCCGACAAAATTGTTATGCATCTTGCGTTCAGGGTCACATGACACTCAACCAATCAAATGTATTGTTCAATGAAAGATTTCTTAAAGCTATGCTTCGATTGAAAAAAAATGAAACATCTAAATCTGCTTTTTAATTAGATTGTAAATTCGTTAAAGAGACAAAGTTTCTCCTTTTCCCCTGCTGATTATTATCGATATTATTTAATACTATAACAAAATATTCTATATACAGGGGCCTTATTCTCCAAAACTTAACTTAAAGGGATTGTAAAGTGTTTTTTAAACTTTGTATGTGTATCGGGGACACTGATAGCATCAATTTGCACCATTCCATTTTCAATTCTTGCAATTTCAATAAAATTAGTAGTCATATCTATGCCGATGTAGTGGGCGTGACGTCATAAACGCAGTATTTTTTATGGAATTGCAAGACCCACAGACGTCGGAATTGAAAATGGAATGGTGCAAATTGATGCATTCAGTGTCCCCAATACATATACAAAGTTTAGAAAACCTCTTTACAATCTCTTTAAATTAAAGCCAGGGGCCTTATTCTCGAAAACTTAACTTACAATGATTTTAGTGTTCCAGTAATCTGATTGGACAATCAATAAAATTGATTTTAAATACAGCTTTATTATCCAATCAGATAACTGTATTTCTTAAAATCTGGATTTTATCCTAATGAATTTTTTGAGAATAAGGCCCCTGATAAAAAAAAATACAGTAAATTCATTGGTTGATATAATTTGCAATTGAGGATGACTCTGTCCTTTTTTTTGGATTGGTTCTGGAATCTCTAAGTTGTTTTATACTACAACAAGTGAAAAAAATTATGAAATACTTCAAATAAATCCAATTCCTTCTTAATCAGTCTTCTCAGAAACATCAATTCATTTCTTTTGATAATCCAAACAGGAACAGAACAGTTAGGATGCAAAACTCCATTTTAATAAAATCTTTACGTGGAGCACAGAAGTTGGTCGTAAAATTTCATTCATTTCATTTGTTCAACCAGTAGTAGAACAGTACCATGCAAAATTCCATTTTGTTTTTTTAAGTCCGATCAGAAACAGAACAGTAGGATGCAAAACTCCATTTTAATAAAATCTTTACAGGAACAGAGCAATAGAAACATTTTGTTTTAGTTGTCCAATCACTAGCAAAAAAGTGGAAGCTAAATTCCATCTTGATTCAGAAGCAGTTTAGGAACTCCAATCCATTTTGTTTTGTTAACCCAACTAGGAAAAGAACAGTAGGATGCAAATCAAGAAGCAGAACAAAATGTCTTAAAACCTGACTTCAATTCGTTAGTCCAATTTTAATCAGTGGTTAAATTCTTCCACGCAAAAGCCCAACCAGGAAAAGAACAGTACATTGTAAAATTCCGTAACTTTTAATTCGTAAGTCCAATTTCAATTCGTTTGTCCAATTTTTATCAGTGGTTAAAATAAATTCTTCCTCACAAAAGCTGCATCTTTGAAACATCACTTTTCATTGAATTATTTCTTTAAAATAAAATAGAGTTTGTGTCGTTTCTCGTTGAAAGACACGTCAGACATCACAATTTATATATGGCTATAAATAAAACCAGCTTGGTTATATACCAAAAGGCAAAAGAAACGTCACTTCTGATTTTTATAAAACTTGATAGGTTTTGGAATAATAAAACCCAAGCACGAACGATCCCAACCGTAAAACAAACCTCGAAATCCATGTAAACATATTGGCAATACATTATGAAATACTTACTCATGTATGATTGATATAATTCCTCATGTGAAAAGTTCATAAGCTGTTACCTATGTTTCGTCAAAATGTCATTTTGGATTTCGAGTTTCATTTTGCGGTTTGGATCGTTAGTACTTGGTTTCTTTATTGGTAGCAGCTAATGAACTTTTCATATAAGGAAGTATATCAATAAATAAATAAATATTTCATAATGAAAAGTGGTATCAAATTACATGTTCTGGGGTTATAATAATAATAATAACTTTATTAGATACCCAGTTGCGCATGGCAATCTTCCCTGGGTTAATAAACTCATTTAACATTCTACCGTTACCTTTTTTTTGACTGAATCAATAAATATTCATTCATCACTAAAGATAGGTATTTGAAAATAAAGATATAACTTTTTATGACATGTCCATATGCCGTTACCTTTTTGTTGCCTGAATTACTGAATTTTCATTCATCACTAAAGATACGCATTTGAAAATAAAGATATAACCTTTTCTGACTTATCCTCACGTTTCTTTTGCCTGTCAGTAAAAATAACCAGCACGGCTAAAAATAACCAATGTACGTGGTTTTAACTAACCACATCTCGATAAAATACCAGCACAGCGCTAAAATGACCAGCTTGTGGCCGAACACTAAGATAAGTGTTCTGAAGAACTAGCACTGTATTCAGGAGAGGGGGTAGTCAAGTTAATCTGATCTAGAACTGTGCTAACATAAGCACTAACATTCACTTCCATTTCTTCGTATCTCTTGATAAATGGATGTTCCTAAAATAATAAAAGACATTTTTCGTAAAATTTATAATATAAAAAATAACACAAGAGGTCATACCTATATGGACTAATTGAGGACGGGCAAACACCATGCAGTGTGCAATGGGGGAAATTTTGCCAGGACAGCGGCATTAGTCTGCTCTTATTTTCGATTTCCAACTGTCGAGGAATCTTTAATGTGCACAGTCAATAGCACACGGGACCTTGGTACAATATAATTAGAGTAAATGTAGCTACTGTTATGAATGTTTTATATTTTCCTTACTAAGGCTGAAAATAGTTTGCCTGGCTACAATAAAACACCCTTATTTAGGTAATGAACTCTCCTGAATAATTAGATGTGTATTAGAAAAGCACATGCATTAGAAGAGTTCATTTTAAAAAGAAGGGAATCAAATGGCTAAGCTAAGGGCTGTTTCAAGAGAGAAAAAAAACATCCCCCTCTGGACAGCAATCATTTTTTTATTTATCTGGGTCATTGTTCTTACAATAAACTTGTTGATATGCAAAAAAAACGAGAATTCTGTTTGTGTTGGGTTGTAGTTAAAACCCAATTGGTTAATCATTTGAGTTATTTGCTTATCTCACAGATCTATTGGTTCAGACTGATTGATTTGAATGATCAATTCTATTATTGATTGATTGATTTGTATACTTACTAAAAGTTTAGTATATTTTGGTCTTTGTCTTTCTTCCTTTGTTAAACTACAAGAAAATAATGAGAAAAAATCAAATGATAAACTATGTGGACTCCAAACCAAAATAACAGTTCAGCAATAAATTGGTAGCAGCAAATGAGGAAGTTTATCAGTTAAAGCAGTTCTTCATTTCTTGCCATCCAAGTATTGCCAACCTTTTTTAGAATTTTGAGTATTAAGCAGTTACAATGACACTGGTGTTAATACAGAATTTGGACTGGGTCAAATACAAATATTACCTTATTTGATTGATATTGAAACGCTAAAAGATATACTGGTTTCACTGTTCACTCCCTAAAAGTACTATATTAACACGAAAAATTTATATTAACACTAACACGGAACGCTAACACGAGATTTGACCTTACCCATTGAGCGCTTTGAGCACTCTCCATGTACAGTGGATTTCAGCACTTTATAAATACAAGTATTATTATTATATATCAGCATCAGCAAAAAAGAAATAATAACAACTTACCATAAAGAAATAAAGTTTTTAAATTCGTCTGAGAAGTTTGAGTTGCTCTGTAGTCGAGGAGGGGGACCCTGTACTACTTGTGTTAATTGGTCAAATACACTATTCCATTTCTTAAACGGGAAACGCCCCGTAGCTGTCTCTGTCTGGAAAAACAAGGACAAAATTAGATGAAGGTATAGTCAACGTCCTAAATTTTAATGGAACTTAAATCTAAGTTTTCTGGGGCCAGTTTCACAAAATTTTAACTAAGATACAATCAAGTTTTTAAGAAATACGGTAATTTGATTGGATAAAAAAACAAAAGTTATAATTGATTTTAGTAATGGTCTAATCAGATGACTGAAACGCTAATTTCACCCTATGTTAAGTTTTCGTGAAACTGGCCCCTGCTGTTGACTGATATAATGAAATGTAATGAGTTTTTCATCAAATAATGGACCTTCTTGGAATAATTATGTTATTGGTAACATTTGCAGTGAGTATGAAGAAATAAATGAAATGAATGGAGTTTTACATCCTACTTTTCTGCACCTATATGGGCTAATTGAGGACGGGCAAACATCATGCAGTGTGCAATGAGGGACATTTTTCCAGGACACTGGCGTTAGCCTGCTCTTATTTTCGAATTTTCGAATAAAGGAATCTTTGAGACAGCAACAAGAGGGCGTATAACACAATATAACTCGAAGTCAGTACTTACTAATGTGATGCCTAAACTCCATACATCAGATCTAATATCATAACCTCTACTCGATGCTTTAGGATCTATTCTCTCAGGCTACAAAATAGAATATCATATGTTCATTCATTTATTCATAAGCACTGTCAAACATCTCTATATCACACAACACTACTGGTCATAAAAGTTCAGAAAAAAATCTAAGACACAGTAGCACAAATGCAAATAAGGTTTGTCATGAATTCATGTGCAAAGTAAACAAAACATCTTTGAAGTTGACTCAATAAAATTTAAGGTAAAATATATGCCAATGCTAGCTGTTAATCAAATTTTGGACTGATTTTTGAAAGGGTATATCCAAGTTTCTTAAAAACCCATCAGAATTGTGCTCAAAAGATTATTAACCAGTAAATGTGGGCAACCAGATGGAAATGTTGACCCTTATATACACTTCAAATTTCATGTGGGTGAAGATAAAAAAGAACTCACCGCCATATAAGGGCGACAACCAGCGTCACGACTTTTTGCTATACTATCTACAAGTTGGCCGCTAATACCAAAATCACAGAGTTTTATATTACCATTTCTGTCCAGCAGAATATTTGACGGTTTCACGTCTGCAAGATATATACAAAATGAAATTAATGGAGTTTACATCCTACTTTTCTGCACCTATATGGGCTAATTGAGGAAGTGAAAATGCCATGCAGTGTGCAATGAGGGAAATTTTGCCAGGACAGCGGCATTAGCCTACTCTTATTTTCGATTTCCAACTGTAGAGGGATCTCTAACGTGCACAGCCAATAGCACACAGGACCTCAGTTTATTGCCCATCCAAACGACAAGACGCTTTTTCCATGTCAGCCCCTCCAACCTGCATCACTGACAGGGGGAAACCGGGTTGAAAAATCCGAAGGTATCATCTTGGCCCATGCAAATTATATACAGATCATTTTAATTTTATAATTAGACATATAGACAAATGCCATTCTTATTCTAAGCTTGAAGGGATTGTGAAGAGATTCAAAGTTAATTTTTTTTAATCAAGGAAACTGATAATACAGATTTTCAATCAAACATCTGTGGTTCTTGCAATTCCACTAAAACTGATCTACTGGAAGCTACTAATGATATCTATGCAGATCACTGTCAGTGACGTCATAAAACGCGTTAGTTTTAGTGGAATGGCAAGAACTACAGATGTCGGATTGGAAATTGGAATGGTGTAAATTGATGCTATCAGTGTCCCCGATACACATACAAAGTTTAGAAATACCCTTTATAATCCCTTTAAATTAAGCATTTCATGACACCAATACTGCAAAAGTTTATGATGATATTCATCTGATTGATATGGCCATTGGCTGTCAAAGTTTTCATAGGAATATTTAAATTGTACCAATTAGCCATGTTGTTCTATATAAAATCAAATAAGCTTAATACCTACCCCTATGTATTATTTTCAATTTTTCTTTTAAATAATTCAAGGCTTTAACAGTCTGAAAAAAAAGAAATGAATTCATCCAGTTTATAATATTTATCAATATCAAATTAAAAGAGAAATGGGAAGGAGTTTTACATATTACTTTCCATAACCTGATCAGTCCAATAAAGCCAGTCAGCAATAAAGAATAATCTTTTTTAAACTGAAAAGGCTCATGGATAATTGAATCTGAGATAGAATTTGACATCCATACTGCCTAAAGGGATTGTCAAGAGGTTTTCTAAACTTTGTATGTGCATAGGGGGCACTATTCCGATTTCATTCCAACGTCTGTGGTTCTTGCAATTCCACTAAGACGCTTTTAATGACAATGTCACTGACAGTGATTGATGTAAAATGTGTTAGTCTTAGTAGAATTGCAAGAACCACAGACGTTGGAATGGAGATTGGAATGGCACAAATTGATGCTATCAGTGTCCCCGATACAAAGCTTAGAAATACACTTTAAATGAATTTGAAATTGAATCTGCCTAATATTCAGCCCATGCACTACTTACATGAATTAATCCCACACAGGTCATATCGGAACTCGGTTTATAGATTCAAAAACTTATACTTACAGCCACTGTTATTTTGCCGATTATTTCTTCAGGTATCGTACTATTTTGTTCATCATAAATAAATTTATAAAATTTATCCAATGAGATTTCCATTAACTCCATACAGATCCAACAATCACCCTGATAAAATAGATAGAAAGATGAATGGATGAATGAAGAATACATTTTTACAGAGTTTGTTTATACAGTTTTAACAATTACTCTGTCATAAATGATTTACTGAAATGATTCTCCACAAGGGGAACGATAGAGATCCATATCATATTACAGTCCAATAGAAATTTTACGATCGCAGTATGGTCAATATACAATTTGAATCTGTCTAAAACAGCTAAATTATCTTAAATGCTGTGTTATGTGTTGGTGTTAACCCTAACACTAGATTTGACCTCACCCAGTGTCTACTTTAGTAACTAGCATGTAATCTAAAGCTACCAATAAGGGCTATTTTCCCAGGACAGCAGCATTGAACAGTAGTGCAATTATTGACCTACCTCCTTAAATAAAGCTCCATAAAACTGGACAATATAAGGACAATCATTGCTTTGCATAACAACTTCTAAATCCATTAATAACTGTTTTTGTTCTTTTTCTACCACAGTTGATCTCACTCTCTGAAAAATACAGTAGAAATAAAATCATTTTCTTGCCCACTTTTCTTTACATATCGATGAGCCAGCCTCCTGGAATTTGGGGGTACAATTATGGGGCAGACTGATTAATGTGGGGACAACTGTCAAGGTTGAAAATATGTAAGAGACCATACCTCCAGTTGAGGATATGAGAAATCTAAAGGATCCTTCCGATTCCTACCCCAGACAAATTTGAAATATAGAATTGATTTTGACAACATATACTTTTTGACAAAAATCATTTGTGACTGATGAACCTCAAAGACAGGCAGTATTAAAAGGATATGTTCACTAACCGTTTGACCAAAAAAAAATTAGTCTCAGAATCTGGAATTTTTATAGTTAATCTAATCCGAAATATTGTTCACAACTCTCCTACAAAATTTAAGCCTTCAAACACATGTGTACCCATAATTATCAGCGTTTGAAAGTCAAAAATACGACTCGTCGTTCAGTAAGACTATGCGTTATATAGAAAATACATTTACAGAAAATGAAGGATAGATGTTAAGGAAGGGGTATAATTTTAGGATTTATGTGATTTTATGCAGTTCTAGTACTTCTGGAGGCTCTTTAGAAATATTCAAACCAAAAATCGACCATCGAAAATGCTGAACATTCTCCTTTAAAGGGAGTTCAATTGAAAGTATAAACTATATTTCATAGGGGGAGAGTTGAGAGGGGAGGGTTGAATTGACCTGTGACCCTGACCCCAAACCTCCAAAAGAACAAGCATCTAACTCACCTTAACAGCCATAATTTTTCCTGTTCGTTTATGTCTCATTTTATCAACGGTACCGTAATTACCTCGTCCTATTTCACACAAATCTTCTAAATCATCTGATGTAAAATCTACCATCTAGAAGACATAAACATTGAAATGAGTTTTGAAACATATCTTTTGTAATAACACAGATCTGTGACTCCTATGTATAAATAGGACTGCACATCTATTCATTTTAACAAGCAAATAAAGATATTGTAAAAACCTTCATCAAAAATACAGAAATCAAGGGAAGAAAAAAATGATCTCTATATTACAAGGCTAACAACATAGGTTCTCATGAGGATCCTTATTCCAAGCTGGTTCTTGGCCAAACCTCTTGGCTTTATTCTTTCAATCAATATCTAGCACACTTGCATAAAAAATGTCAAACATCAAAATTGCCAAAATGACAATGTGAAAAGAATGAATTTGACCAGATTGTGGCCATAGAGTAGAAAATTGATTTTTACAGTAATTGCATACATCAAAACAATATCCTTACCTCTTCGTCCTCTAGTTTTAACCTTCCATGAGCATCCATACCATGTCTCGACCGTAAATTTCGTTCTCTGTAAAAATACAAGAATTAAAGGATTGTAAAGAGGTTAAAAATTTTGTATCAGGCATCAGGGACATTGAAAGCATCAATTTGATCCATTCTAATATTCAGTCAGACTTCTGCAATTACAATTCAGAAATAAATCATAGCTAAAGTCACCACAGCTCTAAAGATAGTGGACCACGGCCAAATACGCCTAACGAAAAAGTCTTTAATAAGGATAAAACTCAAACCTTTCGATTTAGGTCCAATAACATCCATTTTAAGTTTCAACAAAATTGGTTGAAAACTTAGATAGTAATAGCATATTCAAGACTTTGGGGCAAGGGCAATAACTCTGCTACTAACGGTCGAACTTGATCTTTGTTTTCTAAATATGTATATACATACCGAATTTCATTTGAATCCATCAAAAATTCGAGTTTTTAGAGCGCTTACAAGCAATTGATGTTTAAAGAAGCACTTACTGTAGAGTGGTTAAAGGGTGCAAACTCATCAAAACTGATGAAAGAGTCCTAAATTTTGAAAAAGCTTTAATTTTAATCAGAAAAAAATAAAACTTTCTCAAACCTTTCGATTTAGGTCCAATAACATCCATTTAAAGTTTCATCAAAATCGGTTGAAAACTAAGAGAGTAATAGCATATTTAAGATTTGGGGCAAGGGCAATAACTCTGCTTGTAATGATCGAAAATAGCTCAAATTCGAACTTGATCTTCGTTTTATGAATACATATACACATATCAAATTTCATTTGATTCCGTCAAAAACTCTAGTTTTTAGAGCGTTTACAAGCAAATATTGATGGACAGACCGACAAATTCGGGGCAAGGGCAATAACTCTGCTTCTAACGATCGAAAATAGCTCAAATTCAAACTTGATCTTCGTTTTATGAATATGTATACACATATCAAATTTCATTTGATTCCGTCAAAAAATCTAGTTTTTAGAGCGTTTACGAGCAAATGTTGACGGACGGACCGACGGACGGACCGACGGACGGACGGACAGGGGTGCCGACAATATACGTCCTCATAGAGAGATGAGGGCGTATAAAAATATTTGATTCATATAGAAATGGATTTGGGAACAGGCTTTCGCCTTTAATACCCCTCTACCATTATTAGAGGCTAGGGAGATCTGATCCACAGAATAAATACTGTAGATAAAAAGACTAGTTGCATGTATTAACTTTAGAATTAATACAGTTAGGCCAGTTCTAAATTGGCATGCCTAATCCAGTAAAGATCAAAGCCAAGTGGTTTTGTTTATACTATGGACCAGTATATCAAGGATGGAAAGCGATATAAACTCGGATACGCAGAAAAAACATTCACATCTGTATTTTGGCAATAAAGTAGAATTAAATAGTATTATTTTTATAAGCTCCACTTTCACAGAAAATATATATATGGTCCTGAATTGAATTGGGCATTAGCCTACTTTGTGGTACTTGGCAGAATAAAAGGAAACACAGAACACTTGACTTACATTTGAGTGATATGTCCCATGTCGGCTAGAGTTCGAGGGGGGTCCTCTTTATCAATACTGAATGAGTTTGGTCCATTTGAATTGAAAGCCAAGCGTAGATTGGCTCGTCGTTCAGCTAAAAATTAAAATAAAAATTTATGAAAATTATTGCAGGCAAAATTATTCACAAAATGGTTAGGCATCATAATACAATTTCAACCCATAACACAAAACTTGAAATCTATGTAAACAAAATGGTAATACATGGATAGCAGATAATGAACTTCACATGAGGAAGTATATCAATAAATGAATAAATATTCAAAATGATAAGTGATATCATGTGGCTGTCTAGAAAAGTAAGCATACCCTGTCTGGCAAATGACAAAATGCTTATCACTGTATCACAGTTAATTTACCTTGTTTTCTTTGAGCAAAGCCATTTGAAGTCATTTTGACAAATATCCCTGAGTCCTATTGCCTATGCCCTATATTTGTGATTTGTGTTTTTATAAACTTAAAATAATAGTTTAGAATAAACATAAACTTTGGAACATGTTCACTGAAAATGAATTATGTTAATCCTGCGATGAAAGATCCATTCACACATTCGTCGTGAAAAAACAAACTAATTCCCAAAGTCAACAAGTAGCTTGATGGCCTAGAGTACTAGATAAGACCTATGAGGCTATCTACAAACTACAATAGACCTATTACTAATTTCCTATTTTCTGCTTTAAATAAAATATGATTCATTTTTGTCATTGATTCAATGAAAGTGAGATCAAATCGGTGACACATTGGTGTATATGGGCTAAGGTACACAGTAGACTATCATTGACAGTCCTAAAGACATCATCAGTCAAGCAAACAAGTTGTCAAAATATTTTTTCAAAGTAAACAATTTAGACATTTTGGACAGTGACAGCTTATTCAATTTCAATAAGACATAGCTTGTCACAGAGGCAAGAATTCCGATATACCACCATCCATGTGATCAAATAGCGATGACAACATTTCATGAATCATTTAGCCAAAAATAGACAGTCATCAGATGGATTCTCTAGGAAAAACCTCTACCTTGATCATCGTATTCGCCCTTAGAATTATTCGGGGCCGCCATCTTGAAAAATCGTTTATAAATTGCGTCGGAACAACGCCCGATGGCCGGGCAGTTGTCCCCTAGAAACAACAGTGTTGCTTCTAATCGCTCCCTGGGTTAAGAAGACACAGGTAGCATGCACACTAAGGCCATAGAATATACAGTAATTTCATTTCTTCAAGATGACTCATCAATGAAACTACCAGGGAATATCCCATTGACGTCACAAGCACCTGCTAGTAAATAGCCGATAGATGGCGACAGTTGTCGTCCTCGTCGTCAGCTTAAAACTGGTTACTTCCCTTGAACTGTTTTTGATAATAAACTAGTAGAATTCTAGGTTAAGATTAGGCTTTCTTGCACCCTGATTTACAAATACCTGTTAGCGATTGATAATTGACATCGGTTTAAAACTGTGCTTATGCTTATAATATTCTACTGTAAATAAATTCTTATGACAAATCTGACCATGCAGGCCAGGTGAAATGTGAATTGGCAGGCCCGTAGGAACAGGGGGGCAGCGGGGGCATTCGCCCCCCCCCCCCCCCCCCCCCCTAATAATTTTGACATTAATGATTGAAGCAATACAAAAATTTTTTTTTTTAAGATATAACAAGAAATTAGTGGTATGTTGTTAGGGCCAGTGAAAGCGAGTTTTTGCACATTTTGCCCCCCCCCCCCCCCCAATATGAAATTGCTTCCTACGGGCCTGATTGGGCATGCACCCGTTCATAAGCTACACATACAGGGCTGATGGTATCATTTGCTTCATATTTGAGATCCGAATGACAAAAGCCACAACGAAATTACCTGCAGAATAAAAGCCTGTCATCTTGTCAGTCTTGTAATTAAAAAAAAGAGTGGATGTAATGACAGTCAAATATCCAGATCAACATTTCCACGTCTGTTGATGCATTTATACAATTTCCCGCCATTTCTCTAGCGCCTTGGGCCTTGTAATTGAGCTCCAGGATTTAGAAAAGAGGGGGAGAGGGGGGGGGGCTCTGAAATATAACATGCTTCAAATTCAACGGCACCTCGAGCGCCAAAGGCGCTAGCGGCAAATTTTTACAGATTTTGACATCAGTCGGCCAAAAATAGGGGGGTTCGAGCCAGGGGAGCCTCCCCCCCCTCCCTTGGATTCTCCCCTGAACTACAAACTAGTTTTCTTGGGGGTGCAAAAGATACTAATTTCATCACAGATTTTTCTATATTCTCATCACCAGTTATCAATTTCCATGTAATAACCCAACAATTTATCACAAAGTGATTTTTTACCGGAATTACGAAGTTGATATACAGAGTTATATAACCCCGTATCAACTTATCTTTTTTCATATTTCAGTATCCAGTTAACTGAAAAACCCTTTATTTATTTTTTTATAAATATAACAATTTTTCACAAAGTGACATTTTACTGGGCATTATGAAGTTCATATACCATACCTTTCGATTGAAAATATGAAATGTACTGGGCATTATGAAGTTGATATACCATGCTTTATGGTTTCAATCATTTATCAAAATATGATATTTACTGGGCATTATGAAGTTAATATACCATCCATTCGGGGCAATATCAAGTTGATATACCATACTTTTCAGCTTTTCTATAATTATATAACCCCGTATCAACTCATCACTATTCATGTAAACGTACAGTAAAATTTTACCCATATTTTATGTTTGTCATTAACATAACAATGTTTCACAATGTGATATTTTACTGGACATTACGAAGTTAATATACCATCCTTTTCTAATCAAGCTCCTTTCTTTTCATGTCCTTAGTACAATCAGAAATCCGTTTCATAGTACCCATATATTTCTCGAATAGTTCAAACTATGTATTACAATGTTGTTTAGTACCAGGCATTACGAAGTTGATATACATGTACCATACTTTATGGTTTCAATCATTTATCAAAATATGATATTTACTGGGCATTATGAAGTTAATATACCATTTATTCTGGGCAATATCAAGTTGATATACAATACTTTGTAAACAACTCGTTGATTTCCACGTAACATAATGGTATTTGATTACAATGTTGTTGTGCTTTTATTACAGTCGTTAAAATTATTCATTATAATTATATGAAACGCACCTTTACAGGTTAATGCAATTTTACGTGACCTAAATAAATCCGACACGGTACACAGACTAACCAAGAAACAGGGGACTAAACTCGCTAAATCATTGTGTGTTTTGATGTGAGTCACATCGATGTCGTTGAATAATTAAACCCCCTGTCAATTGATAACTTGATAAAACATTATTTATTGAAGTCATGTGAAGATTGGTCTATGTTCATCTCAAGGTATATATCGTGATAGCGGGGCGTGGCACCTGGCTGTGACGTCATCACCTATTTTAACCGGAAAGTGTAAGAAGTAAGAGTAGTCAGTCTAGTGAAGAGTTGTGTTGTGTTATTATATATAGATAGCTGATAGCTGGGAGTGTAGTAGACGGGAGACAGAAGTAATGTAACGGATAGTAACTATTCAAGTGTCCTTAGATTTTTTTATTTTATAATATAACGTGTGCAATTGTATTAAGTTTAGATTGAATATCGTTAGTTTTAGTTAGTTATTCAAACAAACCATTCAACATGGCTTTTAGAGTCAAAGCCTCGATGTTTTTTGTGAGCTTGTGTGTGATTTTCTTATTACTGGAAACTAGGATTTCAAGGGCTGCTACCCCTTCTAATACTAGCAGTCAAACGGTGACGGAGGGGAAATCTAATTTAGAAGTTAAGAAAAGTTCCATAGAAAAAGGAATGGATGTATTATACGACATGACAAATGGATTTTTAGATGTTGTCCAATCAGAAAAACTTTATGATCAAACCTGGATAAGTAAGTACATGTAATCATTAATTAACCTGGCTAATTACGTAATCAGATTTTAACCAAATACCTTCTCAAATGGTGGCCCTAGACGCCCTTGTGAATGGTCCCTTAAGAATGACACTCTCCTCGCTATGCTAGCTGAGCTCTATTTGGCCCCTATATTTATTCATAAAATGCAATTGGCCCTTTACAAAAATTAATTGAGAAGGCCTGCCTTATGAAACATTTCCAGTGTTAAAGGAGAGTTTGGATTGAGGGAGAGAGGGGATGGGGTGGTGGGGTATCAAGTGTAAGGATACTTTGGATTGAGAGGGAGAGGGAGAGAGCTGATGGGGTTGGGTTATCAAGTTTTCAAACAGTTATTTAGTTCAGTACCGTAATGGAGACTTGACTGTATTTACCTTGATGATAATGCAAATATCAACCATTTAAAGGGATTGTAAAGTGACTTTCTTAAAGGGATTGTAAAGTGGTTTTCTTAACTTTGTATGTGTATCGGGGATACTGATAGCATCAATTTGCACCATTCCAATTTCAATTGCGAAGACAGTGTTTCTGGCAATTCCACTAAAACTAACGTGTTTTATGACGTCACTGACAATAACCTGCATAGATATCAATAGTAGCTTCTGGTAGATCATTATTAGTGACGTCATAAAACACGTTAGTTTTAGTGGCTAATTAAAGCTAACAGTGTCCCCGATACACATACAAAGTTTAGAAAATCACTACAACACCTTTAATTTAGCTTGTGTATATTTTCAAGTTATTCTTGAGGTGCATATAAGGCTGTTTCCTCCTGAGACAGGAGTGTTAGTTGTTATAGTTTTATAGTAGTGGACTACCCCAAAGAGAAGTACCATTAGGTGCTTCTCAAAGAGTAAGCATGGTCCGCCTTGCAAAACAACTCAATCATCCAAAAAACGCATCCAAAAACATGACAAAACCAAGAGTAATAGTTGTACAGTAGGCTAGTAGGTTACCCGAAAAGAGTAGTACCATCAGGTGTTTCTCAAAGAGTAAGCATGTTCTGTCTTGCCTGCTATACATACTATATAGATCTCTCAACTCTATTAACCTGATTCCCAGCGTCTAAATACAAGAGATCAAGATGAGAATAGTCTGACATACAACTAGAGATAAAAACTTTACGATATTTGGCACCTCAGTGCAGATTCTACTACATTGAATTTGGCACCAACTTGCGTGGAATAAGTCTGATTGTACTATAAACTTTGAATTTGGCACTAGTCAGGAATAAGTCTTCTTCTTTACCCTGTGCCAGTGCTTCTGTTGAAGTTTCTTGTTACCTTTTAACTACTCTAAACTGTGCTATGCACAATGAATTTGGCAATCGTCAGGAATATGTAGTGACTACTATACGCTTTGAATTTGGCACTAGTCAGGAAATAATCTGATTCTGCTGTACCCTGTGCCAGTGCTTCTGTTGAATAGTTACTTATTACTAAGATATGATACTGTATTATACATTGAATTTGGCACTAGTCCCACAGTTGGAAATAGTCTAATTCTTTACCCTGTGCCAGTGCTTCTGTTGCAAAGTTATTTGTAACTAAGATACAACCACCCAACTATGCCAGGTCACATTATAAATAGCAGCAGTCTGAAATAAGTCTGACACTGCTGTACCCTGTGCCAGTACTTCTGTGTAAAAGATACTTGCTACCTTTCAACCACCCTAATCTCTACAATTAGGGAACACTGCTTTAACCCTGTACCAATGCCTTCTGTTGAATAGTAACTTGTTACCTTTCAACCACCCTAACCTCTACAATTAGGGAACACTGCTTTAAACCCTGTGCCAGTGCCTTCTGTTGAATAGTATTTTGTTACCTTTCAAAACACTGTTACTTGTAGTTGACATGAACAATAAATTAGGTTTCAAGAGCACTTGTATAGAAAATCATCCTTATGACACCTTTTTCAATTTTCATTTTATGATTTTATTTATCATAATGTATTTCACCCAAATTCAGTGAAAATCAACAATTTTAAACAAACAAAAAGTTTAGAATAATATTAACCTGTCATCACACTAATTGGATTATAATATTTTTTAACAAATGAAGTTTATTTAATTTTTTGTGTTAATAAATGTCATTTGAATGACATTTAAAAATGTACGGTAACTGCTTTTGTCATGCTCTACTGTGAGTATGTGCCTCCGTCATTTGAGAAGGCCTGGGGCCTTATTCTCGAAAACTTAATTTAGATAAAATCCAGATTTTAAGAAATACAGTAATCTTATTGGACAATAAAGCTATATTTAAAATCAATTTTAGTGATTGACCAATCAGATAACTGGAACACTGAAATCATTGTAAGTTAAGTTTTCGAGAATAAGGCCCCTGGCCTATTGTATAGATATTTCTAAATATTACATTAGGTTTTATTCTGTACATGTTCTGTCTTTTATGTCTATTGTTATATTATGTCATTTGAATATTTGTTGAATTCATGACCGCAGTTAGAGGGTTTTGTCAACTTGACATCGCTTACAGAGGGTCCACATAGTGTAAAATTTATACTCTAAAAGAAGGAGTAACAAAACAACAGAAAATTGGGTGAAAAATCCATGTGCTTCCCTTCATGTATTGTTTATTTTGTCTATTGTTGTATTCTTCAGTCATTTGAATACTTGTTGAAATCATGTACGCTGTTAGAGGGGTTTTGTCAACTTGACATCACTTACAGAGAGTCCACATTTTTTCTTCGTTAATTTATACTGTAAAAGAAAGTGAATTTGAACAGAAAATTGGGTGAAAAATCAATGTGCTATCGTTATATACTCTTTGTTATTCGTCATTTCAATACTATGATCGAACATGTACGCAGTTACAGGGGGTTTGTCACATTGACATCACTAGTGTAAAATATTTCTTTGTTAATTTATATTTTCAAGGAAGGAGTAGCGAAACAGAAAGAAAATTGGGTGAAAAATCTATTTGGTCTTCTACATGTATTCTCTATTGGTATCCTTCAATTTTTCTTGACCAAGTTATACTGTAAAAGAGGGAATAGGAAGGAGTAACAAAACAGAAGAGAAAATTGGGCGAAAAATCCATGTGCTGCTGTATACATGTGTATTGTTTATGTGTCTTTTGTACTATTGTTGAACCTGTTTGGGAGTGGGGGTGGCTATTTGTACAGTTAACTTGTTATAAAAGGTAGCAATTGGTTGTAGAATGAAGAAAATGAGTTAAAATTATTTACCATGGAAATTAAAGTACACATTTTTACTGAGAAAATTGTCTATTTCTTCTCATTTATTTACTTTTACATTTCTTATTTTGTGGTGATGAGTCAATTATATTTTGAGACGACTGTCATTGTACAAAAGACTATTCTTGTTTTTCGACTTGTTGCTCCTTTTGTGATAAAACATTTTACATATTGAAGAATATTCAGTCTTTTGCTTCTCGCTCGCTAATTATGTTTTGAGTCAATGTTCCCCCCACCCCTATTTCCTTATATTCTGGGTTTTCTCATTTCTATACACATGCATGTACAATTTTTGGTATATTAGAAGTAATTTGGGAGCCTCAAAATTTCATTTCAGCAGTCCCGTAGCAGAAAAGATGGATGTTAAACTAAAAAATATCAAATTTATCATATATTAGAACAGTAAAACTCTTAATTTTATGTCATTGTATATGACTATGTAAATGCGGATAATTAAATCAAGAGTAGGATTTCCTTACCACTTGAAAGACAATAGATTATATCACTACCGTTTTCTCTCTAATTTCGTAGGTTTCTATTTTCGTATTGTCATTTTCTGTCATATAGGATGGTAGGATTGGATTTGTTGATTTCGTCACTGTATTTGTTGTCTGTTAGGCCAATAGGATCTGAGATAATTTTACCACTGTTTCTATTTTGATATTGTCATTTTATATCACACATCGGATGGTAGGATTGGGTTTGTTGATTTCGTCACATTTGTTTTGATTTTGTCATTTTCTGTCATTTTCTGATTTGATTTGATTTTTGTTTTTTAAATTCTGAGATAAATTAATCACTGTTACTATTTTATTTGGTCATTTTCTGTCACATTCAGGATGGTAGGATTGGATTTGTTGATTTCGTCACTACATTTGTTTTTATTTTTGGTCATTTCTGTCACATATCGGATGGTAGGATTGTAATCGTAATTTCGTCTAAGTATGTTTGTTGTCTGTTAGGCCAATGGTTTTGAGATAATTTTACCACTGTTACTATTTTTGGTATTGTCATTTTATATCCTTCAGGATGGTAGGATTGTATTTGTTGATTTCGTCACTGAATTTGTTTTGATTTTGTCATTTCTATCGTATAAGATGTTGGTTTCGTCAATGTATTTGTTTGTTGTCTACTAGGCCAATAAATTCTGTGAGATAATTTTACCAATGGCAATGTTACTATTTCTATATGGTCATTGTCTATCGCATCAGATGGTAGGATGGTATTTCTTGATTTCATCATTGTACGTCGGTAAATTTGTCATATGAAGTAGGCTATATCACAGGTACATGGGGACAGGATAGCCTATTTTGGTGCTTCATGAGTCTTGAGTACCCCAAATAATCCCCATGTATTATAATTTTATTTTCTTGAAAAACGCTTATTAAAATTGTGTATTTCCTGGAAATTGTGCAGATTTACTGAAAATTCCAATGTTTGCCGGTCGACTGATATTAGACCTACTCTCTTTATAATAATACTTAAAGGTAAGACACTATCGTCTTGTTGACATGAGATACCACTTGCCTATCATCTTAAAATATTCTTAATTAACGACCCTGCCTTTCATGCCAATTACTTCTTTCAATTCCATAATAATTTTCCTCCATCTCCATAGAAAGTTTTATTAAATCGGAGATCATTTAGTCCAGTTACCCAGTGTTATTATCTCTCAAATTACATTTTTTCTTGCCGTTTAGAATCCGTCAAAGCAGAATTGACGGAAATGTCGGCGTGCGCATGTTCGAGCACTTTGACCTCAATCACGTGGTCTGCATTCTTGCATAAATTATACTGAACTAAAGTACATGAATAAGACTCAACGTTAGTTCAGTATAATTTATGCAAGAATGCAGACCACGTGATTGAGGTCAAAGTGCTCGAACATGCGCACGCCGACATTTCCGTCAATTCTGCTTTGACGGATTCTAAACGGCAAGAAAAAATGTAATTTGAGAGATAATAACACTGGGTAACTGGACTAAATGATCTCCGATTTAATAAAACTTTCTATGGAGATGGAGGAAAATTATTATGGAATTGAAAGAAGTAATTGGCATGAAAGGCAGGGTCGTTAATTAAGAATATTTTAAGATGATAGGCAAGTGGTATCTCATGTCAACAAGACGATAGTGTCTTACCTTTAAGTATTATTATAAAGAGAGTAGGTCTAATATCAGTCGACCGGCAAACATTGGAATTTTCAGTAAATCTGCACAATTTCCAGGAAATACACAATTTTAATAAGCGTTTTTCAAGAAAATAAAATTATAATACATGGGGATTATTTGGGGTACTCAAGACTCATGAAGCACCAAAATAGGCTATCCTGTCCCCATGTACCTGTGGGCTATATTTGTATCCTTATTGATAATTGGATAACTCAATCCTATCAGTAGCCATGCTTGTCTTTCAACCCCTATCACCTATTCAAGTATATCATGTCTTTGTGTGTAATATATAAAACATTATTGCGTGGCAAATCTTTCGATTTGACACGCTTTGTTTTCGTTATGATTATTTTTTTTTTTTTTTTTTTTTTTTTTTTTTTTTTTTTTGGGAAACTTTCTAGAGAAAATCGAAAATGGTGTAGCAAAATTGTATCCACTAAACATTATTAAATGACCTGGTATCAAAAATGAATATCTAAAACTCAGTTTTTGCTAAACTGGAAAAGGGCTATTGCATAATATGCAATTATTTTGCACCTAGTCTGTAAGGTTTATTTATGAACCGATTTGGCTGAAATTTTCTCTAATATATTCATTGTAATAAGAAGTATCAAGTGCGATTACAAAAATTTAAATTTTTAAATATTTTTGTAAAAAAAAATTGAAACCAAAATTGTCAAAAAAGCTCAAAATTTCTAACTCAGCCGCTAATTATCCGATCGACCAGAAATTTACAGGACGTATACAGAATGTCCATAGAAATAAAATTAATCAATCAAAATTTTTCTATCACTTCCGGTTTTGATGTGAGAACGTCCTGTTTTTCAAAATCACGCCTAGCAACCCCACTTCCGGTATGAATTTCAGATATTGACAAAAACTATATATATTGTCTGTCAGTCATAATTAGAATGCACTTAGCATAAAAAATCCAACCCGGAAGTGATGCATAAACTGCCGGCACAGACTGACACATTTCAGCAAAAAATTAATAAGTCCTCTATTTGTTATCCGATTTTTATGATTTTGGTGTCTATCAAAACCTTGTAACCTTGTCTACAGTTTGTTGGAACAGAATTTTGAATTTCGAATTTGAAATTTTTTTATGTTCGTTTGAATTTTTTGAAAATTCAAAATGCCATATTATGTGACCTTGACCTTTGATGACCTTGAAAATTTCAATGAAGGATGTCCTTGACCTAAGCTATCCATAGGTATGCTGATATTAATTGAAAAATATTAACTTCTGGTTTTATGGACATTTAAAAATTGACATTTTTGTCAACTTTGGACATCTATATCACATTCTCTAATCAACGCAGAGAATTAAATTTTCCAATTTTGTAATGCCGATTTGATTATCTTTTAAATGATATATGACAATAACCCATTAAAATATGTTTTCAAAATATTGCGTTTTTTTCTTCTGAGGGTTCTAACTTACAATGCAATTATCTAATAGCAATATGGTGTGTATATTCAGTATGTACAAAATTTTCTCTTTTCAACGATATATGACATCAGTAGTTTAATACAAAATCCATTAAAGTGAAAATAGGCATAGAATACCCCTAATCTGAGAAAAAATAGAAATAGAGAAGATTAAAATGATTGACAAGGGTTATAGCAGGTTATATAATATAGTAATAAAACTATTGACATGAACTTTTCACATGGAGGTGTGAAGTATTTTAGGTCATAAACAGATTAATCTGATTATGTAATCTTTTAACACTCTAAAAAATAAAAAAAATGTATTCATTTTTTTGCAAAATTTTCACTTATATTAATTTTACATATAATCATTTAGAGCAGTGAATTTTTGATACATTAACCTGTTTGAATTTTTTCTCTACCATTGAAAGAACTCTTTCTGCAAGATACACACTAATTTTCTTTTTGTCGTCTGCTAAGGTTCTAAAGGTTATAGGTTATATATGACAAATTAGTCAAACCACATAATCTTTTAACTCTAGGGCTGGACTCTAGCAGACAGCAATTTAGCTGTTTACGCGTCTGAGCTAATCCGTTGCAATAAAAAGTAAGTGCTCAAACTGTTTTTTATCGTCTACTAAGATTATTATAGGTCAAAGATAAATTAATCTCATTACACATTGTTTTAACTTTATAAAAATTAACATGTTTTTCGAGTGTTTGCTATATTTGATATAATATCAGATTTTTTCTTATTTTGAGGGTGATTCTTACCCACGGCACTTAATTCATCAATTCTACTGGCTACTGACTGCTCCAATACATTGGAACAAAAGACAGTATTTCAACTCAGCATTAAAGGAAAATATTGACATTTACACAGTTCGAATGTTGGGGAAGGGGGTATATCCCCTATACAAAATGGCCCCTAGTCAAAATGGCCCCTATTTTGGTCAAAATGGACTCTATTTATTCTTTGATTTCAACCAATTCTTTGGTCAAAATGACCTTTTTTGTGACATTATGTAATGTAAATTGAACTATATTTTTATTATAATCATTATTATTTGAATTGATAATTGAAATGTATGCTCTCTTCTTGTGACCTTGACCAGTGCTTTTATAGGAGGGTATCTTATGTAACAACCAAAACCCATTTTGTTTTTGTCGTCTGCTAAGCTTATTATATGTCATAAACAAATTAGTCAGATTACATAATCTGTAGTGCTGGACTATCTAGCAGACAGCAATACATTAAGTAACTGGCAACGCGTCTTCGCTAATTCGTTGCAATAAAAAGTAGGTGTTTAATCTTGCCAGAGTCAATTGGGGCCATATCCAAATTGGCCCCTAGTCAAAATGGCCAGTCAGCATGGCCCCTCTTTTGGTCAAAATGGCCTCTAAATTTCCTCTTTTATTTCAACCAATTCAAAAGTCAAAATGGTCCCTGATTTTTTTTTATAAATTGTAGCTTATATTATGATAATCAAAGGAATAATTGGAAGCTATTTTAGCCTAAAAAAGGTCACTAATTTCGACTGGAAATTGTACTCTGTAACAACAAATTTTGAAGACATAAATTGTGTTCCTATTTATATTTTCATCAAAGCAAAGACATTCTAAGACTTACAATATTAATTTGAAGTTCCGGTTCCAGTTCTCAAAAAGATTATACAAAAAAATATATTATGTAGCGCTTGAGGTTTTGTTAATTTTATCATAAATAAAAATATTATTCTGAGACCATTTTGACTTTTTGGAAGGACCATTTTGACCATTTATCAAGGACCATTTTGACCAAACGTGGGGCCGTTTTGGATAGGGGCCCAATTGACTATAACCCGTTTTTATCGTCTGCTAAGCTTATTATAGGTCAAAGATGAATTGCAAACTACGAACAATAGTTATGGTTTTAAGAGTTATGCGGATAAATCTACAATCAGGCCTTCTCTCGAAAACACTTTACATGGCATCAGATTTGTTCTTACTTAGAGAGGAATTCTTACCCACGGCGCCAAGACAGTGTTTCAACTCAGCGTTGGAGGAAACTATTAATGTTTACACAGTTTGAATTCACCATGGCCCCTATTTTGGTCAAAATGGACTGGTCACCATGGCCCCTATTTTGGTCAAAATGGACTCTGTATTTATTCTTTGATTTCAACCAATTCTTTGGTCAAAATGGTCCCTGATTTTTTTTATAAATTGTAGCTTATATGATCATAATCAAAGGAATAATTGGAAGCTATTTTAACCCCAAAAAAGGTCACTAATTTTGACTGAAAATTGTACTCTGTAACAACAAATTTTGAAGACATAAATTGTGTTCATATTTATATTTTCATCAAAGCAAAGACATTCTAAGACTTAAAATATTAATTTGAAGTTCCAGTTCCAGTTCTCAAAAAGATTATACAAAAAATACATTATGTATTATGTAATAAAAATATTATTTTGAAACCATTTTGACTTTTTGGAAAGACCATTTTAACCTTTTTTGAGGACCATTTTGACCATTTATCAGGGACCATTTTGACCAAACGAGGGGCCATCAGCGTCTGCGCTAATCCGTTGCAATAAAAAGTAAAGGTTTAATCTTGCCAAAGTCAAAATGGCCATAAAGTTCAATTTGGTCAAAATGGCCAGTAGCCATGGACCCAATATTGGTCAAAATGGCCTCTGAATTTCCTCTTTGATTTCAACCAATTCATTGGTTAAAATAGCCAAAAAAATAAAAGTCCAAGACATTCTAAGACTTACAATATAATTTGAAGTTCCAGTTCTCAAAAAGATTATACAAATAATATATTATGTAGCACTTTATGTTTTGTTAATTTGTAACATCATAAATAAAAATATTATTTTGAGACCATTTTAACTTTTTGGAAGGACCATTTTGACCATTTATCAGGGACCATTTTGGATACCAGACTTTAGGGGTTTGAAGTTCAAAAAGTCTTACAGCTATCAGGCAAAGTATCACGAGCCACGCTCAGTGCTGTTCACAGCTCTAGTTTAAATCTAATTTATGTATTACAATTATTTATAATAAAAGAATTGTGTAAATGGCAAGATTTTGAGGCATTGAGTAATAATAACTTTATTTAGCAACCCATTTGGACAAAAATCCAAATTTCAATAGGTCCCACTAAACTACAGAACTATACCCTTACAAAAAATGAGACATGGTTTTACTACATGGTTATGCATGGTTTTACTGTACAGTTAACCATATGGTTTTTTGAGACGGTAAATCATGAACTGTATGGTTTTACCACAATGGTAAACCATGAACTGTATGGTTTTACCACAACGGTTAACCATGAACTGTATGGTTTTACCACAACGGTTAACCATGAACTGTATGATTTTACCACAACGGTTAACCATGAACTGTATGATTTTACCACAACAGTTAACCATGAACTGTATGGTTATAGTAGAACTACCCCTGACAATGCGCAATTTTCTAACCATGGTAAAACCGTGGTCAAACATGGTTGAGCATGGTCTTATGGAGATGCCTTGACTATGGTTGGTTAATGATGGAAACAAACCACGGTCAATATTGCTTCAACCTTTGCTTCAAACAATGGTCAACCATGCATTTAAGCCATAGTTAAGTAGTCGACATTGAACCATTGAAAATACTTTGTGTTAACTACTGGCATATTGTTCCAAGGCAGATAGTGAAACACACTTGAAATTTTAGACCAAACATACTACCACTGTTAGTAGGCATAATAAGTTTATTCGTGTCAATTGTCTTGCCTAGAACACTAGTGTCACTGGTCTCAAATAAGAGGGCTGATTGCCCTGATTTAAAACACTGTAAACTCAAAAATCCTATCCATAATTTCTTCTACTTTTTTTCAGTCCAAATCAAAAATAACTCTTTCATCAAAAATATATCTGTTCCTTGTCATTAACACTCACTATAAGCTAAAAAGCACATTTTTCATAGACTTTGATTTTCATTCCACAAAAACAATAATTCCAACCTCAAATTTGATCCAAAATTAGTTTATCAGGTAGATGATAATACTCAAAAAAGTAAGGCATCTCCACCATGTTCTGTTAGGGGCTGAATTATCCAGGATGGTTTGGATTAAAAAATAAAAAATTTATAATTCTAACCGCCATATTTACTCATGCAGGCCCTCCACCTATCTCTTAAGGGAGATAACTCTCAATGGTTAACCATGTTCACCATGGTTAAAAACCATGCTTATGAAGTTTGACCATGGTCAACCAAATTTTTATGTTTGACCATGGTCAACTGTTTAAGGTTTATTCATGCTCAACCATGGTCAAATAAATGTCCATGGTTGACCGTGGTCACCAAGGTTGAAAATTCAAGCTGATATGGTTGACCATGGTGTAATGTACTTTGAACCATGGTTATCTGTAGTGAGCGATGGTTACCATGGTCGACCATGGTTGCATTTTGACAGGGGAACCTTTACCATGGTTAAACTACATGGTTACATAGTGAAACTGTACGGTTATATTTAAACTATCTTTACCATGGTTAAACGACATGGTTACATGGTGAAACTGTATGGTGGGTATGGTTTTACCCTGGAAACCATGTCTCAATTTTTGTAAGGGTATACAAAGTAGCATATAAAAGAGAAATATAATATACATAATTTACAAGAGTCATTGACTATGAAAAAAATACAAAATTATATGAGCTAAAATATGAAATAAAAAAAATGATTTAGTTAAAAAATAGCGGTATTTGATTTTTTTTGGTTAAGAAAAAACAAATGTAAGGATGATCCATGGTTTGTACTCAAATAAGAGTTTTGAGGCAATAAGCTTTACATATCCTTAGTTTGAAAGGTTTTCATTTTGTAAATTTCATGTAATTAGACATCAGAGACAACAGACATTAGACACATGGAGTTAGTTCTAAAACGAAGAGTAGTTAATTAACTTTTACTAATTTTTACCCTCTTTGAAGTTTTTCTTGTTAGAAATTCTCGCGTTTATATCTGTAAACTATAGATGTAACTTCCCTTTGTCTACTACATTTCCTTTTTCTTTCTGTTGGCTGGTTGGTCAGTTGATGATCAGTTAATATTATCTTCGTAAGCTTCGATTTAAATAGCATGTTTCTGTTTAAAAGGGCTCATAATAGGATCTACACTGTTGACACATGTTTCAGTCAAAGGACCAGAAGAAGTAAGACCTTCATTGACACTTCAAGAATAAGTTTGTGGCATTTTAGGGGACAAAAACAATTTTTCGCTTTGCCTCTGAGCATGAACTGTGTCTTGTTTTTTTTTACAATTTTACTGTATCATTATATCATTTCATATTTTAAGTAGAAACATAATATTCTTTCAAAAAGCTTATATAGGTATATCTTTGTTCAATGTCAGATGTAAAGTAGTAATAAAATATTGTATACTCCATCTCAGGCACTTGAAGATTATGCATGCATGATACACAATATTATACATGATATACACGATATAGTAATATCATACATTAACAGCTGATTGACAGCTGATTTTTCATTGACCATTCTTTATTGTATATAATTTAGACTCGAAGACAAAGTTACAAGATTAAAGAATTAAACGTATTATAAATTTTGATTATTCAGTAGTGACATTAAGATATATTTGGGACTATGAATCAACAGTATGTATATATATTAGATCAGGCCTTCTCAAATGGTGGCCCGCAGGCCAAATCTGGCCCACAATGCCTTTGAGAATGGCCTCTCAAGAGTGGCCCCTTCCGCTAAAACCCGTTCCTCTCTATGCTATCTAAGCTCTATTTGGACCATATATTTTTTTCATAAAATGCTTTTGGCTCTTTACAAAAATGTATTAGCCTGTTAGTGGTAATAAACTCCATTATATTTCATAATCCCAATATAGAAACTGGAGTTTTGAATATTTTGAATTTCATTTAAGTAGCTCGATATGGTTAAGTGGATAATAATATAAAAATCAGTAGGGCAAAATACACCATTCCATTTCATTAGTACAAATAGAATAAGAAGGAGAATTGAAATTCCATGATTGAAATTGCAATTTGAATTAATAACATTTTTGACAATTGAAATAAACCAGTTGGGGTGATGATAAGTGTCAGAAATTGTTGGGATTGATAACTTGTAGTCACCTGAAATTAGCTGTGATATAATCAAGGTGTACTTTATTATCTATGTTAAAACTTTCTCCCTTGACCCTTTGAACCCTGACTTTATTTTGGCTAAACCGTCATATACCCTGAATTCCCAGCAACATTTTTAGGGTTGAAAGGGTTAAGGTCTGTGTACACGAGAACCTCTTTCACCAAAAATGTCAAATGATGCCTTCGATGAACTGGATCAAAGATTGTCCTACGAGTTTGAGAGGCAGACAGTAAGCTCCACGATCAGAGATGTCAAGCCTACATGACCTTGGGGAGTAAATGCTTTGTGTTAACGGTCTTCAGCCTCACTCGTGCCAACTTCGGTACAAGACTATCATACTAAGTGACCATGTATGTTATTGGGCAATCGTCATATTGAAGACTAAATAGTTCAGCCAATCAAAATCATTCTCCAGACAGACTTTTGCTCCTGTGTGGATGTAGGGCAATCAAAATCATTCTTAGAAGTGTTTGCTGTTGCCCATTTATCAGGCAAGATGTCCGCTTATTATGAACAAGTCATATTGAAATTTCAAACATAGGCCTAACTGAAAAAGGGCTTTTGCCCATTTATCAAGCAAGATGTCTGCTAATCGAGTCATATTGAAGTCTGAACGTATCTGAACAAAAGAAGTATGTGTTTACCCATTTACCAGGCAAGATGGCTACCTATCATACCCAAGTCATATTGAAATCTTGAACATATCTTAGTAATCACTATCTCTATCAGCCTGTCAGTAAGACATGGTGTTTATTTACAACTTGGACTGTATTATAAATATTTACACCAACCTATCTTTAGTAATTAGAATCATGGATAGACTCCATCTATCTTTAATTTTTAATGATCTTCAACAGTTGGTTTGATTTGCCCAAGTATGTTGTTAGCCATTTATATCTTGAATGTATGTTGATGAGGTTTTAAGACAGGTGATATCCCGAAGGTAATGGCCGTGGAATCAATCGGCCCAAATCATGTTGAGCACAACCTACTTCAAAATAGTAATCTCCTTGTAATATACCCCAGCGTTGGTTTGATTTGCCTCAGCAGGTTGGTTATTTGATTAGACCATAGAAATGTAAGGTAGGGAATAATAACACAAGAATTATGCTTGGCACACATGCGTTGAATTTTGGCATCCCACTTCCGGTTTCTGCAAGACATCATAGTAATTTAAAAGCCATGTTATACGCGATCTAATTAGACCGGAACATCCTGTCTCTCTGCAACAGTATTACTTAGAGTTAACTTGTCGCCAAAGGAGAAATGGGAAATGTTGAAAAAACTTTTCCTATCATTATTATTGCACTCCACCTTGGCCATCTTTGACCCTCCAACAAAAATATTTTCATTCTACAGTTTGATATTTTCCCCATAGGACGACCCTGGCTGACATTAGTCACAGAAAAATCATACTGGCCACTTCACTTGCTTGGGATCAACCTTGGTATCATTCTGATCAACAGAGAAATTCTACCTATCGGAGATATTATCTGCGACACATACGGAGCTAGGAAAGATGCGAAGTTTCGTATGCCTTGGTATATGTTAGATAATAAAAATCCGTACAAGCAAAACAATTCCGTTAATAAAAAATCTCGTCCAGAGCATGACAAAATCGGGTGCAATAATTATATAAATAATAGTAGTGGACTTACCATACGAGAAGTACCATCAGGTGTTTCGAAAAGAGTGAGCATGGTGATAGATTTGTTTGATGTTATGACACAGATAAGAGCCGAGAGGTAAATTGTACACACCGTTAGGTTGAGAGATCAATATTATTATAACAACCTATGATATATGTATAATTTATATGATATAACACTGATAACAGCCAACATTAAAAGGCCAATATCACTATCCATTTGACCAATAATGCCTAAGTCTCGAATTACACTTAAAGAAATAAGAATTATAATTTCAGGTTTAAGGTAAATTTGAAGGAATTGTACGATTTTAGTGCAGTTCCAATACTTCTAACATGTTTTATGATGTCACTGACAGTGATCTTTATAGATATCAATAGTAGCTTCCGGGAGATCACTGTCAGTGACGTCATAAAACAAATTGGATATTGATATGGACAATGGATATGAATTCAATTCATTAGAAAAGCAGATCTTCATTGTGTAAAACAATCATTTTTTACTTTGACAACTCTGAAACAAATCTCTGATAGCCGAAAGTTGGTTGTTATTTTAGATAATTAGACTTCCATCTGACCAACAAATTGGATATTATTAAAGATAATGCGATATGAATTCAGGGGGCTTATTCTCGAAACCTTAACTTATGATTAGTTTAGTGTTCCAGTCATCTGACTGGACAATTACTAAAATCAATTTTGAATTTTGTATTATTATCCAATCAGATTACTGTATTTCTTAAAATCTAGATTTTATCTAAGTTAAATTTCCGAGAATAAAACCCCAGTTCATTAGAAAACTAGACCCTCCATTGTGAGAAAAGACTTTTAATTTTGTTGTAAAACATCCAACCAAAGCCGAAAGTTGGTTGTTATTTTAGATAATTAGACTTCATTACTGTCAATCAAGTCCGGTTCATTTATATTCCCCCCTTGGTTATTTACAGACCAAATATCAGCCTAATGTCTTCTGCCTTCATTAAATATGTTAATTAGGCAACATGATATTGTACAGTAATGGCAGTTAATGATTAATTTGGCTAACTATTAATGTAGCAGTTTGTGCCAATTTTCAGGGTATTATGATATATGATATGAAATATCATATCTTAGACTCCATTGTTTTGATGTTTTGTTAATCACATTGAAACGTTGATAGTTAATAAACTTTCTAGAATATTGTCATATTTATCTATAAACTTATCATATAATAACTTTGTTTCCACTGAGAATTGTGAAGGAAAGCTATCTCTAAAGCCGACTTTTTATGTCAGTGGAAACACAGTTATAGTCTTACTGAACGACGAGTCGTATTTTTGACTTAAAAAGTCTTATTTTAGGCAAATCTGCATATTACCCTTCTTTAATATAAGGGAATATAAGATAGGATTAAGAAAGTTATCTAAATTTGGATTGGGGATCAATGCACTCTAAGCGAGCATCTAACATTCTATCCATAGTTAGGAATGAAACAAAAGTAAGCTATGGCAGGTGTCAATGCAAGTTTCCCTCATTTCCTACTGCGTAGTATTCATCAGACAAATTGCTCATTTTAACATGATGTACTATTGTTAAATGTAAGTGGAGATTTCCAAACAAGTTTAACAAAGGAGAAAATAAGATTATTTTACCACGGTTCTACATGGTTAATAGACCGTGTATAGTTGTAGGTGAGCTGAGTTAATTGTGTTCATTCAGATTATAAACAGGTTAACACAAGTTAACACAATGGTATGCTTTATACAATACTCTACACAGTTGATTTTTAAAGCGATACTCAGGGGCAGATACAGGATTTGACGTTAGGGGGGTGCGCAGAATAAAATTTTGCCGAGCAGAGTGGAGCCTTATAGAGTGGGTGCAATGTAGATAGATATCTTGCGAAGTGAAGTGAAGCAAAAAACATGCTTTGCAAATTTTAGGGGGCACACGCCAGCCATGCCCGCGCCTAAATCCGCCCCTGATACTACCTCTTAGAATGATTAAAAAATTAAATTCTCAAACTTGGTCAATTAAAGTTGATATTCATTAAAGGGACATTATCTGGTTTCATAAACATAAAACAGATTACCTAAATAATATGATAAATCCAGAAAACTACTACCTCATATAAGAATTGAAAAATGCTTACAAAGTTTTGTTAAATGGTTTTCAAAAGTAATCTGTAGATTTATGGGTTTATTGAACATTGTTTGTATACTTTTCCACCGTTGATGAATATATTCTCTTATAGACCAAGTTTGAAATGGCAATGGATGAGACATGCAAAAAAGACAGAAATAAAAGTTGTCAAAATGGTTGGAGTGTCCCTTTAAATGGGATGAGTAACAATTGTAGACTTACAACATTAAAGTTGTGAAAACATATGTCTTAGCTTAAATATAGTCTTGTTGAATCTGGCTTGACCAGTTTATAATTTGTACCTGCAAACTTTTTAATTTATCATTTTAACTCATTGTTCATGTTGTTGGTGGTCAGATTTTACATTTGTAAACATGAAGGGATAGTGATTTGATTGTTTTTACCAGTCATGACAAGAGGTCTAGACCAAGGGCTTTTGGCAAGAGTAAAACATAAAGCACTTTTAAAGGGATTGTAAAGTGATTTTCTAAACTTTGTATGTGTATCGGTACACTCATAGCATCAATTTGGGCCATTCTAATTTCGTTTCTTACGTCTGGGATTCTTGCAATTCCACTACAACTAACTGATAGTGATCTGCATAGATATCAATAGTAGCTTCCAGTAGATCAATGTCAGTGACGTCAACAATCGCATGATTTTTTTTTTTACCCACTTTTCATTTCAAATCAGCAATTCTTTGGTTAAAAATTACAAGTGTGGACCATTGCAAATAAGATATATCTAGGGAATAGTTTATTTGATTATTGTGAAAGAATTTGATAATGACAGCATATACAATTGTTATAAGTTGTGTTTTGTTATGGCATACTGTTTATCAGAAAGGTTTTAGAGTTTGGACTGGACTAAGGAAAATAAGTATATCTATGTAAGAGTATATCGAAGGATTTGACAATATTTGATAATAAATATACAGCATCTACCATTGTTATAAGTTGTGTATTGTTATAAAATACTGTTTTATCTGTTATTCTCTATTGATTAACATTTCATCAGATTGAAATAAATTCTTTCTCTGTGTCACATATTGTATTATAGATAACCTATATTATAGTTTACTTTGATAAATTATCACATAAACCAGGCCTTCTCAAATGGCGGCCCGCGAGGCATTTGAGAATGGCCCCTTAAGAGTGACCCCTTCCGCTAAAGCACTATACTAGCTAAGCTCTATTTGGCCCTTATGTTTTTTTCTTAAAATGAATTTGGCCCTTTACAAAAAATAATTGAGAAGACCTGACATAAAATATCACTTAAACTGTGTGGACTCTCTTCACTGTGTGGCGTGGCAGGGACCAGTGGGGGCCATGGTTGGAGCTGGTTGGGTTTTTCTACCATTGTCTTTATATCTGCTACACCATATTGCTATGTGAAGCCCCTGTATGGTGACATTGCTATTTGCTGTGCATGTTAAAGATCCCTAGACAGTTGGAAATTGAAAATAAGAGCAGGCTAATGCCGCTGTCCTGGAAACATTTTCATCGTTGCACACTGCATGGCATTTGCCCGTCCTCTATTAGGCCATATAGGTGCAGATAAGCAGGACGTAAAACTCCATTCATTTCATTTTTTGTATCGTGACACACATGACAATATTCAACATTTCTTACTTGGCTATACCTTGTTTAATCCATATTGGGATATGGCATATTGTGATTGTTAATATATACAGCTCTGTCTTTTCTTCCTGTCTATAGCTTGAGTACGTCAAGTATTTACATACTTGAACAATTTGACGTGAATTTCAAGAACACCCTTAAAATCAGGAAATTCACGGCATATTTCACCACTTAAACATCGACTGTTTACTCATGTTGAGATTAAAGGAAATTGTCAGTAATCATATGAATCAAAACTTCTTTTGTCAAGTTAGTCAACCAAACTTTAATTACTCTGGACTCGTGGACATTAAGGAGCCGAGGTGGCTCAGTGAGTTATACGCTTGCTCGCTAACTTGAAGGTCCAGGATTCAGATGGGTCGAGATGATACATACAGATTTTTCAACCCAGTTTCCCCCTGGAAATCGATAATAAGAGCAAGCTAATGCAGCTGTCCTGTCAAATTTTCCTCATTGCACACTGCATTTAGCGGAAAGAGTCACTTTTGAGGGGCCATTCTCAAGATCATCGCGGGCCGCCATTTCAGAAGGCCTGACCTATATATATTGTATCCATTCATTTCATTTTTATGAGAGTGGAGACATAAAACGCAGAAATAGGAAAGAAACTGAAAAAACGAGACCTGCGACTGTCCTATATATCATTGTTTTTGTCATCAAACTAAGCTTCAGTGGGGTTTCTAGGGGAGGTCCATGCCCCTTATTTTGTTTTCACATTCGAACACCTATAAATATTTCATCCATTCATTTCATTTTTATGAGAGTGCAGACATAAACTGAAGAAATATGAAAAAAAAAAAAGCGACCATTAACTTGTCATCTACCAACGAATCAAACAAAAAAAATCGTGACCTGCGACTGTCGTGTATATCATTGTTTTTATGATATTTACACCAAGTTGATGAATGGGTTTGTTGAGTGACCAGTTTGGTGTCAACTATATTACCAACATCATGTTAACGTTGACAAGTTGACAAGTTTACTATAATACCTGTTGATAGATACTTGCGAACTATCTGTGTACTTTGCGATGTCTTTGTTTTAAATCCTATACGCTTGTCAATCACTTTTGAAAGTACTGTAGTTTCTATAGTACCTGGGTTTTCAACTAGGGGGACATGGGGACATTTGGACATTTTCCAGGGGAACGAAACTGAGCTATAGGTCTAAAAATATTTATATTATCCGGGTGGAAATGCATCCACTGCCCGCAACGAATCTATACACCTGGTCCACAATTTAAGTTTGTATTAAAAAGAAAAATGCTGTGACTTTATCATGCTTCAAAATCGTTTTTCAATTACTTTTGAAAGTACTGTGGTTTCTATAATAGGTACTAGCTAGATGAAAGATGAAAAGTTAGCATTCGCCTTTAGTAGATGCTGATATCATAAACTATGTTGTTCATAAGTGTTACATAGGTTGAGAAGGGGCTTATGTTGTTAGTGGGACAGAGTATGCTTTCCCTTCCAGAACACAGAATGTCACCTTATGGCTGAAATGTAGACTCCTGCATAACCTTTGGAATTAATTGAGTCGAATTTTAGAACCCTGGGGCCTGTTTCTCAAAAAGTCTTACAATTAAAAATTGTTGTAAGTGTGGAATTATTCATTGTAAAATGCTGAACTTACAACAGAATTTATCGTAAGATTTTTTGAGAAACAATCCCCAGGTATGATATGAAAGTAGGGCTAATAACCTTTCAACTTTCTATAAATATAGATAAATATATATCATTAAACGAGCTATTAAAATATGTTGAAATTTATTTCACCTTCGGGCGTTTTATATGTATGAATAACCTTACTATACTATTATGACAGTAGTTCAATTAAGTTTTATATGTTCCCATTAAACTGCTTTCAAATAATGTATTTGATCTCAACTGTTAATTTTCAGTCAGTATTGATTCTGACAATTTTGTTTAAAGGGATCGTAAAGTGGTTTTCTAAACTTTGTATCAGTATCAGGGACACTGATAGCATCAATTTGCGCCATTTCAATTTCCATTCCGACGTCTGTGATTCTTTCAATTCCACTAAAACTAACGCGTTATATGACGTCACTGACAGTGATTTGCATAGATATCAATAGTAGCTTGCGGTAGATCACTGTCAGTGACGTCATAAAATGTGTTAGCTTTAGTGGAATTACAAGAACCATTTCGGAATGGATATTGGAATGGCGCAAATTGATGCAATCAGTGTCCCACAATACACATACAAAGTTTAGAAAACCACTTTACAATCTCTTTAAACTAAGCATTTTATAACATCGCTATTGACTGATCAGTTTTAGTAATAGACCAGTTGAATGAAGAAATTGTTAAAGTCATTCCTGTAAGCATAAGGTGCTGAAAAGTTGAACTTTATTTGATAGTCCCTTTAAGTAAAATATGTACTGGTTTACCTCTTGGTTATTATATGATATAATTTGTTAAGTTGTCAATATATAATATATAGATATTATACTTAGTTGAGTAATTATTTATAATCTTATGTAATTTACATTACATTTTATATCTTTACACTAAACTGAAACCTGCTATGTGGAAAATCAATGCTGTCCATACCTGTAGCCCCTTGAAAACAATTAAGCACTGTTAAAGTTGACATTCTGTTTGAGTTGTAGCTGTTAAAGTTGCGTTTGATTTCTTTGCGACTCCATATAACCTCCTCTTGGAAATTCCTGGCTACGGGCCTGCTGTCCACAACCACAATAGGCCTACATTTAAAGAGGAATGTTCATTATTTTCAATGGTCGATTTGAGCCTTGAATATATGTAAATAGCACCCAGAAGTACTAGAACTGTACAAAAATCACACAATCCCTTCAATTACATCTCTACCTAAACATTTATCTTTTCCTTTTCTTTATAGACCCATATGTTTTCTATATAAGGCATAAACGATGCGTCATATTTTTGAATTTCAAACGGTAATAATTATTGATGCACAGGGATTTGAAGGGATTTCGAGGAAGAGTTAGGGTTATTATTACAGCTTAGATAAGCTAGCAAATTCCATGTTTTGAGACTAAAATTTTAATTGTCGAATGGTTAGTGAACATATCACTTTAAAAGTGCAATAATTATATAGTAGTGGACTTCTCATACGAGAAGTACCATCAGGTGTTTCGAAAAGAGTAAGCATGCGACACCTGCCAATACTATATAGGTCAACAATTTAGTTATACAAAGTAATACAATTTATATATTTACACCTCATGTCTTTATGATTATTGAATAACTGGAGTCTAATAGATAAACATATTGATATTTCAAGGATGTAAACCGAGGTCCTGTTTGCTACAGGCTATACACGTTTAAATGCTTTTAGCTGTTATGCACATTGATGGTTTTAGTCATTTAGACGTTAAAGGGATTGTAAAGCAGTTTTCTAAACTTTGTATGTGCATTGGAGACACTGATAGCATCAATTAGCACCATTCCAATTCCCCGATAAACAAATAAAGTTTAGAAAACCACTTCTCAAGGATGTAAACCGAGGTCCTGTTTGCTACAGGCTATACACGTTTAAATGCTTTTAGCTATTATGCACATTGATTTAGTCATTTAGACGTTAAATTAAACTGAGGGCCCTGTTTACTACAGGCTTTCCATGTTGAAATTGTTTTTAGTTGTTATAATGGGGCAATAAAAAGAGAATCTTGAGTGCACTATGAGCATAGCTGTGGGATACAAGTGAGGGGGGGGGGGGGGGGGCTTTCTGTGAAGTCTTTCTTTACCTTTAAAGGGACAGTCTGAATTTTTTTTAGGTCAAAAAATTTTTTGGCTCAAATTTGTGAAAACTTTACACAAAAATCTGTAACTATGTATCCTTTAATGTATCTGAAAGTTTTAACTAAAAATATCCAGCCGTTAATTTTTAAAGGCTAAAAACATGCTAAAAATTTTAAAAACCTTACGTAAGGTTTTTAAGTGTGTTATGTTTTTTGGACGCTGATAGGAAACTACTGAACGGATTTGAGTAAAATAAACGCCTAATTGTAGAAAAATGTCCCTCTTGTGTATTTAAATGGTTTCAGCTAGAAATATTGAGCCATTTAAAGGGCAAACACCAAAACTAGGTCAAATTTCTTAATTAGCAATAAGTACTCCCTGTTTGTAATTAACCCTTTAAAACCAAATTCAGTTTGATCAAGAAGATATAGAGATACAATAAGCATACTTTAAAAATACTCTCAAGTAGCATTTGCGATTTTTTGGATATTCGAAACTTTTTTCAAAAAAGCAGAATGGCCCTTTAAGTTTAATATTTGAAGAATGATATGATGTAGGACAGTGTATTTATTTAAACACTATAAAATATATCAGCTTTGAAGTTCATGCATAAATAATCAATCCTTTATAGTTAGGGTACACCTTTTTTATATCCTTGTACATTTTTCAGTTTATTTAGAATTAATCTAAATACTCATACTTTGGCCTTAAAGAGATTGTAAAGATTATTTCTAAACTTTGTATGTGTATCAGGGACACCAATGGCATCAATTAGCGCCATTCCAATTTCCTTTCCGACGCGAATCGATGGTATCAGTATCCCCGCAAATATAGTTAAAATTTCACTTGAAACTGGTAATTTCTCTTTGACCATGGCATTCCCCTGAAACAAATGCTCGCTTTGCCAAACCAATGTGCTTATTAGAAAACGCCAAGCAGGCCAAGCGTGCTAACTCTTCTAGACACCTGATACCACTTTTCATTATGAAATATTTACTCATTAATTGATATACTTCCTCAAATTAAAAGTTCTTCCTCAAATTAAAAGTTCATTAGCTGTTACCAATGTATTGCCAATGTGTTTACATGGATTTTGAGTAATTCGAGATTTGTTTTGCGGTTGGGATGGTTCGTGCTTGTGTTTTATTCTCTAACGATTTCAAGAGGCATTATGTAATACATGAAGAATGTAAAGTATGAGATGTTAAAAGAAATGTGAAGTATATTTATGATAAACAATGTTAAAATTAAAACTTAAAATAATGGAAGCAATTTTCACCTGTTAGTATTATATCACATTCTTCAAATTCAGCACATTTTATTCTTCCTGGGGGATTAATTTTGTTATAATAAGAACATTGTTGGTTGTTTAAATTGTGCCCCATTATCAATCAGATTGGACCCAGAGGTGTTTTTCTGCGTGTGAGGATTACACAGAAATGATAAAGGGGTGGGGGGAAGTACTCTCACACCACAGGCATGGGGGGTGGGGAGAAGAGGTCAGAGCCTGAATTTAATAGAGAGCCTTGAAGTTGCACTGAATTTTCAAGAGAGCTAACTTACAGCACCAGGCATTCTCTAAACTTATAATGATGAAGAAGAGCACTATAGTAGAGCCAGCTGTAATTTTTACCAGCCTTGCCACTGTTCACCTAGCCCGAATTGTTGTGTATAAGCGTCATTTTGACCAATGACCTACCTGTATTTCATACAAAAAATTTGTTGGCACTTTGGCCGGTTAGAAAAGTATTGACCAATCATATTTACTTATGTCATAGAAGTTCGTTGCAGAAGATAAGTTGAGAAGACTGTCTATGATATAACTGAATAATATGACCACATTATCATATACAGTACCGTGCAATATATATTCGTACATAGAAATGGGTTGCCTTTCTCGTCTCGGGTGTATACTATGTACCCCCTTCGTTCTACACGCTTCTTAAAACTTATTGTACTCCTGGACAAGTCCAACGTTTCTGATACATAGTTGATGGTTTCCCCCCTTTGTAATAAACTCCAAGCGATGTCCAAGTAAGTAAGGTCGTAGAGTGAATGTAACCACACCGCCATTTTGTACGAATATTTATTGCACGATACTATATATGTATGTTTGGTCTGATTATCCAGGGCTGGGGATATATTGTATCAATATACTTATCATTATTATCAAATATACCCCTCTTGACATATATAACACAATGTTTCCTCGTTGTACTTAGGGAAAATGTTTTTTTATTTCGATCTGAATTTTATTGTGTTTCCTCATTAGGCCAACACAAGCAAAAAAAGGACATATACTTTTTTTTTGAAATGCAGGTCGGAGGAAGTGACTAGCATTTAGTCGTTCGGATGGGACAATAAACCAAGGCTCTGCACCCTTTTAAGAGCCTTGACAGTTTGAAATCGAAATAACAGTAGGTTAATGCTGCTGTCCTTATTTTCCCTCATTCTACACTGCATGGCATTTGTCCTCATTAGCCCATACAGGTGCAGAAATCGCAAAACGTAAAAATCCATTTCATTTTCTAAAATGCATCTTGTATCTTAGTACAGTGTTGTGCGCATGTGTGTTTTTTACTTTAATTTTCATTCCCCCTACCCCCAGGCTTCCACCTGATAAAACTTATTGCTACCCCACTTTTTAGGTGTGTGTACTATGTTTTTACCCAGTGAAAAGCCCAGTGTGGTGGGCATGTGTGTTTCACCTTAATTTCCATTCACCTCACCCCAGGCTTCTCACACCACGCTTCCATCTGATGAAATTTTTTGCCATGAGGTGTGTGTGTGTATTTTACCTGGTAGAAGTCCAGTGCAGTGGGTGTGTGTATTTACCCGGTAGAAGTCCAGTGCAGTGGGTGTGTGTATTTACCCGGTAGAAGTCCAGTGCAGTGGGTGTGTGTATTTACCCGGTAGAAGTCCAGTGTATTGGGTGTGTGTATTTACCCGGTAGAAGTCCAGTGTATTGGGTGTGTGTTTTTACCCGGTAGAAGTCCAGTGTATTGGGTGTGTGTTTTTACCCGGTAGAAGTCCAGTGTATTGGGTGTGTGTTTTTACCCGGTAGAAGTCCAGTGTATTGGGTGTGTGTTTTTACCCGGTAGAAGTCCAGTGCAGTGGGTGTGTGTATTTACCCGGTAGAAGTCCAGTGTATTGGGTGTGTGTTTTTACCCGGTAGAAGTCCAGTGTATTGGGTGTGTGTTTTTACCCGGTAGAAGTCCAGTGTATTGGGTGTGTGTTTTTACCCGGTAGAAGTCCAGTGTATTGGGTGTGTGTTTTTACCCGGTAGAAGTCCAGTGTATTGGGTGTGTTTTACGTGGTAGAAAGTCCAGTGTAGTGGGTGTGTTTTACGTGGTAGAAAGTCCAGTGTAGTGGGTGTGTGTTTTACGTGGTAGAAAGTCCAGTGCAGTGGGTGTGTGTTTTACGTGGTAGAAAGTCCAGTGCAGTGGGTGTGTGTTTTACGTGGTAGAAAGTCCAGTGCAGTGGGTGTGTGTTTTACGTGGTAGAAAGTCCAGTGCAGTGGGTGTGTGTTTTACGTGGTAGAAAGTCCAGTGTAGTGGGTGTGTGTTTTACGTGGTAGAAAGTCCAGTGTAGTGGGTGTGTTTTACGTGGTAGAAAGTCCAGTGTAGTGGGTGTGTTTTACGTGGTAGAAAGTCCAGTGTAGTGGGTGTGTTTTACGTGGTAGAAAGTCCAGTGTAGTGGGTGTGTTTTACGTGGTAGAAAGTCCAGTGTAGTGGGTGTGTGTTTTACCTGGTAGAAAGTCCATTGCAGTGGGTGTGTGTTTTTACCTGGTGAAAGGTAACAATAACTAAATAGACAATGAAGATTGATTATTTTCTACCTTGTCTTGTTGATTATTTATTATTTATAGTCGCGTCACCTGATCTAGTTAATTAATACTACATCAATATTCGTCAACCAACCAAACTAATTAAATATTCATTTATTATGGTCACCGAACTAATTAAATATTCATCAACAAACTAATTACATATTTATTATTATCCGTCTTAACATGTTCGTATGTTACAGAACAATAGACAAATAATAATTAGGAAATAGGAAACAATATTTAAAGAGCTGCACTTGTAGCAATGTTTGATGGTCATGGGTTTTTATTTTGGTTGACTGTTACAGTCACCTGTGGAACTAATTATTTATTATTATCCGTCTTAACATGTTCGTATGTCACAGAACAATAGACAAATAATAATTAAGAAATAGGGAACAATATTTAAAGAGATGTCATGGTCATGGGTTTTTATTTTGGTTAACTGTTACAGTCACCTACGGAACTAATCTAATATTTTTCTTTATTTTCGATCATAACATGTTCGTATGTTACAGAACAATAGAGAAATAATGCGTATTGTGGGACGCGGCAACGGAATGCGGTATGCGAAATGCGGTAAATATACCGCAATTCTATTTATCGGAAAGCGTTATTACCTCAGGTTTCAAAAGCATGGCGCCCATCTGACCTTCCTTTCTCAATCACGATACAACCGAATCCAGCGGGATGTAATCATCGCCGTAGGGGCCTTTTGTCATAGCAAGGAAGAGACGTTCTAAACGAAGGCGAAGATGGGCAGTTCATCCTATTTTCAAGAGACGAAAGGAACAAGGAGCATATTACAACCTGGTACAAGAGCTGGGATTAGACGAAGATATCTTTCAGTTTTACCGACTCTTCCAGTGCTTGGGGTAGTTGAAACTGGTGAAGCTGCTGTTGCTGGTGTCAGAGATTCACTAATTATGGAGCTATTTTCAGACCTATGAAAAAAATAATTTAGTCTCCCAGACATTACTCATATTCCGTTGCCGTGTCCTGCGATACGTACCGCGTGTTTGGTAAACGCAGCTTTAGAAGGAAATAGGGAATAATATTTAAAGAGCTGTCCTAGCAATATTTGATGGTCATGGGTTTTTATTTTGGTTGACTGTTAAAGTCACCTATGAAACTAATTAAATATTTATTATTATTCGTCTTAACATGTTCGTATGTTACACAACAATAGACAAATAATATTTAGGAAATAATGAAACAATATAAGGAGATGTACTTGTAGCAATATTTGATGGTCATGGGTTTTTATTTTGGTTGACTGTTACGGTCACCTATGAAACTAATCAAATATTTCATTATTTACAATCATAACATGTTCAATCAACACACAACAATAGAGAAATAATAATAAGGAAATAAGGGAACAATATTTAAAGGGCTTTTCTTGTAGCAATATTTGATGGTCATGGGTTTTTATTTTGGTTGACTGTTACAGTCACCTATGGAATGAATAAAAAATTAATTATTTACGATCATAACATGTTCAAACAACACACAACAAATGAGTTAGTGGAACTCACTTTGAAATAGACCTTAGATGTCTGAAATAATGTCAGTAAAACTGGGTAGGGTTAGAGTTGTCAGACAAGTTTTTGACCTGCGCAGTCCTAAAAATGGTGATGTGAGGGAACTCATATTGAAATGGACCTTAGATGTCTGACTCAAAACACAGAATGATATCACATCTGTAAATAACGCCAGTGATATTGGGTAGGGCTAGAGTTGTCAGACCAGTTTTTGACCTGCGCAGTCCTTAAAATGGTGACATGTATTGATTGAAAACAACAGATAAAAGAATCCGACTGATAAAACTTAAAAAACTGTCAAATGTTGTGAAAACAGGAATAAAGATAAGAGTAGATCATGACGTTTTCTCTATCTTATGATTTTTTTTTTTTACAATGATAACAATATTTTTGGGTCGCACTAAAAGCAGATTGTGACATAAAAGCATGAAATCATCCGTCTTCTGTGGATGGTTGGGTTGGGTACCATGTCCCCTCCTCAAGCTGATAACTTTGCTATATTTTCACTTGAAAATCACACAAAGAAAATTCTTGAATATCACCAGGAAATGTTTTATCGCTACCCCACTATCCATCTCCATTTAGAAATAACCTAATGAATTTGTGTTTTTTTTTTTAAAATTAATTTTGGAATATTTTTCATGCATGGGTATATGTTTATGGTACAAATTCACAAAATTGCTTATTAAAGGAAAAGCTCTGAACTTTCTATAAATTTTTTGAAAAAAAGAGCTTAGGGTCCTACACTTCAGTGAAGAAGTATTTAAGGGATGAAAAATGAAAATTAAAGTTGTAATTCAATATATGTGCCCTATATTATCTCATGTGTCTCTAAGAATTTGTATTTTATTGTCACCTTGTCATCTTATACCTGTATAATTAATAAAACTTGAGTTGAAAAAACCTACTTCCTAGTTAGACATATACGGGGGCCACGGATTAAAGATCCCTCCGCTGTTGGAAAGTGAAAATAACAGTATACCAGTGCAATTATCCAAACAAATTCCCCTCATTGCACACTGTATGGTGTTTGCCCGTCCTCATTAGCCCATACAGGTGCAGAAAAGTAGGATGTAGGATCTCCCTTTTATTTTGTGTAGACATATACAAAGTCAAAAATATTGAGCTACACTACAAAGCACTCCTTTACCCCTCAAAACTTTCAAAATTTTCAAAATTACCCCAAGTTTGACAAACTTTCTACTTCCTAGTTAGAAAGTTTCTTTTTATCATAAAACGAAAAACAAAGATAAAATTGTAAAGAGTTTTATTAAAGAGATATGTTCACTAACTGTTCGACCAGTTCCAGTAAATCTGAAGGCTATTTAGCCTATCTATATTCAAGGCCAAAATCAATCGATTTTTATGTGTATCATTCCAATTTTCAAACATACATCTGTGGTTCCAGCAATTTCACCTAAACTATGCATTTATGTCATCTCTGAAAATTTTTTAACACCCCTTCCCGCCCGCCTTTTAGTCTGTTCACATTTCTTTTAAATGTTTAAAATTAATTTGAAATGGGAAATTTACGGTTTCCTCACAACCTACTTTCAGAATTGGGCGTATTAACACATAATCAATTATCTATGACTTTCAACACCCAATAAAACTATTTATTGAGTGTCCTGTTAAAGGGGCATGTTCATAATCCATAATCATAAAACGTGTTAGTTTTAGTGAAATTGCAAGAACTACAGACGTCAGAATGCAAATTGGAATGGCACAAATTGTTGCTATCAGTGTCCCTGATACACATACAAAGTTTAGAAAACCTTTTCACAATCCCTTTAATAAAAAAAAGAATTTGAAAGTTTTTGTTCAATATCCTGTTAGATAGGTAGAGATAGCCTGCCACCAGCCTATCCCAGGTACAACACAAACAGGTTTCTGATTCATTGATAATTAACACATTTTTAACTTTTTATTAAGGCACAATCTTATTCTATTCTATATATAACAATGACTCAGTATGATAAATATTGTTTATATGGGGCTTGTTTATCTACAAGGAACAATCATTTTGAGATGACCCAGTTATGGAAATATGATTATGAGATAGTCGAGAAAAAATTTTCCCTCATATTCCATTTGGCCCAGTTGTAAGAAAGAAAGAAAGAAACATCTATATTTACAAGGATAACAACTTAGGTTCCGTGAGGATCCTTTCTCCCAGCTGGTCCTTTTGGCCAAACCTCTCGGAATTGATCTTTCCCGGATTATCTGAACCCATTTACAGCTGGGTGGACTTGAATTATGAGTGAAGATGACTTATTAAAGGTCATCGGACTTTCAGACCCTGGCTGAGAACCGAACTCTCAAACATAAATGGGTACTGAATAGGTTATCTTTCCTGATTATTATAGTTGGCCTAGTTGTAAAGAATTGAGTTTCGTTATCTTAAATACAAAATAAATTTTTAGATGACTTGGCTATACAAATATGATAATGGGTTTAAAAGGGCATAAATGGGTACTAAAAAATTGTATCTCTTTCTCCCAGCCAACCCAGCTTTAAATGGTGACTGAATAAGACATCATTTCACCATATCCAGTTGGCCCAGCTGTAAATTAGTACTGAAATAGTTTTCTTTTCCAAGTCGACCCAGCTGTAAATTGTCATAAGACTGTGACTGTTCAAGCCCGCCTCCCCCTAAACTGATGTTTCACAGAATTGCCATCTATAGATTGCATGTCTCTATCAGTTCCTTAAACAAAATGTTAAAATATCTGGGCTACCTTGAGGATGGTCGAACAGGAAACAGGGTTTATTAGCAGAGTAAACTTGTTGAATATTGATGAGATTTTTAAGTCCACAATGTACCCAGGGTTAAACGAGGAATGTACCCAGGGTTAAACGGCTTTCATTTATTTACACCCTGAGTTTATTGTTAATGTATCTAATGTCAACAATGTCTTCTACTGGACGGGTCAATTTAAATATTGACATTCCCAGATAGTTAGGGCAATTGTAAAGAGGTTTTCTTAAATTTTTTATGATCAATTTGTACCATTCCAATTTTTAATCAGACTTTTTCTCCACTTTCTTGCACTTATACTGATTTGATTAATTAAAGGGATAGTAAAGAGGTTTTCTAAACTTTGTATGTGTATCGGGGACACTGATAGCATCAATTTGTGCCATTCCAATTTCCAATCCGAAGTCTGTGGTTCTTGCAATTCCACTAAAATTAACACGTTTTATGACGTCACTACCAGTGATCTACTGAAAGCTACTATTGATATTTATGCAGATCACTGGTAATGACGTCATAAAATGAAAGTTTAAGTGGAATTGCAAGAACCAAAGACGTTGGAATGGAAATTGGAATGGCGCAAATTGATGCTATCAGTGTCCCCGATACACATACAAAGTTTAGAAAACCTCTTTACAATCCCTTTAATCAACGGCACTCTATGTTACAGTGTATCATTTATCAAATCAGGTATCATATATTAAATTGGGTAGGCCTATCATATTTCTAATTTATTTCTATAAAATCATGTTACAGAGCCTCATTATTAATTTTCTAATCTCCGCAATTTGAACCTTTATAGGTAATGAATCTACATATTCATCAAGATTTTTTTTAAATCACTTTGAAACTTAAAGGGATTTTTGATTTAAAAAGTATATAATTATAATTTAGAAATTTACAAATAGTATATACTTATGTATATTTGGGTATGTATAGCCCTTTTTACCCCATAAATACTTGCATGGCATTGTAGAAAGTGTCCTGAATTTTTGGAAATTTTTAACTAGAGGTTCCCCAGTCAATTTCATGATCCACAATTTTGAAATTGATTTCTTATGATCATACCAGCTTTACAATATATGTGAATGTTTGAACCTTTATGGATAGTAAACTTAATATTCTGTGTAAACTTTTTTGTAAAATCTGTGTCTACTTGTTAAATAATAGGGGTTGGTCTTTTCAGTACATGGCATGCTTCTACATACCCGTAGCCAGGTGGGGTTCAAGCAGTTAGGATGACCTCCCGCCCCCCTTGAAAACAAATAAGCACTGTTAACGTAGAAATTCTGTTAGAATTGTAACTGTTAAAGTTGATTTTGATTGCTCGACTAGTCCATATAACCCTCCTTTCGAAATTCCTGGCTACGGGCCTGTTCTACCATAGTCCACATAGCTCATGTTACTGGTATTTATTTTGTATGTTTCGGTGTGATCTAGAGATTCAATATTTATAGAGATAATGGGAACCAGAATGATACAATGATATCAATATGTATAGACACTGTACAGTTATTGATAGTTTATTAAAAACACCACTGGGACAGACCATTGTTTTATTGTTAGCATTGACCTTTTATTACTTGACCTTTAACCTCTTTAATTGACCTTTAACCTCTTTTACTTGACCTTTCACCCTTTTTACTTGACCTTCCACCCTTTTTACTTAACCTTTCAACCTTTTTACTTGAAAACCTTTTTACTCGACCTTTCAGCCCTCGACAGTTCATTATGAATTGGAAATTAACTGGGCATCTGGTGTGAAAATATATATCAAAACAATATGAAATTTATCTATGCTATTTTGAATCACATAGGCGTAGGAGACAGGGGGGCAGGGGGGGCAGCTGCCCCCCTAAAAAGTATGTTTTCGGGCAAAAAGTTCCAAAAGATCGGGCAATCAATGGGAAAACAATACTAATAATCGGGCAGAAGTCGGTCTGCCCCCCTGTTGGGTCGTGGGCCCCTACGGCTATGTTGAATCATATATGTCATATAACGTTAACGTAATATACTTTAAGAAATATTGCTGGGAGTTCAGGGTATATGACGTTTGAGCCAAAGTAACGTCAGGGTTCAAAGGGTTAAGGGGCACAATAACTGTCCATTCACAAAAAAACTGCCAGAAAGTGGATTGTACTTGAGGTAACTGTTTGCTGGGGCCCTTCCCCCAGATTCCCCATTTTCTTATCCAACTGTGGAATATAATATTGTTGTCTCCCCGGCATTAGGTGCCTTGGATGGATTTCTCTGTCAGTAGACAAATTTTGATGCCTATAGGCTTACTGGTGCTTCCAAAGATGTTAATTATAAAAATTGTTATTTTGTCTTTTTCAGATTTAACAGCATTAGCTCAAGGTTATTTTGAACTTGAAAAATTTGGTTCAGAATGGCAAGAGGTAAGTTTTTTATTCTTTCTCAATTTATAGATTAGACTACTAAGGAAAGTAGACTGTTCTAGGGGCAGATTTCCCTAAAAAAATCTCCAAATTTGAAGAAGTATAGACACAATCTGAATTGTTGATAAATTGATTTAGTATTTGCTCTGATAAAAACGGATGGAACAATAAACAGAGGCCTCAGACTGTGCACTTAAAAGATCGTTCGCAGTTGGAAATAAAAAAAAAGAGTAGGCCAATGCTGCTGTCCTGGCAAAATTTTCCTCATTTTACACTGCAAAGTGTTTACCTTTCAGATAAGTGCAGATAAGTGGGACATAAAACTCCCATTTCATTTGATAAAGAATTTTGAATCTGTAATTAATTAGCCTACTCCAGGGGTTTTCAATTAATTTTTGTAAAGGACCAAATGCATTTGATTAAAAAAATATGAGGGCCAAATGGAGATCAACCAGCACAGCGTTTTAGCAGAAGGGTCACTCTTGAGAGGCCATTCTTTAGGGCGCCTCGAGCCTTACTCAGTTTCTCTGCCTAAATATTACTAGAAGCATCCCTGCAATCCACATAATTATATTTTGTTTATCATTTCAGGTGTCCAGTTATTTTCTAGGATATTCAATATGTCTAGTTGTCGGAATATTATTTGCTGTAATTATGCCGATAGTCGGATGTTGTTTTTGTTGTTGCCGATGTGCCGGGAAATGTGGGGGAAAGAGGAAGACACATGACCCTAAACGAGCAAAATGTAAACGAATATCTTATTGTACAGTTTTATTGATTATTAACACAGTGTGCCTGTAAGTATTTTAATTTCAAATATAAGGAAGGGTTGTAGCAGAGCCAATAGAGTGTTGAACACTATTTGTGATGTCATTTGCTTGCCTATGTCAAACAAATGGTGGCTGTGCAGGGCTTCATATTACATACTAGTTATAACGGTGAACGTCGCTTCTAAATTATCAACCCCTAAATGAGTGTGCCCAAATTAATAAAACTGAAATGTCCCTCTATTTTATTTAAACAATGCAGAGAAAAAAATGCCAATAACTGATAATGCAACATCCATATATGAAATTATATAACCCCCAGAGGGTTAAAAATTGGTGAAAATGTTTCTGTTGCCTTCTAAAGGGTCCTTCCCAATATTTTTGCCGCTCTGCCCTGCACAAATTGGGTGTGCCTAAATTAAGGTAACCTAAAGCCATGTTGTGGCTGTAATAATGGGTAGAGATAATCTATGAAAGGTCAATGCCTAGATGTTCGTCCAAAGATCATCTTGGTCTTTTTTAGAGAGTCTACATAGAAAAACAATAAACGGTTGAAGGGTTTGGGTTTCTCAACTAAGCTTCCCTTTTTGGAGAGTCCACATAGTCAGTATTTGTATCACTCGTATCAACTTCAGAACTAGACTGGCTAGATAACCTTGTATACTATACAGTAGTCGCCATATTGAATAAATTATAGTTCACTTGTATCTACTTCGGAACTAGACTAGTGGCTAGATAACCTCGTATACTATACGGTAGTCGCCATATTGAATAAATAGTTCAGCTAATCACAATCATTCTTCAGAAAATATCATTATCTTTTGTGGAAAATACAGCCAATCAAAATCCATCTTGAAACAAGAGTTATCTTTTCCTGCCCAAATCCCGGGCAAGATGGCCGCCTATCATGGCCGATTCATTATATAGTCTCGAACATAGTCTCGAACAATGACGAAGGTTGAGCCGAATGTATTTGTATGTTGTATATTTTTTTATATTTTATAGAGCTGGTGTAGTATGTGCCTTCGTAACCAATGATATTTTCCACCAGAAACTAGACAACAAGGACGGAACAGGACCTGTCGGAAACATTGATAAAGCAGTGTCTTCGTTGAGTAGTTATGTTAATGACACTGTTTTGGTAAGTTTTGCCAGTATACACTGGTTGTTCAAATTGTTTCAGTAACTGATAAAATTTCCCAGTTACATGGTGAGAAGCCATTTTCAGGTGCCTTATTCTCCAAAAACTTAACATAAATAAAATCCAGACTTAAAATACAGTAATCTGATTGGATGATAAAACCAAATTTACAATTGATTTCAGTGATTGACCAATCAGATTAGTGGATCTTCAAAGTCATTTTAAGTTAAATTTTTCAAGAATAAGGACCCAAATTAATTTTATTTTAAATGTTTGATGTAGTAATAATTTTCAGAGAGTACGCAAAGCTTGTCTTGTTTATTTGATAAACTATATTAAAAATCAGTATAATTTTTAGAGTGTTCACAAAGTTAATAATGTTGTATCATATAAAGATTTGTAAACTCAATGGACTAATGCTGTTTGGTAATTTTTATATGAATTTTGTTGTGTTTTTAGTTTTTAGAGAAGAATATATTAGATAGGTATGATGCTGCTGCTATAGGTATTACTAGAACAATAAATGGTGAGTAAGCTACATTAACAATAATAAAACACAAGCACGAAGGATCCCAACCGTAAAACAAATCTCGAAATCCATGTAAAAACATTGGCAATACATTGGTAGCAGCTAACAATAATAAAACCCCGAACGTAAAACAAATCTCAAAATCCATGTAAACACATTGGCAATACATTGGTAGCAGCTAACAATAATAAAACCCCGAACGTAAAACAAATCTCAAAATCCATGTAAACACATTGGCAATACATTGGTAGCAGCTAACAATAATAAAACCCAAGCACGATCAATCCCAACCGTAAAAGAAATCTTGAAATCCATGTAAACACATTGGTAATACATTGGTAGCAGCTAACAATAATAAAACTAAGCACAAACAATCCCAACTGTAAAAAAAATCTTGAAATCCATGTAAACACATTGGCAATATATTGGTAGCAGCTAACAATAATAAAACCCAAGCATGAACAATCCCAACTGCAAAACAAATCTCAAAATCCATGTAAACATTGGCAATATATTGGTAGCAGCTGATGAACTTTTCATTTGAGTATCAATAAATGAGTTAATATTTTAAATGAAAAGTGGTATCAGGTGTCTAGAAGAGTTCATTTATAAAGTAGTTCTTGAAATATAGAATATAAAGTGTTGTGGTTTTATCTCATTGAGCACTGTTACTCGCGACCCAACAATCCATTTTGTTTCGTGGAATTCCTAAAAATACCCAGCACTCGGGAATTTCTCTCTCTGTCTTTAGGCTGATTCAGTAGGCTACTACAAAGAGTAACTGTTTTTCCTATGCAGAGTTATTTCCCTATTTATTATTATTGTTTATCTATGACTTTCTCCAGAATTGTTTTGTTTGACTATAAGTATTTGTGTATTTTAATTGTAGATTCAGCAGCTATTGCAGTTCAGAAGGTTTTGGATATAGTGAACGCTAATCAGTTCCTTGATCAAGCTAATAATCTTGCTACAAGTATGTATTCATTTCCCTTTTTCCTGCGTCAGAAAAAGAAACATCTATATTTTACAAGGATAATAACTTAGGTTCCTTGCAGATCCTTTCTCCCAGATGGTCCTTGGCCAAACCTCTTGGCATTGATCTTTCCCGGATTATTCGTACCCATTTACAGCTGGGTGGACTGGAATTACGAGTGAAGATAACTTATTCAAGGTCATTGGACTTTCATACCCTGATCGACAACTCTCAAACATAACAACCTTCATTTGGGTCTATTGCGGTCTTTGATAAATTTACCTCTTTGCCCACTGCATCTTTATCGGCTCAATCAAGAACAAGGAATGGCGACAAACAACTTCTTCAACTGATGTTATTTTGTGATCGATCAACGTTGATAATTTTCATTTGAGGATTAGAGGTTGTTAGGGCAACTGCCTGTGCATGTTTAAGATCCATTGGCAGATGGTAATAAGAAAATGGTTAATGCAAAACTTTCTTCAGTGCACACATGTGTCCTTCCTTATTGGTGCAGAAAAGAAGTAATTCAATCTATATATTTTTTTAACATTTCAGAAACCAATGTTGTGCTGGGTAATTTGGTTAATATAAGAGATACGTTAGGTGACTTAAAAACAAATGGTGATACCCTATCTACCAATTTAACACAATTAAAAACTGATATAGAGGGATTTTGTGCGGAGACAGGAAACCAAGGGAAGTGTGACGACTTAGGATTAGATCAGTATAAAACAGAGGCTGATTTCAGTAAGGTAAGCAGTGGCTTCAATGTGTGATGTCATGGTTATGTGATGTCACAGTTATTTGATGTCATAACTTTTGGGATGCCATGAATTTGCGATGTCATGATTATTTGATGTCATGGTTATTTGATGTCCTAACTTTGCGATTTCATACTTTTGTGATTTCATGATTATTTGATGTCCTAACTATGCGATTTCATACTTTTGTGATTTCATGATTATTTGATGTCCTAACTATGCGATTTCATACTTTTGTGATGTCATGATTATTTGATGTCCTAACTATGCGATTTCATACTTTTGTGATTTCATGATTATGTGATGTCATGATTGTGTGATGTCATGATTATGTGATGTCATAACAATGTGATGTCATACTTTGTAATGTCATCATTATGTGATGTCACAATTTTGTGATGTGTTGGTTTTGTGATGTCCTGTGCCCTTTATTAAGTTAAGGAGTATATATTGTTGGAAGTAAAAAAAAGAGTAGGCTAATGCTGCTTTGCTTCTGGCAATTTTTATCTCATTGTACACTGTTTGGTGTCATTAGTCTACACAGGTTCAGAAAAGTGATTCAATCTATTTGAATTTATTATGATGTAATTATGATTTCAGCTTAGTGAATTGTCTGGTGAAATTGGAAAAGTGGAGAAAAGTTTAAATATATCGCAATATGTCGGTGATGTAAGTATATAACATGATATAGATCAAAAGTCCTAGCTGGTATATGTGTATATTTAACATTTTTATTGGAGATGACTATGATGCAGAATTATGGCCTTTTTTCTCAAAAAAACCAGTGCCCTTATTTTCGAAAATTTGAATTAGAAAAGACCATAATCTGATTGGATAATAAAACTCAATTTAAAATCAATTTTAGTGATTGACCAATCAAATAACTTTTTTTTATCCTTGTAAAGCACACTTACTCTTTTCGAAACATCTGAAACACCTGATGGTACTTCTCTTTAGTGTTTACTAAACACTTATTGATCTCAACTTTCGTCTTTCAATGAGATATCTTTTTGTGTTTTTTTTAGGCTGAGAATAAAATAGAACAAGTGAAATCGAATGTGACAGATAAAATAAGTGACAGCATTAACGGTGAGTTATTGGCTATTGAAATACTCAAAATGGACACCTTTTATAGAAATGATTCTCTCATGACACTTGTAGAAGCACAATGAAGAATTACAGATATGAAATGCACATGTGTTTTACCTGGGGTCATATGCATAAAACTAAACTCTGAGTTAAAGTCATTATTTAACCCTCAAAAACCTGACTAAATCAATGGTAAATTTAACTCAGAGTTTGATTTTAACCTTGGGTTATTTTTTTATGGATACGAGCCCTGGTGTTACACTTTTCTTCAACTATGGGACTTATTCACTCCTCCCTTGGAAACCAAGGTTCATAACGCAAATGACGTCACCCCATTCATAAAATACGACGTCATATGAATGAAAGAAATATGATGTCACTAATCACCATATCAACAGCGAGAAAATGGTCTAAAAACTGCCTTTTCGGCCCTATTCTCAGAAATATGTGAAGAAACAATTCATCTGAAAGTATTTTTAAATAGCGTAATGAATTCTGATTTTAACAATGTAAAATTTGATTAGGTTTGAGTTAGTGGGACTTGATAAGGTGGTGTTAAAAACCTCAAGGTGGTGATTTTTCTGTAGTGGCAAGACATTGCTTTTGTTTTCTTGCGTTATGAGCCTCGATATGGATGGCCTACGCATGAATAAGGTCTATTCCATCTTAGTTTGATGATTATAGCACTAACTGAGTGGTGGCTTTGTTTCCCGATTTAAAACTTTTGAATCGCAACTATCATTTAATGATATATACATTTATACTTGGGCTTTAAATCTTGTTTGTAAGTTATTTAATGGAAATTTGTTATTATAGAGGCTGTAAAAACTATGAGAAATGTCCGAAATGATGTCACTAATGGTATTGACGATTATAAAGGAAAAATACAGGATTCGGTGAGTTATTTGATCATTTATTGTATATTTGTGATTTTTCTGCGCATCACTAGAATATACCCTTAAAAGGATTGTAAAGAGGTTTTCTAAACTTTTTATGTGTATCAGGGACACTGATAGCATCAATTTACGCCATTCCAATTTCCATTCTGACGTCTGTGGTTCTTGCAATTAGAAAGCCACTATATTTGTGTTCTATTCCAAAAGTTCACTATTTCAATTTATTTTTTCAGACAAAACCTCTTTTTGATTTCCAAGATTCTATAGACAGTGAACAAAGTGAGATCTCCAAATATGGAAATTATGTGTAAGTCCTGAATTTTATTGTATATCAGTAACATTCTTTTTGCCCTTTTTTTTTTAAAAGATTTTTTTCTGTTATCATCTTGCCGCTGTTTAAACCAAACCAGACAAGTTCCAATTATTATATTCACCGTCAGCGGATTCTAGAAACGCAAACAAAAATGTTCATGAGAAATGTTTGTGATATCCAACGTTTGATTTTACGAAAATATTCGCCTCTCAAATAATTCTTTATGTGTCGTATGCGTTTAAGACAACTGTTCATCAATAAAATATTTTTTATGGACGGTGCCATTACCGTATATTTCCGAATATAATGCGCACCCATGTATAATGCGCACCCCTTCCTTTTGTGATTTTCCCTGATGCAGGCGTATTTTTCTAGTTTTAATTTAGATTCTAATTTTTAAAATGAGCTGGCGACTATACTCCTTTAAAGGGATATATGTTCACTAACTGTTCGAGTAAAAAACTTTAAATCTCAGAACCTGAAATTTTTTAATTAACCTAATCCATTTTAATGTTCCAAACTCTCCCTCAAAATATAAGCCTTCAAATCCCTGTGTATCCATAAATATCAGCGTTTGAAAGTCAAAAATACAACTCGTCGTTTAGTAAGACTATGACTTATACATAATTATACAGAAAATGAAAGATAACTGTTAAGGTATAGATATAATTGAAGGAATTGTGCGATTTTTGGGCAGTTCCAGTAAATCTGAAGGCTATTTACATAAATTCAAGACCCAAATCGATCCTAAAAAATGCTGAACAGTCCCCTTTAATATATTTTGTTATAATATTGTAGATGGTATGCTGGTATCAGTATTAGTTGTTTGTTACTATTAATAGTACTATTCTACTATCTGGGAGTACTGTTCGGTATGTGTGGCGAGAGACCAGGGCACGGGGCAGCTTGCTGTAATACAAGTGTAGGAGGCAACTTCTTAATGGCGTAAGTCAATTTCTATCACCTTTTCTTCCAATCTGACAAAGCTAGAGCTTCATATCTAACTTTAGGGGTCAACTGAAAGTTGATACCATTGGAAAGGTCATGTAGGGCCTTAAATGTCACTTTTTTATATATTGTAGATTTGTATTTCATAAAATAAACTACTTTTGTCACTCTAAGAAGGTGTCATTATACGCCTTCATCTCTCTATGAGGACGTATATTGTTGGCACCCCCCGTCCGTGCACCCGTCCGCTTGCTCGTAAACGCTCTATAAACTAGAGAAATTTTGGGACAGTTTGATAAACGTTTCCTTATGATTTTAATTTTTGTATATTATATGTTTCTAAATCTTAATAATTGAATATTATATTTTTGTATTTTCATTTTTGTATGTTTCATTTTTGTATGTTTCATTTTTTATATATTTTCAGTGGTGTTGCCTTCTCCTTTATATTCTCTTGGTTATTAATGATAATATGTTTGATATTGTTTCTGGTGGGAGGTGTGGTATATACTGAAGCTTGTCGATATTTTGTTACTCATAATCCAACTGATTTACAGGTAATTATTTGCCCTTTTATATTTTTTAGTGGGTACCGGGTTGAAAAAGTTTTACGAATCTTGGAGATGACCTAAAAAAAGGTATCTATTTGTTCAGATGGGACAATAAACCAAGACCCTGTACAATAAGAAAGTGCTTGTTAAAGATCCCAAACAAATTTATTTTGAAAAAGATTAATCTATTATGCTTACCCGTGCATTATAGAAAATCACTTTTTTTTTTTCAGCCTTTTGAAAATCTGATATTTAAAAACCTGGACTTCACCAAGAATTTATTCAACGATTCCGACGCTAATTTTAGTATTGTTCAAACATTGAAGTAAGTCATTTATTCATTCATTCATTAATCTTTAGTTCATTCATTCATTCGTTAGTTCATTCATTCATCCTTCCATTTTATAGTTGTAAGATTTCAAGTATCAGACATGACCAAATAGACAGACTGTTATGTTTTTAATCAACAACAAAATCCAATTTCTACATTCAATTCCACTAAAATTAAACGTTTTATTACGTCACTATCACAGAAGCTGTTTCAAAAACCTTTGTGATAGTGGTATTACAAGACGCTTAGTTGAAGTGAAATTGCTGGAACCACAGACGTCTGATTGACAATTTGAATGATGTAAATCGATACTATCAGTGTCTCTAATACACATACAAAGTTTGAAAAAATCACTTTACAACCACTTTAATAAAATGACAAATTTTTCTTCTAGGAATTGTCAAGAAGATCAAGCTATCTATACAGCTCTACAGTTAGATAAAATCTTAAACATTGATAACTATCTCAATATATCAGTATGTATTCTAATCTTTTAATTTATGCGCATAAATTAATATTGTATGCATAGTTGATATGATATGTGTCATTCTACAAGACAAAAACTTGAGGCCTTGTGTAATATTGGCTGTACACTTTAAAGATATCAACAGTTGGAAATCGAAAAAGAATAGGCTAATCTTTCTATCATGGCAAAATTTTCCTCATTGCACACTGCATGAAATGCAAGACTTCATAAACCCAAATAGATGAAAACAGTTGGATGTTGAACTTCATTGTACTGTGCCTATTTGAATTCCAAATAGAGTAAGCTAATCCTTACAAAATTTCCCTTATTGTGCACAACAAACCATTCCTGAAGTGCAGAGTTTAAAATCCATTTTCTTTGTATATATATTAAGAAATTGACAAGATTGTCGATTCTACCGTCAATTTCAATAGACTCATGCTGCTATTTTTTCAAAATTTCCTTCATTGCACACTGCATGACGTTGCCCAACAACTAGAAAAGTCTGATGTAAAACTCCATTGAATTGTGTATTTAGACGCTTGATTAAGAAATAGACAAGATCCAATTTCAATAAACTCATGCTGCTATTTTTACAAAATTTCCTTCATTGCACACTTATGACATTGAATTCTGATGTAAAACTCCATTTGATTTGTATTCTTCAGACTCTTGATAAAGAAATAGATAAGATTGCCGGTTCAACCGTTGATTTCAACAACATCACCATTTTGACGCCACAATTACGAGACCAAATTAATGAATTCGGAAACGCTGGTCTGAAAAATATTAATTACACCTCTTTTGATGAACAGGTAAGATAAAGGGGGAGGGTTGTAGTTAAATCTGAAAAAGTGCTAAAACTCAGTTGACATCATATTTTGATAGGTCAAGTAAACAAAATGGTGGTCATGAGTTATGATCACAGTCAGAGTGTGAAAGTATGGTGATTTTGAAAAACAGTCTCTTCTGAAATGATTGTTATCAAGGGCAAATCTATGGTGGATGGTGCCACAGTTGCAAGCCACTTCAGAATGCCCCCCCCCCCCCCCTTTAAGAAAAATGTAAAAATGACATTGATTTGGAGCGTTCTGAAAGATATTTCAAGATTGGAGTTTGCAGTCAATACTTCTTACTTTGATTTTCATCTGATTGAGTATTAGGCCTATTCTTCACAAAATGGTTCTTATCAATCAAATTTGGGTGGGGGAGGGGGGGGGGGGTTGGGGGTTGGGGAATGTCGAGAGCTTTTGGGATATAGCAGGGTTTCTATCAGGAAACTGTGGGGTGAAAATATAATTGTACGAGGGTCAAAGACAACCATGAAGGAGGCGGAGTGTAACATTAACTAACATTTTTGTTGGGGAATATTTTTTTCAACACCCCCAAGTCAAGATTTTATATGAACGCCCCTGGCAGCCTGCTGAAGATCTCATAAGTTTGTTATTTTTTGATGTAACCTAAATTTCAGGTTTAATTTTAATCATTAATAATTTTATTAAACTTTGTATTTTAGATGAAAAAAGTGGGTATTATATTAGTTAGGGCATGAATCAAGCATGTTGATATTCTATGTTTAGATCGCATCAAAATAGAAAAGTCCAAGTCTGCTCTACTAGAAATATCTTCATGAATTTAGAGCAAATTGCTGTGGTATTTGGAATGAAACTCATTTTAACCCATTGATTGATTTGATTGAAGTTATTAGATTGTGAAATTTCATTAATTCATTCATTCAGGAAATCATTCATTCACACATTCATTCATTTCATTCATTTCATTCATCTCATTCATTTCATTCATTTCATTCATTACTCATTTCATTCATTTCATTCATTTCATTCATTTCATTCATTTCATTCATTACTCTATTCATTACTTCATTCATTCATTCATTCTTTCATTCAAAAAATCAATCATTAATTCATTCATTCAAAAAATCAATCATTCATTCATTCATTCATTCATTACTTCATTCTTACATTTCATTCATTCATTTTGTTCATTACTTCATTCTTACATTTCATTCATTCATTGATTCATTCATTCATTCATTTATTTATTTCAATCAGTTATTCATTTATTCATTCATTCATTCATTTCGTCAATTACTTCATTCAAGAAATAAATTTATCCTATGTCTTATGCCAGTAAGAAAGAATGTGTAATGTTTTGTTCTATTTAAAGTTAATTTCCCCTCTGAATGAAAAATTCCTTTCTCTCCCTTCTAGTTTGATTAAAATATAAACGTCTCTTAATCTTTTAGGTTTTATCATTTGAGAGCATAGCTGTAGGAGACAGGGGGGCAAATATTATGTTTTCGGGCAAAAAATCCCCAAAATTGGGCAAAATATCATTAAAATTCGGGCAATATGTCGGCCTGCCCCCCTGTTTAGTCGTAGGCCCCTACGGCTATGTTTGAGAAATTTTGAGAGTATGCTTTAATTGTCAGAAGTATTTTAAATATTAAGTGCTAACTGTAAGCTATAAAGAGCATGTTTCAAAGATTTGTCCCAAACAGTCTTTTGCATTATTTTTTTAAGAAAAGCCAAACATTTAAACAGAAATGACCATCTATTTAAGATTAAATTAAGCTCATTTGTAAGGCTTTTTAATGGATTATATCTTTACATCCCAGCAATTTGTCAAGCATGTGTTTTAGGATTATGTTTTTTATCCTTTAAATAGCCCCTACTCTGCATGAATGTTAGTTATCTTTAAATGTGACCTTCTATAAGTGTCTAAATTTTTGATCTGCAAGTTGATGATTTAAAGAAATAAAGGGAGATAATCTTCTGATAAATCGCTTATGAACTGTTAAAGGGGTTGTAAAGTAATTTTCTAAACTTTGTATGAGTATCGGGGACACTGGTAGCATAAATTTGCCCCATTCCAATTTCCATTCCGACGTCTGTGGTTCTTGCAATTCCACTAAAACTAACGCGTTTTATGACGTCACTGACGGTGATCTGCATAGATATCAATAGTAGCTTCCAGTAGATCAGTAGATCACTGTCAGTGACGTCATAAAACGCGTTAGTTTTAGTGAAATTTCAAGAGCCACAGACGTCAGAATGGAAATTGGAATGGCGCAATTGATGCTATCAGTGTCCCTGATACACATACAAAGTTTAGAAATGCACTTTACAATCCCTATAAATATATCCCTATTAAATTGATATACCTTGATATCACCTTCATATTATTAAGTTATGTTATTAATATAGTTCAGACAGGGTTTTGATGAAGATGTATTTATATATGGATACTTACTGCTTTTAGTTCATTTATATAGAAGGGCGAATCATATTGAGATTATAAGGGATTAAGCAAGACTTTGGGAGAGGGTAGGCTTAACTGTAGAGATGCATGCAGGTAGAAAGTGATATATCAGCAGAAATCGGGCTTTAATGAAAATATATTATTTATTGAAATTGCTTTTAGCTTAAAATTGTTCGGTTATTGATCTCTTTAGAAAAGTATTCATTCGAAACACCTGATGGCACTTATCGGTGGAGGAGTTCACTACTACACAACTATTACTCTTGATTTTGCCATTCTTTGTATCAGATTTTTGACCGACAGAAATGTTTGGAAGAGATTTGGATTAATAAATGAAAAAGTGAAAACCCAGACGTTGGATTAAATAGTATTTTTAGATAAACGATCTAGGTCAATTTTTATTTGTGATGACAAGATTCTGTGTACAGTGTAGGATTATTCGATACATTCAGGGCTTAAGTTTACATGTATAAATCCCCAGAGAGCTCTAAATTGATTAAAATACTGATGATGCCGACTTGTCAGGAACTCTCTGCTCCTCGAATACTGGATGTATCCAAATTAAAGGGATTGTAAAGTGGTTATCTAAACTATGTATGTGTATTGGGGACACTGATAGCATGACCTCACTACCAGAAATAGATAGTAGCTTCCGGTAGATCACTATTAGTGACGTCATAAAACGCGTTAGTTCTAGTGGAATTGCCAGAACCACAGACGTCGGAATAAAAATTAGAATACCGGTAGCAGAAATCAGTGTCACCGATACACATACAAAGTTTAGAAAACCTCTTTACAATCCTTTAACTCAGCGGCAGCTTCCTAAAGTGTTGCTGAAATGACAGGTTATCTAACCACCAACCAATAGCCCACTATTGAATCTGACTTGATTTTTTTGTGTTTTTTTGTAGATCAATAAGAACCTCACGGCCATAGATTTAAAAAATCTAGCGGCAAGAATAGAAAACCTAGCAGCAAGTCAAAGTAATGTAAGCATACCCTGTCTTCTTAACAGCATCTTCATTTTTTTAAAATAAAACTAGACATACATTTTTGATTATGTAGACTCTCTGAAATGGAAGGATAGACGATGAATCGAGTGGCGTTACTAGACAATTTAATTTTTGAAGGGCAAAAAGGAACATGAACTCGAAATGGGAGGAAAGAGGTGCTGCTAAGACACTTTAAGCTCGGTGCTTGCTCATTCAAAGGGTGTCTTAGAAAAAAAGTTCCCTGTAAGAGGATGATTTTTTTTTTTAATTTCAAGACTGAATGCTTTTGTTTTGCATTTTTACATCCGTCAAATGCTAGAATTTTAATATGGAATTTACACAATCAAATATTTTCTTTTTATGAACTCAAAATTTTGTAAAATGCATTATTACGACGTACATGTATTTATATTTGTGTTTGCAGCAGCCAACGAAGGACAAGTTACAAGGTTTCGCTGATAGATTAAAACGAATGGACACGGAACTCGTTGTTCCCATGGAAACCGATGTGGTAAGTTGAGTGTAATTTCATTATTTGGAATTTGGTTCCTTTTATGGAAAGTGGCAAAAGTCCCTTTTGCTACAGATCAGATTATGCATTGTCCTGCCCAAATTTTCCTCATTGCACACTGCATGAAGTTAACCTGTTCTCAGTAGCTCAAATAGTTGCAGAAAAGTAGGAAATTGAACCCTATTTCGCTTTTGGAAAGTTTCAAAAGTCTCATAGTCATAGTTGCCAATAATAAGCTATAAATAAGAAAGATGTAAAAGTCATCTTCAATCATTATATTAATAAAAAGTAGAGTAGCCGATCAAGAAACGTCAAAAAATCGTTTTGTTTATCCAGACTGTTCATACACAGATTAATTAAAACTCTTAATTAAAAATATAATAATATGATTGAAAATACATAGAAGATTATTCGCAACACAAAATATGATGAAGTTTGCTAGTTCTTTACAAACATGACGTCATTTGCTTGGATACGATGAAATGGTGGTAGTTATGTTTGAGAGTTTGGTTCTCGATCAGGCTGCGAAAGTCTGATGACCTTGAATAAGTCATCTTAACTCTTGTTACCTTTGTAAAATATAGATGTTTCTTTCTTTTTCTTTCTTGAAATTGACATTTGATGAGGAAACCAATCTTTAAACTCCATTTTATTATTTTTTCAGACCAAATTGAAAGGAAATTTGAATAATTTAAAGGCCAACTCAGATGTTAAGGTGAGTATTTGTTCAAAAGTTACAAAAAATCCCAGCACAGCCCAAAAATGACTCTGGCCCCTTGTTTCAAGTTTTCAAATTCCTTTTCACTGATTTCTTTCACGCTTAGTGCAGTCAGTCTGCCTTGACAATGCTGTGGTCCCTAATCAGTCTCCTCCAACTCCACTCGTATCTACTTCGGAACTAGACTATAGTGGCTAGAAAACCTCGTACACTATACAGTAGTAGCCATATTGAATGAATTACAGCTCAGCCAATCACAAATATTCTTCAAAGAGTGTCTCCTTCTTTTGCAGTAAAAACAGTCAATCAAAATTAATCGCCAAACAAGAGTTATCTTCCCTTGTCCTTTTACCGGGCAAGATAGCCACCTATCATTGCCATTGTGCCAAATTGTATTATTGAAGTATGGTTATACAATTATTGCTCAAGATTTTGCCATGATTTGGATGAGATTGTGATTAACTTGCATAATTATCTGATTAAGCTTGCCCCTATTTAAGTTTTCAAGAACGATGCCACTGCTTTCCACAGCTTGTAACAATATTTTCGAGAAAATCTGACATTTTGATTCTATTCCAGAATGAAACTGAGGCTCTTATCGATGGTCTAGAAACATCACAGAATAGATTTAATACTGAAGGAGTAGGAGAAGTCAACAGAGTAAGTAAAGGTCACATGTACTGATATTGCCAGCTGTAAATGGGTACGGATAATTCAGGAAAGATCAATGCCAAGAGATTTGGCCAAGGTCCAGCTGGGAGAAAGGATCCTCATAAGTTGTTATCCTTGTAAAATATAGATGTTTCTTTCTTTTTCTTTTTTTATAACTGAGTCTAATTGAAAATTGCATCAACTTATATGTTCCTAATTTGAAGTTGTGATATTTTGTTTTTGATAAATATTTTGTTTTTGTAGATGCTGGGAACAGTGGCCAATGATATAAAACATACTTTGGGTAACGAGACAGCAAAAATAAAAACTATGGTAAGAACATGATTATGTAGGGAATGTCAAAATAGAATAATGCATCATGAAAAAATCATATCGAGAATTTACATTTTATGCCAAGAAATACATAGTATATATCAAAATGTTAAATTATATAGCCTACTTAGACATTTTATACAAAGAAATTCATAAAATATACCAAGAATTTTGAGAATGTATCAAGACTATAAGTTAGGTCTCTGAACTTTTATTTTCATTCTTTTAAAAGAAGGTTTAAGTTGCTGTCCGGGCAAAATGTCTCTCATTGCACACTGCATAGTGTTTGCTTTTCCTCATGATAGGTGCAAAAAGGGTGGGATAAAACTCCATTTTTTTTTTTATCAAGAACTATATTTAATTTTCATTCCTAAAAGTTAATTTGACAATAAAAAAAACACAAGATATCTATTTTCCAAGTAATATTTTAAACTCTCTCAAGACATTGAACAATATTTATTGTAGGTGAAAGAAGATGCTGGTAAATGCCGTCCTCTATATGACTCTATTTATTTATTTACTGATGCTGTATGTGTCGTCGTTTTATATCCTATGGTAAGAAATCTTTTATCTTAAATGGAGACGTGTATTATGAAATACAACTCTTCAAAACTTCAAATCCAATTACTATAGCCGTGTTTACACTACCTTAAAAATTGGCTCGCTTGAAGTGAACCGGGCTCGACCCGGGCCAGGCCCGCCTGACAGGTACCGTTTACACAGCGCTGTTTTCACCGGGCCAGAATGGTGAGACATCAAGTACACACCGCCTGCGCATGCCATAAACAAAGCGATGATTTTGAAGTCGTAGGTAATATTTTGCCACATTCAAACCTCAAACGATTCTTTAAATGCTTTAATTTTGTTTTCGAGATACACAATAATAAAAGTTCGTTTGCATGCCTACTTAACCTACCATGCTATTGCAAATGAGGTAGTTTATTACGACAATAGTTTCTGCGAATGAAGTCACATGGTCAATGTCATCATCGCGCATGCGCATAACTCCCCAGGTAAGTGGGATCGGCCAAGTGGCGCGTTTACACTGCACAAATATTTGCTGAGCCGGGCTCGGTCCGGGTCGAGCTCACCTCTACTTGCCGGGCTCGGCCCACTTGAAATTAGAACCGGGCCGAGCTCGCTCAACCCGTTTACACTACCACTTTTTTTGCCGAGCCGGGCTGGGTCCGGACTCGGCCCGGATAATTATTGGCTGTGTAAACGCGACTTATGAAGAGATAGTAGCCAGTAGCTAGTTTTTTAGTTCATACTTTACTATTTGTAGTAGAAGTATTCGTTTGAACATAAATTGTTATGGTATATGCTGGAAATCAGGTATTAGAAGCCTGTATTTCTTGCGCGCACACTCATATAGGGTACCCATCGTAACTTCCGCGGGAGAAAAGGAGCGGAAAATACGATTGCACACTGCATTGTTTGTCATTGAGAAGGACCCTTTCTGGTCTCCTTTTAATTTTTGTGTTCTTTTGCTTGATATATTAAAGGGATTAGTCCAGAAACGTAGCCACATCAACTTTCATTATATCGACTTTTTACCTACTGTTTGCACTTTGTCGTGTGATTTATTTTTTCCTTTGTATTTTTAGAATGGTTTTTGGTTCAGTATGGGCTGGTGTCTATTTTTCTTCATTCCCAGTATAATATTTGCCGTTAAACTGAGTACGCTATATCACAGGGAGGAGGAGTATGTGGAAGAGAAGGGCTTCGACGATCCGTAAGTTACGAGATTTTTTATCACATTTTTTGGGCATTGGTTTTGAATTTGCTCTGTAACATTTTAATGCTTTAGTCTTTAGAGAGTAGAAGAACTTTTTGAACCATTTAACTCAAGAAAAATGTTTTCTAATGCACAATTTATGGTGATTTTCAATTTTAGTCTTTAATAATTTGATTAAAATACAATTCAAAATTTTTGGTCATGTTTTTTTCTAAAAATAATTTCTCTTATTTAATGAAATTATAAATTTTGATGAGAATCCAAACAATATTTAGATTTTTAGTTTGTATTTTAATGGAATTATTTTCATTTTTCTAGAAACTAGGATTTAGGGTTTTACTCATTTGAGTAATTTTTACTAAATTTGGATCTTTTTAGGGTTTTTACTATGCTTTCTTTTATGTAAAAGTAGATTTTTTAGACCAATGTTTCTCAATGTGGATGTATATTGTCTGCACCCGTTAGCCTATCCATCTGATTTTCTGTCTGTCCGTCTTTCGCATCACATTTACTGTGGAATTAACTGATTTTGATGAAACTTGATTTCTGTATATAAAAAGTTTTTTAGATCTTTTAAACAAAATTTAAATCAATATTAGTGATTGACCAATCAGCCACACCAACTCTCAAATCATCTTAAGTTCAGTTTTTTGAGAATAAGACAAAATTAACTGAACATTTCTGGCTTTACCGGCCATATGTTGTACATTTGATTAACTTTATGAAACTTTGTGAGAATTTCTGGTTTTACCAACAGCAAGCTGAAGTGGGCGTATATCGACTAGTCCGCTATTTTGCAATTTATTATCATTGGTGGCACATCTTTATTTACAGAAATTTTTCTATGTACGCTGGTCCTAATCCAGACACAATCCCCCTAACAAGGTAATAATTAGACTTTTTACTACCATCCTCTTGTTGTCTTGGTTTCATGTCGAGCTAGATATTTTTTCACAAATCATAATGTTAAAGGCTCACGCACACAAAGAGAATTTGACGTGCGCCATTGGCTCCCTAGACTACTCCCTGTACACGATGCACCTTTTTCTCAGCGAGGTCAAATCAGTCAGAGGTCGTGTCAAAGGTCAGGACATAACAAGTCAAGATGACAGATTTTTTTGAATGGGGCTATGCCTATCACTTCGTCTGAGAAAATAGCTCACGTATCCCGCACACGGTGTGCCATTTGTCACACGTTGTCAGAAATATTGTACACAATACCAAAAATAACCTGCACATGATGCGCTAATAGTTGAGCGTAATTGGCGCGCGCCTTTTTCTCTCCGTGTGCGGTGCCCTAACATGAGTGATCTACTGTATTTTGTAGGTAGTGTCTAGTTTCAATATCTATGTACACTACCTAAAAATAAATATGATAACTTGTGTTCATGTTTTCAATTAAACCTAAAAATGAAAAAATATCTTAGCTCGACTATAATTACATCCATTTCTTTATACAATACCACACAAGGCTGTATATTAATACATTAGAGGATGTAATCCTGGGCCCAGTTTCACAAAATTTTAACTAAGATAAAATCCCGATTTTAAGAAATACAGTAATCTGATTGGTTAATAAATCAACATTTACAATCGATTTTAGTGATTGAGCAATCAGATTATTGGAACACTCAAATCATCTTAAGTCTTAAGTTAGGATTTTGTGAAACTTGCCCCAGGAAAAATTATTAACTTGTGTGCAGTATAAAGAAATGGATTTGGGCGTATTGTCAGAAACATCATAATTTTACGATTATTTTAACCCTTTGAGCAGTGAGTTTAATTATGACGTCATACTGTAGGGAGTGACTTAATTTGACGTTAATGACGTTATAACATGCGTCACATTAGCAACATATATGTCACTCTGCTCCTTTCATCTGTGACATCATATGTGTTGTTTCACTCATCAAAGGGTTAAAAATCATTGATTTCAGGATTCTTACAACGTACTTAAAATTTATGAAATCTGATTGGCTGATATCCACACAGTCACTATATCAACCAATCACATTTCTGATATAATGAGATTATCGTAGGTTATGATGTTTCAGACAATAGACCCTGTGGGTATCAAATTTTGGTCGAAATCATCCCTTTATCTCACTCATTACTCTGTTTGTATCAGTTTTTGTTTTCACAAGGCTGGAAATAATGTGTTAGGCACTTAGGCAATGCTTAGCAGTGAACGATAGTAACTGAAAATATACCAGGGTGGAAGAGTTCATTGATGATTTAAGGGGTAACAACTAAACAAAGTCATGCATGCACATCCTGGTTGTTTTCAAGCATGAACATTTTATTAATTTTGGATAGATAATCATGGCAATGGGCACAAAATATTCTTGACATATTTAGTTGTAAATAGCATTTATTCCAATCAAAATGGACCCTTCTTTTTTCAATGATTGTCAAAGATGTTATTGCCAATTAAGGTTGATTCACACATCTGCACACCCTGGAGTGGACAAAGTGGAAAGAATAAGCATGGGTGATATCAATCTAATTAAAATTAGATTACATTTCGTTTCGGTTATTTTTTGATTGTCAACTCCATGTAATCTAAAGACTTGTATAAGGAGGTCATCTTCTGGTTACGAATAAGCTATTTATAGCACGTGCCGCCTCTCTGCCAATCAGAACACCGTTTATATTTGAAAATTTTGTATTGCGTCATAATTTTCCCACAATGCATATCAATGCATAGACCCGCGATCTTGAAGGTAGTTTTTTATTGGCTGAAATTTTTGTCACTTGAAGATGACCTCCTTATACAAGTCTTTAGATTACATGGAGTCGTCAATCAAAAAATAACCGAAACGAAATTTAATATAATTTTAATTAGATTGGGGTGATATAGTCTCAATTTTCATTCACTCTACCCCCCCAAAAAAGTGATCCGTGCAAATTTATAACTTAAAAGGCACGTGGACATGAACAAATTTGCCTGGATGTGCATAATTCTGTTTGACCTATTTAAGACTGGCACATTATTCTCAGCCTCCATTGTTACCATGACTACATGTATTATGTTGGATTCTTGTTTGTTTGTGGTTATTCTATGCATGAAATCTTATTTCTGTTCATCCCCTTCTTTCATTAGTTAAAACTTTGTTCTGGTATTTTCTGTTCTTATCATAGGCATAAGGGGTAGGGCAATGAAGAGGGAGGGGTAGGGGATTCCTATTTTCAATTTTTGACTCCAGTCTCCCATGATAATCAGCTTTGATTATTTTTTCTCATTAAATTCTAAACTCCAGGCCCCTGTTTATCAAAAAATCTTGTGGTAAATTTTGCTGCAAGTTCAGCATTTTGCAATGAATAATTCCACACTTAGACAATTTTTAATCGTAAGACTTTTTCAGAAATAGGAGCCTAACTCTTTTACTCTCTTGGTACCTTAGGATGAGGAAATGGGAGGGAGGAGGAGGAGGAGGAGGAGGAGGGGATTGTGGGGGGCAGGGTTGTTTCTGGGGTCTTATGCCTATGATTCTTTGGTTTATGTCCTTAAAGTAGCATTTCTTGTTTAATCTCTTCATTAGAAGCTATTTAATTTCAATTCTAATTATTGGACTTTAGTAAATTCTCTATCTTAAATTCTTAGTTATTAAACTTTAGTAGTTTCTCTCAGTTATGTTCTGTACAACTTTATTTCTAGATCGCCTTTATCTTTTAAACTCTTAGTAGTTTATTTCATTTTAATCTAGACTTTTTAGAATTTCATTTTTAGATCTTTGTGGACCTTTCTGAATATAAGTAGTTTAGATTAGATTCTGGTTTTACTTTCAAATGATTTTTTCTTTGTATCTTTATACATTATCAGGGGGTTGTTGTCAGAAACATTCTTAGTTATAATTCTGTTCACTATTATCTAAGGCGCTTGAGTTTCACAAACCTTTGATACAGCTGATGTATTCAGTTGGCGAACAATTTAATCAAAATAATGTTCGAAAGTAAACAAGAAAGAAACAAACATCTATATTTTACAAGGATAACAACTTAGATTCCGTGAAGTTCCTTTCTCCCAGCTTATTAATCGGATGAGATTTAGTTTCAATATCAGATTCAACAAAGAAAGAAACGTTTATTCTACAAGGATAATAACTTAGGTTCCGTGAGGATCCTATCTCCCAGCTGGTCCTTGGCCAAACCTCTTGGCAGTGAACTTTACCAGATTATCCGTACCCAAAGTGCACAAGATGATCAGGTTTATAGCTTTACCTATTTTGTCGTTTACTGTTAAAATCCACAAAAGTTCAAAAGAACAAAATTGGTATCAAGTTTTGTGGTAAAGTGAATTTGTAAATTGAGCGCAAATATTTAATTCCAACAATCGATATTGGTTTCATATTATGTGGAAAAGGGAACTTGTATATCCGACTAGCCACAAAAATTGAACTCATGAATGGTAAAGTTTTCATTAGGAGAATTAAGAATGTTTCTGACACCAACTTCCTGACAAATAGATCTGAAAAATATTCAAATAACCTGATTTTGATTGTCTTGTAATTTTTATTGCCTGATTTTAATAATTGGTTTTAAGTTATGTTTCTTAATTTTTTTTGGTATATTGGAGACACTGATAGCATATATTTGGTGCATTCAAATTTTCAGTCGAACCTCTATGGCTCTTGCAATTCCACTACAACTTAGCCTTTTTACAACATAACGATCAATAAAGCTGAAAATTGGAATTGTGCAAATTGATGCTATCAGTGTCCCCGAAACACAAAAAAAGTATTAAAAACTTCTTTTTACAATCACTATATTAACATCTAGTATTTGTCTTGCATCATGGTGGATTGGATATGCCCCTGCCCCAGCCCCAGCCCCTGTTAATTTGACTAACGAATGTTTTTCCCTTATGTGATTAGACTGCATTGGGTTTGTGAAACTAACTCATTTAAGGGAGAAGGCCTATGGATTTTGGGGGAGGGGAGGGTCTAGGATTGTGGGGAGTGCAGACAAAGCTAAAAAAACAAATTTGTTTATCTTTGAAAGTCCAGTATTGTTTGGCTTTTATTAGAAGGGGCTTGAATCAAAAAAACAAAATTCAATTTATAAGAGAAGCATGGGCTTAGGGTGTTAAGGGGCTTAAAATCTATCTCAGTCAAGAAATAAGTCTTTGGGTGAGAGGGAAGGGGAGGGAGTTTAGAATCGTCAAGATTTTGGTTGGAAGATTCTTGGAGCTTGAAAAAAAAAAATGTAGTTTTCATATACTGTAAGGCTAGAAATTAATGCGTCAACAAATTAATGCGACATGGGGTATACAGACTAAAATGCGAGTACAAATTAATGCGATCCGCGATAGGTGTCGCATTTTTTAATATCATAAAAAAGAAAATGGAAGTTTGACGGCTAGTGCTGTATTCACCTCTAATCTTATCAATTAAGGGTTCTTTTCATTAAAACTCAAGCCATGATCAACGAGTTTGATTACTAATCAGCTTCAAATTTAGAGATTACCTAATTACTTAATCCAGCCCGGTCTCAATTTAAATACTTGACCTATATTATACCATTTGTCCATATAATTCACTTGGAAATATGTATTTTAAAATGCGGATACAAATTAATGCGATCGCGGATAGGTCGCATTAATTTCTATCTCGCAATAATTTGTAGCCTTACAGTATCTCATATTTCATATATGTATGTCCTAAAAAGATTCTACTGACACATCCTGAAAAAACTGGGGAAGGAGCTCCTTTATTCCATCCAGGCTACCCTTTCATTTAACATATTTTGTCTGAAATAATATTTATACTGCTTTAATATTTGCTTTAAAGCACTACTACAGGTCCGCAGCATGGAAACGGTTATGGAGCTCATAATACTGGTTACCGTGACGATGGCTTTAGGGGAAAATCGTCCAATGGATATCCAACGCATGCTGAAGGCCCTCCCGGCTACGATGATCGTTATAATAGAGGTACACAAGAACCCCAAGTGGAGGGGAATGATACTAGTATCGGTGACGGGGTCCCGTATTATTATTTCCCACCCTCTAACGAAACCCCGCTTCCTGCTTATAGCCCTCAAAAATACTAACACAAACTTCTGTAAGTAATATAGCTCAGTAGTTTACTAACTTGATGTAACCATATTTTTTTAGACTAAATAATTTTGTGTTGGATTAATCATTTCGTGTTCCATAAACCATATTTTCTGAGACACAATATATTCGTGTTGGATTAATCATTTCGTGTTCCATAAACCATATTTTCTGAGATAATATTTCTGTGTTGGATTAATCATTTCGTGTTCCATAAACCATATTTTCTTAAACACAATAATTTCGTGTTGGATTAATCATTTCGTGTTACATAAACCATATTTTCTAAGACACAACAGTTTTGTGTTGGATTAACCATTTCGTGTTCCATAAACCATAATTTCTGAGACACAATAATTTTGTGTGTCTGGTTAATCATTTTGTGTTCCATAAACCATATTTTCTTAGTCTCAATAATTTTGTGTGTCCGATTATTAATCATTTCGTGTTCCATAATCCATATTCTTTTATTTTTTCATTTTTAACATTCATTCTAGGCCTTAACTTAACTTAACTAACGAATAATTCATATTTTCTTGTCATCTGATTGGTCAATTACTAAAAATAGATTTTAGATTAGGTATTCAGTTAGATGATTGATTTTCTTAAAATTTGAATTTTTTAAGTTTTATTTTAAAGTTTTTTCAAGAATTACGCTTTCAGTTTTGTAAATGTTTAGGATTTGTATATCACAAGAAATTTTATTCTTTTATGGAAACGTTAAACTTGTATAAAACTCACTTCTTTGTAGAACATTTATATAAAGGTCATTCTCGGTCACCTTCTCAAAAAATATTGAAAAAAATCACAGGTAGTCCTGTAGTAAATCTCAAATATTAAATCTGTATCTCAAAATTATTGATACCACAGCCCCTAGAAATTTAAGAACAACATTTCATTTTTTTTGCAAACAAGCCTCTTGGAGAACTTTCCATCATGAATACAGAATACCTCTCATATATATTTCATATATGTCTCATATATATATCTCTGTACATATACCAGTAGTACAGCTAAGAGAGTGACCTAGGAAATTTTTCTTAAAATGAGTGATTTTTAGATGGAATGACGCATAAGGTATTTGTAATATAATTTTAGTACCATGGCTTATTCCACTTGGAGAAATGACGTGAATCTTTCCAATTCTGAATACCAGAAATTATTGAGGATATCCCTGAAAAACCCATTGCCAGTGGTTCCTGCGAGTCCCAGAGACATAACAATGATACCGCTATTACAATCCAACCAAGACAGACCGAGATAGGACAACAGCGTTTGAAACTGTTAAAACGAAATGAAATATGGTTAGAGAATATTTTCATTGTCGATATAGTCAGTGCTTAAAAAGAAATATGGTTACATCAAGTTATATATTTACTAATATTGGCAGTTCAAATTTTATTTCTTAAATTTTCACTCCAAAATTTTTATATTGACAATAAGTCTCACGCCTTGTTCTTGAAAAAACTTTACTTCGGATTTTAGTGTTCTAGTCATCTGATTGGTCAGTCACTAATTCAATTTTGAATTCAGTTTTATTATCCAATCAGATTACTGTATTTCTTAAAATCTGGATTTTATCTAAGTTAAGTTTTTGAGAATAAGGCCCTTTTGTAGAAAAAATTTTTTTTTTTTTGGGGGTTAATATCATAATTATTTTGGGAATTGATCATTCCAAATAGTTTGGCCAATTTTTTGTTGAATTTGCTCTATCCAAAGACAAAAATATGCCCAACAGAAATTGTTCTGATCAAACCACTAAAAGTGAAAGGGGAGAAAATTTGAACTGTCACATTGCATTGACTAATGCTTGCTATCCAATGCTTTATTTTACTAACCCATTGCATGTTTTTTATAAAACTAATATAATAGATCTAATTATTTGGCTTGTGAATAAATTAATCAGCTATGTCTGACAAGGGAAGTTTAAATGTCTGGTAATGACCAAAGTCTGCTGGACAATCAATATAGTAATCCCTTGCGAAGTTGACACGCCATTAAGATCCAGTCGTCATTCAGATCCCAGTTGCCATTCGGATCCAGTCGCAGTATAGATTTCTATCTACTTCCTTTGTAAGAAAAATCTGTAGGAGGGTATGATTTCTGTATGTTTTTGTCAAAAGATGAGTAGTTATATTTAAAAAAGTGAAGCATTTTAAGATATTTTAAAAATTCCAAATTTCTTTTAAAGACAGCTAAATAGGATTGGTAAGTTTTAATAAAAACATGGGATCAGAACTTTTTTTTACAATCAGAATTTTGTTCACACAAGAAGGAAGTTATCCAGAGCAGTGTCGTTTCTAAGAATTTTTACGTAGGGGGATGGGGCTAGTTGAGGCCAAATAATTGTAATGGGGGCTACCAGCACATACCATCTGTATGTAACGTTATATGAAATTTCAAATTGGGGTGCCATTCCAGCCTAAATTCTGGAGAGGTCCCCCTCGGCCCGCCCCCCCGGACTGCAGTAATCCCTTAAGTTTAAGAACAGTTCTTCATTTTTAAAATCTGATAGAGATACTGTATATAGATTAAGAGAAGTAGCAGAAAATGTATTTGCTAAACCTCGTTATTAAATTTGGTTCTGAGTAGTTGTAGGCATACATACCGGTATATTTAGAATAAAGTAGAATATTCTATATGATATCGTGTCAAATATACGGGATGATAATGGTGTCTGTGATGTGCCAATTCTGACTTCAAATTTTTTGTAAACAAGGGGTGCGCATTATACACGGGTAAATGGATTTTTCTTGATTTTTAATGGGAAAAGGAAGGGGTGCGCATTATACATGGGTGCGCATTATATTCGGAAATATACGGTATATTTGTTCAACTGCTTTTGAACTATCTCTGAGAGTTTTTGTGTGAAAGTGTGTGTTATATTTATAACATTTTGAAGTTTAGTCTAACTCGATACCTAAGCATCTAAATAATTCCTGCATAGTGTTTCTCTCTGTTATACTGTATATGCATTATTCTGATCTGTGAAATTTCACCTTTGAATATGTCTTAATACTTTCTAGCCAACTTCTTGCTCTAGATATTTATATACCAATTTTATCAATGTTTAGTTATTGTAGTTTCATTAGCACATACTCTAACAACCATTTTCCCTGTAATACAATATCATAGACCTTTATATGTACTGAAAGGCAAAAGTAACATCATGTGGATTTTTCATATAGAAGATTGTATTTTTATTTTCAAAAACCTATCTTAAGTGCTGAATGGATTTTCAAGCAACAGAAAGGAAGCAGTGCAACATTAAAGGGATTGTAAAGAGGTTGTCTAAACTTTGAATGTGTATCATGGACACTTATAGCATCAATTTGCTCCATTCTGATTTCCATTCCGACGCCTGTGGTTCTTGAGATTCCACTTAAACTAACACATTTTATGAAGTCACTAATAGTGATCTGCATTTATATCAATAGTAGATTTCTGTAGATCACTGTTAGTGACGTCATAAAACGCGTTAGTTTTAGTGGAATTGCAAGAACCACAGACATCGAAATGCAAATGGGAATAGCGCAAATTGATGCTATCAGTGTCCCCGATACACATACAAAGTTTAGAAAACCTCTTTACAATCACTTTAATGTTGTACTCCTTCCTTTCTGTTGCCTGAAAATTCATTCATCACTAAAGATAGGTATTGTGTCCCCGATATACATACAAGCTTTAGAAAACCACTTTACAATCTCTTTAATAAGTTTATTAATCATGCAATATATCTGCCATAGTTTAATATTTATCAGTATTTTTAGCAGTGATGTGTCTTTTGCCTTTCAGTATATTGCCATATAATCATGATTCATATATCATAAATTTATTCATTAATTTAAGCATAATATTTAATATTTTCATTATATTTTTTGCAATTTCTGATATAATTTGAATTTACGACTGGTTAAAATAAAGACGAGAGTTATTTATTAAAAATTGATATCTGTTTTTCTGCGTCAGTTTTTGAGAAGTATATTATAAAGTATTGTTTTGTTTGTATTTCAGCCGACCATGGTCCTAGACAAGGAGGAGGCCGTCCTGCTCGTTATTAAAACAAACACCTGGAAATCCTACTACGTATCATCGTTTATAGTCTTCATTAATTAATTGATTGGATAATATTAAGCGCAAAACTGAAAAAAAAATACATGTAGCTAAATCTGCTCACAATTTTTTGAAAAATTTCCATTTTTTGAAAGAGGTAAAGTTAAGAATTATATGTGCAATATTATCAGTTCCTCAGTTAATTATAATGTATGTGCAAAATGGATTCAAAAGTAGATCAAATATTTAAATGCAGATCCAGAGAGACATTCTCACACATAAACCAGAGCAGTCTATTTTGTATTGAGGTACAATGAACAGTTATTGAAACGTGACAAGGTATACTTACGTTGTGCTTTGGAACTACCTCTTAAGAAAGTGGACTGTTCTTGTTTAAGTTTTGAAGTGATTATGCATGTGCATACATATCTTTGACCTACTTTATAACTACTGGTTGTTATCAAACATTCCAAACTGTAAATTATTATACATGCCATGGTTCATATCTAATTCACAAAGTTTCACTTAAGATAATGTCATATATACCCTGCTCGAATAATATGTAAGTTTATAGAAATGTTGTTATATACCTTGCTCTGAGAAGAAAAATTTAATTTCATGTTTTGAGGAGCAGTTTCTATAAATGTGTTCATTGTAAGACAGTATTTAAACCCTGGGTCTTCCTTTACCAATTCAAAATATATCTAGCTAGGCACATACAAACACACAACTAAGTAGTAGTAAACACTATAGGTCTAACTTTAATTTGCCCCCCAAAATGTATGTGTTTTTAAGGTGTTTAGGGGTAGAGATCACATTGAATAACAGAACACAAGTTTATGTTACACTACCCTTAATGATGACAGTGTAAATTGTTGAAACATTGTTCACAATAAAACTACGGAGTAGTATATCATATAAACTGATGATTACAATATAAGTTGTTGAAAACTTGTGTACAATAAAAAAAAAGTATGCCATGCCAGAGTTATGTGTCCTGTTATTTAATTATTCAAAAATTCTAATATTATTTCTAATAATGTTCATATTTGATTTAAGTGTGAATGTTTTTCATAACTTGTAATTCACCCTAATTCTTTCTGAACTCAATTTAAAAGGATTAAAGGGATATATTCGACTGTATTATTTGTTGTCTGTATCCTTTAAGTTTAAACGGAGTTCGTTCATAATAGATGTAATTAATAAATTCGTTAAAATATATTTTAATTAAAAGATGTAAATTATTATGTATATTGTAAATTAATTATCTTTGTAAATAATATTTTATTTTCAATGTTTTCATGTATAGAATTATTTCTTCTATAAAGTGTACAGGACTGTTTTGTTTGGTTTAACCAGTCATGTCTGACTAGAGCTCTAGACTGTTGATTTGACTATATTTATGAGCCATATAGCCTTGATTACAGATTTTTCATCCAATATTCAAATTTTAAAATGAAGAAAAAAAATGTAATTTTATTCAACTTGCCTTAATTAGAGTTTTGCAATATTTAACTAATGTTTAGTCATCTGATCTTAATTTATCGATTTATAAATCTCTGAGATCACTTTCTCTATGCAATATTATGTTAGGCCTTAAAAATCACCCTTTTTATTGTATTAGAATAGCAGCTAGTTTAGGGTAACAACTTAAGTCTTAATTTAATTAGATATTTTGGACAATTTTTACAAATATTTACTTATTCACTTCAGCAGTGGGTTATTTTCTTTCTTTGTTAAATATTTTTATGAAATCTTTTTGCAGATAATCCATCCTCTATCAAGTATTAGCCTTGTCAGTGGCGTTTCTAGGGTAGGGGGGGTGAGAAAGGTGGGGGCACTCTCAGATTTCTTATATTGATACATAGGAAATGCCTGGTGCTGCCCCTTCTAGACTCCCTTGAGGGGTCACTCTCATAGGGTGCCTCGTGCTGTGAGCCCTCTATGAAAATTCTGTGACTCCTACTCAGGGGTCTGTTTCTCAAAAAATCGTACGATACATTTTGTCTTAAGTTCAGCATTTTGCAATGAATAATTCCACACTTACAACAATTTTTAATAGTAAGATTTTTTGAAAAACGGGCCCCAGGGCCCCAGGGCCTCAATTGTCATAGAAACGCCACTGAGCCTTCTGCCTGTCTCTATTCTGTCTTTCTCTTTTAGCCAGATATTCCCAAAACAATCTTGGAGCTCATATGTCTGAGGTATTAGCTTTTAAAAATGTTTTTAAGTGGGAAATGCTCAGATTGTTTCTGGAGTATGGCCTGTATATACATACATTCATTTTATTGATATACATGATTATGTTTGTGTTCATTAAGGTACAGTCATCTATATATTCACCATCCTACAGAAAATTAATTTCACTTTTCAGTTCCATTATTCTTCAAAATGTATCATCACCTTTTGCGGAAAAAACAGCCAATCAAAATCAACCTTGAAACAAGAGTTGTCTTTTCCTGCCCAAATACCAGGCAAGATGGCCGCCTATCATGGCCGAGTCATTATATAGTCTCGAACAATGACGAAGGTTGAGCCGAATGAATTCACTGTATGCCTTATTGCTACAATGGTACACATACAAATACTGGAAAATCTATTTGAAATATTAAAAATCTCTAGGACTATCAGGTGATAAACTTACTGAATGCTTAGATGACTGCAACCTTTGACCTTTGTATTATATATATATATATATATATTGATTTGTGTAATTTGTAAAATCATTATAGTGGATTATGTGAAGATGTCCCACACACTTTGCCTTATATGGTCATTCCAGCCACAGTAGGCATATTCGTCAACTTTTCTTTCACATTACAGCTAATAAACTTATTATTTTACATGGGACAGAAATATGTCCACATTTTTTAAATGGATTTTGATGGTGTTTAAAGGGTTGTGCATTATACACAGGTGCGCATTATATTCAGAAATATACAGTAAATGACATTCAACCCGTGAAAATGACACAAATTGTGTTTTTTAAAGCTAAGTGTACTGTGAAATGTGGAATGGTGGGTTGATAAATATGCCTATTGTCTTTCTATTTTAAGCAGCATAATCATCTATTAAATATGTTTTGCTCATATATTTTGACTAAAGTCCATTTGAACAATAATTCCCAATTTAACAAGATCTCGAACCATTATTTGATTGAAACTTGTTTGAGATTGAGTAGATGCTAATATATTCAAAGCAGTAAGTTTAGCTTGACAATAGACCTTATTCATGCGTCGGCCATCTTGGATCCATATTGAGGCTCATAACGCAAACAACCAAAAGCAACGTTTTGCCACTGAAGTAAAATCACCACCTTGAGGTCTTTAACGCCTTCTTCTCCAATTTTACTAACTCAAACCTAATCAAATTTTACATCGAATTAATTGCGCTGTTTAAAAATACTTACAGATGAAGTGTTTCATATTTCTGAGAAAAGGGCCGAAAAGGTACTTTTTAGCAAATTTTCTTGCTGTTGATATGGTGATTAGTGACGCTTTTTCATTCATTTAACGTTGCATTTTATGAATGGATGACGTCATTTCAAAGCGAGGCGTGAATAAGGTCTATAACACTTCAAATTAAGTCTAAAGTGCCTTATAAATTTCACACACAAGATCCCACGTTTCTGTAGTTTTTTCTTCAACCACTGTGAGTTCTGAATTAAAAAATGTCTTCTTTTTTACGATTACTTACTTACTATCTTAGTGTAGTATTGAAAATTGATTGATTCTAATTCTGGAATTTGCAACCAAGGTTTAACCATTTGAGCTGTGAATTTAATTATGACGTCATACTTTAGGGAGTGACTTAATTTGACGTTAATGACGTTATAGCATGTGTCACATTAGCGACATATATATTATGTGACGTCATATGTGTCGCTTCACTTAATTTTGATTGTTATAAACATTCCATATTATAAATGATTCTTAAAGATATTGGCTCTTGTGTTAAGAGTTGGGTTTGGTTTGAATGTGAAAAAAACCAGACTTATTTTACTTTGCTTCTTTATATGTTCAAAGCTTTATTCGTCAATTAGTTGTGTTCATTATTTTTTCCTTTTGCCAAAATAATTTAGTGTCACTTTTTTTTTTATTTAAAACCAATTGCCAATTATATTGATTTGATCAAATTTGATTTGTTTTCACAAAACCATGTGAATGTACACAAGTTTAAGCTCAAAATCTGATTTATTTTTATCTTATTTGGTGCATAAGGTCCCTGAATTACTTAAAATTTTATTTGATTATTTGTATAGCATATCATTTGTTTACTCTTATCTACTTTGGAACTAGACTAGTGGGTAGATAACCTCTTATACTATAGTCGCCTTATTGAATAAATTATAGTTCAGCCAATCACAATCATTCTTCAGAGAGTGTCGTCTTCTTTCGCGGTAAAAATGGTCAATCAGAATTGATCTCCAAACAAGAGTTGTCTTTTCCTGCCCATTTACCGGGCAAGATGGCCGTCTATCATGGTCGAGTCATTATAGTCTCGAACAAAATGACGAAGGTTGATCCGAATGATCATTTGTAAGGAAGCAGGATTGTTGATTTGATTAAAACAACCAGTCATGTCTGTTTTCAGTCTTAAATTGTCAAACAAATTTCAAAACTGTCTTTTTTTGAGAAATACTTTTGTTAATTATTCAAATTTTATTGCGTTTGAAATTTCAAAACCAATGTTGTGAATAAAGACTTTACACTTTGTGCCTATTAAAACTAAATTAAAGGGATAGTAAAGCGTATTTCTAAACCTTGTATGTGTATCGGGGACACTGATAGCATCAATTTGTACCATCCTAATTCTATTTGAACGTCTGTGGTTCTTGCAATTCCACTAAAACTAACGCATTTCATGACGTCACTGAGAGTGATCTACCAGTAGCTACTATTAATATCTATGCAGATCACTATTAGTGACGTCATAAAACGCATTAGTTTTAATGGAATTGCAAGAACCACAGACGTCGGAATAGGAATTGGAATTGCGCAAATTGATGCTATCAGTGTCCCCGATACACATACAAAGTTTAGAAAAGCACTTTACAATCTCTTTAAGATTGATATTCCCTTGTATGTTGTAAAAGAGGTTAGCAATGGATCCCTCCTATATTACTGTATAAATTACGATTCCAATGATGTTTGTTTTATCTGTCCGCCCATTTCACATTGCCTTGACGTATAAACAATATAAAGTTTATTATATAATATATTTTACTATTAAATGATATATTTTTGTTTTAATTTGGTGTCAAATGTAATAATTGTGTATTTGTAATAATTGTGGTAAAATTGAAACATGGGGAAATAAATCACTCACTTTATAATCTGTTTTGTTTTTTTATATTGGTGTATTGAAACAGATGATAAACCAAAGCTCTTATTCTGCTGGCTGTACAAATGGAAACCAAATTAGTAAACTATATAATGCCACTGTCAAGTTTTCCCTCACTGGCCACTGCATGGTGTTCTAAAAAGATAATGATCCAAAGACCTACTGGCTGAGTGTGTGTGTTAAAGATCCTTTACATTTGGAAACCAAAAGCAGTGATGTAGTTAGAAGGGGGGCGCATTGATATCTGTCGGTTGAAAAGGTGCCGTTGGTAAAGTTGAGCTGACTGTCCTCAGACATAAAAAAAATCAAATAATATAGCTTCAATTAACCTTCCTGCAGTGTGTCAAATAGCTAAAATCTCCAAGCTTTTCCCCCTGAACCCCTACCATGTACCTGGGCCCACCCGTTATTAGCTCTGCTCGTAATGTCAATATATTCTGTCGGTTCATCTTTACCATTGCACCCCCCGTTTCAAAAACCTGGCTTTGCCACTGACCAAAAGGGTTGGCTTATGTCAGTCTGACTGACATTTGAGTTGGTCAGCCAGTCATGTATGGTCAATAAAGCCAAATCAACCTCCCTGGTCAATCTTGCCAAATAACCCTTGTAACACAAAGCATGGAAAAGTGTTTCAAAGACACAATATATAGTGAGCTACAGGCTTTTTATGTAAATAATACCTTGATAATTTGAAATCAAAGAGAAGGCTGCAGTCTAAGAGAATTTTTATCATCACTTCTGTTGAAATGGAAAAACACATCTTAGCAGGCCCGTAGCCAGGAATTTCCAAGGGGGGGTTATATGGACTCGCAAAGAAATCAAACTCAACTTTAACAGTCACAATTCAAACAGAACGTCTACTTTAACAGTGCTTATTTGTTTTCAAGGGGGGGTTCGTCACAACCCCCCCTGGCTACGGGTATGCTTTGTATACCAAAGAGACAGCACAGCATGCTATAGACTGTTCATGGTAAGAAAACCAAAGAGTAGGCTAAGTCTCGGAAAAGCTTTGCATCAATGCACAAAGACAATACTGGATTCAGCCAACAACAGACATGGATCTAATAGTCAAAGATATTTTCAGACAACTTGATTTGATTCCAAAGATAAACAATCTAATCTTTTCTTGACTTTACTTGTTTATAAACAAACAAAAACAAATTGTAATATTTTTTATGTACAAGACGATGTTTTGAGAAGGAAGAAGACTAACGACAATATAATGATGGATGATAATAAATTATAAGATTCTATGAACCATTTCCTCCTTGTTTATAAGATGGTCTGTTTTATTCACCAGTAACATCAATTGATTGAGATTGTGAGCCCAGTCATTCAACACTTCGTTAGGATCTTTATGTTGTGAGAAACGTACAATTCCTTCTAATCTATCAATCTTAGCTTGTACTGTTTTCTTGACAACTAAACTTGACAGAAATTCTTCAGTTTCCTAAAATTGAGAAAAATTATCTGTGAAACATCTCTGAACATATGGATATAATTTGTCATATCCACATTGAAAATTATAAAACTCAAGCACAAGCAATCCCAACCGTAAAAACAAATCTCGAAATCCATATGAACACATTGACAATACATTAGTAGCAACTAATGAACTTTTTATTTGAGGAAATATATCAATAAATGAGTAAATATTTCATAATGTAAAGTGGTATCAGGTGTCTAGAAGAGTTAGCATTACCCTGTTGGCACCACACCCGCCACTGCTGCTCAATTATATTACATCAGTATGCAACGGATACTGCTTCCGCATATATGAAATCATACCCTCTTAAACCAAACATTTTGATTTTTAACGCATGACGGATGACGTATATATGGAATCTTAGCTTTCAGAGAGGTACAAATAGCTTAATTAATTTTAAGAGAGTTTTACTTACAGCTTCAGTTTGATCTAAAAGTGCAGCCATTCTGCTCATTCTGACTCTGGTATAATAGTTAGACATTACTCTTATATTCTACAATAAATAAATACTACAATGTACATTTTGTGAGGTCAGAAAACTGACAAAATCAGTAAGGTACACATAGACCCCTTGCACTATTTAAGGTTGAGCGTTTTATTTGTACCAGCCAAGGTAGCAGAGATGGGATTGATTCAAACACGTGAATGTCTAGATTATAACATAAAAGTTACTTCATGACATGGATTTCTGATTTTGATGAAAATATAAGCTGTAGAAAATTGACTATAGGGACACAAGAAACTTCAAATTTGTGGATCAAATGAACATTTCTTCAGAGTTACATTCTACAAACCATTGAAATAACTAAAATGAAGCTCGGACAACTGAAAAGGCAAGAATTTAAATACAGTTTATCCTGAATAAAAATATCTTGAGACTTACATGTTCCACAACTCTAATCTTTAAATCATCCCAGCGTTTAACTCCACCCTCTGTTTTAGGATTAAATACATGGGTAGCGGGGGACGTGGCCGAACCGTGTTTCAATTCATTTTCATAAATACTGCACAACTGTTTCCATTGGATAATTTCAGGTGTTGTAAAACATTTCAACAAATCACTGAAATAGAAATTAATAAGTTAGCGGATCAGGAAAAATTATAACACCATGTTCCTCTTCAATTCAACAAATATAATAATACGACAAATCTGTTACTTGCATTTTGGCAGATTTTTTTAGTCAGGCATGAACTGATCTCGTTGCACCTCATGATTTTATAATAGTGGCGGGTGTCGCGCGCGAAACAGACCATGCTTATTCTTTTCGAAATACCTGATGGTACTTCTCGTATGGGAAGTCCACTACTACATAAGTATTGCACCTGATTTTGTCATTCTCTGGACTAGTTTTTTGATTAATAGAATTGTTTTGCTTGTACAAATTTTTATTTTAGTGATGTCATACATTGCTTAGTTTTATTAGAATTTCAAGACCAATAACTTCAGACAAACTTGGGAGGGTTAAAAAATGGTGAAGAATTTGATAATTGTTTGTGGGGGTGGGGGGAATGTTTACTGAATGTTTCTTGAAGGATCACACTGAATAAGGGTGTCCTTTGACTGTACTTTGAAACTTGTCCACTGTTTATTGGCAGCTGTTGAAAGGTTTATGATCTGCCTATTTAAATTCAGAAATGAAATGAAATGAATGGAGTTTTACTTCCTGCTTTTCTGCACCTATATGGGCTTATTGAGGACGGGCAAACGCCATGCAGTGTGCAATGAGGCATTTTGCGGCATCAGCCTGCTCTTATTATCGATATGCAACTGTCGAGGGATCTTTAATGTGCACAGCCAATAGCGGTTTATTGTCCCATCCGAATGACCTGCATCACTGACAGGTGGAAACCAAGTTGAAAAATCCAAAGGTATCATCACGACCCATGCCGGGATTGAACAAGTGAGTGAACAGAGAGTCACCTACCTATATTTAGATATTTCTTCTAAGTTTTTATCTTCTTTAATTCTGTGCATTAAATCTGACTGTTCATTATCATAGGGTGATAAAATCAAATATAATACCACACATTTTAATGCCTATAAAATAATATACACATTTACAAATAATATAATACCACACATTTTAATGCCTATAAAATAATATAATACCACACATTTTAATGCCTATAAAATAATATACACATTTCAAAATAATATAATTAGAAACACTTTAAAACATATATTACAAAACTGAATAAACCAAAGTACAAAACAAGGGATAGTGGAAGGACAACTGTTAAGGACAGCAGATGATGCTAAATTTTTCACATAACACTTTTTATCGTGGATATCAAATCCATTATTTGAACATCTACCCTGACAATATCTGCTTTCATAAAACACTTTCCGAAAATGTATCATACCTATCTATATGGCACAACTAACAGTTAAGGCAGGCCTTCTCAAATGGCGTCCCGCAGGCCAAATCCTCAAGAGTGGTCCCTCAAAAGACCCCTTTGTCTAAAACGCTCTGCTCGCTATGCTCGCTATGCTATATTTGGCCCTTATATTTTTTCATAAAATGCATTTGGCCCTTTACAAAAATTTAATTGAGAAGGCCTGAGTTATGGCTATCAAACCATTTGACTAACGAACACAGAAGTTGAATCCTCTTTGTCACTAGTAAAAGAATATTTTTACCTCTTTAAGTTTGTCTTTGTTTTCTTTAACTTCTGTAGTATCATATATAGCACGGTAATGTTTAGATATAGACAGGTATGATCCTTCATGTTCATCTAACTCTATCATTAATTTATAAAACTTCAACTTTAAATCCTGTTAAAACAAAACAAGATCTCTCATACAGAAACTTTTCAAACTTTAAATCATACAAACAGATTAAATTACAATTCTAAAACAATTGATATTGATCTAATAGACCTTATTCACGAGTCGGCCATCTTGGATCCATATCGAGGCTCATAACGTAAAAAAAACAAAAGCAACTGCAGTAAAATCACCACCTTGAGGTCTGTAAGACTTTGAGACTATAAAATGACTCGGCCATGATAGGTGGCCATCTTGCCAGGTAAATGGGCAAGAAAAGATAACTCTTGTTCAGAAATTCAAATAATTAACTGATTTTACTGCGAAAGAAGACGACACTCTCTGAAGAATGATTGTGATAGGCTGTAATATATTCAATATGGCCACTACCGTATAGTATACAAGGTTATCTAGAACACTAGTTTTGTTCTGAAGTTGATACGAGTGATTGATCTCTGTATAGTATACGAGGTTATCTAGCCACTAGTCTAGTTCCGAAGTAGACACGAGTGACATGACATACCACAAGTTGTCCTTCGTAAGTCAACAGAAGCTAGATCAAAAAAACTTACTGTGCTATCTTTGTCCTCAAAATATTTGGTGTTGATCTTTTTACTGATAATCTGAGTACGTATAAAATCTTTCTTGGCTAGACATAATCTCATCTGCTCCAGAATAAAATCTACTTTTTCTTTCTTCTCCATCGAACCAAACGTTTCCACCTAAATGAATAGTTAATACACATTTCAAACACGTCAGTGACACATTCAACAAAACACAAGACAATATTATTTAATATAACACACTTCTTCAATACAGTTAGGCACATAACATTTCAACACAAGATACACGTGTCATCATCAGATGTAATGTCAAGAGAATAAAACAAAATATATAGCAACAAGCCCAAGTATTATAAGATTTGAACGACAATATTATGGAATATAACACACTTCTTTAATACAGTTAGGCACATAATGTTTCAACACAATATACATGTGTCATCGTGACACATTCAACAAAGCGATATCTTAAATTTTCAGTGCAAAAAGTGCTGTAACTTTTTTTGAAAGAGCTCTAAGGCCCTATTTTTTAAAATTTTGAATAAGATAATAATCTGGAGCCTTTTCTCAAAAAATCTTACGATAAATTTTGTCGTAAGTTCAGTATTTTGCATTGAATAATTCCACACTTACGACAATTTTAAATCGTAAGACTTTTTGAGAAACGGGCCCCTGACTTTAAGGGCAGTCTACTAAAGAACATTTACTCTTATTGAATTTAAGTTTGATGGTAATATCTGTGAGTTTTTGAGAATAACGTACATATACTAAGTCTTGCAACTATTCTGAAACTGCTCAAGTCTCTCTTCCTTCAGTCTTAATGTTTATATAATTTAGCAAATCTTTTGCAAAGTAACATGTTTCTTCATCAACAATGAAAATTATCATTTTTTTTTGTATAAATAATATTTATTTACATAATATGATTAGGTGAGAGTGGTTGTAACAACAATATATAATTGGCATTACGAAAGATTAGGGAAAAGGCTTTTGCCTATAGTATCCTCTCCTTCTTAATAATCATAAATGCAGTAACAATGATAGAACCAGATGTTTACCTGGAGTTCTTGAAGAACGTTGGCAGCCTCGGCGATCTTTCCTCCATCTTCTTTAATCTTAGCTAGAGTTCTTGTTAATCTGGCTCTTTCTATTTCAACATAGATCTAAATAATAATGAACAATATTCAACAGCAAGTAAAATGGAATGGATGCTTACTTACAACATCTTTTTTTTCTGCTTTCGATTGGTATCTTATATTTATATTCTCAAGATTATGGATGACTGTTTCATTATATTATAATTTTTTTTTAAAATTATTAAACTAACTGCACAAACAACTCTCTCGCTAGAGGTTGTGCCTTCATGCCCGTGCCTGTGCTTTTGTAGCATTATTCAGACATTATAGAGAGAAATTAACCCTACCTTTCCAGCAGTGACTGTACGTAAAGTATCAATTAATTTCAATTTAACATCAAGGTTAGGAGTTTTCTCAACATATGTACATGCCTCTTGTATCATCTTAGTGACCGCCTGAAAAACAACACAGCACAATAAAATTAATCCTTTAAAACCCTATCCTAAAATGGATTGTAAAGCATATTTATAAACTTTGTAAACGTCTTGCAATTCCACTAAAACAAACGCGTTTTATGACGTCATCCCCACTGATCTCAGATCTGCATAGATATCAATAGTACCGGACGGAAGGTCACTGTCAGTGACGTCATAAAATGTGTTAGTTTTAGTGGAATTGCAAGAACCACAGATGTCGGAATGGAAATTAGAATTGCGCAAATTGATGCTATCAGTGTCCCCGATACACTTAAAAAGATTAGAAAACCTCTTTACAATCCCTTTAATATTATCTATACATTCATTTATTTCTTATGCAAACTCTTTAAGTCGAAATCACATGATTTTCTTAAGATTAAGGGCTATAAAAAGTTTTTAATTAAATTTGAAGAAAAAAATTTTGAGTGAATATGAAAAGCACTAAGCTTACCTGTTTGATTTGGCCTCTCTTTTTAGTCAATAAAACAATATTCTCATTCAAGGCATCCCAGTTCTTAGCTTCAAAACATAGTTTTACTGCTGCTACTAAAATTCTACCAGTTGAATGGGTATCTGATGACTAAAATAGAAAATACATATTGAACACTAATATAATACCATACCACAACATAAATATTAAAGGAGAATGTTCAGTATTTTCGAGCGTCGATTTGAACATTAATAATAGCCTTCAGAATTACTTCAACTGCCGAAAAATCGCACAATCCCTTCAATTATACCTGTACTTTGAGCTATCTTTTATTTTCTGATTTTTTACATATACTGATATTGTCATATCAGAGTAAAAGAAAATATAAAGAAATGTCTACTGTAACTGTACTTACTGTTCTAGCCTGTTTTTCTAGCGATAGTAAGGTATCTAATGCTTCGGACAGCTTTCCTTGCTGAAAAAAACAACAAATACGTTAAGAGAGTTCTCACAAATAATACTGAATGATGATGTGCAAATAACAAAAGTATTAATATTATATCTTGGTAATGTTACGCAAAATGGCAATTATGGGTTATTATTTCAGTCAGCTTAACAGAGAATGATGACCTTACAGTTACATTTACACAGGGATAGACACAGAATATAATGCATAATAAGAAGCCATACGGCATACAGAAAGACCAAATTACAGATACAGATCATGTTTTTCAAATTTTTACTTTATGTCCTGAATAGACAGGTTTTACTGTAAAAACATGACAATGCTTATTTGAATGGACATCTCCGTTGAATTTCAACGATCAAATCGACAAACTGAATAAAATTTGACCAAATTAAATGGGAATGAAAAAAGGGGTACCTTGGCCAGCTTTTCACATTTTGGTAACTTCTCATCCACAGTGGAACTATAGTCCACTTCCATTTTTTGAAGCTTTCCATCTCCACCGTCCGACATGTTGCTTTTTTAATAACGATCTTTCTCGTTGTGGACGAGATGTGAATATTTGTTTGGCAAATCGGACATGATTTTGTCAAATACAAAAGTGGACAAAAAAAAAAAAAAAAGATTTGTTAAATAGTGGAATTTTGCCTCAAAGCTACAAATTTTGATCATGAGAATATTTGGAATAAGATTTTAACTCTAATTCTTTTTATTGTATTTTTATGTCCGATTTGACATTAAGTCCGTAGCGCCATCTTGTGACATAATTATTAAAAAGATCAATTATTTTCTGATTAATAATATGATTGAAGACTTTACTCAACTCGTCATTTCATGTTTACTTGAGGGATTAATCGGCTTGCTTACAACTTGGTTATTGTGACAGCAGTGGATTAATAAAATATCTTAGTATGCTTATGAAGGAGTATCGAATATGCATGCCGCTGTCAGTTGAAGAGGTGCAGTATTTTTTTGTAAACAAATCGAAAGTAGAGATTTGACAGTTAAAATTGCATTGATCATTTGGTTTATCAAATCACTTTTGTCTTTTGTCAGTTGCAGTTTTTTTTTTGCATTGATGCAAATATTATTATATATATAATAGAAGCACAAATTTTTGCATTAAAAATGAATTTATTTTACAAAAAAAGCAAATTTATTGATTTCTGCATGGCTGTTCACAGTTCAGTGTTGGTTTGTAATCAAAGCTAGCCTTATCACCACTGATTGTATAAGTATAGATCACTATCTCTATCTATTATATAATATAACTTTGCTATGATAATTGTTTGACTGACCAAACAGTTTTTCCTGTGATATATTGATGAACTTAATTTAGCCTATCCATTTATAAATATATTAAGCTTATACAATTTTAATAAAAATCAGCTGAAAAATGGGATTAAAATAATAGATCATTTCAAAGGTTTAAATATAAACCTGCATATATTAATGTAGGCTCACTGCGACCCGCCTATCTCCTCCACCCCCTCTCATCTTTCCCCTCTTTCAATTACCTATCTACCCCACTAAGAAATTAAGATAATTTACACTAGATTGTTTTCAGCGAATTATTCAGAGAGAAAGATCAATAATTATAAAAACTGAGACAAGCTTCCCACTGACAGAATGTTACAAACTTAAAAATTGTGTAGAAGTAATTTATTCAATTGTTTAGTAAAGTTTAATAAATTGAATCAATTTTGCCAGTTAATAATTTCTATGCTAGGCCTAATTGTAAGGTAAGTTTTAAATTTGGAAAGTGAAATAAAAATAGTGCTTCGCTTCTAAATTCAATTCAAACATTTGAAAGAAATAAAAACAATTTTTTTTGTCAGTCATGCAACATCATCCCTAATGATATCCACAAGAACTGTAAACTTATATATGTTCTGTGCCTGTGCTTTCTTAAGATTGCTTTTTGCAATGTTACAACTTCTGTCCGCTCAATGCCAAATACCTAAGTGAAATTAGAAACTAATAAATACGTTGATATTTATGGATACACGGGGATTTGAAGGCTTAATTTTTGAGGGAGAGTTTTGAACATTATCACAGATTAGATTAACTAAAAAATTCTGAGACTAAAAATTTTTTGGTCGAACTATACAACAGATTACCTAAATAATCTGATAAATCCAGAAAACTATTTTTATATACAATAATTTAAAAATGCTTACTAATATTTTAAGCGTTTTTCAATAATAACTTGTAATTGTATGGAAAATTATATATAATTTTATGGGTTTATTTGATTCTGTTTGTATATACTTTGGACACTAAGTTTGAGAACTTAATTTTTTTGATCATTCTAAGAGTTGGTATCACTTTATCTTGGTATTAAAAGATGGTAACCTGTGTATTTCACCTATTTGAAATATTTAACCTTCCATATCTAACTATATTATAATATTTACTAGTCAATATTGATGTCTATTATCTTGAAGATAATATTTCGACCATGCCAAGGTTTTTGACCTATTAGTCCCTTTACATTTTGAAATGTTAAAAGGGAATGTTCTTCAGCACCTTTGAGAGTCGATTTGGGCCTTGAATTAACCACTTGACGAAAATTTCAGCCAATCAAAAACTACCTTCAAGATCGCGGGTCGATGCATTGATATGCATTGTGAGAAGACGAAACAGAAAGTAAAGCGACACAGCAGTCCAAATTATGACGTAATACAAACTACAAACCTCCGATTGGCGGAGGGGTGGCATGTGCTATAAATAGCTAATTCGTCACCAGAAGATGCTCGCCTTATAAAAGTGGTTAGATTACATGGAGTTGACAATCAAAAAATAACCAAAACAAAATGTAAGCTAATTTTAATTAGATTGATAACCACCGCGCTTTATAATAATATAATAATGATAATAATGTCTTTATCTTAAATCGATACAACATGAACAAAAAAATTAAGTTCTCAAACTTGGTCAATCAGATTATATATTCATCAACGATTGTTCATTCTAAGAGGTTGTATTCCTTTAAAAGGGTTAAAAATATGACCTCTCTTACATTTTTCCCTTAAATAACACAAACAAAATTCAGTAAAATACAATATAAAGGCAGCTTGAAAGCTTGACCGATGTTTGAAAATGCTGAACATTCCCTTTAACAGTAAAATGTTTTGTTATTTAACTATTCACCGCTCTGATAACTAAGAATAAATTATATTTTTTCTATTATAAAAACATATGAGATATGGTCTATTTATTGAGAGATATTAATGTGATCTGTGCCAATTTTTTCCCAACCAATATTTGTTCTAGTCATAAACAATTTTTTTTAGCTTTGTTTTAACTTTGTATAAAAATAAGCTTATATATGGTATTAGATCACATGAAGAAACTAAAATCTAGTCATAAAAAAAACAATATTAAGCTTTGCATAAAAATAAGCTTATATACTGTAGCAGATAAAAAAAAGTCAGCTATTTCTGATGGTGTATTTTATTGATACTAGGTATATATTGAAATGTCATGGTACAGTATGAGTAAAAACTGTTTTACATTTAGAGACAAACAGGGACAATGATCAGATAAATAGGTTATTCAATGGAAACTCGCCACTCATGCTTGAGATATCAATAATATCACAAGCACTCATGACATGTATGGGATATGTTCACTAACTCTTCGACCAAAATAAATTTAGTCTCAGAATCTGGAAATTTGTAGCTAATCTAATCCTTAATATTGTTCACAACTCTCCTACGAAATTCAAACGCACGTGTACCCATAAATTTCGTCGTTTGAAAGTCAAAATTACGACTCGACTCGACTATGTCTTATATAGAACATACAAATATAGAAAAAGGAGGATAAATGTTACGGTAGGGATATAATTGAAGGATTTTGTGCATTAATAGTACGTCTGAAAGCTATTTGCATTTATTCAAGGCTCAAATCGACCCTAAAAATTGCTGAAAGCTCCCCTTTAAAAACATATCCACTCGTAGTCATAGAATAACCTCTATTTATACTACTGGGGCATTATTCTCGAAAACTTAAATTAAATAAAATCTAGATTTGAAAAAATACAATATATTGATTGGATAATAAAGTCTTTTTAAAATCAATTTTAGTGATTGGCCAATCAGATGACTAAAACACTAAAATTAACTTAAGTTAAGTTTTAGAGAATAAGGCCCCTGATGTATAATGAACGTATAATATATATATTACCTAGTAAAAAAGAATAAGTATAATGATGTATGATATATGATATTGAGATATTAACCTGGTTGATTGATTAGTTTGAGTTAATTACCGTAATTAGCCTAGAGGTCTTCTAGTACAGACCACTCCCTAGTGATACCTTTATAGACAGACATTACTAGCTAATAGTCTATAATCTTCATTCGGCTCAACCTTCCTCATTTTGTTCCAGACTATGTAATGACTCGGTCATGATAGGCAGCCATCTTGCCCGGTAAATGGGCAAAGGAAGATTTAGCCTAGAGGTCTTCTTGTACAGTCCACTCCCTAGCGATACCTTCTATAGACAGACATCAATAACTAGCTAATAGTCTATAATCTTCATTCGGCTCAACCTTCCTCATTTTGTTCCAGACTATGTAATGACTCGGTCATGATAGGACGCCATCTTGCCCGGTAAATGGGCAAAGGAAGATTTAGCCTAGAGGTCTTTTAGTACAGACCACTCCCTAGTTATACCTTCTATAGACAGACATTACTAGCTAATAGTCTATAATCTTCATTCGACTCAACCTTCCCCATTTTGTTCCAGACTATGTAATGACTCGGCCATGGTAGGCAGCCATCTTGCCCGGTAAATATGCAAGGGAAGATAACTCTAATACATTACCTACTAGGTCATAGTCTTCATTCGGATCAACCTTCGACATTTTGTTCCAGACTATATAATGACCCAGACATGATAGGCAGCCATCTTGCCCGGTAAATGGGCAAAGGAAGATTTAGCCTAGAGGTCTTCTAGTACAGACCACTCCCTAGTGATACCTTTATAGACAGACATCAATAACTAGCTAATAGTCTATAATCTTCATTCGGCTCAACCTTCCTCATTTTGTTCCAGACTAAATAATGACTTGGTCATGATAGGACGCCATCTTGCCCGGTAAATGGGCAAAGGAAGATTTAGCCTAGAGGTCTTCTTGTACAGACCACTCCCTAGTTATACCTTTATAGACAGACATTACTAGCTAATAGTCTATAATCTTCATTCGGCTCAACCTTCCTCATTTTGTTCCAGACTATGTAATGACTCGGACATGATAGGCAGCCATCTTGCCTGGTAAATGGTCAAGGGAAGATGACTCTTGTCCGAAGATCGATATTGATTGGCTGTTTTTACCGCGAAACAAGACAATACATTCTGAAGAAAGATTATGATTGGCTGAACTATAATTTATTCAATATGGCGACTATCGTATAGTATACAAGGTTATCTAGCACGCTGGTCTAGTGTCGAAGTTGATACGAGTGAATAGTCTCGTGACAAAAATAACTAGCTAATTTGTTTTTTTATCTTGTTAAATTACTCTCTAATAGTCTCTTTATAAAAGAAATTACTAGCTAATGTTCTAATCATTACTACTACCTGATAATTTTTCTTTTAATTAACTTGGCATTGACATTGATTACAGTGGAGTGGGCAGGGGGCGGGGGTGGGGGAAGGGGGGTTGGAATAGAGGTTGGGGTTGAAATATATGATTGTAGACAGGTTGGGGCCATGTACTGTTATTTCCAATGATACATATTATGTGTCTTTGTAAAGGAATGAATATTATACAGAAATTCCCATAGCCGTAGGGGCCCACAACTCTTTGGGGGGCAAACAGACTTATTGCCCCAATTTTAATGATATTTTGCCCGATGTGGGGATTTTTTTTGCCCGAAAACATAATATTTGCCCCTCTCTGCCCCCCTGTCTCCTACGGCTATGGAAACTCCTGTCCGATCTCACATGTCATTGAAAAATGTCCGATCGGTAAAAAAATGAAATCAACATATCTGATATGGATGATATGCTGTGCCGTGCCATGTATAATTATGATTCTTCTTGTATCACCCCAAGGCTCATCTGAAAGAGGTTCTATAACACAGTCTGTAAATGCATCGTTCCTGACATACAAGATGTCATTTGCTTGGTGGTTTTTTGGTTCTCGATCAGGGTGTGAAAGTTCGATGACCTTTAATAAGTCATCTTCACTCATAATTCCAGTCAACCCAGCTGTAAATTGTTACAGATAATCCGGGAAAGATCAATGCCAAAAGGTTTGGCCAAGGACTAGCTGGGAGAAAGAATCTTCACAGAACCTAAGTCGTTATCCTTGTAAAATATTATATATAGATATCTGCAAAATGGAATTGCAGGAATCACAGACGTTTGATTAAAAATTGAAATTGTGTAAATTGATGTTAACAGTCTCTGAAATACATATAAAAAAGTAATGTGTAATGAAATGTTGTGTTCAATAATAAATAGAAGTCTATATCCATAAAAACTGTTATTTCTTAGTCTCTGAGATATATATAAAAAAGTTTAGAAAACCCCTTTATAATCCTTTTAATTCCTTGTTTTTATGTTTTCAGTATAAAATAGGCCAGTTGTATATGGTAGCTAAACATTCTAGTGAACAGAGTGAGAAGGGGGAGGGTGTAGAGGTAGTTAAAAATGAATCCTGTACCCATCCTGAACATGGTGACGGACAATTCACAGAGAAACGTGTTTATTTATCAAGGTACGTGGTTAATTTTTTGGGTGGTAAAATATTTGATGTACAATATAATTTTCAAGAAATTCTAAAGACCTTACCCCTGTTTTAGGAGGTCCATTGGGGCCTTTGAGAGCAAAGCCTGTCTCTCAATTGAAATAAATTAGTACTAAGCTATTACCATTAAAGGGATTGTAAAGCTGATGTCTAAACTTTGTATGTGTATCGGGGACACTGATTGCATCAATTTGCTCCATTCCACTTTCCATTCTGACGTCTGTGGTTCTTGCAATTCCACTTAAACTAACGTTTTATGACATCAAGAAAATAATAATTTTCTCCTGGTTTCAGTCGATTACCAGCCTGGTTACAGTCGTTCATACCTAGAATATTTTATGTGACGGAGAAAGCGTGGAATTATTATCCTTTTACTATAACAGAATATACGGTAAGATTTGTTAAAATTACTCTTTCAACACCAGCTATCTCTTCAAAGACCTTATTCACACCTCAACTTTTTTAGTTTGCCTTATGAGTCCTGATTTGTTACCAAGATGGCCAATGTGAATAAGGTCTAGTGGCCACATAGATCTTAAAGAGATTGTAAAGCGTATTTCTAAACTTTGTATGTGTATCGGGAATACGGATAGTATCACAAATGACGTCATGTATGTATAAAGAACAATGCCCTAACCACTGTGCTATAGAACCTCATATGTATATTTTCTATTTTCAGTGTTCGTTTATTCCTAAATTTAGTGTATACATAGAAACTAGATATGAAAATAATAATGGGTCATCTAATAATGTACGTATAAATCATTTTGAATTTATTTAACGTCAAGTTTTGTATTGATGAGATCTCATTTAATGTTTTAAACTTTAACTTGATGAGGATTGTGTATCCAAAAAATGAAATGAGCTCTAATTACATTGGAAAGATAACCTTCACTTCATGTTTAAAACTATCTATCGCATGGAAGCTTCTGAATCACATGTCAGTACACAGCTCTTGTGCCTTCAATAGTTGACTACTATAGAGAGCCTGTGTGTCAGTAGATGAGATGTGGAAAATTTGGCTAAAATGAAGTTTTCTATTTGAAACTTATACACAAAACCAATTTGACTAGAACTCATTCCGTGCAATTGTTAGAGTTTTAGACACACAATCTTCATCAGGACTGCTAGTTTTAAATATAAGGGTTAACTTTCTAATATAGGACTTATTGTTTAGCTAATTCAATACAGCTGATTTCACATTTCATGTTTTCTGATGATTCAGTTATTGCCCATGGTTCTATATATCAAATATTAGTAATCCTGATCTTGTATTTTTCAGTGTTTAGGTATATCAGATGACCAGCTAAGTTTACGGACGGTAGATTTTATAGATATTTTACACAATCAAGTTCCCGAGAAATATTATAAAGAGGAAGAGGTAGGCTTATATCAGTTAATCGTACTTAATAAGTAATATTTACATTTCTATTATTACTTCCTTCAATGAACCAGTTAAGAAAACTGCCGTTCATTTTTCGATGATTGCTTGTTTGTCACGTGACACTATGACATAATCTAAGATTTGTGGCAAATTCAAGCAAATTATCTTATAAAAAGGGCAAAATTTGATTAATAAAAGTATCTGAATATAAATATAAGAATTAAACTTCGTCATTTATTCAGTTTGTCACATGATCTATTGCGTTTACACACCAATAATGCTAATGAGACCAACGTTTAATTCAGTTTAAATACAGTAATCTGATTGGATAATAAAGCTGTATCTAAAATCAATTTTAGTGATTGACCAATCAGATGACTGGGACACTAAAATCATCTTAAGTTAAGATTTTGTGAAACTGGCCCCAGATGACTGGGAGGCTAAAATCATTGTAAGTTAAGTTTTGGAGAATAAGGCCCCCGGTCATACATGAATTGTAAATTTATCTGAATCTTTTGTTGTTGTTGACAGGATCTGAGTAAATTTCAATCAAGAAAAACTAACCGAGGACCTTTACAAAATGGTTGGGATGTAAGTATAACAGCTTTTTATATTCATCTTTTTAATTCATTTTTTCACCCTTCTTGCTCCATCCATCTAATGTCATTGGTCTGAAATCTCCTAAAATATTCCCAATCCATGGCGTTGACTGTGACCCTGCAAGTTTACATAAAAATGTCTAAAGCTGTGAATAGAAGAAGACAAGGTCAAAACTTTTTACATGATTGTTCTTACTTTCATTGTGAGCAATGTGCACTTAAAAGCTTGAAAACCAGATGTAACACTGGAATTTGCTTCTGCAGATTACCTACAGGCCCACTATGTGCCACACATCTCCAGTTTTAATTGTGCGGTAATAATAAATGATGTGATTTATTTTTAGAAAACTTCCAAACCAATAATGTGCTCGTATAAACTAGTAAAAGTAAAATTTGAAGTTTGGGGTTTACAAACTAAAGTTGAAGGTTTTACACATAAGGTGAATATCTACTTTTTTTTTCCAATTTGGGTGGCAAAGAATGGATAACTCTGTTTGAAGTATGATATGGTGTGCTCTCCAGTGGAGTAGCTAGAGGGGGGAGGCAATGCCCCCCATTATTGATATCCGTCGGTTAAAAAAGTGCCGTCGATTAAGGTAAGCCGACCAGACGCAGACATAAACATAATCCAAAAATATAGCTTCAAATAGCCTTCCTGCAGGCTCCTACAAAAATCAGGCGGGCCTCTGGACCACACCCCTCGTTCACAATGTCAATATAGCCTATATTCTGTCGGTTCATCTTAACCATTGCACCCCCCGTTTCAAAAACCTGGCTACGCCACTGGTGCTCTCTGTATATAAGGTTACCTAGCAGGATAGTTTAGTTCAGGAGGGCCTCAATGGGAAAAAATAATAACTCAAACAGGGCCCTAAAGTTTAAACAAGGGAAGTAATTGATCCCTTATTTTTTGAATATATTTGTCACTGTAAGGTGTGCCTTGTTTTTGCAAGTCTTTTAAGACTTTTATAATGAATAAATGTTTATTTTGTAGTCTATACGCGATATATTATTATTAGGACATAAACAGGCTTTCGCATGGATAGATGAATGGATAGGTAAGTATTATCATTTTTTAGTCAATATAACCCAAAACCAAATGAACATATATATAGAATTTAAATTCTTGAACTGTGCCCCCCTTGATCCCTCGACAGTTGGAAATCGATAATAAGAGCAGGCTAATGCCGCTGTCTTTGCAAAATTTCCCTCATTACACACTGCATGGTGTTTGCCCGTCCTCAATTATCCCATACTAGTATAGGTGCAGAAAAGTAGGACGTAAAACTCCATTCATTTAATTTTTTCTATGTTAAAGGGATTTGTTCACCACCTGTTCGACCCAAAAAATTATAATCTCAAATTAAAGGGATTGTGCTGTTTTTCCCTCATTGCCCACATTTTGTTTTTTAACAGGAATGACAGAAGACGATGTACGAAGGTATGAGAAGAGTATGCACGAAGAAACGAACAAGAGAGTTTTATCAGGATCACGATCATCATCACGATTGGGATCTCAAGGTGAATCACGACCCGGATCTACCTCATCACAACCGTGATTATCACGATATTTATTGTGTACTAGTATCTGAAGTTTCATAAATATGACGTCATTAGCCCCGCTGGTATGATATTTAATTAGATTACATTTTGTTTCAATTAAGATTACATTTCGTTTCGGTTATTTTTTGAGTGTCGACTCCATGTAATCTAACCATTTATATATATAAGGCATCTTCTGGTGACAAAAAATTCAGCCAATCAAAAACTACCTCCAAGATCGCGGGTCTATGTATTGATATGCATTGTGGGAAGACGACACATAAATTAAAGCGACACAGCTGTCCAAATTACATACAAAATATTCAAATATAAACGTTGTTCTGATTGGTGGAGGGGTGGCACGTGCTATAAATAGCTTATTCGTTACCAGAAGATGCTCACCTTATAAAAGTGGTTAGATTACATGGAGTTGACAATCAAAGAATAACCGAAACGAAATGTAATCTAATTTTAATTAGATTGTCATTAGCCGCGCTGGTATGATATATTGGTGATGTATTGCGATAAGATAAGATAAGATATTTATTGTATCATTACGTACCATAAAAGACAGCATACAATATATTCATTAATATTAATGTAACAAAATTAAATATATACTACACAGTTTTCTGTAGACAGATAGTAGTAAAAACCTTAATTTTCAATTTTTTAAAGGAAAAAAAAAACCCCCAAAAAACCCACTAAAACGACATACCCTGATGCACATCAAATCGCAAGGTCTTGTACTGATACTTGACTTCAAGTTTTGTCATACAGGTACCATAAAAATTAATGATTCTTTACTTGTTGGTGAATGGAAACACAAATTCATCTCACTGACTGAAATTGTAGAGATATTTTTAAGCAGTATATTTTAATAAACGGCACTGCTAACCACGTGACCTAACTTGACATCATATTGCTAAGTTGCTCGCAACAAAATGGCGTCATAATCTTTGATAAAGAAATAATTCTCTAATAACCTTGAGTTGAATCCAATAAAAATTTCATGTTTTCAAATCGTAAATATAAGCAAAGAACTGTTACCCTATGGCGTGTATGGTCGTATATCAGGACTCAGGTTGGCTGCAAAATTAATCATAAATGCGCTAAAGTCCATTAATTCAATTTTGCAGCCAACCTGTGTCCTGATGCACGACCATACACGCCATAGGGTAACAGTTTATTGCTTAAAGGGATTGTAAAGTGGTTTTCTAAACTTTGTATGTGTATCGGGGACACTGATAGCATTAATTTGCACCATTCCAATTTCCATTCCGACGTGTGTGGTTCTTGCAAATTCACTAAAACTGACGCGTTTTATGACGTCACTAATTGTGATCTGCATAGATATCAATAGTAGCTTCCGGTAGATCAATATTAGTGACGTCATAAAATGCGTTAGTTTTAGTGGAATTGCAAGAACCACAGACATCGTAATGGAAATTAGAATGGCGCAAATTGATGCTCTCAGTGTCCCTGATATACATACAAAGTTTAGAAAATCACTTTCAATCTCTTGAAATATCAGCATTTAATAGTGACGTGATATTGATGAAACTTCAGATATCCTATGAATTGTGTTTTTTAAATATATGGCTGTGATAGTGTCTAAAATGAAATAAGAAGAAAATTTCAAAGTGGATTATGTACTGATTTTATATTTTAAAAAAGCTAAATTAAGTTTAAACTGAATTTTAAAGTGAGAGGATAAACCGAATTATTTAGAAAATGTGAGATTTTTAATTTTTTAATCAAAAGTAATTAACGAATGTTTTAATTATTGTTTATTGTTTTATCATTATTATTTTTTACCGGTAAATATTGTTGATTAAATGGCATTTTTATATACTGGCATATCATATTGATTCCACGGCGATTTGAGGATAATTTTTAAAATAATAAAACCCAAGCACGAACAATGCCAACCGTAAAACAAATCTTGAAATCTATGTAAACACATTGGCAATACATCGGAAGCAGCTAGTGAACTTTTCTAGGAGGAAGTATATCAAAAAAAATCTTGAAATCTATGTAAACACATGGGCAATATAGTGGTAGAACCAGTGAGGTTATACAGCACAGTGGTTAATGTATGTTCTTTATAAACATGACGTCAAGAGTTGTCTTTTCCTGCCAAGATACCGGGCAAGATGGCCGCCTATCATGGCCGAGTCATTATATAGTCTTGAACAATGACGAAGGTTGAGCCAAATGGGGCAAGAAGCTGTACTATTTCAACTTTTAATCCCTGTGAATCAATTTTTATCAACATAGACTATGATATTATGATATAAGCATTTAAACTCAGATATTAAAGAATATTTTATTTTATTTACCATTAAGTTATATTAACTAACAGGCTTATAAGTCCAATCTAATTAAAATTAGATTATATTTCGTTTTAGGTTATTTTTTTTTGAGTGTCGACTCCATGTAATCTAACCACTAATATGAGGCGAGCATCTTCTGGCGACGAAAATTTCAGCCAATCAAAACCTACCTTCAGGATCGCTGGTCTATGCATTGATATGCATTGTGGGGAAAGTAAAGCAACACAGCTGTCCAAATTATGACGTAATTCAAAATTTACAAATATAAATGGTGTTTTGATTGGCGGAAGGATGCCATATGCTATAAATAGCTTATTTCGTTACCAGAAGACGATCGCCTTATAAACCTTGTTAGATTTCAATGAGTTGACAATCAAAAAATAACCGAAACGAAATGTAATCTTATTTTAATTAGATTGTAATTTAACAAGATATTATTTAATTGATCTCTACCTGGGGCCTAATTCTCGAAAACTTAACTTAGATAAAATTCAGATTTTAAGAAATACAGTTATCTAATTGGTAAATAAAGCTGTATTGAAAATCAATTTTAGTGATCGACCAATCAGATGAATGGAATGCTAAAATCATTGTAAGTAAAGTTTTCGAGAATAAGGCCCCAGGTTTTTGTTATATTTTGACTAACAGGGTAAATAATTGCAAAAGATGTAAATAATGTTGTTCAGGTACTAATATTATTAATTGTTATTAAATCATTTTATATCAGATTTTGATATTGTGGTCTGAATTACTCTCTTAGTCAGATAGAGTTGCTTGCCCTTGTTGTTATGTTATAGTATAAGTGTGACTGCCTGGAAGAACATTAACAGAATTATAATAACTGTGTTTCCACCGACAGAAAAACCCAGCATTAAGCTAGCTTTCGTGTGTTTCCACTAGGAAATTACCAAACCATTTCAGTGCAGGAACAGGAAGGTTTGGCATTCAAAGATTTTCGCATTTGACAATTTATCAGGGCCAAATGAAAGCTAGTCAGCTTTCATTTACTAAGTGGAAACACAAAAGTTGGCTTTTTATCGTTCGGCAATAGGAGTCCCACGCTCTTTATCATTAATAGTAGAGTAAATGGTAAGTCTTGTAGGTCGAGTGCCTTATGATCAAAGGTAAAATCAATTGAGAACCAGAAAAACTCAGTGTTAACACAACGTGTTCGGCAATAAAGCTAGCTTTAGGCTATTACTTGCATTTTGGTGGATTTGTTTAGTCAGGCATGAATTGATCTTGTTGCACTTCATGATTTTGACCTTTATAGTAGTGGTGGGTGTCGAGCGCGAAGCAGACCATGCTTACTCTTTTCGAAACACCTGATGGTACTTCTCGTATGGGAAATCCACTACTATATAATTATTTTACCCGATTTTGTCATGCTCTGGACGAGATTTTTGATTAACGGAATTGTTTTGCTTGTACAGATTTTTAATATTAGATCTAGCTTTCCTTCACAATTCTCAGTGGAAATCCGGTTAATAAAATGAGCTCTGGTTTTACAATATACATCCTACTTTTCTGCACTTGTTTTGGTCTAACGAGGACAGACAACACCATGCGCCTTTTTTGATTGCCAACTGTCAAGGAATTTATAACATGCACAGCCTCTAGCACATCAGATCTTGGTAAATTGTTCCATCCTGACACCCCTCAAACCTGCATCACAGAAATCAGGTTGAAAAATTACCCATCTATGCTAAACCAGTGCCTTCAGTTTAACAAGTAAGCATCTAATCCTGGGGCCTGTTTCTCAAAAATTCTTATGATAAATTTTGTCGTAAGTTCAGTATTTTGCAATGAAAACTTCATTTACGACAATTATTAATCGTAAGATTTTGTGAGAAACAGGCCCTAGGCCTTCTCAATTAATTTTTTGTAAAGGGCCAAATAGAGCTTAGCTAGTATAGCGAGCAGAGCGTTTTAGCGGAAGGGGCCACCATTTGAGAAGGCCTGATCTTATCATTAGGACATTGTAACTGCATTGGACACAATAACAAAGACTAAAAGATAATAATACTTCAATTAGTGTTATAATATCATAATTATGTAATTAGGCATCCCGGTATAAAAATATTAATTATAAATATAAATCAAAAGAATGATAAACTGGCCTTATTCTCGAAAACTTAACTTCAGTCTAAACTGCATTGGACACAACAACAAAGACTAAAAGACAACAATACTTCAATTAGTGTTATAATATCATTTTTAATTTGGCATATAAAAAATATTAATTATAAATATAAATCGACAACATGATAAACTAGTGATATATCACCTGTCATCAGGGACCTTATTCTCGAAAACTTAACAGTTATCTGACTGGATAATAAAGCTATATTTAAAATCAAATTTTAGTGATTATCCAATCAGATTACTGAACACTAAAATCATTATAAGTTAAGTTTTCAAGAATAAGGCCCCTGAGCTTCCATACACAAAAAAACTTCAAAACACTAAGATATATGGATATGCTACTTAGGTATTTATTACATACCGTATATTTCTGAATATAATGCGCACCCATGTATAATGCCCACCCTTCCTTACACCTAATCAAAATTGGGAAAAATTCATTTTTCCATGTATAGTGCGCACCCCTTGTAAACGAAAAAATTAAAGTTGGCATAACAAAGACACCTAAATAGTGAGTGATAAAAAATATACATAAATTCAAGGCTCAAATCGACCCTCGAAAATACTGAACATTCCCCTTTAACAAGTAACATATTGGTTAGATAAATATAAATACTGGAATGTTTGGAAGAGAAACAAATATATAAAACAACAAAAAAAACAAATACTCAAAATTTAACAAATTATAGTCAAACAGAGATATTTCGGCTCATCAGGGTACCGTCAAAACAAATACAAAACCAGTCCATTATATTTTCAAGGGTGTTGCTGTAACTTACCAAACAAACAACCCTCTAAATAAGATACTTTTATACCCTTCAAAATATAATGGACTTGTTTTGACGGTACCTGGATAAGCCGAAAAATCTCTGTTTGATTATACTATAATCACATACTACCATTTTTAAAAGATAACAAATGCAATTCAAGGTTTCCTGAACAGAACACAGATAATTATGGCATAAATCAAAGAAAATATCAATAAATAATATAAAACTCTGTAAAACTGTGGCTTTTAGGTGGATATTCGTCATGGTATGTATAAGATTTTAATCCAAAAAGCCGATTTATTCAATAAACTTTTTAAACATTATATTATTTCTAACTAATTGAAATGATGAGTAAACACAAGAGTGGCTTGAGATATGAGAAAACAAGATGGTGCTCAATTTGTGAGTTTCTGTCAGTTTCAATTCTGGGCCTGTACGCATAAAATCTGACTTAATATAACTTTTTAAAGATAGTGGACCACGGCCATGTACGCCCAACGCAAAAGCCTTAAATTTAATCAGGAGTAAAATAAAACTTTCTCAAACCTTTTGATTTAGGTCCAATAACATCCATTTTAAGTTTCATCAAAATCGGTTGGAAACTAAGACAGTAATAGCATATTCAAGATTTGGAGCAAGGGCAATAACTCTGCTTCTAACTCGAAAATAGCTCAAATTCGAACTTGATCTTCGTTTTATGAATATGTATACACATATCAAATTTCATTTGATTCCGTCAAAAACTCGGAATGATCGTTTATGAGCAAATGTTGACGGACGGATGGACGGACAGACAGGGGTGCCGACAATATACGTCCTCATAGAGAGATGAGGGCATATAAAAATTAATGGAAATGATGAGGAAACACAGAGTGGTTTGAGGTATGAGAGAAGATGGCGCTTGATTTGTAAATTCTTGGCTGGCATTCTGTTAATTTTAAATTATTCAAACTTTCTGTGATGAATTTCCAAGGTCAGATTCTATTATGAAATCCGGATCGCCTGGATTTTCTCTCCCAATAATCCGGAAAAAAACGTAAATAGATCACAAATGGAGAATCAAGCTGGCGGACATGGGGTTTGAATTTCACAAGTCAAATCCAATTACATCATTGACTTAATCTAATATATTCTCCCAACAATCTGGATAAAACTTCTACTACAGTGTTGAGGCAGTCATTTTGTGACGTCATCTCTCCGCGATCGCACTGGTCGACAGAATGGAGAGACTTGACTCTCCAACAAACTCTCCTAAAACAGTCACGTGATGGATAATAGAATAGAAATGGAGAATCCGAACGATCCAGATTACATAATAGAATTGGTCCCTAATCTTATAAATCAAGCGTCACCCCAGGCAATAAGGCAAGGGGAGATAACTCTTACACATCTACATCTAATCTCCCACTTTTCTGACGTTCTAATTTCTTTTTATCTTTCTTCTCTTCTTCTTCGTCTTTTTGTTTCTTGGCGAATTCTAAGAATACTTGTTCCAATGACGATTGGCTAAAACTATATTCTTCAACATCTCGTGTTTGTTTGGCTGAAAATTAAATTAAGATTTTATGGCCATATGCTCAACTCTATTTTTGACAACATAATTACAGCCTGAAAGAGTGCTTTGTAACTAAAACTCAAGATATCCCATATATACTTTCTATCGCACCTGGTTCTCAGATCCTAATGTAGTGTTTAAAAAACAGGATTTAAAAAACAGAACGAAACGAAATTATGGTCTGATTTTAATTAGACTGAAGATATCCAAGAAGAAATTAAAAAGGGGTATACTTTCACCTTTTCTATGTTTAAATTTTAACCATTAATATCACATAATCTTGTTCTAGATTTTTTGCAGGAATATGGGGATTGGATTAAGACATTTATCAATTATTGTATATAAACATAGTTTTCTAGATTTATCAGATTATTCAGGTAATCTGTTTTATAGCAATGCCACTAGGTTTGTTCACTGATGAATATATACTCCTATTGACCAAGTTTGAAAATTTAATTTTTTTGTTCATTCTAAGATGTAGTATAGCTTTAAGAACAGAAATTTATCTTATTAATCAAGATGTTCTAGTCATATCAATAAATAACCCACCTTTTTCAAGGAATGAAAATGCCTCAGCTAGGGATTTCACATCGGCCTTCGGTACTTTAAACAATCCACGATCACCGAATCTTTCAGCACATTCAGCGTTTGGAAAACAAGTTTTGATATGACCTTCAAATTCATCCATCTTGCTTTCAATGTCGTCAATTTGTGAATGAAGTTTTACTTCCAATAAATATCCACTTCCAAACTTGTCTTTTAAATGTTGACTTGGTCCTAGACATCTTTAAATAACAAAATATTATTCTTTAAATAAATTAAATAGAGTTGAATTGAATTATTGAAATGAAAGAAAGAAACATCTATATTTTACAAAGATAACAACTTAGGTTCCGTGAGGATCCTTTCTCCCAGCTGGTCCTTGGCCAAATCTCTTGGATACTGCATAAGAATTGTCACCTTGACGTCTTTAACCCCTCCCTCTCCAATCCAACTAACTCAAATCTAATCAAATTTTACATCGTTAAAATCGGAATTAGTTAGGCTTTTTAAAAATACTTTCAGTTGAAGTGGTCCTTCACATATTTCTGAGAAAAGGGCCATAATGCAGTTTTTGGTCCATTTTCTTGCTGTTGATATTGTGATTAGTGACGTTATTTTCCTTTTTATTCATTTGACGTCGCATTTTAAGAATGGATGACGTCGTTTGCGATTCCAAACCTTTGTTTCAAAACGAGACGTGATTAGGGTCTATGTCAGTCATTTCAACATACGTCACTGAAAGAGGGATGCAAATAACATATAGAATCATGGACCTTCAGGTTACCAAGTAAGAATCTTAGTCACTGAGCCAACAATGGCCCCACTGAAAATCAAAAAGAAAATTGAGATAAGATTTGAACCTACTCTATCTTGCCATTGACCATAATGGCTAATCTGTTACACAAGGCGTCTGCTTCTTCCATGTAATGTGTCGTCAATATAGCTCCTTTATCTGTCGAGTTAAAACTCGTTGATATGGTGTCCCTACAATACAAAATGTACAGTGCAATAAATATTCTTACAAAATGGTGGCGTTGCTCTACAACCTTACATACTTGCACATCGCTTGGAGTTTATTACAAAGGGGGGAAACCATCAACTATGTATTAGAAATGTTGGACTTGTACAGGAGTACAATTAGCAAGTTTTAAGAAGCGTGTAAAACGAAGGGGGTACTTAATGTACACCCTAGACGAGGAAGGTAACCTATTTCTATTATGTCCTGAATCCGAAAATCGAGTCGCTGAAAGGAGTTATAAGAAATGAGTCCCCCTTCACTTTTTGGCCCATTTTTTTTTCTATCATACTTTTTTTGGTCATCTTTATACAATTATGTCCTGAATCCGAAAGTCGAGTGACTGAAATCCCAGGAGTTTTGGAAAGGGGGTAAGGGTGAAGGTGGGGGTGGGGTCTATTCGAATTTTCGACAACAGGACCCCCCCAGAACTCTGCCGCCCCTGAAACAGGTCTACTTACCAAAGAAATCTTTTCGATTCAGGGTCCATGCCTGTTGAAGGTTCATCTAATAATACCACGTTAGAATTAGCCATAATACTCATCACATAACTTAGCTAAAATACAAAATATATTGTACAAATATAGCGATGGCCATCGTAATATGCCCACTTTTATAATGGCAGCCAATTCGTCCAGAGGGGGTTGACAAGAGTTGTCAGTAAATGAAAGATTCTGAGAATGACATTTTCTCTTATTACAGGAGTAATTTGAAAGTGTAACAGTAATTAACACGTTTTAATAATGAACAAGGGCAATAACTTATAAAATATTTTGCAATGATTCTGATTTTCCATAAGTTAATGTGTGGGCGTATAAAAGTACAAGTAAAAAAAGTTTTCATTAACCTAGTTTTGTATTGTGATTGTAAAGAGGTTTTCTAAACTTTGCATGTGTATTGGGGACACTGATGGCATACAAAGTTTAGCAAACCTCTTTACAAACAGCACTCTAATCCAATGAATTATGCCCACACACAACAAGACTAACTTAAAAGACTCCTCAAAAGTTAAATAAACCCTATAAAAATGGAGAACACATACCTTTCTTTTGGTTCCGCCAGATAGTTTCTTAGAATGTTTTTTAGCATGTTCTCCTACTTTTAAATTATCAACATAACTGTAAAATTCATAAAAAAACGTAAAAATATAATTTAAATTCATTACTTTAGACGTTAAAATTTTCCAACAGAAAGATCTCAATATAATCTATGGGTATCTCATTTTCTCATTGTATGTCTAGTTCACAGAAAATAGAAAGCTCAACAACACTTTTAACTGCTTTACAGGGCTGGAATCATGTTATAGATTATTTTGGCATGGTTATCAATTGATGTCATTTAATGACATTAAAGGGATTGTAAAGTGATTTTATAAACTGTGTATGTGTATCAGAAGCTATTATTGATATCTATGCAGATCACTGTGAGTGACGTCATAAACATGTTAGTTTTTAGTGGAATTACAAGAACCACAGACTTCGGAATGGAAAATGGAATGGGGCAAATTGATGCTATCAGTGTCCCTGATACACATACAATGTTTAGAAAATCACTTTACAATCTCGTTAACATTATACAAGGAGTCATGGAATTCAGTGTAGGATATGATTTATTTTATTTGCAAGGGTGATCAAATGGTAAAAATAACCATGACTATGAAATATTTGGAGAAAACATGTTAGAAAGATAGTGGACCACAGCCATATATGCCCAACGAAAAAGCCTTAAATTTAATCAGGAGTAAACTAAACTTTCTCAAACTGTTCGATTTAGGTCCAATAACATCCATTATCCAACTAAGATAGTAATAGCATATTCAAGACTTTGGGGCAAGGGCAATAACTCTCCTTCTAAGGGTACCAAATTTCATTTGATTCCGTCAAAAACTCAAGTTTTTAGAGCGTTTACGAGCAAATATTGACGGATGGACGGACGGACGGACAGGGGTGCTGACAATATACGTCTTCATAGAGAGATGAGGGTGTATAGAAAACGTACTACCTGTTAATTTAACAGTATACTTACAAGTCTATAAGTGGACCAATTCTATCTTTAGGAACTCCTTTAATAGCTGCGTATAATTCGAGATGTTCGTGAAGAGTGATGGTCTGCCATAACGCGTCGTGTTGAGGGCAGTAACCCAGTCCTTGGAAAGCCTCTGAGATATTTGAGTTAATATTATGACCATTCAATACAACCTGAAATATATATACATGTACACAAAACGGCATATTCAAGATAGAACATATCTGCAAACTTTGATAGCGATAGCTCAACGGGAAGTTGGGGGGTGCGGAACGGCAACAGTGCCCACAAGGCTACTGTATCATGTCAAACTATTTAGAACCTCACCTAAAACAGGACACCTGACAGACTATATTTTCTATATAAAAGGGGAATGTTTAGCATTTCCAATCGTCGATATAGGACTTGAATATTTCTAAATAGCTTCCAGAAGTACTAGAACTGCACGAAAATCATAGAATTTCTTTTAATTTAATCCCTACCTTAACATTTTTCCTTCATTTTCTGTATTTATGTTTTCTATATAATAGTCTAACTTAACGGTGAGTTGTAATTTAGACTTTCAAACACTGATAATTATGGGTACACATTAATATTACAAACATCTCTGCTTTTGTCAGTTATTGGGGAATATTTGCTGCAATATTAATTACATTTCAAGAAATAGACCCAAAACAGATTTTTTAAATGTTCACCTTTCCTCTAGAAGCTCCTACTTCGGCAATAATCATATTCATAAGAGTTGTCTTCCCTGCTCCGTTGGGTCCGAGTAAACCAAACACCTCCCCTGGTAGCACTGATAGAGTAGCGTTTCTAACGGCAACCTTAATTTCATCGTCTTTTCTCACTGATTTACATTCGTTCATCTTGAATTCCGACTTCCCACGTTTCTTAAATTCTTTACGTAAATTACTAACATAAGCTACAGCCTGGAATAACATAAAATCACTTTTCATGCAGTGTGTAATGAGGAAAATTTTCATCAAAAACATTTTTTCGACAAAATAAATCAATAATTGTTGTCTCTTAATGAAATGAAATGGAGTTTTACGTCCTACTTTTCTGCATTTAAATGGGCTAATTGAGGACGGGCAAACGCCATGCAGTGTGCAATGAGGGAACTTTTGCCAGGACAGCGGCATTAGCCTGCCCTTATTTTCAATTTCCAATCTCAGTTAAAATAGCCTATTAAATTCAACTTGTCGGTCTACTATATGGCTCTCCGTCTGCATATCTTAACTGAGATTAGAGACAACAATTATTGGTTTATTTTGTCGATAAATGGTTGTTATGAAGCTGACCTCATAACATACGAGAAATTTGACAGTTTTTAGAGAAAAAACCTCAAGGAAGAAGAATATTTCAACGCAACCAAATTTGCTGCGCGATTTCAACTTATCACCATTCATGGTTTCCTGTCCCTCAAATTCACTAATTGAGGGACAGGATGTTCCGGTCTATAATTCAAAATGGTATTGTAGCTTCATTGTTGTATCTAATCTTTTATTTTAGCAATTTGAAATGTATTCAACTCTTCAGATGTCTTTTTGTGCATCAAAAAATATGAAGCCTTAAACCTTATCGTGTACCTACCTCAGATCTATTGGGTCGTGAATCCAATTGAGCGACTTTTTCTCGTTCTGCTCTGACATCATCATCTTCATCTTCGACAACATCATTGTTATCTTCTGGTACGACTTTATTGACCTCACCACGTTTACAAATATCAGTGATATTACCGCCATTACTTTTAATATCTAATACTTTTACTAGGTAATATAGTCCAATAAAATGTAGGATAGGCTGAAATATACATCAAAACAGTCTAATTAAAATCAGACCCTAATTTCGTTCGTTGTTTTTTTTTAAATCCGGTTTTTTAAACACTACATTAGGGTCTGAGAACCAGGCGCGATAAAAAGCGTCTAAGTTAACTTTAAACTAACCTTAATGTCCTCTGTTTTAACCAATCAGATCCCTGCCCTCTTCATCGATGGGATTTTGTGACGCGAACAATTGGTGCATTCCGAAGTGCCATAGTCTCGTTTTTCAAGTACTGTGCCAAACTCGGTTGAAACAAGTTTTTTTTATTGGCTGTTCTATATTACGTCATTGAGATCTGAATCCCCCCCTTTATTCTTAAACCCCCATTATACCTGACATTCCTATTATCTAATATCTTTACTAGATAATAAGGTCAAATAAAACGTGGGATAGGCTGAAATATACATCAAAACAGTCTAATTAAAATCAGACCCTATATAGGCATATAAAAACTCAAAAAAAAAAATCCTTACCACAAGTATAGGAAATATAACATGGCTGTCACCATCGAAATAATCTCCAAACACAATCTCATTTTGCATTCCACGATATGATGCTAGTCTGGTAACCTACAATTACAGAAAATATTTCCTTATTAACCCTTTGAACCCTGAGCTCCCTAGGCTGTATGTACCTGTCACCCTGACCTCTCAAACAAAAACTCAAATTTAAAAAAAAAAATCTTTTTTTACTCTAGATACATGTCATAATGAACAGTAAGCCTACTCTAATGTCACTTTCCGTTTCAAAATCATCACTATGATCATAATTATTTTGTTCAATGTCTTCCTCAGAATCACTGTCATACAATAAATCAATGTTCTGCCCAATCTACGGTCCATTTTATCCAATATTTTCTAAATTGTCGTGCAAGAATGTTCAAAACGGAAGTGAACTCGAATTAGCATAGAAAATGTAAATTGTAAAAGCAATTCTGATTGGTTAGCAGACGACGCCTCAGAGTGCAAACACTAACAAAGACACGAGGATAACATGTGGTGGTTAAAATTTTAACCGCTCGGGTATATACATTTATTTATGTAGGTTAAAATTTTAACCGCTCGGGTATATACATTTATTTATGTAGGTTAAAATTTTAACCGCTCGGGTTCAAAGGGTTAAATGAACCACAGACTTACTTTAAGTTAGTGAACCACAGCCATATACGCCCACCACAGCATGCAGATGGTAAAACGAAAAAGCCTTAAATTTAATCACAAAAATCGGTTGAAAACTAAGCGAGTAATAGCATATTCAAGATTTTTTTAGCAGCTCACCTTAAATTAAAGTAAATGATACATACCCTATCTATAAAATATAAACCACCAAAAACCACGTAGGGTGGGTCAATGATACAGAATATATAATGTATAATAATACCGGCCGAACCCTGGGTCACCATATCAACAGTAGACACGGCTATATATGGTAACATTCCAATCTGCAATATCAACAATCAAATAGAGCTAATTAACACAGTTGACCCCATACAGTGTGCAATGAGGGAAATTTAAGTAAGAAGGCATCATGCACTTGTTTTCTATTCCTAAATGTTAATGGAATTTTTAAAGTGCAGAAAATGAAACCAAATGTTAAGGGATTTTTAAAGTTTTATGTGGCATGTCGTATCGCGATACATCGATACAACGATATATCGTGCCAGCACTACTACCATTGACCTAGATCTACCGGAAGCTACTATCAATATCTATGCAGATCACTGTCCTTGATGTCATAAAATGTTACAATCCCTTTAAAGTTTTGATTTTTTTAAATTGAGATTTCGAGAATAAGGTCTGATGTCAAAAAGTGAATAAACTTTGTATGTGTATAAGGGACACTGATAGCATCAATTTGCACCATTCCAATTTCCATTCCGACGTCTGTGGTTCTTGCAATTCAACTAAAACTAACGCGTTTTATGAAGTCGCTACCAGTGATCTATCGATATCTATGCAGATCACTGTCAGTGACGTCATTAAATGTTACAATACCTTTAAAGTTTTGATATTGAGATTTCGAGAATAAGGTCAATGTCAAAAATGAAAAAACAAACTTACCAAAATAATGACTGTGGGTAAAACGGCAATACAAGACTCATATTGAGAGAAGGCGAAGGAGAAACAATACGACAACATCAGGTTGGCAGGAATAAAAAATATAAACAGCAATATCAAGGCCACAATAGCACCGGCAGGGGTCAGGGATGGAATCTGCAAAATAAAAGAACATGGGTTGCGATTTTCAAATTTGCCAAGAGTGTATGTATGTGAAGGGATCTTCGAACTTGATCTTCGTTTCATGAATATGTATACACATACCAAATTTCATTCGATTCAATCAAAAACTCTAGTTTTTAGAGCATTTACGATCAAATGTTGACGGACGGACCTACGGACAGGGGTGCAGACAATATACGTCCTCATACAGAGATGAGAAATAGTATAGAAAACCCGTCTTTTTCATGAATGGTGCATAGAACATACCGGCAACAAGTATCATACAAATTGGAAACTTGAAAAACAGTTTTGATGCAGGCATCAGACATAAATTCATGCATCAGTGTTTCTGATACACATATAATATATAATATATACTTCTTTGCAATCTCTTTAATTAAACCATTGACAAAAAAAGGATGCTTACCTGCATGGCAAGGAAAAATATAATACAAATAATGGCAGGTATGGAAAAAACAGCAATATCAAATGCAAATGTTGTTCCCCAATACATATCAAATGTTATACCAGACACACGCAGTTGACTTCTGGTCTTAAACTGAAAACAAATATCAAAGAATAAGCCCAAATTTAGGGGACATATACTGAACAGATAAAGTAACGTCGCAATATTAGATCTTTTGGGCAAAGTCGTGCATGATCAAAATTGTTATTTTTATACATAAATATCTATTTTAGACTTTTAAACGTCCAGTGTATGAAATTCCACTGACAATACCAGTTGCTTTCTTATAATTCTCTAGTTTTTTTAATATTTACTTGTGTTTTGCGACGTTTCTTTATCTGTTCAGTATACATAGAAGATTGATGGGAAGAAATGACAAAATTGTAAATAAAGAAAATGCTGTATGTAATCCTTGTAAGACATTTAGAAGTATCACAGCACATTAAGAAATAACAGTTTTTATGGATATAGACTTCTATTTATTATTGAACACACTTGATAACGTTACCTTTATGTGTAATGAAACGTTGTGTTCAATAATAAAAAGAAGTCTATATCCATAAAAACTGTTATTTCTTAATGCTGTATATGTCCTTTTTTCTTTGAACCAGTTTGGGCATATAAAGATTGGAAAATGCCATGGAGTGGGCAAGAGGTACATTTTTCCAGGACAGTAGCATAAGGATTTGTCAAAAATTATGGGGGGGGGGGGGGACCAACCAACATGGGTTGTAGAAGCGCCGCAACTGCAATCCAAAACGTAACGTCCGTGCCCTAGAGAGAAAATGGAAAATGGCGTCAATTTCGTGCATTCTGACAGATATTTCTGGGTTTTGAGTTGATAATAAGGACTTCCTACTATAATTTTAATGTGATTGATTTTGATTCTTCAAAAAATCTATTTTATTGATCAAATTATGGGGGGGACCAAGACCCTTTCGCCCCACCTTCTGAGTTTAAGAGGGGACATGTCCAACCCGTCCCCTCCTAAATCCACGCCTTTGGTTAATCAATTTCAGAGACAAGATTGAAACACAAAGAAAACTTACCTGTTTATCCATGACAACGTTTGAGGCGAAACCAGCGAGTAAGATATTGAATGCCAAGCCTAATATCAGTATAGTTGAGAAGGTATTACCATCGTATGGGGGTCTATTATCTAATCTAGGCCAGGGTAAGTTATATACTTGTATACCATCAGGTGTCCCCAGAAGGGTGTTGGACATCATGTTGATAATTACCGGTAGGGAGTATATAGCCGTATCATTATATAAACAGGTATAACTTAGATTCTAAAAAATACAAAATAAATTTTCACGCGTCGGCCATCTTAGATCCATATCAAGGCTCATAACGCAAGCAAACAAAAGCAGCGTCTTGCCACTGCAGAAAAATCACCACCTTGAGGTCTTTAACACCACCTTATCAAGTCCCACTAACTCAAACCTAATCAAATTTTACATCGTTAAAATCAGAATTAAAAATGCTATTTAAAAATACTTTCAGATGAATTGTTTCTTCACATATTTTTGAGAAAGGGGCAGCAAAAGCAGTTTTTAGACTGTTTTCTTGCTGTTGATATGGTGATTAGTGACGTCATATTCCTTTACATTCATTTGACGTTGCATTTTTTGAACGGGTTGACGTTATTTGCGTTATGAACCTCGGTCTCTAAGCGGTAAAAGCGAGGCGTGAATAAGGTCTATTAGGGCTCAACTTGATTTCTAGGATTAAAATTAGATGTACTTTTCATAAACAAGTGTAGCTTAGATTCTGGAAATTAAAAAAAAAATCTTTAATGATGTTAGAGCTCAATATAAGGAAATGATTTAAAAAATCTGTTAGAGAATAACTTACAGTAGAAATAAAATGAAATGAATGGAGTTTTACGTCCTACTTTTCTGCACCTATATGGGCTAATTGAGGACGGGTAAACGCCATGCAGTGTGCAATGAAGGAAATTTTGCCAGGACAGCGGCATTAGCCTGCTCTTATTATCAATTTCCAACTGTCGAGGGATCTTTAACGTGCACAGCCTGTAGCACACGGGACCTCGGTTTATTGTCCCCTCCCAACAACTAGACGCTTTTCCATGTCAGCACCTCCGACCTGCATCACTCACAGGGGGGAAACCGGGTTGAAAAATCCGAATGTATCATCTTGACCCATAACTTACAGTAGAAGGTATATAATGTAGTATATTAATACCAATCCAATGTGGAGCTACTGACATCAGATTGGTAGAGGCGTTACTGATCTCATCAATATATACTCTCCTCTACCCCCCATCATAGTCCCCTCACCCCTCCCCCCTCCCCCACCCCATAGAGAATAACTTACAGTAGAAGGTATATAATCTAGTATATTAATACCAATCCAATGTGGAGCTACTGTCATCAGATTGGTAGAGGTATTACTGATCTCATCAATATATACTCTCCTCTACCCCCATCATAGTCCCCTCCCCCCTCCCCCACCCCATAGAGAATAACTTACAGTAGAAGGTATATAATATAGTATATTAATACCAATCCAATGTGGGGCTACTGTCATCAGATTGGTAGAGGTATTACTGATCTCATCAATATATACTCTCCTCTACCCCCCATCATAGTCCCCTCACCCCTCCCCCCTCCCCCACCCCATAGAGAATAACTTACAGTAGAAGGTATATAATCTAGTATAATAATACCAATCCAATGTGGGGCTACTGACATCAGATTGGTAGAGGTATTACTGATCTCATCAATGTATACTCTCCTCTACCCCCCATCATAGTCCCCTCCCCCACCCCATAGAGAATAACTTACAGTAGAAGGTATATAATATAGTATATTAATACCAATCCAATGTGGAGCTACAGTCATCAGATTGGTAGAGGTATTACTAAGTTGATCAATATATACTCTCCTCTACCCCCCATCATAGTCCCCTCCCCCTCCCCCCTCCCCCACCCCATAGAGAATAACTTACAGTAGAAGGTATATAATCTAGTATATTAATACCAATCCAATGTGGAGCTACTGACATCAGATTGGTAGAGGTATTACTGATCTCATCAATATATACTCTCCTCTACCCCCCATCATAGTCCCCTCACCCTCTCCCCCCTCCCCCACCCCATAGAGAATAACTTACAGTAGAAGGTTTATAATCTAGTATATTAATACCAATCCAATGTGGAGCTACTGACATCAGATTGGTAGATTCATTACTGAGTTGATCAATATATACTCTCCTCTACCCCCCATCATAGTCCCCTCACCCCTCCCCCACCCCATAGAGAATAACTTACAGTAGAAGGTATATAATCTAGTATATTAATACCAATCCAATGTGGGGCTACTGACATCAGATTGGTAGAGGTATTACTGATCTCATCAATATATACTCTCCTCTACCCCCCATCATAGTCCCCTCCCCCTCCCCCACCCCATAGAGAATAACTTACAGTAGAAGGTTTATAATCTAGTATATTAATACCAATCCAATGTGGGGCTACTGACATCAGATTGGTAGATTCATTACTGAGTTGATCAATATATACTCTCCTCTACCCCCCATCATAGTCCCCTCACCCCTCCCCCCTCCCCTCACCCCATAGAGAATAACTTACAGTAGAAGGTATATAATCTAGTATATTAATACCAATCCAATGTGGAGCTACTGACATCAGATTGGTAGAGGTATTACTGATCTCATCAATATATACTCTCCTCTACCCCCATCATAGTCCCCTCCCCCTCCCCACCCACCCCATAGAGAATAACTTACAGTAGAAGGTTTATAATCTAGTATATTAATACCAATCCAATGTGGGGCTACTGACATCAGATTGGTAGATTCATTACTGAGTTGATCAATATATACTCTTCTCTACCCCCCATCATAGTCCCCTCCCCCCTCCCCCGTCCCCCTCCCCATAGAGAATAACTTACAGTAGAAGGTATATAATCTAGTATATTAATACCAATCCAATGTGGAGCTACTGACATCAGATTGGTAGAGGTATTACTGATCTCATCAATATATACTCTCCTCTACCCCCCATCATAGTCCCCTCCCCCCTCCCCCACCCCATAGAGAATAACTTACAGTAGAAGGTATATAATCTAGTATATTAATACCAATCCAATGTGGGGCTACTGACATGAGATTGGTAGAGGTATTACTGATCTCATCAATATATACTCTCCTCTACCCCCCATCATAGTCCCCTCACCCCTCCCCTCCCCCACCCCATAGAGAATAACTTACAGTAGAAGGTATATAATCTAGTATATTAATACCAATCCAATGTGGGGCTACTGACATCAGATTGGTAGAGGTATTACTGATCTCATCAATATATACTCTCCTCTACCCCCATCATAGTCCCCTCCCCCCTCCCCCACCCCATAGAGAATAACTTACAGTAGAAGGTATATAATATAGTATATTAATACCAATCCAATGTGGGGCTACTGTCATCAGATTGGTAGAGGTATTACTGATCTCATCAATATATACTCTCCTCTACCCCCCATCATAGTCCCCCCCCCCCTCCCCCACCCCATAGAGAATAACTTACAGTAGAAGGTATATAATATAGTATATTAATACCAATCCAATGTGGGGCTACTGTCATCAGATTGGTAGAGGTATTACTGATCTCATCAATATATACTCTCCTCTACCCCCCATCATAGTCCCCCCCCCCCTCCCCCACCCCATAGAGAATAACTTACAGTAGAAGGTATATAATCTAGTATATTAATACCAATCCAATGTGGAGCTACTGACATCAGATTGGTAGAGGTATTACTGATCTCATCAATATATACTCTCCTCTACCCCCCATCATAGTCCCCTCACCCCTCCCCCCTCCCCTCACCCCATAGAGAATAACTTACAGTAGAAGGTATATAATCTAGTATATTAATACCAATCCAATGTGGGGCTACTGACATCAGATTGGTAGAGGTATTACTGATCTCATCAATATATACTCTCCTCTACCCCCCATCATAGTCCCCTCCCCCCTACCCCCCTCCCCTCCCCATAGAGAATAACTTACAGTAGAAGGTATAAAATCTAGTATATTAATACCAATCCAATGTGGAGCTACTGTCATCAGATTGGTAGAGGTATTACTGATCTCATCATCAATATATACTCTCCTCTACCCCCCATCATAGTCCCCTCCCCCCTCCCCTCCCCATAGAGAATAACTTACAGTAGAAGGTATATAATCTAGTATATTAATACCAATCCAATGTGGAGATACTGACATCAGATTGGTAGAGGTATTACTGATCTCATCAATATATACTCTCCTCTACCCCCCATCATAGTCCCCTCACCCCTCCCCCCTCCCCCACCCCATAGAGAATAACTTACAGTAGAAGGTATATAATCTAGTATATTAATACCAATCCAATGTGGGGCTACTGTCATCAGATTGGTAGAGATATTACTGATCTCATCAATATATACTCTCCTCTACCCCCCATCATAGTCCCCTCACCCCTCCCCCTCCCCCACCCCATAGAGAATAACTTACAGTAGAAGGTATATAATCTAGTATATTAATACCAATCCAATGTGGAGCTACTGACATCAGATTGGTAGAGGCATTACTGATCTCATCAATATATACTCTCCTCTACCCCCATCATAGTCCCCTCACCCCTCCCCCTCCCCCACCCCATAGAGAATAACTTACAGTAGAAGGTATATAATCTAGTATATTAATACCAATCCAATGTGGAGCTACTGACATCAGATTGGTAGAGGCATTACTGATCTCATCAATATATACTCTCCTCTACCCCCATCATAGTCCCCTCACCCCTCCCCCTCCCCCACCCCATAGAGAATAACTTACAGTAGAAGGTATATAATCTAGTATATTAATACCAATCCAATGTGGAGCTACTGACATCAGATTGGTAGAGGTATTACTGATCTCATCAATATATACTCTCCTCTACCCCCCATCATAGTCCCCCCCCCTCCCCCACCCCACCCCATAGAGAATAACTTACAGTAGAAGGTATATAATCTAGTATATTAATACCAATCCAATGTGGAGCTACTGACATCAGATTGGTAGAGGTATTACTGATCTCATCAATATATACTCTCCTCTACCCCCATCATAGTCCCCTCCCCTCCCCCCTCCTCCCCACCCCACCCCATAGAGAATAACTTACAGTAGAAGGTATATAGTCTAGTATATTAATACCAATCCAATGTGGAGCTACTGACATCAGATTGGTAGAGGTATTACTGATCTCATCAATATATACTCTCCTCTACCCCCATCATAGTCCCCTCCCCTCCCCCCTCCCCCCCCCCACCCCATAGAGAATAACTTACAGTAGAAGGTATATAATCTAGTATATTAATACCAATCCAATGTGGAGCTACTGTCATCAGATTGGTAGAGGTATTACTGATCTCATCAATATATACTCTCCTCTACCCCCCATCATAGTCCCCTCCCCCCTCCCCCACCCCATAGAGAATAACTTACAGTAGAAGGTATATAATATAGTATATTAATACCAATCCAATGTGGAGCTACTGACATCAGATTGGTAGAGATATTACTGATCTCATCAATATATACTCTCCTCTACCCCCCATCATAGTCCCCTCCCCTCCCCCACCCCATAGAGAATAACTTACAGTAGAAGGTATATAATCTAATATATTAATACCAATCCAATGTGGAGCTACTGTCATCAGATTGGTAGTGGTATTACTGATCTCATCAATATATACTCTCCTCTACCCCCCATCATAGTCCCCTCCCCCTCCCCCCTCCCCCACCCCATAGAGAATAACTTACAGTAGAAGGTATATAATCTAGTATATTAATACCAATCCAATGTGGAGCTACTGACATCAGATTGGTAGAGGTATTACTGATCTCATCAATATATACTCTCCTCTACCCCCTATCATAGTCCCCCTCACCCCCCACCCCTCCCCCTCCCCATAGAGAATAACTTACAGTAGAAGGTATATAATCTAGTATATTAATACCAATCCAATGTGGAGCTACTGTCATCAGATTGGTAGAGGTATTACTGATCTCATCAATATATACTCTCCTCTACCCCCCATCATAGTCCCCTCACCCTCCTCCCCCCACCCCATAGAGAATAACTTACAGTAGAAGGTATATAATCTAGTATATTAATACCAATCCAATGTGGAGCTACTGACATCAGATTGGTAGAGGCGTTACTGATCTCATCAATATATACTCTCCTCTACCCCCTATCATAGTCCCCCTCACCCCTCCCCCCCCCCCACCCCATAGAGAATAACTTACAGTAGAAGGTATATAATCTAGTATATTAATACCAATCCAATGTGGGGCTACTGACATCAGATTGGTAGAGATATTACTGATCTCATCAATATATACTCTCCTCTACCCCCCATCATAGTCCCCTCACCCCTCCCCCACCCCATAGAGAATAACTTACAGTAGAAGGTATATAATCTAGTATATTAATACCAATCCAATGTGGAGCTACTGTCATCAGATTGGTAGAGGTATTACTGATCTCATCAATATATACTCTCCTCTACCCCCCATCATAGTCCCCTCCCCCCTCCCCCCCACCCCCTAGAGAATAACTTACAGTAGAAGGTATATAATCTAGTATATTAATACCAATCCAATGTGGGGCTACTGACATCAGATTGGTAGAGGTATTACTGATCTCATCAATATATACTCTCCTCTACCCCCCATCATAGTCCCCTCACCCCTCCCCCCTCCCCATAGAGAATAACTTACAGTAGAAGGTATATAATCTAGTATATTAATACCAATCCAATGTGGGGCTACTGACATCAGATTGGTAGAGGTATTACTGATCTCATCAATATATACTCTCCTCTACCCCCCATCATAGTCCCCCCTCCCCTCCCCCACCCCATAGAGAATAACTTACAGTAGAAGGTATATAATCTAGTATATTAATACCAATCCAATGTGGAGCTACTGACATCAGATTGGTAGAGGTATTACTGATCTCATCAATATATACTCTCCTCTACCCCCCATCATAGTCCCCTCACCCCTCCCCCCTCCTCACCCCATAGAGAATAACTTACAGTAGAAGGTATATAATCTAGTATATTAATACCAATCCAATGTGGGGCTACTGTCATCAGATTGGTAGAGGTATTACTGATCTCATCAATATATACTCTCCTCTACCCCCCATCATAGTCCCCTCCCCCTCCCCCCTCCCCACCCCATAGAGAATAACTTACAGTAGAAGGTGTATAATCTAGTATATTAATACCAATCCAATGTGGGGCTACTGTCATCAGATTGGTAGAGGTATTACTGATCTCATCAATATATACTCTCCTCTACCCCCCATCATAGTCCCCTCCCCCCTCCCCCACCCCATAGAGAATAACTTACAGTAGAAGGTATATAATCTAGTATATTAATACCAATCCAATGTGGAGCTACTGTCATCAGATTGGTAGAGGTATTACTGATCTCATCAATATATACTCTCCTCTACCCCCCATCATAGTCCCCTCCCCCCTCACCCCTCCCCCACCCCATAGAGAATAACTTACAGTAGAAGGTATATAATGTAGTATATTAATACCAATCCAATGTGGAGCTACTGTCATCAGATTGGTAGAGGTATTACTGATCTCATCAATATATACTCTCCTCTACCCCCCATCATAGTCCCCTCACCCCTCCCCCTCCCCCACCCCATAGAGAATAACTTACAGTAGAAGGTATATAATCTAGTATAGTAATACCAATCCAATGTGGAGCTACTGACATCAGATTGGTAGAGGTATTACTGATCTCATCAATATATACTCTCCTCTACCCCCCATCATAGTCCCCTCCCCCCTCCCCCACCCCATAGAGAATAACTTACAGTAGAAGGTATATAATATAGTATATTAATACCAATCCAATGTGGAGCTACTGACATCAGATTGGTAGAGGTATTACTGATCTCATCAATATATACTCTCCTCTACCCCCCATCATAGTCCCCTCCCCCTCCCCCTCCCCATAGAGAATAACTTACAGTAGAAGGTATATAATCTAGTATATTAATACCAATCCAATGTGGAGCTACTGACATCAGATTGGTAGAGGTATTACTGATCTCATCAATATATACTCTCCTCTACCCCCCATCATAGTCCCCTCCCCCCTCCCCCTCCCCCCACCCCATAGAGAATAACTTACAGTAGAAGGTATATAATCTAGTATATTAATACCAATCCAATGTGGAGCTACTGACATCAGATTGGTAGAGGTATTACTGATCTCATCAATATATACTCTCCTCTACCCCCCATCATAGTCCCCTCCCCCTCCCCCTCCCCATAGAGAATAACTTACAGTAGAAGGTATATAATCTAGTATATTAATACCAATCCAATGTGGAGCTACTGACATCAGATTGGTAGAGGTATTACTGATCTCATCAATATATACTCTCCTCTACCCCCCATCATAGTCCCCTCACCCCTCCCCCCCCCCCTCCCCATAGAGAATAACTTACAGTAGAAGGTATATAATCTAGTATATTAATACCAATCCAATGTGGAGCTACTGACATCAGATTGGTAGAGGTATTACTGATCTCATCAATATATACTCTCCTCTACCCCCCATCATAGTCCCCTCCCCCACCCTCCTCCCCCACCCCATAGAGAATAACTTACAGTAGAAGGTATATAACCTAGTATATTAATACCAATCCAATGTGGAGCTACTGTCATCAGATTGGTAGAGGTATTACTGATCTCATCAATATATAGTCTCCTCTACCCCCCATCATAGTCCCCCACCCCTCCCTCCCCCCACCCCATAGAGAATAACTTACAGTAGAAGGTATATAATCTAGTATATTAATACCAATCCAATGTGGGGCTACTGACATCAGATTGGTAGAGGTATTACTGATCTCATCAATATATACTCTCCTCTACCCCCCATCATAGTCCCCTCCCCCCCCCCTCCCCCACCCCATAGAGAATAACTTACAGTAGAAGGTGTATAATCTAGTATATTAATACCAATCCAATGTGGGGCTACTGACATCAGATTGGTAGAGGTATTACTGATCTCATCAATATATACTCTCCTCTACCCCCCATCATAGTCCCCCCCCTCCCCCCTCCCCACCCCATAGAGAATAACTTACAGTAGAAGGTATATAATCTAGTATATTAATACCAATCCAATGTGGGGCTACTGACATCAGATTGGTAGAGGTATTACTGATCTCATCAATATATACTCTCCTCTACCCCCCATCATAGTCCCCCTCCCCCCTCCCCCACCCCATAGAGAATAACTTACAGTAGAAGGTGTATAATCTAGTATATTAATACCAATCCAATGTGGGGCTACTGACATCAGATTGGTAGAGGTATTACTGATCTCATCAATATATACTCTCCTCTACCCCCCATCATAGTCCCCTCACCCCTCCCCCCTCCCCCACCCCATAGAGAATAACTTACAGTAGAAGGTATATAATCTAGTATATTAATACCAATCCAATGTGGAGCTACTGACATCAGATTGGTAGAGGTATTACTGATCTCATCAATATATACTCTCCTCTACCCCCCATCATAGTCCCCTCCCCCCTCCCCCCTCCCCCACCCCATAGAGAATAACTTACAGTAGAAGGTATATAGTCTAGTATATTAATACCAATCCAATGTGGAGCTACTGACATGAGATTGGTAGAGGTATTACTGATCTCATCAATATATACTCTCCTCTACCCCCCATCATAGTCCCCACCCCCCCTCCCCCCCACCCCATAGAGAATAACTTACAGTAGAAGGTATATAATCTAGTATATTAATACCAATCCAATGTGGGGCTACTGTCATCAGATTGGTAGAGGTATTACTGATCTCATCAATATATACTCTCCTCTACCCCCCAACATAGTCCCCTCCCCCCTCCCCCACCCCCCTCCCCCCCACCCCATAGAGAATAACTTACAGTAGAAGGTATATAATCTAGTATATTAATACCAATCCAATGTGGGGCTACTGACATCAGATTGGTAGAGGTATTACTGATCTCATCAATATATACTCTCCTCTACCCCCCATCATAGTCCCCTCACCCCTCCCCCCTCCCCCACCCCATAGAGAATAACTTACAGTAGAAGGTATATAATCTAGTATATTAATACCAATCCAATGTGGAGCTACTGACATCAGATTGGTAGAGGTATTACTGATCTCATCAATATATACTCTCCTCTACCCCCATCATAGTCCCCTCACCCCTCCCCCACCCCATAGAGAATAACTTACAGTAGAAGGTATATAATCTAGTATATTAATACCAATCCAATGTGGAGCTACTGACATCAGATTGGTAGAGGTATTACTGATCTCATCAATATATACTCTCCTCTACCCCCATCATAGTCCCCTCACCCCTCCCCCACCCCATAGAGAATAACTTACAGTAGAAGGTATATAATATAGTATATTAATACCAATCCAATGTGGAGCTACTGACATCAGATTGGTAGAGGCGTTACTGATCTCATCAATATATACTCTCCTCTACCCCCCATCATAGTCCCCTCACCCCTCCCCCACCCCATAGAGAATAACTTACAGTAGAAGGTATATAATATAGTATATTAATACCAATCCAATGTCGAGCTACTGTCATCAGATTGGTAGAGGTATTACTGATCTCATCAATATATACTCTCCTCTACCCCCCATCATAGTCCCCTCCCCCCTCCCCCACCCCCACCCCATAGAAAATAACTTACAGTAGAAGGTATATAATATAGTATATTAATACCAATCCAATGTCGAGCTACTGTCATCAGATTGGTAGAGGTATTACTGATCTCATCAATATATACTCTCCTCTACCCCCCATCATAGTCCCCTCCCCCCTCCCCCACCCCCACCCCATAGAAAATAACTTACAGTAGAAGGTATATAGTCTAGTATATTAATACCAATCCAATGTGGAGCTACTGACATCAGATTGGTAGAGGTATTACTGATCTCATCAATATATACTCTCCTCTACCCCCCATCATAGTCCCCCTCCCCCCTCCCCCACCCCCACCCCATAGAAAATAACTTACAGTAGAAGGTATATAGTCTAGTATATTAATACCAATCCAATGTGGAGCTACTGTCATCAGATTGGTAGAGGTATTACTGATCTCATCAATATATACTCTCCTCTACCCCCATCATAGTCCCCTCACCCCTCACCCTCCCCCACCCCATAGAGAATAACTTACAGTAGAAGGTATATAATTTAGTATATTAATACCAATCCAATGTGGAGCTACTGTCATCAGATTGGTAGAGGTATTACTGATCTCATCAATATATACTCTCCTCTACCCCCCATCATAGTCCCCCCCCCCCTCCCCCACCCCATAGAGAATAACTTACAGTAGAAGGTATATAATTTAGTATATTAATACCAATCCAATGTGGAGCTACTGTCATCAGATTGGTAGAGGTATTACTGATCTCATCAATATATACTCTCCTCTACCCCCCATCATAGTCCCCTCACCCCCCTCACCCCTCCCCCACCCCATAGAGAATAACTTACAGTAGAAGGTATATAATTTAGTATATTAATACCAATCCAATGTGGAGCTACTGACATCAGATTGGTAGAGGTATTACTGATCTCATCAATATATACTCTCCTCTACCCCCCATCATAGTCCCCTCACCCCCCTCACCCCTCCCCCACCCCATAGAGAATAACTTACAGTAGAAGGTATATAATTTAGTATATTAATACCAATCCAATGTGGAGCTACTGACATCAGATTGGTAGAGGTATTACTGATCTCATCAATATATACTCTCCTCTACCCCCCATCATAGTCCCCTCACCCCCCTCACCCCTCCCCCACCCCATAGAGAATAACTTACAGTAGAAGGTATATAGTCTAGTATATTAATACCAATCCAATGTGGAGCTACTGTCATCAGATTGGTAGAGGTATTACTGATCTCATCAATATATACTCTCCTCTACCCCCCATCATAGTCCCCTCCCCCCTCCCCCACCCCATAGAGAATAACTTACAGTAGAAGGTATATAATCTAGTATATTAATACCAATCCAATGTGGAGCTACTGACATCAGATTGGTAGAGGCGTTACTGATCTCATCAATATATACTCTCCTCTACCCCCCATCATAGTCCCCTCCCCCCTCCCCACCCCATAGAGAATAACTTACAGTAGAAGGTATATAATATAGTATATTAATACCAATCCAATGTGGGGCTACTGACATCAGATTGGTAGAGGCGTTACTGATCTCATCAATATATACTCTCCTCTACCCCCATCATAGTCCCTCACCCCTCCCCTCCCCCACCCCATAGAGAATAACTTACAGTAGAAGGTATATAATCTAGTATATTAATACCAATCCAATGTGGAGCTACTGACATCAGATTGGTAGAGGTATTACTGATCTCATCAATATATACTCTCCTCTACCCCCCATCATAGTCCCCTCCCCCCTCCCCCACCCCCACCCCATAGAAAATAACTTACAGTAGAAGGTATATAGTCTAGTATATTAATACCAATCCAATGTGGAGCTACTGACATCAGATTGGTAGAGGTATTACTGATCTCATCAATATATACTCTCCTCTACCCCCCATCATAGTCCCCTCCCCCCTCCCCCACCCCCACCCCATAGAAAATAACTTACAGTAGAAGGTATATAGTCTAGTATATTAATACCAATCCAATGTGGAGCTACTGTCATCAGATTGGTAGAGGTATTACTGATCTCATCAATATATACTCTCCTCTACCCCCATCATAGTCCCCTCACCCCTCACCCTCCCCCACCCCATAGAGAATAACTTACAGTAGAAGGTATATAATTTAGTATATTAATACCAATCCAATGTGGAGCTACTGTCATCAGATTGGTAGAGGTATTACTGATCTCATCAATATATACTCTCCTCTACCCCCCATCATAGTCCCCCCCCCTCCCCCACCCCATAGAGAATAACTTACAGTAGAAGGTATATAATTTAGTATATTAATACCAATCCAATGTGGAGCTACTGTCATCAGATTGGTAGAGGTATTACTGATCTCATCAATATATACTCTCCTCTACCCCCCATCATAGTCCCCTCACCCCCCTCACCCCTCCCCCACCCCATAGAGAATAACTTACAGTAGAAGGTATATAATTTAGTATATTAATACCAATCCAATGTGGAGCTACTGACATCAGATTGGTAGAGGTATTACTGATCTCATCAATATATACTCTCCTCTACCCCCCATCATAGTCCCCTCACCCCCCTCACCCCTCCCCCACCCCATAGAGAATAACTTACAGTAGAAGGTATATAATTTAGTATATTAATACCAATCCAATGTGGAGCTACTGACATCAGATTGGTAGAGGTATTACTGATCTCATCAATATATACTCTCCTCTACCCCCCATCATAGTCCCCTCACCCCCCTCACCCCTCCCCCACCCCATAGAGAATAACTTACAGTAGAAGGTATATAGTCTAGTATATTAATACCAATCCAATGTGGAGCTACTGTCATCAGATTGGTAGAGGTATTACTGATCTCATCAATATATACTCTCCTCTACCCCCCATCATAGTCCCCTCACCCCCCTCACCCCTCCCCCACCCCATAGAGAATAACTTACAGTAGAAGGTATATAATCTAGTATATTAATACCAATCCAATGTGGGGCTACTGTCATCAGATTGGTAGAGGTATTACTGATCTCATCAATATATACTCTCCTCTACCCCCCATCATAGTCCCCTCCCCCCTCCCCCACCCCATAGAGAATAACTTACAGTAGAAGGTATATAATCTAGTATATTAATACCAATCCAATGTGGAGCTACTGACATCAGATTGGTAGAGGCGTTACTGATCTCATCAATATATACTCTCCTCTACCCCCCATCATAGTCCCCCCCTCCCCCCTCCCCACCCCATAGAGAATAACTTACAGTAGAAGGTATATAATATAGTATATTAATACCAATCCAATGTGGGGCTACTGTCATCAGATTGGTAGAGGCGTTACTGATCTCATCAATATATACTCTCCTCTACCCCCCATCATAGTCCCCTCACCCCTCCCCCCTCCCCCACTAGTATATTAATACCAATCCAATGTGGAGCTACTGACATCAGATTGGTAGAGGCGTTACTGATCTCATCAATATATACTCTCCTCTACCCCCCATCATAGTCCCCTCACCCCTCCCCCCTCCCCCACTAGTATATTAATACCAATCCAATGTGGAGCTACTGTCATCAGATTGGTAGAGGTATTACTGATCTCATCAATATATACTCTCCTCTACCCCCCATCATAGTCCCCTCCCCCCTCCCCCACCCCATAGAGAATAACTTACAGTAGAAGGTATATAATCTAGTATATTAATACCAATCCAATGTGGAGCTACTGACATCAGATTGGTAGAGGCGTTACTGATCTCATCAATATATACTCTCCTCTACCCCCCATCATAGTCCCCTCACCCCTCCCCCCTCCCCACCCCATAGAGAATAACTTACAGTAGAAGGTATATAATATAGTATATTAATACCAATCCAATGTGGGGCTACTGTCATCAGATTGGTAGAGGCGTTACTGATCTCATCAATATATACTCTCCTCTACCCCCCATCATAGTCCCCTCACCCCTCCCCCCTCCCCCACTAGTATATTAATACCAATCCAATGTGGAGCTACTGACATCAGATTGGTAGAGGCGTTACTGATCTCATCAATATATACTCTCCTCTACCCCCCATCATAGTCCCCCCCCTCCCCCTCCCCCACGCCATAGAGAATAACTTACAGTAGAAGGTATATAACCTAGTATATTAATACCAATCCAATGTGGGGCTACTGACATCAGATTGGTAGAGGCGTTACTGATCTCATCAATATATACTCTCCTCTACCCCCATCATAGTCCCTCACCCCTCCCCTCCCCCACCCCATAGAGAATAACTTACAGTAGAAGGTATATAATCTAGTATATTAATACCAATCCAATGTGGAGCTACTGACATCAGATTGGTAGAGGTATTACTGATCTCATCAATATATACTCTCCTCTACCCCCCATCATAGTCCCCCCCCCCTCCCCCTCCCCCACGCCATAGAGAATAACTTACAGTAGAAGGTATATAATCTAGTATATTAATACCAATCCAATGTGGAGCTACTGACATCAGATTGGTAGAGGTATTACTGATCTCATCAATATATACTCTCCTCTACCCCCATCATAGTCCCCTCACCCCTCCCCCCCTCCCCCACCCCATAGAAAATAACTTACAGTAGAAGGTATATAGTCTAGTATATTAATACCAATCCAATGTGGAGCTACTGTCATCAGATTGGTAGAGGTATCACTGATCTCATCAATATATACTCTCCTCTACCCCCCATCATAGTCCCCTCACCCCTCCCCCCTCCCCCACCCCATAGAGAATAACTTACAGTAGAAGGTATATAATATAGTATATTAATACCAATCCAATGTGGAGCTACTGACATCAGATTGGTAGAGGTATTACTGATCTCATCAATATATACTCTCCTCTACCCACCATCATAGTCCCCTCCCCCCTCCCCCCTCCCCCCTCCCCCACCCCATAGAGAATAACTTACAGTAGAAGGTATATAATCTAGGATATTAATACCAATCCAATGTGGAGCTACTGTCATCAGATTGGTAGAGGTATTACTGATCTCATCAATATATACTCTCCTCTACCCCCATCATAGTCCCCCTCCCCCCTCCCCCACCCCATAGAGAATAACTTACAGTAGAAGGTATATAATCTAGTATATTAATACCAATCCAATGTGGGGCTACTGTCATCAGATTGGTAGAGGTATTACTGATCTCATCAATATATACTCTCCTCTACCCCCCATCATAGTCCCCTCCCCCCTCCCCCTCCCCATAGAGAATAACTTACAGTAGAAGGTATATAATCTAGTATATTAATACCAATCCAATGTGGAGCTACTGTCATCAGATTGGTAGAGGTATTACTGATCTCATCAATATATACTCTCCTCTACCCCCATCATAGTCCCCTCACCCCTCACCCCTCCCCCCTCCCCCACCCCATAGAGAATAACTTACAGTAGAAGGTATATAACCTAGTATATTAATACCAATCCAATGTGGGGCTACTGTCATCAGATTGGTAGAGGTATTACTGATCTCATCAATATATACTCTCCTCTACCCCCATCATAGTCCCCTCCCCCCTCACCCACCCCCACCCCATAGAGAATAACTTACAGTAGAAGGTATATAATTTAGTATATTAATACCAATCCAATGTGGGGCTACTGTCATGAGACTGGTAGAGGCGTTACTAAGTTGATCAATGTATACCGAGGTCTGAAAATTATTCACTAAACTTTGGGTCTCACTGGAATCTTTAATAGAAAAAACAATGCTTTATGAAAATTTTAATGAAAAAAAGAAAATTCTAATGAAAATTATTGATGTAAAGATGTACATGTGTAAAGTTTTTATGTGTATTGGAGGCACTGTTACCAACCATTTGAACCATTCAAATTATCTTTAAGATGTCTGTGATACCTTCAAAAGCTGATAGTACTATCTTAACCCTTTCAACCCAACAAGCCGGTATACCGGCCCATCCTTATGTTACATATACCCGACAAGCCGGTAAACTGGCCGTTGTCAAGTGACGTCATACAACGTTAACGTAATACGTTTTAAGAAATATTGCTTGGAGTTCAGGGTATATGACGTTTTAACCAAAGTAACTTCAAAGGGTTCAAAGGGTTAAGCTCGCTGTCAAGCCCTTAGTTTTCCAAATGAAAATTGGAAGTGTGCAAATTGATGCTATGAGTGGCCACAATACACAAAAAACATTAACAAATCCTCTTTACAATCTCTTTAAAGTCTTTAGCTATTCTGATTCATAATAATGTTCACAACTCTCCCTCGAAATTTAATCAAATCAAATCCCTGTGTAGACATAGATATCAGCATTTGAAAGTCAAAAATACGACTCGTCGTTTAGTAAGACTATGCCTTATATATAAAACACAAATACAGAAAATGAAAGATAAATGTTAAGGTAGAGACATAATTGGAGGGATTAAGCGATTGTTGTGCAGTTCTAGTACTTCTGAAGACTGTTTACATATTTTCAAGGCTCAAATCAACCCTAAAAAATGCTGAACATTCCCCTTTTAAGACAATAATTCATACTTACTGATAGAGTCTATTATCAGGAATTTAGGACTATTAGATGACATAAATTTAGACTGAGCATACAACGGTTGTATTTGGAACGGTTCTGGTTTATCCGAAATGGTTTTCTGGTTGACTTTATACAATACAACACTGGTTACCACTAGCACTATCGGTATTATCATTTGAAACACAAATCCAACTCTGTTTCTTATAGCAATCAAGAACCGCAACTAAAATAAACAAGAAAAAATAAATACACGAGAACGTGCAAATAGTAGGTAAAAAGTCGATATAATGAGAGTAAATGTGGCTACGTTTCGGGACTAATCCCTTTATCAAGCAAAAAAAAATTTAAAAAAAAAATATTTAAAGGCGAGATAGGTCCTTTTCCTAAGAGAAACAACAAGAAGACAGAATTTCTGTCAACTGAAAGAAAAAAGGGAATGAATGTATGCGAAAGAAAGAAAAAAGGGAATGACTGTATGCGAAAGAAAGAAACATCTATTTTTACAAGGATAACAACTTAGGTTCCGTGAGGATCCTTTCTCTCAACTAGTCCTTGGTCAAACCTCTTGGCATTGATCTTTCCCAGATCATCCGTACCCATTTACAGCTGTGTTGAGTGGAATGGAGTGGAGTGAAGATGATTTATTCAAGGTCATTAGACTTTCACATCCCGGTCGAGAACTAAACTCTCAAACATAACAACCTTTATTTCCTCGTATCCAAGCAAATGACGTCATGTTTGTAAAGCACGATGCGCTAACCACTGTGCTATAGAACAGTGCTTATAAGGTTGAGGCTAGGGGGGGAGGGGTGAGGGGGGGTAGGCTAGGGGGGGGGGGGTTGTGGTTATTGATCATTACTGAAAAGAATATCATGTTGTTGAAGCAAAAATCAGATGCGATAAACATTGGGTAAGGTCAATCTCGTGTTAGCGTTCCGTGTTGTGTTAGTGTTAACATAAATTTAACACAACATTTGAACTTATTTTTCGTGTTAATATAGTACTTTTTGGGAGAGAACACGCGAAACCAGTATATCTTTTACATAATTAAGTGTTTCAATATCAATCAAATAAGGTAATATTTGTATTTGACCCAGTCAAAATTCTGTACTAACACAAGTGTTAACACTAACACGGAATTTGACCTCACCCAATGTAGGGTCTACACGTAGCTCTAGGAACATGGTCTTACCCATAATAAAGCCTTAATTCTTTGAGTTCGTAATTCCTTTCCTTGATTCAGATTCATCGGAGATTTGGAAGTTAAGTCTTCTGCATCATTGGATATTACAACCGATGTTTCTGTTAATTCTGCTAAATCTTTCTTTTTTACATCCTTGGAGTCGCTCTTCTCTATACTTCCTGATAAAAATCAAACATTATGAAAATAAATAACATAAAAAACATAATGATAACATTGTGGTCTTATCAGACCTAAATAAGGAGTTACTTACCTTACTTCCTGTACCTACTTCCTAAATATCGGGTGGGCCTAAAGTAATGTCCCAACTTTTGACCTTCACTATTTTCCAAAGCATTTACTCAAATGGACTGAAATTTTGCATATGATTAGTTTATTATATTATCTACCTTTGGTGCGAGTTTGAGTGATATAGCATCATTAACCTTTAAAGGGCATACAAAACAAAATCAGAGGTCGAAAAAAACAATGCCGGACAGAGTCTTCTGAAATCATCCTTTCATGTGCATGGTGCCATGGTGTCACCTGTCAATCAAGTGTCATATGGGATGTTCGTGGGTTTGAGGCAGCAAAGACTGAACGATAACACCAGTTTTTTCCAGGAAATTCTCTTACTATACGTCTTCCTCTCCATCCCTTCTCAACAAAACATGTTTAAATAAAATCCAGATCAGCACTACTGTAAACCATGTTGTTAGCTAGGGGTATAAAATCTAGCTGGGAAGTTTATGTTTTAACATCATCTAGGCCCTCTGTCTAGACATTTTGCCGCCTCAAACCCACGAACATCCCATATGACACTTGATTAACAGGTGACACCATGGCACCATGCACATGAAAGGATGATTTCAGAAGACTCTGTCCGGCATTGTTTTTTTCGACCTCTGATTTTGTTTTGTATGCCATTTAAAGGTTAATGATGCTATATCACTCAAACTCGCACCAAAGGTAGATAATATAATAAACCAATCATATGCAAAATTTCAGTCCATATGAGTAAATGCTTTGGAAAATAGTGAAGGTCAAGAGTTGGGACATTACTTTAGGCCCACCCGATATAAACCATGTGTTTGAATAAATATTAGTTATAGACAAAGTGCCTATAGTTAAGTTATTACATAAAAAACATAATTGAAATTCAAATTTGTAACTTTAAAGAGATTGTAAAGTGATTTTCTAAACTTTGTATGTGTATCGGGGACACTGTTAGCATCAATTTGTGCCATTCCAATTTCCATTCCAACTTACACTAAAACTAAGTCGTTTTATGACGTCACTGACAGTGATCTGCATAGATATCAATAGTAGCTTCCAGTAAATCACTGTCAGTGATGTCATAAAACGCGTTAGTTTTAGTGAAATTCTAAGAACCACAGACGTCAGACTGGTGCGAATTGATGCTATCAGTGTCCTATCAGGTCTGAACTTTGAACTCGAACTGTTAGATAAGATTACTATAGTTACCTAATTTCAAAAAGACTTCCTCCAAGGATGTCATAGAAACACCATAACTTCGTATTCCTAGTTTATCAGCTGTTGTTTTACCAGTACCGTTGGTTGTTTCCAGGGCATTAAACATACCTATAGGGGAGACAATTCAATGTGAAACTACAAGTTGATGTTGGGGCACAATTTTTGTTGTAATTTGGTAATTACTGTGTTATCAGACAACTTGCAGTTCATAATATCTAAGATCATTTGCAACAGCTAAGTCATAAAATGCAAAGTTCTATACAAAATGCAATACTTACAAACATATTTTAACAAGTTTTAAGCAAAGATGATGGCTCAGCTCTTGTTTTTAGGAGTTGGCGCCATATTTTTCAATGACGGTTTTTCAAAAATGTAATATTTCTTACCTGAAAATTTATCAATCTCTGTCATTGGTACCGTATAGGACAATTCTTTACCATGTGATCTCTGTAGTTCCACACCATCTACGTTATGTTTTAATATCTCCGTTATTTCATTGACCTTACATACCTCGGGGTCAACCACCATACTACAATTCATATCATATCATATCATTATAATAGACCTTATTCACGCGTCGCTTTTACCGCTTAGAAACTGAGGTTCATAACGCAAATGACGTAAACTCATTCATAAAATACAACGTCAAATGAATGTAAGGAATATGACGTCACTAATCACCATATCAACAGCAAGAAAACGGTCTAAAAACTCCCTTTTCGGCCCTTTTCTCAGAAGTATGTGAAGAAACAATTCATCTGAAAGTGAACCACAGATATCGGAATGGAAATTGGAATAGCAAAATGACTTACTTGAGATGATATCCAATACCAAATTTACTCTTCAAAAATAGAGAAGAACCACAACATCTCAACTGCCCCTTACTAATTATAGCTTTTCTATCTGTCAAAATATACAAGGTTTTTAATGATATTTCTTGTAGAAATGATAGTTTCATTCCATGATGGTTGTCTGTCTGCGGGTTCTTAACTTGGTCAGTGTGTTATACATGTAGGTGTGATAGAAGATACTCTCCTATAGTTAAAATTAGATTACATTTCGTTTCGGTTATTTTTTTGATTGTCGACTGTTATAGAAGATACTCTCCTATAGAAGCACTGGCCTAGGTCACAAGTATTAGGTGTTATAGAAGATACTCTCCTATAGAAGCACTGGCCTAGGTCACAAGTATTAGGTGTTATAGAAGATACTCTCCTATAGAAGCACTGGCCTAGGTCACAAGTATTAGGTGTTATAGAAGATACTCTCCTATAGAAGCACTGACCTAGGTCACAAGTATTAGGTGTTATAGAAGATACTCTCCTATAGAAGCACTGGCCTAGCTCACAAGTATTAGGTGTTATAGAAGATACTCTCCTATAGGAGCACTGGCCTAGGTCACAAGTATTAGGTGTTATAAAAAATCATCAACTAGCTGAAACCCAGCTGTAAATGGGTATGGATAAGGATAATCTGCCAAGAAGTTAGGCCAAGGACCAGTTGGTAGAAAGAATCCTCTTTGGTAGCCTAGTTATTATCCTAGTAAGATATAATTGTTCCTTCAACATTCCTTTTTGAGAATCCCCATTGCTGATATTTTGCGTTTTTTTTTCATAGCAGAGTCTGCATAAAAATGCCATATTACCTGCTAAAATGTCTGCCTCATCCATAAAATGGGTGGTCAACAAGATAAGTTTTCCCGCTTTGCTGTTTTTTAACAAGGACCAGAGGTGTCTTCTAGAGTAGGGATCCATTCCAGCTGTCGGTTCATCTAATATAATTATCTAAAATAGATAAATCTCTAGGTTAAGGAAGGCATTAAAAACATTGGGTGACCTTTAATAATTTCCTTATTCTAGTCAACCCAGCTAGCTGTAAATGGGTGCAGAAAATCCAGTGGCGTTTCTGCAGGGAGGTCAGGATTGAATACAATATACTCCTATTGACCAAGTTTGAGAACTTAATTTTTTTGTTCACTTTAAGACGTAGTATCGCTTTAAGTTGCAAAAAATATTTATAGGCATACCTACCTTGGGATCACCAATAAGAGCAATGGCTACCGATAATTTACGTTTCTGTCCTCCACTTAAATCTTTAGAGTAAACTTCAGCTTGATCAGACAATCCCACTTCTTTTAACGATCTCTCAATCTACATTAAATTATTAACGTAGATTTTTACATCTTAATAACACCGTGTAGTGTGCAATGAGGGAAATTTTACCAGGAGAGTGGCATTAATGTAGGCCTACTCACTCTTGATTTCCAACTATCAAGGTATTATAAAAATAATGAATGCACATGGATCTTTTCATTGTTATCGTGAAAAATAAACGCGCCTTTATCATGTGACAAGCTCCAATAATCACAGTTCGATATAGACATATCACTACATAATTACCATAAATATAAATGAAATGAATACTAAATGAATGTAGTGAAGCAACAAGATGCAGTGTGCAACAAGGTAAATTTTGCTGCATGAGCATCTGTCTAACTCAGTGAGAGACTACAACCCCCCAAAAAAATTAATAAAATTGAAACTAAGAATAATGATGGAAACCCAATTAAAAATATATGCTTACTTCACTTTTAACGAGCGATGGATGTACACCTTTTATGCCAGCGAAGACTTGAAGATGTTCGCGACATGATAGATCTTCGTATAATATATTATGCTGTGGACAGACGCCAGCTGTAGCTCGTATCTTCTCTAGATCATTATTATCAGTTATATCCTAAAAATAGACAATCCTACAATTGATTTTGTAAGCTTAGAACTGCAGCTTGTGGAGGGCAGTAGCGCGAAGCAGACCTTGTTTACTCTTTTCGAAACACCTGATGGCACTTCGCGTTTGGGAAGTCCACTACTATATAATTATTGCACCCGATTTTGTCATGCTCTGGACGAGATTTTTGATTAACGGAATTGTTTTGCTTGTACGGATTTTTGTTATATAGATAATTATAGTTGTATTTTAACTATCTGCTGGTGATCCTTACCAAACCATTGATAATAGCCGACCCTTGAGATGGAGGTGTTAAACCACATAACATATTAATAAGAGTTGTCTTCCCTGCTCCATTATGACCCAATAAACCAGTTATCTGCCCTTCGTAGATATCCAATGAAATACCATCTACAGCATGTACGTCTTCTTTATCAGAGTTTTTAAATGTTTTACGGATGTTGAAAATTCTGAAACGGTATATCATCATTATTTGAAACAACGTAATAATGTTCCAAACTCTCCCTCAAAATTTAAGCCTTCAAATCCCCGTGTATCCATAAATATCAGCGTTTAAAAGTCAAAAATACAACTCATCGTTTAGTAAGACTATATGACTTATATAGAAAACACATACAGAAAATGAAATATAACTATTAAGGTATGGGTAAAATTGAAGGGATTGTGTGATTTTTGGTCAGTTCCTGTAAATCTAAAGACTATTTACATAAATTCAAGGCCCAAATGGATCCTCCAAAATGCTAAACATTCCCCTTTAACCCTGTAACCAAAGCATATCACTTGCTGACTAAAGTGCTCAGCATTTTGCATGTACGTTAACTAACCTTAAAGCTGCTTTTTTCTCAGGTGACACCATTTCAATATCACTGTCCTTCTCTTCGTTATTAACATTTAGATGAGAATTATCTATTAACGAAGTTAGCTCCCCTGACTTTCTCTTGCCGCCACACCAGAATGACGGAAGTAAAAAATACCAGGGTTTATAACGCACACCGTATTCACCTGTAGATCAAAAAATATTTTACAAATATTCCAGGCTTTAAGAAAACATGGCGGTTCTCTCAATGACTTGTCCATTATGCATCAGTTGAGATCATAGCCGTACAAGACAGGGGGGCAGGGGGGGCAGCTGCCACCCCAAATATTATGCTTTCAGGCAAAAAATCCCCAAAATCGGTCAAAATATCAATAAAATTCGGGCAATAAATCAGTTTGCCCCCCTGTTAAGTTGTGGGCCCCTACGGCATCAGTTGAGATAAGACTTACACGGCAGACAGCCTTGTTTCCAGGATCAAATTCCTGCTGGGGCTCAGGTGTTATACTCCCATGGAGTGGGTGTCTCTCCTGTGAAAGTGTGAAAACTCAAAGCATGGAAATTGTGTTACCTTTCCTATTTTTGGTCAACTGGAACCTGGGGCCTAATTTTTGAAAATTTAACTTAGATAAAATCCAGATTTTAAGAAATACGGTAATCCGTTTGGATGATAAATCTGAATTTAAAATCAAATTTAGTAACGTACCAATCAAGTAACTAGAACACTAAAATCATCTTAAGTTAAGTTTTCGAGAATAAGGCCCCAGATTATCATTTGCGGTTGCAAGGGCCCAGTCACCATGGATCCCAACCTAACAACATGGCCGACAGCAGAAAGAGAGATTCTAGAACCTAAGTGGAGCAAATGGTGACAATAGTTTCAACTAGTGCTGGCACGATATATTGTTGTATCGACATTCCACGATACGCGTATCGTATCGCGAGGTCGTGTATTGATACTTGACGACACCTCTCATTTCATAAAATATGAGGATTAATTTACAATCACAATTTTTTTTCTAACTGACTTGATTGTAGGGAAATATTTAAAAGACATGGATATGGACCACTACTATCAACTAAATACCAAATTAAAATTTTTTAAAGCTTTAAATAAATAAATATTGAAACTTTGAAAATGAAGTGTCAATTTTCGTCCCTTTATCCCATATCGCGATACATATTGTATCGTGACCTTTGTATCGTGATACGTATCGAATCGTGACATGGTTGGCAATACCCAGCACTAGTTTCAACCCCTTCATTCCAGTTGAAGTCTCAGATAAAATGGCGGATCAGTTAAATAGTTTACATACCTGGTATGACCCTGTCTAAATAAAACGCCAACAGTCCATACAACACGATATCTACAGCCAACATAATAATAGGACCAGACAGGGGGAAATCACCTAAATTTATCGTGTCGAACGTCATCCCTCCTTTAGCTATTGATAGAAAGAATCCCTGTAATAACAATACAGCTACAGTTAATGGGGAATGTTCAGCATTTTTTAGGGTCGATTTGGGCCTTGAATTTATGTAAATTTTATGTAGCTTCAATTTGCGCCATTCCAATTTTCATTATGACGCCTGTGGTTCTTGCAATTCCACTAAAACTAACGCGTATTATGACGTCACTGACAGTGATCTACCTTCGGTATTATTGATATCTATGCAGATCACTGTCAGTGACATCATAAGACACGTTAGTTTTAGTGGAATTGCAAGAACCACAGATGTCGTAATGGAAATTGGAATGGCACAAATTGATGCTATCAGTGTCCCCGATACACATACAAAGTTTAGAAATACGCTTTACAACCCCTTTAATGAACCAATTCAGAAAAGATTCTGCCAATGCTGATTGGATGAATAAGTGGGTTATAGGTTCTAAAAATAGTTGTTATACACATCTGTGCTCTTAATGAATAAATGAACCACTTCACAATGCTGATTAAACAACATACCTGATCTACAGCTAAACTCAGGGCGACGGGTGACAATAAACATAAAAGATAACGTCCAGCAGGGCTGATAGAGTAAATATATCCATCAGGAGTTACTGTTCTTGTTTCACTCACAACAAAATATAGCGTGCTAGCAATCAAGGTAAAGAAACTTGCAATGAATCCAGCAGTTTTAGCTTTATTGAAAAATGGCGATATCAGGAAAGACAGGTTGATGACTGACAGTCCATATAAATACAGGATTAGAAAGAAAATAAAAATGTTGCTGTTTTGAAAGAAGTCTGCTGCGTAGGCTATGACCACTACAATCAATGTCACTAATAGAATTATAGCAGCATATACTATACCCCACGACAACCTGAAAAACAGTATTCATTTGTTACGAAAATTGACAATTTACTATCACCTTATGAAATGAATGGAGTTTTACGTCCTACTTTTCTGCACCTATATGGGCTAATTGAGGACGGGCAAACGCCATGCAGTGTGCAATGAGGGAAATTTTTGCCAAGACAGCGGCATTAGCCTGCTCTTATTTTCAATGTCCAACTGTCAAGGGATCTTTAACGTGCACAGCCAATAGCACACAGGACCTCGGTTTATTGTCCCATCTGAACGTTTTACACTTTTCCATGTCAGCCCCTCCGACATGCATCACATGCAATACAACAATTTACACTCCACATTTCATGCGGCGTATAAAAATCACTAACTAATATGGACATGTTTAATACCAATACGATACATACCAAAACGCAGCATCACGAAGTCCCATCATTTTCATTCCAACTCGAATTTTCTTTTCTTTTTCAGCTACAATATTGGTCGTCAAAAAATTCACGAAGAAACCATATGCAAAGACGAAATAAATAGCCGATACTGTTTGAATATAAGAAATATCAGAGGTGTAGGGTCCTTTTGGCATCAGCTGTACGTTAACATCTGGTAAATCCATACTGGAACTTAGATTATTCTGTAAAAAAAATATCATTACTCACTTCTTTACATTATGAACTGAAGGGAGTAATAGATGCAGAGACAGGCGTCTATTCGTTCGGATGGGACAATAAACTGAGGCCCTGTGTGCTATTGGCTGTGCACGTTAAAGATCCCTCGTCAGTTGGAAATAGAAAATAACAGCAGGCTAATGCTGTTTTAACAAAATAGTTATTTTGTTTAAACGAAATAATAATAAAAAGTGTTGAAAATTACGCTTTAGGGGCTCTGTAATTTTGACATTCTTTGAACAAGATTTTTGGTTCAGGAAATTGTTTTGCTTGTTAATGTTTTAAAATTACCTTTATGAGAGCAGTCTCCACCAGATTCTGTAACCAAACAAAACCAGACGTAAGAAAATTATTAACTCGACATTGATTGGAACTGGTTCCATTGACATCACCACGGCAATCAGCTAAAAATAATAAAAATATTTTAATCAAAAAATGAATTTTGACCAGGGGCCTTATTCTCGAAAACTTAACATAGATAAAATCAAGATTTTAAGAAATACAGCAATCTGATTGGATAATAATACTTAATTTACAATCGATTTTAGTAACTGACCAATCAAATAACTGGAACACTAAAATCATCTTAAGTTAAGTTTTCGAGAATATGGCAAAGTGATCTGGTAATCTGATTGGTCAGTTACTAAAATCAGTTTTCAATTAAGTATTATTACCAAATCAGATTGCTGTATTTCTTAAAAATCTGGATTTTATCTAAGGTAAGTTTTCGAGAATACGGCCCCTGACACTTTTTCTCGGATGATTCTACAATCTGAATCTATAGAGATGAGGTTCTCAACCAATTTCATGCAGAAAACTTCTTCTAGAAACTGACGTCAACTAATTGAAGTTTGGGGGTAAGAAATATTTTTTGAGAGGTCAAAAGATGGCAAGGGTCATATCTACACAAATTTTGATGAAATTTAGAATTTGAGCTTTTCCCATCATAACCAAAATATTTGCTTAGTTTCACCAAAATTGGTAGGGATATTGCAGTTGGATGAAGTGATCCTCTAGTGCGTTCCCAACCTGGCCATGGGGCATGAGGATGTATATCATTTTTTCTCTAGCCCAACTTTTATTTAACTATATTTTGCTGTGTAAGGTCTGTAGTTGCTTGTAGTCAAATGCATCTGACCTTCTGATGATGAGGAGGCACAAGACAACATCCCTTGCACTATATTCCCTATTGCCCTATTTTGAAATAGAACAGGGGGCCATGGCTCTGGGAGCTTTGTGAATTTGGGCCACAGCTTGAAAAAGGTTGGGAACCACTGTGTATAGTGGGCACCGAATTTGATTAAAAAAAAAACAACTTACAAGATGAGAGAGCAGGTGTTAGGGTTAGGGTTAGGGGGTAGGGTTGGGGTTAGGGTTAAGTAAAAAACAACTTACAAGATGAGAGAGCAGGTGTAAAGAGATCCCTTCCAGACATGATCTTATAGTCCAATCTGACCGCGTAGGTCATAACACTCGACGACTGATAGCTGAATATCAACCCACCCCCAACATTCTGAGGGTCGCGTTTATATTCCGTTTCCATGGACACTACATCATCGAAATATTCAGTTTGTATTCCAGCCATGCTTTCTACGTCCGCCATGATGTTTCGAACTTCTGTGGTGTTGGGCGTAACGAATATGGTTTCAGTCATGTTGAATTGTTTAAGAGGGTTCACTGGGAAACCATCTATGGCTGGCTTGGTTGAGGGTTTGGATAAAGCTTTGATCATGGCCAGTATTCCAATAAAATATATTGGATAAAAAACTTCCTGAAATTAAATATTAATATCACTGATATTTTTAAGTATCCAAGGGCGTGGATTTAGGGGGGTGGGGGACGAAAGGGTCTTGGCCCCCCCCATAATTTGAATCAAAATCGATTAAATGAAAATCAACTCAAAACCCGGAAATATCTGTCAGAATACAAGAAAGGCCTGTTTGGGTTTGTGGTTGTGACGCTTTGCAACATACTTGGACTCTACAATCCATGCTCTTTGGTCCCCCCCCCCCCCCCAAATTTTTTTTTGACAAATCCACGCCCTTGCAAATATCTAATATCATCCTAACTGACCTGTATCAGCTGTTTTTTGGTTCTTTTCTTCAGTAAAATATTCCTCCATATTAAAACTTTCAGTTGTTGAAAAAACGAAGCCGTCATTTTGTCTTTCTCTTCTTAACTATTTTACACCTTAAATAATTTAAAATAAAAGGTTAAAGGGGAATGTTCAGCATTTTCGAGCATAGATTTGGGTCTTTAATTTATGCAAATAGCCTTCAGATTTACTGGAAGTGCCCAAAAATCACACAATCCCTTCAATTATACCCGTACCTTAACTTTTATCTTTCAATTTCTGTATATGTATGTTCTTTATAAGTCATTGTCTTACTAAACGACGAGTCGTATTTTTTACTTTCAAAAGCTGATATTTATGGATACACAGGGATTTGAAGGCTTAAATTTTGCGGGAGGGTTTGGAACATTATTACGGATTAGATTAGCTAAAAAAATTCAGTTTCTGAGACTAAAAGTTTTTTGGTCCAACAGTTAGTGAACATATCCATTTAAATCAGTGAAAAAATCTCTTGCGGTACATCTCTTAAAAATAAAGTTATTTTCTGTTTTTCTGTCCTTTCAAAAACATTATTTCTTTCAGTTTAGATTTCACTAATCAACAGAAGGCACTGGCTGAGGCTTAAAACAGTATAATGTTATGGTTAATATGTCCAAATTTGTATCTCGCCTGTCTGACTAATAGGCTATAATTTTTCAGGATGGAAATTTGACATCAACATTTCCTGAACTGTTATTAGAAACATGCTATAATCTAATAATAAAACCAAGCATGAACTAAACGGTGTCGTAATTTAGACTAAAAGTTTTTTGGTCGAAAAGTTAGTGAACATATCACTCTGTTAATTTTTTCCCTTTAAAAAATTGAAAATTAGGCCACATAAAAAAAAAAAATTGGTGATCGTCCTTTCAATTTCCGAAATCAGGGGATGGGGGGAGGTTTTTTTTTTATTTTTTATTTTTTATAGGACCCTAAAACACTTAAGCCCACATGATACGATGGCAGCGCATGCGCGGATGGGTGTTGTAGTTCCTACTATGGTCGCTAGATGGACCTACTGGTGGTATTTCCTATTATATTACAGTTATTCCGTGTTAAATGTCTGCGAAAATTTTTTTGCTATACCTACACTATTGAGCGGATTGTTTACGTTTTTTTTTTCAGGCACGGGCGGGGACGATCACCAATTGTTTTTTTTTATGTGGCCTTAAGGTTTTTTACTATCTGTCTATAGAAAACTGTGTAGAATATATTATTTAATTTTGTTACATTAATATTAATGAATATATTATGTATATTGTATGCTGTCCTTTATGGTACGTAATGATACAATAAAATATCTTATCTTATCCTTTAATCAAATGAGCAGTAGCTCAGTACGGTATCATTGGTATCAACTAGGCCTAGTATAACTATATATCATGTTCCTTCAGCAACGTTAGACATTTGCATTATCTACCGTTGCTGGATTGACGGGGTTTTCTCGTCATTATCAACTAATAACCTCGTTTAAAAAACACTATACGTCACATTCAATTTATGACCGTTGAGACTCGATTATCACAAGGTAAATTTGCTACAAGAAATTTGACGTCTGGTCATTCGAAAGTGTTCCCGCAATAATTTGTTACAATGAATATAACTGGTCGACAATAATCGTTCGACCAATCAAAGTTAATGATGAGAAAACCTTATCATGATAGCAACGGATTAATGTAATGAAATGAAATGATAGTTGTTGCTAAAGGAACATGACTATATATAGGCCTCAAATACATAATAAGACAAGTTCTATCTCCCTGTATCTTTTATAATCAGTCAAAAAGGAATTCACAATCAATGCGGTACGATATTTATTAAAATCTAAAATATAGTCTCTTGTTATCAATAAGTCAATAAACCATTTTTCAATTTGCTCTACTTTTTAAAAAAAGTGGGTCAAATATACATTTGGTTGATTTACAAGCCCATTCTTACTTCAAGGCTATTTTTTCATAGCCAACCAACAAAGCTTCAGATAGTGATAGTCTGTAACATTAACGATTTCATTTTAACCTCCGTCTTTCAGTTAAATAGAAATATTGATAATGAAAAACATTGGTTTTTATTTTGAAGTACGAAAACACCCGTCTTTCCCTATCCCTATCAATGTCACTATCAGTGACATGTCACTGATTTTTGTCGAACTCTGACAAAATCTAAGACACAATTTCCAAGACAGTCATATCCACACCTCACCTGTGTAAAGAGCTTCAGTTATAAATCGCTAAATCGTCCCATCGTTGCTAAATCTTGCAGAAAATAAGAAATGTTGCCAATTTCACAATCCCGTTTCCATTCATAAACAACCCCTGTTCACGTGACTATAGTCCCGACCTACCAGTCTCTCATAGTAAAAATACTTGTAATGAAATATTTCACGTGATTACCCTGGCAACTATTTTCACTTTATTTATCTATTTCAATATTGCGAAATATCTATCACGAGTTCATTTGAAATATTTATTATAAAAAATACTTTTTGGCACTTAGGATTAAATGAAATAATGTTCGTTATGAAAAGAGATGGAAATGGGGCAATAAATGGAAAATTACTCTGGAATTTCACAATAACAATTGCGGTGGGTGGAAAATTCCGAATTCCCGAATTCTCCGAATTGTCCGAATTGGGTAAGAAAAGACTAAAAAATCGAAACTAGATTTGTGCCAAAGGTCGTGCACAAATTCAAGATTTAAACATTTTACATCAAAAAACGAATAATTTTAAAGAATATTTCTTAGGTCAAACCACATTTTTTAATTTTCGTCTACTTTAACTTTTGTGAGCTAATTCATAATATTACTGTCTTTTGATTATGATTTTATTTTTAATAAGTATACAATCGCTGTTAGTCAATAAACACTTTTTGTTGTCTGTAACCGAATGTGTCAATACAACTCGGACCAAAACAATCTCGGGCCACTGTTCATAACACTTCCAACCACTTTTCATGATTAACTGGTTAATACATTATTTTTGTAGGCCCGTCCACAATTAGCTTGTGTAAATAGCTATCTGAGCAAGTTTCGGATTAGATAGAGGCCAAAGATTCTTTCTTATGTTAATGAAATTTTATGTGAAGTTTTATATTTTTTGACTAGTTAGAATATGGTGTGATTCGACGAAAGATCACAACACAAAGTTTTAACCCTTTATATACAGGAATTTTAAATCAGACTTGTGAAACTCTTTTTCCAATCTTTTAAAACTTGGTGCGTAGGTAAATATCCATAAGAATTTATTCAAGATATCGGACAAACTCAAATTTGGGATTGATTCGACGAAGGATGACAGAGTTTTAAGCCTTGATTCACTGAAACTATGATAAATGTCAATGCGATATAGGCCAAATTTCATATCCGATCTGAATGAAATTATATGTGCAGGTTTATATCCATACGATTTTAAACAAGTTCGACAAAGGATCACAGATGTGGCCTGTGAATACGAGCCATATTTTTTTCTGATTTTTTTTATATATATTTCAATAAATGATTGCTCAATTTCAATTCTTGATACGAATTTTGACGACAATATAAATACCGATAATAGATTGTTTTTTATAAACACGGAATGAAAAGTGTAGAAAAGTGGTCTGAGTTTGTGATCATCAAAGCCATTGAGCAAAGTTTAAAATTTTAAGTTAAAACTTTGTCCGAGTTTTTCAAGTGATCGTGTGTATTATGGTCCGAGTTGTCTTGTATTCATTGGAAGACACACCCGGTCACAAATAACAAAAACTGTTTATTGACTATTAGCGAATCATAGACGATAGACAGCATTATTATGAATTAACCTATGAATTAATGTACACGAAAAAAAAAAAATAGAAATTTAGATTTGACCAAAGAAAGAGCTTTAAAATATTCGTTTTTTGATGTAAAATTTTTCTGATCCCAAATTTGTGTACGACTTTTGGCGCAAATTTTTTAGTCTTTTCTGACCCAATTCGGACAATTCGGAGAATTCGGGAATTCGGAATTTTACACCCACCGTAACAATTGCCTAGGGTAGGGCTCTAAAATTTCGACTTTGCTGCCCAACCCATCCTTCCACCTTCAACTCTCAAATTTTCGGAAACACAATCCTCACGAGAACATTTTGAAATAATAGAAATATAGGGTATAGGAGAGGAAATGGACTTTAATTTTCCCTAGCATAGGCCTCTATAAGGTGTCTTCCCATATCGCCCCTTCCCACTTCCCTCTTAAACTAATCCCATTTCTCCCCTTTCCGGTTTTGCCCCTTTTCCATTTCGCCTCTTATTCAGTTCGCCCCTTGCCCATTTCACCCCTTTCCCATTTCGCCCCTTCCCATTTCACCTTTTAGAAATAGTTATAGAACGCGCGCTTGTTCCAGTTCGAATTCTGGAGGGAGTGGGGGGGGGGGGGGTGAGAATATGGGGCATTACGGGAAAGGGGCTAAATGAGAAAAGTTTGGGGGCCAAGTGGGAAGAGGCGTTATTGGATTAAACCTCAAAAAGGCATAGTAGAAAAAAAGACCTAAGATCGCGGAGGGCCTACCCCACCAAAAGCCTGTGCAACGGCACAGCGAAGGCGTTTGATGGCCAAAAATTGTCACCAGACTGATAAAGGACCATTACAAGACCCTATAAGTAGGCCTAAGGTCGATTACCTAGTCCGAAAATTGGTGACTCTTTCCCCAGCCTCTGATAGCTATTTGGACGGATATCTACCAAAGGCTGGGAATAGACTACCTATAGCTGTGAATGCTACTCTTAAAGAATTCCATCAGATACCTGCGTCATAAAATGCAAAATGTAGAGAGTCCTCATGCCATTAAAAGGCTATCACCCTAAGGTGTTTCTCTCCAATAAATGATAATTTGAGCTTCAAACAGTTTGAATAGTATATATTTGACCTCTCCATAAAAGGAAATGTACTATTTGACCACAAATCTAGACAGATGGAACTATAATTCAACTTTTATTTTAGAAATATGTTTATTTAATAGGGATTGGCGGCCATCTTTAAAAATTGCCGCCATTTTGAAAAAATTTGTGGCTATAACGGTTTTTTCAAACAAGTATCTTAGTTCCTCACCAGAAGACACCCGTGTTCCAGACAAGGAGAGGACGTCTTGCCTTATGAGCGAAAAGATTTGATATGATTATTATGGAAGGGTCTCTGTGTCAGAACTAAATCACAATGATATTAGGTGATATCAACCTCGCATTAGCATAATGGACATATCCCGAACATGTGCGAAAAGGTAGGAGGTTAAACTCTTTTTTTCAATTCACATAAAAATAAAATATTTTGTAAAATTATCTTTTATTCAACGCATACAACATCACAATAAGCCATTTACACATAGCATCACACTACTGACGGTAGGCCCTCGACCGTAGGCTAGCTAGCTTAGGGACCACAGCAAGGAATGAGACATTATTTGAACTGTCCGATTCGCCCACAACACGATGATTTCGTCAGTAAACTTTTCTCTGGTTGAGAATTCGAACAATTTTTTTGTGCGTAAATCCCCCTTACATATCACCGTTAATGCGATGGTATCTCATACTAGTAATGTGGGATCATCTGAGGTGTCATAGCCAAACCTCAACTCCAGTATCAGCACTGTACTGATGAGGCCCAGAAGGCCGAAACAGTGCTGTTTGCAGTTATCACCGTTAATAGGTAGAATATCCCAAATTTCACATGGGTTTACGTTTTGTGGAAGCAAAAGATAGATGCGTTAAACGTCGTTGCCAAAGGAACATTGGGTGACCATATACACTAAAATGAACGTATCTAGCTCACAGGTAAATGGGGACAGGATAGCCTATTTTGGTGCTTCAATAGTCTTATCAGTCGACCGGCTAAAGTTTCAAATGCAATTTTTCAGTTAATCGGCACAATTTCCAGTAAATACACAATTAAATAAACGTCTTTCAAGAAAAAAAAAAATTCTGCATGGGGATTATTCTGGGTCCGACTATTGAAGCACCAAAATAGGCTATCCTGTCCCCATGTACCTGTGATCCTGTGAGCGTATATTGCTAGATTTACCGGCTGGTACACTTTTTACCCGTAACACTTTCCACAAGGTTAATATGAATTCATCATCAATGTAATAGTTTGGACTATCATTATTAATACTGCCAGAGTTAAAGCAATTAGATTTTTTCCACATCAGACAAATTGAATTTGGCATTGAAAGCTGTAATACAACTTTGAGTTCACGATATCCTTTTCTAAACGGACTAAAATTAGTTTCCAAAACACGTTACTTTATCCCTTGATATATATGTGTTACACTTTAAACATTCGGCTCAACCTTCGTCATTGTTCGAGACTATGTTCGAGACTATATAATGACTTGGTCATGATAGGCAGGCGGCCATCTTTCCAGGTATTTGGACAGGAAAAGACAACCCTTGTTTCAAGGTTGATTTTGATTGGCTGCATTTTCCGCGAAAGATGATGATACTCTCTATAGAATGTTTGTGATTGTTTGAACTATAATTTATTCGATATGGCGACTACTGTATAGTATACGAGGTTATCTAGCATGTCTAGTTCCGAAGTTGAAACTTGAAACTGTCCTCTAATTTAATAGTCAAGGAAAGACCTCACTTACACTTATTCCTTATAAATTCGATGGACGGAGACAATAATTCTATAGGCTATATACAAAGAGTTAAATTTAAATAAAATCGTTAATTTCCTCTTCCAGGTAGAACATTTCTGAAATGAACAAATAAAATAAACGTAAACATGGAAAAAAGTCTTGAAATTGAATGGAATTGTATATTATTAGGAAACTAATTAGCCTATATGAACACTGATAGTTATTTGTTTCGTTGATAGGGATATACAGCTTACCCTCAGATGTGATATATTGATGGGATATCCTCATGGGATATATGTCTTATCCTCAGACGCGATATACTGATGTGATATTCTCATGAGATATACGTCTTATCCTCAGACGCGATATACTGATGGGATATACGGCTTATCCTCAGACGTGATATACGGATGTGATATTCTCATGAGATATACAGCTTATCCTCAGACGTGATATACGGATGTGATATTCTCATGAGATATACGTCTTATCCTCAGACGTGATATACGGATGTGATATTCTCATGAGATATACGTCTTATCCTCAGACGTGATATACGGATGTGATATTCTCATGGGATATACGGCTTATCCTCAGACTTGATATACGGATGTGATTTACTCATGAGATATACGGCTTATCCTCAGACGTGATATACGGATGTGATATTCTCATGGGATAAAAGGCTTATCCTCAGACGTGATATACGGATGTGATATTCTCATGGGTTAAAAGGCTTATCCTCAGACGTAATATACAGTTGTGATATCCTCATGGGATAAAAAGACTTATCCTCAGACGTGATATACGGATGTGATATCCTCATGGGATATACAGCTTATCCTCAGACGTGATATACGGATGTGATTTACTCATGAGATATACGGCTTATCCTCAGACGTGATATACGGATGTGATTTACTCATGAGATATACAGCTTATCCTCAGACGTAATATACAGTTTTGATATCCTCATGGGATAAAAGGCTTATCCTCAGACTTGATATACGGATGTGATATTCTCATGGGATAAAAGGCTTATCCTCAGACTTGATATACGGATGTGATATTCTCATGGGATAAAAGGCTTATCCTCAGACGTGATATATGGATGTGATATTCTCATGGGATAAAAGGCTTATCCTCAGACGTAATATACAGTTGTGATATCCTCATGGGATAAAAGGCTTATCCTCAGACGTGATATACGGATGTGATTTACTCATGGGATAGATAAAAGGCTTATCCTCAGACTTGATATACGGATGTGATTTACTCATGAGATATACGGCTTATCCTCAGACGTGATATACGGATGTGATTTACTCATGAGATATACGGCTTATCCTCAGACGTGATATACGGATGTGATATTCTCATGGGATAAAAGGCCTATCTTTGTCCTTTATATACGGTTGTGATATACGCCTTCCGGGGTGATCCGTATATCACATCACCAGAGATTATATCACATCCGTACATCACATCACCATAGAGGATATCACATCCCTATATCACATCACCATAGAGGATATCACATCCGTATATCACATCACCAGAGATGATATCACATCCGTATATCACATCACCATAGAAAGACATCCCATCCGTCTATCACATCACGTATTAGAAACTGAATAGTACAATATTTGTAGCACTTTTCAAACTCAATACCTACCTAATACTGCAGTAATTAATCCGAATTTTAATTAACATCCAATTAAAAACTAACACATTGTATCGTTGTATAAAATATCCTCATATCAAGGTGTTGTATAATGATTACAGGGTATCCCAGGGGTTTGACAATGGTACACCTTCAGTTAACGGTATCTTACGGTGCCGACAGGGTAGTATATTCGGCAATGGTCGACCAATAGATTCTGGTAAAACTAAGGAGCTAAAACCAACAGATATGATAAAACCACCAAACACCAAGAACGGTATGGTATAATGAAACGTATCCTGAAAAATAAGATTTATATAAATACACGTAGTGTCTTATGTCAAACTTTCAATATTTCCAGTGGCGTAGCCAGTTTTCGAAACTGGGGGTGCAATGGTTAAGATGAACCGACAGAATATATTGACGGTCGGAGCGAATAACGGGTGGGACACCTGGATGGTTTGATGAGTCCATGTTCGTCGCAAAGTGCCGCAACAGGAATGAGATATGGGACGTAACTCTTGTAGTCTTGGTGTGCAATAAGCCCTTTGAATCTATAAATATTACCAATCTTTCTCCTTCCTACTCTAATTTTCATCGGATCAATTTTAATTCTTCACAACATCTTTCTTACCAATCAAATTATGGAGGGGGGGGGGGGATCCACGTCACTATATATAACTATATACTCCCACGCCCCTATATATTACTATATATATGATATATAAATATTTACCAAGAATCTGAATTGTTTGGATAAGATGGAGCCAGCCGCTATAAAAGCTACTCCAATTGCCGTTCCCATACATCTAAAATAAACAAGCAGACCATGCTTACTCTTTTCGAAACACCTGGTGGTACTTCTCGTATGGAAAGTCCACTACTATATAATTATTGCACCCGATTTTGTCATGCTCTGGACGAGATTTTTGATTAATGGAATTGTTTTGTTTGTACGGACTTTTATTATATTACCGATCATATTGTAATGCCTTGAAATCTTTGATTCTAGCTAAGCTTACTCTTTTTGTCACCTCAGCAGTGGCGTTAATATTGGGGGGGGGGGGGGGGGGGTTGCATTTTTTTCAACACAGTCAATATTTTTTAGGGACACCCCTGCATCTATCAACAGTTGCATTATGAAATGCGTAATAATTCATTTAAATACGTCTTGATTATAGCTTACTGGTGTTTTTCCAATATTTTGCTATTTTTTCGTGTTTGATTTTACAGTTTGGATCGTTAATACTTGCAACGAACTTTGATCAAAGTCCTAAAGAATATAGAAAATTACAAATTTTGAAAGGTTCTATGCAAAGGAAGCAGTAATACCGAATTTCCTTACCTTACAACAGTAGGATAAGTTTCTACATCTACAACAGCTATAAGTGAAAAGGAAGCAGTAATACCGAATTTCCTTACCTTATAACAGTAGGATAAGTTTCTACATCTACAACAGCTATAAGTGAAAAGGAAGCAGTAACACCGAGTTTCCTTACCTTATAACAGTAGGATAAGTTTCTACATCTATAACAGCTATAAGTGAAAAGGAAGCAGTAACACCGAGTTGTCCTTACCTTATAACAGTAGGATAAGTTTCTACGGCTATAACAGCTATAAGTGAAAAGGAAGCAGTAACACTGAGTTTCCTTACCTTATAACAGTAGGATAAGTTTCTACGGCAATAACAGCTATAAGTGAAAAGGAAGCAGTAACACCGAGTTTCCCTTACCTTATAACAGTAGGATAAGTTTCTACAGCTATAACAGCTATAAGTGAAAAGGAAGCAGTAACACCGAATTTCCTTACCTTATAACAGTAGGATAACTTTCTACAGCTATAACAGCTATAAGTGAAAAGGAAGCAGTAACACTGAGTTTCCTTACCTTATAACAGTAGGATAAGTTTCTAAGGCTATAACAGCTATAAGTGAAAAGGAAGCAGTAACACCGAGTTTCCTTACCTTATAACAGTAGGATAAGTTTCTTCAGCTATAACAGCTATAAGTGAAAAGGAAGCAGTAACACCGAGTTTCCTTACCTTATAACAGTAGGATAAGTTTCTTCAGCTATAACAGCTATAAGTGAAAAGGAAGCAGTAACACTGAGTTTCCTTACCTTATAACAGTAGGATAAGTTTCTATGGCTATAACAGCTATAAGTGAAAAGGAAGCAGTAACACCGAGTTTCCTTACCTTATAACAGTAGAATAAGTTTCTTCAGCTATAACAGCTATAAGTGAAAAGGAAGCAGTAACACTGAGTTTCCTTACCTTATAACAGTAGGATAAGTTTCTACATCTACAACAGCTATAAGTGAAAAGGAAGCAGTAACACCGAGTTTCCTTACCTTATAACAGTAGGATAAGTTTCTACATCTATAACAGCTATAAGTGAAAAGGATGCAGTAACACCAGGGTTTCCTTACCTTATAACAGTAGGATAAGTTTCTTCAGCTATAACAGCTATAAGTGAAAAGGAAGCAGTAACACCGAGTTTCCTTACCTTATAACAGTAGGATAAGTTTCTATAGCTATAACAGCTATAAGTGAAAAGGAAGCAGTAACACTGAGTTTCCTTACCTTATAACAGGATAAGTTTCTACGTCTATAACAGCTATAAGTGAAAAGGATGCAGTAACACCAGGGTTTCCTTACCTTATAACAGTAGGATAAGTTTCTACGGCTATAACAGCTATAAGTGAAAAGGAAGCAGTAACACTGAGTTTCCTTACCTTATAACAGTAGGATAAGTTTCTACAGCTATAATAGCTATAAGTGAAAAGGAAGCAGTAACACTGAGTTTCCTTACCTTCTAACAGTAGGATAAGTTTCTTCAGCTATAACAGCTATAAGTGAAAAGGAAGCAGTAACACTGAGTTTCCTTACCTTATAACAGTAGGATAAGTTTCTACGGCTATAACAGCTATAAGTGAAAAGGAAGCAGTAACACTGAGTTTCCTTACCTTATAACAGTAGGATAAGTTTCTACATCTATAACAGCTATAAGTGAAAAGGAAGCTGTAACACCGAGTTTCCTTACCTTATAACAGTAGGATAAGTTTCTACGGCTATAACAGCTATAAGTGAAAAGGAAACAGTGACACTGAGTTTCCTTACCTTATAACAGTAGGATAAGTTTCTACAGCTATAACAGCTATAAGTGAAAAGGAAGCTGTAACACTGAGTTTCCTTACCTTATAACAGTGGGATAGGTTTCTACAGCTATAACAGCTATAAGTGAAAAGAAAGCAGTAACACCGAGTTTCCTTACCTTATAACAGTAGGATAAGTTTCTACGGCTATAACAGCTATAAGTGAAAAGGAAGCAGTAACTCTGAGTTTCCTTACCTTATAACAGTGGGATAAGTTTCTACGGCTATAACAGCTATAAGTGAAAAGGAAGCAGTAACACTGAGTTTCCTTACTTTACAACAGTAGGATAAGTTTCTACAGCTATAACAGCTATAAGTGAAAAGGAAGCAGTAACACTGAGTTAGCTTACCTTATAACAGTAGGATAAGTCTCTACAGCTATAACAGCTATAAGTGAAAAGGAAGCAGTAACACCGAGTTTCCTTACCTTATAACAGTAGGATAAGTTTCTACGGCTATAACAGCTATAAGTGAAAAGGAAGCAGTAACACTGGGTATCGTTACCTTATAACAGTAGGATAAGTTTCTACAGCTATAACAGCTATAAGTGAAAAGGAAGCAGTAACACCGAGTTTCCTTACCTTATAACAGTAGGATAAGTTTCTACAGCTATAACAGCTATAAGTGAAAAGGAAGCAGTAACACCGAGTTTCCTTACCATATAACAGTAGGATAAGTTTCTACAGCTATAACAGCTATACGTGAAAAGGAAGCAGTAACACTGAGTTTCCTTAACTTATAACAGTAGGATATGTTTTTACAGCTATAACAGCTATAAGTGAAAAGGAAGCAGTACCACTGAGTTTCCTTACCTTATAACAGTAGGATAAGTTTCTACGGCTATAACAGCTATAAGTGAAAAGGAAGCAGTAACACTGAGTTTCCTTACCTTATAACAGTAGGATAAGTTTCTACGGCTATAACAGCTATAAGTGAAAAGGAAGCAGTAACACTGAGTTTCCTTACCTTATAACAGTAGGATAAGTTTCTACGGCTATAACAGCTATAAGTGAAAAGGAAGCAGTAACACTGAGTTAGCTTACCTTATAACAGTAGGATAAGTCTCTACAGCTATAACAGCTATAAGTGAAATGGAAGCAGTAACACGGAGTTTCCTTACCTTATAACAGTAGGATAAGTTTCTACAGCTATAACAGCTATAAGTGAAAAGGAAGCAGTAACAGTAACACTGAGTTTCCTTACCTTATAACAGTAGGATAAGTTTCTACGGCTATAACAGCTATAAGTGAAAAGGAAGCAGTGACACTAAGTTTCCTTACCTTATAACAGTAGGATAAGTTTCTACGGCTATAACAGCTATAAGTGAGAAGGAAGCAGTAACACTGAGTTTCCTTACCTTATAACAGTAGGATAAGTTTCTACGGCTATAACAGCTATAAGTGAAAAGGAAGCAGTAACACTGAGTTAGCTTACCTTATAACAGTAGGATAAGTCTCTACAGCTATAACAGCTATAAGTGAAATGGAAGCAGTAACACGGAGTTTCCTTACCTTATAACAGTAGGATAAGTTTCTACAGCTATAACAGCTATAAGTGAAAAGGAAGCAGTAACAGTAACACTGAGTTTCCTTACCTTATAACAGTAGGATAAGTTTCTACGGCTATAACAGCTATAAGTGAAAAGGAAGCAGTGACACTAAGTTTCCTTACCTTATAACAGTAGGATAAGTTTCTACGGCTATAACAGCTATAAGTGAGAAGGAAGCAGTAACACCGAGTTTACCAAACAGACACAGTCCTGTAACCAATGTAGGTATAGACTGCAGGTTACCGGTCATATGTAATATCATAACAGATAACAGAGCAAACCCAGAGGCGACCGAATATAAAAATGTACACCATCTTCTTCCTAAACTGAAAATACAGACATTCCGGTTAAAAAATCTAAATACATGTATTGTTAGAATTATATAGACACAGCTTTATGGAACAACAATCAATGATTAGAGTTTAATGCAACGTTTCGACGTGTTTCCCCCGTCGTCCTAAGGCACACAATGATTGTTGCATAAAACTTTAACCTGTGATTGTTAGATTTGCTGACTGCTGGTACAGAGACATAGAGAATTCTTTGTGAGAAGTATTATCAATGGGTTGCAATGGGCAAGATACCTTGAACCGAAATTGCGGTATTTGTGCGCTCGTTTTAGTTAAGTAATATGCTCAGTGGTGAGGTCGGGGTGAATTGGGTGGGGGGGGGGGGGGGGGGGGGGTTTGGTGGTAAATAAAGATTCTTATATTTTACAACAATTCACAACTTACCATTTATTAACAACAATAGCACTCCATGTTAAAGGAATGTCAACTAGAAATGGTAAACTATTGTCAAAATAAACATTACCAGTAATAGAACCAATCTTATTATACAAATAGAAATATACAGTTGATGCTATTAAACTGAAATTATAGAGGATCATAAGATAATTATATAAATAGAAATATACAGTCGATGCTATTAAACTGAAATTATAGAAATGAAATAAAATGAATGGAGTTTTACGTCCCACTTTTCTGCACCTATATGGGCTAATTGAGGACGGACAAACGCCATGCAGTGTGCAATGAGGGGAATTTTGCCAGGTCAGTGTCATTAGCCTGCTCTTATTATCGATTTTCAGCTGTCGAGGGATCTTTAACGTGCACAGCCAATAGCACACGGGACCTCGGTTTATTGTCCCATCCGAACGACTAGACGCTTTTTCCATGTCAGCCCCTCCGACCTACATCACTGACAGGGCGAAACCGGGTTGAAAAATCTGAAGGTATCATTTTGACCCTGGACCTTCAGGTTAGCGAGCAAGCGTCTAACTCACTGAGTCACCGCGGATCCCTTATATATCAATGAAGAATACAAGTCCGTTTACTTACCAAGAATAAGCTAAGGCTAACGTCCATTTAAATAAATCTAAAGTTTGAAATAAATGAATATAAGTATATCTTTTTCTGTGCATTTTACTGGAAACACTGGTTCGGGCACTGTCTAATAAAGCCACTAGCTCTGCCACGGGTTTAGTATTACACGAGATCATGTCTCTGACAGAGGCCTCTGCAGCTTGATATTGATGACTACAAAGTAACCACCGAGCACTTTCAGGAATCAAACTGAAAAAATGAAATGAAATAAATTAAATTAACTAATGTTAAACTAACGCTTTTTATGACGTCACCCCCAATGACGTGCATATATATCAATAGTAGCTTCCGGTAGATCAGTGGGGGCGAGTAATAAAACACGTTAATTTAAGTGAAATTGCAAGAACTACAGACGTTGGAATGGAAATTGAAATGGCGCAAATTGATGCTATCAGTGCCCCCATATACACATGCAAAGTTTAGAAAACCTCTTTCCAATCCCTTTAAAGATATGATACTGTTTGTAACTTGATCAATATTCCAATACTAAAGATCCATTTTGTTGTGGCGATTTATTCTCTAAAAATCATACTCACAAATAAAGTCCGAGAAGAGGTAAATTAAAAGCTCCAGACACAAAAGCTAAAAGTTTCCAATTTTGTAAGAAGTAAGCTTGCAAAGATAAACCATAAATACCAATAGTCCAAAAACCCGATAACATACACACATCTCTCCAATCTGAACCGACATATTCTATAGGTATCACTATACTTATCACAAGAAATACACCTGGAAATACAAATCAAAGATTACATTTAATTTAACACGTACTGCTTCAATTCCTTGTCCAGTTGTCTTTGTCAGTAAAACGGATGGCAAAATGCGACTTTGTATTGATTCAAATAATTTTTTTCAGATAAAAACCAAGAATTAATCAAAACATGAAATGTATAACACACACAGAAAATGCTATTCTAAATGAACAAACATCATTGTATCATTTGATTTAAGTTATGGTTTCTGGCAATTAGTGTATTTTTTTTTTATTTTACTTTTTTGAAACTATTTCTCTTATCAAATTTTGTTTTTGCAGATTAAGAGTTTCGAAAATCTCTTTATAATCCCTTTAATAGAAAGTCGATTCAATTCAGTTCGAAGAACTTGCAGAATTCTGACCGAGACTCAATTAGTAAGATGATATATTTGTGTTTCCAGACGGAACAAGAAATATCTCTCTAGTTATTTCATATAAACTAATCAAGTGTAATCTGATATAGAGAATCGGGCATTATTTTTATTGACAACAGATTGTGTCAGGGGAATTAAAATCATAAAAGGGTCAACGTGAATGTGAAATATCATTGTTAAAAGATGAATATCGTGTCTGAAACGTGATGTATTTTAAAGTAGAGTAGTTTTATCAATCTCTAAATGGATGGTATATCACAGTCGTGTCATTATAGCCAGTATCGATTGCCAGCAAGTTTATTGCTCAAAGAAACTTCGTGATATTGATATATGACTAGGAAGATGTAAAAAAAATTGACAGAATACTGACTAGCAATTCTCTTTAATTAAACTTGGTGAGAAAATCCGATTCTTCAATTTATTTGAATAGTTCTTTCAAGATTTTACCATCCTAGTCTGTATTTACTTTACTTTACAGAGAAGGTATTTATTATACGAGTATCAAGAAAAGAAATGAGTTTTACGTCCTATTTTGTTGGGCATGTTTAGGAGAATGACTACGATGATGAATCTTGAGAATTGTCTAGAGATGGATTGTCTATATGTTGTATGTATCTATGTTTGTCCCCATGGGCTTGGTGTGAGACAGGACCATATCACTCGTGATGGGCCTAATTCTGACCCATCTAGAAAGAGTATATTATTATTATTATTATTATTATTATCATTATTATAGATTTAGGAAAGATTAAGGTTAATGTTCCTCAAGAATGCAACTATAACTTCTAATATGCAAGCACTTTCCTTTTATCACAAGTTCGTCAAATTGATTGAATTTTATACTAGAAATTACAAGTATTTGCCATAGAACTTAATAGCATGACATTATGAGGATGGGGGATAATATACTGGCGTTAGAATGGCTTTAGGTAGGATATGCTTACTCCTCTAGACGGTTAGCCCAACTTTTATTTAACTATATTTTGCTGTGTAAGGTCTGTAGTTGCTTGTGGTCAAACGCATCTGATCTCTTGGTGATGAGGAGACACAAGATAACAACCCTTGCGCTATATTCCCTATTTAGCCATAGTTTGGAAAAGAACAGGGGGCCATGGCTCCGGGAGCTTCGTAAATTTGGGCCACAGCTTGAAAAATGTTGGGAACCACTGCTCTAGACGGTTAGTACTGTGGTTATATTATTATACGTACCTGCTGAAAGGCCTACAAGGAATCTCAATATCATCAATGATTCCCAAGTATTTACACTGCCACAAACACCGTGGAATACAATCATTAAAGCGAAGAATGTAAACATCACTTTCCTCCTACCGATATTGTCACCTAGTACACCTCCAAATAAAGCACCTATAATTACACCTATAGCTTGACTGTAGGTCGTGAATTCTGATAGTTCAATACCACTTAAATCCTTCAACCACTGAAAAATAAAAACAATTGTCAGAATTCGGTGAATTTATGTGAGGGCAGGGGGAGTAGCTTCCCCACCTCAAATATTATGTTTTCGGGCAAAAAATCCCCCAAATCGAGCAAAATATCATTAAAATTCGGGCAATAAGTCGGTCTGCCCCCCTGTTTAGCCGTGGGCCCCTAACCAATAAATGGATAGTATGGTCAGCATTCATAGTGGAAAACTCAGTTACGGAGTGGTCTCAAGTGTTCGAGAAGACTTAGCATGACTCAATAAATGGAAACAATAAGCTATCTTACCGTGGGAACATCCACCGTTATCTTGGTGAATATATCACCACCAGAAGAATAGTCTATACATTTATTATGAGAATTATTTTTATGATGGTTTATCTCAGTCGTTTGGTTGGTTTGATTGTATATTAGGTGTCCGTTAGTCGCATAGCATATCACATCTTGAGGCGTTGGTTCGGGTGTAGCATAAGATGTGTATAATAACGTCGACACAGCCCCAGCTTGGAGGAAGATATTAGCAAAGAATAATCGTTTCTGGAAGAACCCCACTGGACCGTTTCCTTCTAAGATGCACTCAAACGACTCGGCGCTTTCGTCGGACATTTTGTAAAAAGGGTTTCATCAAACCTGAAAGAATAAAAGGAGATGCATCAATAGCAAAAAACTTTGGACGATATTAGTGCTTCTGTAAGTCTTCTGGGCCTTATTCTTGAAAACTTAACTTAAGATGATTTTAGTATTCTAGTCATCTGATTGGTTAATCACTAAAATCGATTTTAAATTTAGTTCAATTATCCAATCAGATTACGGTATTTCTTCAAATTCTAATTTCATCTAAAATAAGTTTTCAAGAATAAGGTATCAGATCATTAAAACTAATTTCAATTTCATTTCTATTATTAAATCAGATTATCGTTTAAGTGGAACCACAGACGTCTTATTAAGAAATCAAATGTTCAGTTGGATGCTATTAGTGTCCCTGAGACACCTAAAATACATAGAAAAATTTCCTTACAATCCCATTAATTGAAGAAGATATTTCCTAATTGATATAAAATTTCTGAGTTTATTCCATTCATGTGTTCGCTCGATAGACTTAATTAACATTATTCAGATTTTTCTATAATTTGACCGATTAATAATCCTTTATTCATCCTGAACAATTACATCTGACATGTACAGCCTTATAACAACATGCTCAGGGAATATCAACATGCTCAGGGAATATCAGAAAGGATTTCAACAGCATCTGGCGATAGAAATCCAGTGAGATCGAAAGCAAAACAATTTCGATAATCAAGATCACATCCAAATCATGGCAAAATCGAGTAATAGGCTGAAAAAAATTTATGATCGCTCAGGGGCCAGTTTCACAAAATCCTAACCTAAGGTGATTTTAGTATTCCAGTAATCTGATTAGTCAATCACTAAAATCGATTTTGAATATTGTTTTATCATCCAATCAGATAGCTGTATTTCTTAAAATGTGGATTTTATCTTAATTAAAATTTTGTGAAACTGGGTCCAGTAAACAAATATTACAAATTGCTTTCTTGTATCTTGGCTTATATGTTTGAATTATTTTACGAACTTGGTTTAAGTGGAATTGCAAGAATCACGGACATATTTTCAAACCGTTTAATTACTGTTAAATATATTGTATTGTAAGTATACATAATATTCAGGAATAACAGTGGTAATCTTATTATATTATGGACATCGATTTTTTATTTGATATTTGGATGAAAATTCACTAGTGGTTAATATCATTCCATGTAGAATCAACTTATAAAAGTATTGTAATAATAATTCTATTGTTTTTGGCATGAAAACAGGAAAATAAGAACAGTCTACATCTCGAAGGAGAAATAAAAGAACGTAAATAGAGATAAGTTTGTATTTTGAAATCTAGAAATCTAGATATCTGTTTTCCTTGTTGCATATTGTATTGTGATGTCTGCAACTTCACTTACTCATAGTCCTTAGAGGGGTGATGGAAAATATCCACTTTGACTTAGAAATATAGCTAAACAAATTTATTTCCGAAAAAACGTTGAATTATCAATTAACTGTATAAAATATTAAACTTTAGCATCATGCTTACTTTTTTCGAAACACCTAATTACACTACACGATCTACAACTGTTGCAACAAGAAGTAACGAGAAATCTAGTCCATCCAATACAATCACAATTCTTTACCATTTTAACAAGAATGTCAATTGATTTGAAATCAATTTCTCGGCTCGTTATTAGAAGCTTGACTTTCTAGTCTCGATATTAGTGAAATAATTGCTAGACGTTGATGTAAATTTAAAGAATAATCAATAGAAGCTGTATAGGTTTTAATACGTAATGACCTAACGCTATGTGTTTTTTTATCTGAAGAGAATATTTTCTCCATAACCATAGATTGTCTGATTGAACAGATGGCAATAATCTGTTAGTGTAGTTTTACAAACAATATTTCAAAAATTACATGACCAGGGGCCTTATTCTCGAAAACTTCACGAAGTTAAAATCCAGATTTTAAGAAATACAGTATTCTGATTGGATAATAAAGCTATATTTAAAATCAATTTTTAATGATTGTTCAATCAGATGACTGAAACACTAAAATCATTGTAAGTTAAGTCACAGAATAAGGCCCCTGTAAACTATAAATATAAAATGAAACCCACAATAAAAGACGATGATAAAGATATATTTGAGATAAATAACTTTCTTATAAAAATATTACAATATTGGTTCACTTTAAACGATTTTATTATTTTAACTTAGTTTCTGGCAGACTTTTCTTGTGTTAAGATATAATGTTTGATTTTATATAGCTCTTTATCAAAATAACATTGACTACAAAAAGATAATTTTAATATGATGTAGTAAAACTAATAAAACTATGACATCTTCTAACCTATCCCCATATTTATAGTACACAAGTCAGACAGGACATAAAGAATTTGCGTGGATTTATGTTTTATTTCGTAGTCATTTACAACAATAAATCACATGTTCATATAGTGTGAGATTTTATTGCATCTCATTAGAGGTTTAAACTGATTTACTACGTTCGATTTATAAACCGGTTACTGGCAAATAAATATAATCTATAACTATTCGATGTCAGATTTTAAAATCCAAAGGTTTATTTTTAAAACATTTAGAAATGATTGACTGCATTTGTTTGGGAATTTCATAAAAATATTAGAATCGAACACAAACCGGAAAGACGTCAAACTTAGATTATTGTAAATAGGTTTCTATTAAGAGAACCAATAACCGTTCAATGTACCTCCCAAGAGAATTGTGAATGAACTCTCTCTAAGATTATTTCTAACAAAATCAATTAAAATCTTGGTTTATATCGATATTGATGTAATTCTCTGTTACAACAATGTTTGCTGTAAGTTTTCTTATCGTTCATATGGGACAATAATCTCTTACAAGCTGAGTAAGATACCCGATTCGATTGCCGGTCCTTCCGAAAGTCATCTTAGCCCATACAGATACACTTTGTACTTTATAACTGCAAAGTTTGCTGTCGTTTTCTTGTCGTTCAAATGATATAATAAACTACAGCTCCTATTGTTACAGACTGTGCTCGTTTCAGTTTCCCAATTGCCAGTGCTTCTGATAGGCGGAGTAGATTTTCAACTCCTAATTCCTTATGGAATCAATTTGTCTTCCAATATGTCTTGAATACAAAATCATAGATGTAATATAATTTCCCGACTTTTTTCTCATTTTCTATCAAATTTCAGGTTACGATGTCTGGAAACTCAATTTTCAAACTAAATTATTACTTCTCTATCGTCACTATGTTGTTTTACTAGTCTAATCTATCCTGGAAACTTGAAGTCGACGTGACATAGTCTTGTCTAGATCTAAAATATGTAGAGGAAACAATCCAAGTCCCGTATGCTATTGGCTGTGCACGTTAAAGATCCCTCGACAGTTAGAAATCGAAAATAAGAGCAGTCTAATGCCGCTGTCCAGGCAAAATTTCCCTCATTACACACTACATGGCGTTTGCCCGTCCTGAATTAGTCCATATAGGTGCAGAAAGTAGGACGTAAAACTCTGTATCTTTTTACGATAATGTATGAGATTTAGTTTAACTTTCTGATTTTTTGAAGAAAAAAAAAACCCAAAACAATCAAATGGTAAACGTGAAAATTCCATGAGCACTCTATACAAACCAAGCTTCAGTACTTTTTTAGTTTCCTTCCTTACATTTTATTAGCTTCTTTTTGTACGCAACCACCACAGAAAGGTTAAAAACAGTGCCTGTAAAACGACATTCTTGATTTTTCATCTGTTAATTTTCATATGTTAACATAGTGAACTTCAAAGATTTTATATAATCTTATATAATGGTTGTTAGACCTTACTTTAGTGGTTGCGTACAAATATAAGCATACATAAATACGGAACGAAAGTCATAAAACATGAAAAAATTTTGAAAACACATTTTGAATTTTGCTTTACAGAAACTGTTGAGTGAAGCGGAATGTGTGAAAGGGAATACGAACCAAAATGGCCGGTTCCAGTATAAAATGCCCCTGGTAATGTTAGAAATAATAGTATAAACCGCCATGGAGAGAGGAGTAATGAGGAGAATGAAGAATGACATTTAAAATATCTTCAGGCGAGATTCTGTCTGTACATGACTGGAAAATTTCATTAATACTTTCCTTCCTCGTGGAATACAATGAGATAATTTGTTACAGTCACCACCATGACATTTTGATATAATTCCAAATATAGTAGCGTTTCTAGGAATCTTGAGGTGGAGGGTCCGAGTTGGGGCCAAATAATTGTCAAAGGGGGATGGGGGAGGCTACCAGCACCAGGTATCCGTATTTAACATTATACAAAATTTCAAAGTGGGGGTGGGGGGAGGGGCAAAGACCGGGCCAGCCTAAAAAAAGGGTACACACATGGAGCGTTTTTTCATTCGGAATGGATAACCGAGTAACCGAATGCCTCTGTGGCATTCCTTTCTGAGAGTGCTTATATATGATATCTTTAATTACTACAAGTACGTGTTGACTATGAATCACAAATCCTTTGAACACGAAATTTGAAATCTTGTCAGTGCCAATTAAGCATAATTTCCTTGTAAAAAAACGTCGTCTTAAAGTTGGCTGAACTTAAAGCGATACCACCTCTTAGAATGAACACAAAAATTAAGTTCTCAAACGTGGTCAATAAGTGTCTAAAGTATACAAACAGAATCAAATAAACCCATAAAACTATGTAATTTTCCATACAATTACAGATTATTATTGATAAATGTCTTAAGTTGGATTAAGCCATTTATCAATTATTGTATTTAAAAATAGTTTTCTGGATTTATCAGATTATTTAGGTAATCTGTTTTATAGTTATGCCACTAGGTTTGTCCCCTGATGAATATATACTCCTATTGACCAAGTTTGAAAATTTAATTTTTTTGTTCATTTTAAGACGTAGTATCGCTTTAAAGAAATGCATGACCTAATGATAATGGAACTTATCTTACTATTTAGCCTATATATTACATATTATAAATAACACTGTGATATGACATAGAGATTATCTATCATATAGATAATCCGTAACCTGACTCACAGATTACATTTAATCCAAGGGATAGTACATTCTTCACGTCTTGGGTTGCCATCAGGGGCGGATCCAGGTTTTTAGAAAGGGGGGGGGGGCGTAGATGCTAACTGTTGCCGAGCGCAACGCCCCCCCCCCCTCCCCTGGATCCGCCACTGGCCATCATAGCGTTACATAACACTGTCCTGGCAAACTTGTCCTCATTGCACACTACATGACGTTTGCCCGTCCTCATTAGCCCATATAGGTGCAGAAAAGTCCGACATAAAACTCCATTTCATTTCATTTATGAGTAAGATTGTGTTTGGTTGGCACCATCCGAAGCATGCTTACTCTTCTATAAACCTGATACCACTTGATAATACCGCATGTATGATTGATAAACATGTACATTTCTCATATATACCAGTGCAATCCATTTCTGCAATCGACGTATTGACAAACTCTTTAGAATTTCTTGTTATGATGTTATGAAGCTTGTTTTGGTTGGTTTGGCGTTAGAACTGTTGGAACGGGAGTAAAGTAAATATTAATAAGTTTAAAATGTCTGATGCGATTAACACCTATTGCCAGTTCTGTACCCATCTGAAGGCAACCGCGTTTCCACTGAGAATTGGGAAGGAAATCTAGCTCTAAGCTGGCCTAGAGCTAGCTTTATTGCTGAACACGTTGCGTTTACGGTTCGGCAATTAGTCAGTGGAAACATAAAAAAAGCCAGCTTACGAGCGTAAAGCCGGCTTTTTATGTCAGTGGAAACACAGTTAAGATAGAGTGAAAATTGTCGTCATCATCGACAACAAAGGACGATTGCCACCATCAATAAGAGCGACACAACTGGATTGTATCAAGAACGAAAGAGTGACAGTTATGGTACTAATAGAATTAGGTTTTGACATCTACGAACATTATAGAATCCTAAATAGACTGGAATTGAATCAGAGAATGAAATAACCACGTTTATTATCTGTTTTTGCTGATAGAATAACGGTACACGAAAATTATGACAAGAAACGATAATTTCAATGAAAAGGGTTTTAACGACATCTCCTAAGGCTCCCATTAACTTTAATAAGCAACGAGGATACCTAGGTTGCGACAAAGGCGTAGATTTGTTCAAACTCTGTGAGGGCAGGGGGGGGGGGGGGGAGATCCAGGATGGTCCTGAGTCTAAGTACGTCGCCAAGCGCCTCAGTCGCAACTCCCATCAGAACCCCCATCAGAAGATCCTTCTCTCTACAGAAAAAAATGGAATTTTCGGGATTGGAATGTGCAATCTATTTCCTTTTTTCCTTATTTCCTATTTTGATTTTCATCTGATCGATTTGAATTCTTCACAAAATCTTTCTTACCAATCAAATTATGGAGGGGACGTGAACCCTTTCTGAGTTCAAGATGTGCGATATCAGTCTTCCAACAATTACTAGCCTGTGATATCGGCTTACTGGAAGCGAACATTAAATTGTCATCTACCAACAACTACCTATAGTCTGTGATATCAGTTAACTAGAAGCGAACGTTAACTTGTCATCTACCAACAACTACCTAGTCTGTGATATCAGTTAACTAGAAGTGGACGTTAACTTGTCATCTACCAACAACTACCTAGTCTGTGTTATTAGTTAACTGGAAGCGAACGTTAACTTGTCATCTACCAACAACTACCTAGTCTGTGATATCAGTTGACTGGAAGCGAACGTTAATTTGTCATCTACCAACAACTACCTAGTCTGTGATATCAGTTTACTGGAAGTGAACGTTAACTTGTCATCTACCAACAACTACCTATAGTCTGTGATATCAGTTAACTAGAAGTGAACGTTAACTTGTCATCTACCAACAACTACCTAGTCTGTGATATCAGTTAACTAGAAGTGAACGTTAACTTGTCATCTACCAACAACTACCTATAGTCTGTGATATCAGTTAACTAGAAGTGAACGTTAACTTGTCATCTACCAACAACTACCCAGTCTGTGTTATCAGTTAACTAGAAGTGGGCGTTAACTTGTCATCTACCAACGACTACCTAGTCTGTGATATCAGTTAACTGGAAGCAGACCTTAACTTGTCAGCTACCAACAACTACCTAGTCCATTCTAAATCTACTGACAGTTTTCCACCTAATGTTTCTTCAGAAGATCTGTCTAATAGTTTTGCTGACTTTTTTGTCAATAAAATCGACAATATACGTACTGGTCTCTCAGAATCTACATCTACGGAACGAAAAAGTGAGAGAGTGTTCAATGGCTATATCCTTGCAAGATTCGAACCGGCAACCGAAACTGAAATTAAAAACTGCATAAGTAAATCCTCATCAAAATCCTGTCAGCTTGACCCGATTCCCACATGGCTACTTAAACTGTGCATTGAGGAACTGCTTCCTGTTCTTACAAACATCATCAACACATCTCTCAAAACCGGATCTATGTCGTCCACATTAAAATCAGCCTTGGTTAATCCGCTTATCAAGAAATCTAACTTGGATCCAAACGAACTTAAAAATTTCCGACCTGTATCTAATTTATCATTCTTATCAAAGTTAATCGAAAAAATTGTTGCATCTCGCCTAAAAGATCATTTAGCTAGAAATGATTTGGATGAGAAATTTCAATCAGCATATAAAAGTTTACATAGTACTGAGACAGCTTTACTTAGGGTTCATAATGACATATTATTAAACTTGGATAAGAAACAATCCACCGTCCTGATACTGCTTGATTTGAGTGCCGCCTTTGACACTATTGATAAAACAACATTAGTCAATCGTTTATGTCAACGGTTTGGAATCTCCGGAACTGATCTGCAATGGTTTTCTTCATATTTATCAGAAAGAACTCAATCTGTGATCATTAAAGATTCGACTTCAACACCACTAATAATGAAGTATGGAGTACCGCAAGGCTCTGTATTGGGTCCAATACTGTTTACATTGTATACTACCCCCATTGGTGATATAATCCGAGAGAATGGAACTAACTATCATTTATACGCTGATGATACGCAACTCTATTTAGCTCTTAACAACCTATCAGTATCTGCTAAGATTGATCAAATTGAGAAGTGTGTTTTTAACATAAGACAATGGATGAAATGTAATTTTTTAAAACTTAACGACGACAAAACAGAAGTAATACACATTGGCAGCAAAAAATCTCTTCAGTCCGTTGACCTGAAGTCTGTTTTAATCGGTGATTTTAATGTAACTCCTACTTCGTCTGTAAGAAATCTCGGTGTAATGTTTGACTGTAAATTTGACTTTGATAATCATATCAATTTCATGTGTAAAAAAGTAAATTTTCATCTGTACAACATTGGAAAGTTGCGTCCTTACATCAATATGGATACAGCCAAGATGCTAGTTAATGCCTTTGTTCTTTCCAATCTGGATTACTGTAATTCACTTTTGTTTCATTTGCCTGATAATAAAATTGACCGACTACAGAAGCTTCAGAACAGAGCTGCTAGAATTATCACGAAGACCAAACAATCTGAACATATTACCCCTGTGTTAAAAGATCTCCACTGGTTAAAGATCAGAGATAGGATAGATTTTAAAATTAGTGTTTTAACCTACAAAACCCTACATTCAAACTCTCCAAAATATCTTTCAGAACTTATCGTACCATATGTTCCGTCTCGTACTCTTCGCTCCCAAAACGACTCCCTTCTTGTCTGCCCTGCTGTTCATTCCAAATTTGGTGAACGTTCATTTTCATATGCTTCTCCAACATTATGGAACAATCTACCGAAATCAATCAAACTTGCGAAAGATGTATGCGCTTTTAAGAAACTTTTAAAAACAGAACTTTTTATCAACTCGTATCTCAATAACTAACGATTTTAACCACATTTATTTTACCGACGTGTTTTCGCGTTTTTAGACTTGTGTTCTGAACAATATACTACTGTTTTATGTGTTTGTGCCATGTGCTGTTAACATTATGTGCGCTACAGAGCAACTTTATTGTTGGAATGATCAGCGCAATATAAATAGATTGTTATTATTATTATTATTATTAGTCTGTGATATCAGTTAACTAAAAGCAGACGTTAACTTGTCATCTACCAACAACTACATAGTTTGTAATATCAGTTAACTGGAAGGGAACGTTAACTTGTCATCTACCAACAACTACCTAGTTGATATCAGTAACCCGGAACTACCTAGTTGATATCAGTACCAACAACTACCTAGTTGATATCAGTAACCCGGAACTACCTAGTTGATATCAGTAACCTGGAACTACCTAGTTGATATCAGTAACCCGGAACTACCTAGTTGATATCAGTAAACTGGAAGTACCTAGTTGATATCAGTAAACTGGAAGTACCTAGTTAATATCAGTAAACTGGAAGTACCTAGTTGATATCAGTAAACTGGAAGTACCTAGTTGATATCAGTAAACTGGAAGTACCTAGTTGATATCAGTAAACTGGAAGTACCTAGTTAATATCAGTAAACTGGAACTACCTAGTTGATATCAGTGAACTGGAAGTACCTAGTTAATATCAGTAAACTGGAACTACCTAGTTAATATCAGTAAACTGGAACTACCTAGTTGATATCAGTAAACTGGAACTACCTAGTTAATATCAGTAAACTGGAACTACCTAGTTGATATCAGTAAACTGGAACTACCTAGTTGATATCAGTAAACTGGAAGTACCTAGATGATATCAATAAACTGGAACTACCTAGTTAATATCAGTAAACTGGAACTACCTAGTTAATATCAGTACCAACCAACTAATCAACCTCAACAAATTTGAAATAACTCCACTTTTTTCCTTTTCTAAAACAAACTGAATACCAGGTTTGAAAACATTCCAATTAAATCAAAATTTATCAGTCTTAATTTTAGATCTTTTGATACCTGGGTAATGTAAACAAAGTTGAAAGATAAAATAAATATCTGTTGGGTAGTTCAAAGATTACCACCGAAACACTCGACACAGTAAAACTACAAACATCAACTGTTACTGTGATTTTTGTATTACCCAGAATTATACACCGGTTGACTTAAAGGGATTGTGAAGCTTATTTCTAAACTTTGCATGTGTATCGGGGACACTGATAGCATCAATTTGCACCATTCCAATTTCCATTCCGACATTCCTTCATTATTCAATTATGTAATAATTCATATTCATTGTGTAGTCCTAGTGCCAAATTTGTATTTAGTGTTTGCTATAAACAAAGGTTTGTGGCATGACGTTGGATCAGTTATCAGTTGGAACCACCCTGTCGAACCCTTGCCAACCCCCTTACCCCCCAACCCCGTTACCCACGTGTTAAAGGACATTACAATGAGGGAATCCACAGTTCATTATACTAGCTCCAACCTATAATCTAACTAACTAGCTAGTTAATTAATATAGTATTAAATATACAATTTTCTTATCAGTTGGAACCATTCCTGGCAGTAATTGGTAATTGGTTGCTGAGGTGATTTACTAATAAGATATTTACGATATTAATAAAGGCTACATATCATGTACAGACTCATCTAGCAAAAGTACAGATTTATAAAGGAAGATTTTTCATTGACCAAGATATTCTGATTTTTCTGATTTTTCATTGACCAAGATATTCTGATTTTTCATTGACCAAGATTTTCAGATTTTTCATTGACCAAGATATTCTGATTTTTCAGATTTTTCATTGACCAAGATATTCTGATTTTTCATTGACCAAGATTTTTTGATTTTTCATTGACCAAGATATTCTGATTTTTCATTATTCTGCTTTTTCATTGACCAAGATATTCCGATTTTTCATTATTCTGATTTTTCATTGACCAAGATATTCCGAATTTTCATTGACCAAGACATTCTGATTTTTCATTGACCAAGATATTCTGATTTTTCATTGACCAAGATATTCTGATTTTTCATTGACCAAGATATTCTGATTTTTCGTTGACCAAGATATTCTGATTTTTCATTGACCAAGACATTCTGATTTTTCATTAACCAAGATATTCTGATTTTTCAAATTTTTCATTGACCAAGATATTCTGATTTTTCATTGACCAAGATATTCTGATTTTTCATTGACCAAGATATTCTGATTTTTCATTGACCAAGATATTCTGATTTTTCATTGACCAAGATATTCTGATTTTTCAGATTTTTCATTGACCAAGATATTCTGATTTTTCAGATTTTTCATTGACCAAGATATTCTGATTTTTCAGATTTTTCATTGGCCAAGATATTCTGATATTCTGATTTTTCATTGGCCAAGATATTCTGATATTCTGATTTTTCATTGACCAAGAAATTCTGATTTTTCATTGACCAATATATTCTGATTTTTCATTGACCTAGATATTCTGAGTTTTCATTGACCAAGATATTCTGATTTTTCATTGACCAAGATATTTTGATTTTTCATTGACCAAGATATTCCGAATTTTCATTAAACAAGATTCTCTGATTTTTCATTGACCAAGATATTCTGATTTTTCATTGACCGAGATATTCTGATTTTTCAGTACATATATTCTGATTTTTCATTGACCAAGATATTCTGATTTTTCATTATTCTGATTTTTCATTGACCAAGATATTCTGAATTGTCATTGACCAAGATATTCTGAGCAGGCTGTAAGATTAATGAGAGAAGATATAATAAATGATGGCGTGACAAGAATAAATTACACAAGTATCAGTTAACAATCTGTAGAGAAAAACTCGATAAAATACTAACTACCTTCTATAAAACACTAACTACCTTCGATAAAACGCTAACTACCTTCGATAAAACACTAACTACCTTCGATAAAACGCTAACTACCTTCGATAAAACACTAACTACCTTCGATAAAACACTAACTACCTTCGATAAAACACCAACTACCTTCGATAAAACACCAACTACCTTCGATAAAACACTAACTACCTTCGATAAAACACTAACTACCTTCGATAAAACACTAACTACCTTTGATAAAACATCATCTGTATTGTGGTTAAAGCCGTAGGGGCCCACGACTCAACAGGGGGGCAGATCGACATATTGCCCGAATTTAATGATATTTTGCCCGCTTTTGGGGATTTTTTGCCCGAAAACATATTATTTGGGGGGGGGGGGGGGGGGCAGCTGCTCCCCCTGCTCCCATGTCTCCTACGGCTATGATTGTGGTTAAAGTTACCAGGCTATATATGTCTATCTCTAAGACGATGTTTCCCAATCCGGGGGAGTGGGGGAATAGGATATTTTTTCAGGGGGTCATGGGGCCCAGTAAACTGAATTTAAAAACCGTATTAATATTTTTTTATGTGATTTGAACATTTAATTACGAGTTTTGAAATAAATGTTGGGGTGGGTGGCGTGTGGGGCACGGCTCTGGGAGTTTCATGAATTTGGGCTATGATTTGAAAAAAGGGTGGGAACCACTTCCCTAAGAGAAACCATAAAGGCAGATCGTTTATGTTCGTTATAGTTTCAGTAATTTGGACACAAGATTTGATTGTGATAGGCAAACATCTTTTCCGGTAAAGAGACAAAAGCGGACAACTCTTGTTCGAAGACTGACTTTGATTTGCTGGAGCAGACAACTCTGTCCTAAGTATGTTTTTATTGAACATATCCCTTTAAATACAAAAAATTTTCCTCAAAAAGCGTAAAACGATCAACTTGTCCTCAGAAAGAGTAAAAAAAAAAATGAAAACCGCATACGGATTAGAAAATACATATTACTCACCAAGGCATAGACCATGCTTACTCTTTTCGAAACACCTGATGGTACTTCTCGTATGGGATGTCCACTTGTATATAATTATTGCATCCGATTTTGTCATGTGACGAGATTTTTGATTAACAGAATTATTTTGCTTGTACGGATTTTTTATATTAAATATATTGAAAATAGATCCTACTTACCAAAGTCTCTGTGCAGGTATCTTTTTCTTAAATAAATCCAGTAAAACACTTTAAAATTTGATTAAAAACGATCCACTTGTCCTCAGAAAGTGAAAAAAAAATCACATTTTACATGTTTAGAAGTGAGAAGAGGAAAGAAAGTAGTGAGTAGAAATATTCCTTCCGTCGTTTTAGATTATATTCCCGTTAACCAGCACGATATATCACATTCTAACATCACGAGAATATCGAAAAACTTAGATAGTTAACTGTTAGTTACATTCGCTTATCAGACCACAAAAATCATTGGAATTGCGTGTTAGGGGATTAGGCCTAACTATCCTACTAGAAGCACTGGCCCGGGTCACAAGTATAAGGTTTTTCTAGTTATTATTTTCTATAGAAGCACTGACCTAGGTCACAAAAGCATTGGTCAGTTCTAAGTAGCATTGCTATCATCCAAGAGGGAATAGTTTGGTTTCAATTACATGCAAATATATCTTATGAACGATTTTGGGGTTAGTATGGTATTTCTCCCACCTACTGCATATTGACAATGATTGAGTAATATAAAATATGATTAAATTACTAGTCGGGAAGAGAAATTATCATCTTTACTTCAATAATTACCATAGATAAACTGTCTACTTCAAATTTATATTGTCTATTTCATTCACGTAGGTCTTATTATCACATAGCCAGACTGGTAGTAACAGGGTTGGGGTTGGAGGGTCAATAAAGGGAGGGTGGGGAACTAAGGGAGCGATGTCCCTCGAAAAACATTCAGACGACAACCCTTTTCAATGATACTGTCACAGCATTGCCCCTTCGTATAGAATTTCTGTCTCCCTGATCTACCCAGTTTGCGATATCAGCTGCTGCTGAAAGCGAACGTTAACTTGTCACAAAAACCCAATCTGGCTTATGGTTTGCGCTAAAACAGTGCTTCTTAACCGGGGTCCATATGCACCAACAGGAGTGAGTATTCAGCTTCTGAGGGGTGAATGTCAAAGAAATCTTTTTTCAAGTGGGGAATTCAATCAAAAAGGTTGAGAAGCACTGCGCTAAGATATTTTCTCCCCTCTTGGATCCGCCCCTAGTCAGTGCTAATGAATATGATTTGACAATACATAAAACCTCAATTAATCCTGATGCTTTCTTCATTAACAAGTTCTATAAATTACTGTCATTATTCTCACCAGGTTCAATGATCGTTTAGTTAATTACTTCCCTTGTTAATCACGACATTGATATCTGTTCTATGATCTGTTTGATTCTACTTCTATTAGTCCGAAACTCTATACTAAAACTTATCTCCTATTCTTGCTCTTGATGACTACGTGAATATGGTTTTAAGAATATTCGAACTGTGTATATGGCAATTAACTCTCCATAACGCTGGTTTGTAACACTGCCTTTCTGTGCCAGTAAAACAGCTAATTTTGCCAGGATAGCGATATTAGCCTGCTCTTATTTTCGATTTCCAATTGTGGAGGGATCTTTAACGTGCACAGCACCTCGGTTTATTGTCCCATCCAAACGACTAGACGCTTTTCCATGTCCATCCTGCATCACTGACAGGGGGAAACCGGGTTGAAAAATCCGAAGGTATGATCTCGACCCATGTCGGGATTGAACCCTGGCCCTTCAGGATAGCGAGCAAGCGGCTCCCTCAATTTGTACAGCCAACCTGTGTCTTGTTATACGACCATACACTTCATAGGGTAACAGTTGTTTATTGCTTTAATATCTTCAGATTTTTCAACCCGGTTTTCTCCCATCTACTCTGATGATAACGGTTATTCAACTTTTAAAATTGTGGTTCTGGCGAAATTTCTCTAGTACTTAGGAATTACCTTACAGATAATATATATTCTTATGATAATCTTATATATTTTTAAGAGAGTGATAGTCACACTCTGAATTAACTGTTTAACATAATAACCATAACATTTTTTGTGAACACTACTTCAACCCTGCGCCAGTGCCTTCTGTTGAATAGTAACTTGTTGCTTTCAACCACTCTAACCTCTAATTATAGCCTACACATAGAATGGCGAATGTTATCAAAGAGTCTTGGTTGGTTGGTAGATGACAAGTTAACGTTCGCTTCCAGCAGCAGCTGATATCGCAAACTAGGTAGTTGATGGTAGTGGTGGTAGTTGGTAGTTGATTGTCAAAGAGTCTTAGTTTCGGACTATTTTTGTAGAAGTCAAGGACACCCAATCTACTGTTAATAATATAAAAACCAATAAATGGAAGCCATATAACTCGGCTTTATTCTTCTCTTTTATGTTCTTCCTGCCTTTTATGGTATTCTTGTTGAGGAAATTGGATTAACCCAATACTTGTAGAACTTGTAATAAGATTTATACAGGGGCCTGGGGCCTGATTCTCAAAACATTTTACGATAAATTTTGTCGTTTGACATTTTACTATGAATAATTCCACACTTATGATAATTTTTAATAGTAAGATTTTTTGAGAAACAGGCCCCTGATTCTGGAAAACTTAACTTTGATAAAATCCAGATTTTAACAAATACAGTACTCTGAATTTAAAATCGATTTTAGTGATTGACCAATCAAATAACTAGAACATTTAAATCAACTTTTTTTTTTGAGAAAAACTTAACTTAAGATGATGTTAGTGTTCAAGTTATTTGATTGGTCAGTTACTAAAGTTGATTTTAAATTAAGTGTTATTATCCAATCATACTACTGTAATTCTGAAAATCAGGATTTTATCTAAGTTACGTTTTCAAGAATAAGGCCCCAGATCTCTGGTATAAAGTTATCTTATAGTGATAATGAAGTAGGGGTCAATTTCAGTAAAGAAAGAGGATGTGGTAGGGTGTCATATGGACACAACCCAGAGAAATATTTTTTCCGCACTGTCAAAATGCACAATTTTTTTTCGGGGGACCCTAGAGCCAGTCAGTTACCCCCCCCCCCCCCCCCCCCCCCACACACACACACACAAACTCGCCTTATATTATATAGGTAAATGGAATATGCCTACATACCATTTTGATAGAAAATAGGTTACCACATAAGCCACCAGAGAGTTTTATTTTGGATATTTGAGAAGAAAGAGTAAAACGGAGTAGGTCAGCATTCATTTGGGGCTTTCAAAACCTAATAATATTTATTGGGTAGAAAAGAGGTTATCACTATAGGAGAGAAAGAGAATCTGGTTTGAAGAGAGTAAAACCCTGTCCCGGGAGAGCGTGGCTAACCTAGATATAATGATAAATATAGATCATCATTTCTCATCAAGTCATTAAAGGGGAATGTTCAGCATTTTTTAAGGAGTAGTATACCATATAAACTTATGATGACAATGTAAATTGTTGAAACGTTGTGTTTAATAAAACTAAGGAGTAGTATACCATATAAACTTATGATGACAATGTAAATTGTTGAAACATTGTGTACAATAAAACTAAGGAGTAGTATACCATATAAACTTATGATGACAATGTAAATTGTTGAAACATTGTGTACAATAAAACTAAGGAGTAGTATACCATATAAACTAATGATGACAATGTAAATTGTTGAAACGTTGTGTACAATAAAAATCAGGAGTAGTACATACCATATACACTGATGATTTCAATGTAAATTGTTGAAACGTTGTGTACAATAAAACTAAGGAGTAGTATACCATATAAACTTATGATGACAATGTAAATTGTTGAAACGTTGTGTTTAATAAAACTAAGGAGTAGTATACCATATAAACTGATGATGACAATGTAGATTGTTGAAACGTGTGTAATAAAACTAAGGAGTAGTATACCATATAAACTTATGATGACAATGTAAATTGTTGAAACGTTGTGTTTAATAAAACTAAGGAGTAGTATACCATATAAACTGATGATGACAATGTAGATTGTTGAAACGTTGTGTTTAATAAAACTAAGGAGTAGTATACCATATAAACTGATGATAACAATGTAGATTGTTGAAACGTTGTGTTTAATAAAACTAAGGAGTAGTATACCATATAAACTTATGATGACAATGTAGATTGTTGAAACATTGTGTACAATAAAACTAAGGAGTAGTATACCATATAAACTGATGATGACAATGTAGATTGTTGAAACTATATGTGTAATAAAACTAAGGAGTAATATACCATATAAACTTATGATGACAATGTAAATTGTTGAAACGTTGTGTACAATAAAACTAAGGAGTAGTATACCATATAAACTGATGATGACAATGTAGATTGTTGAAACATTGTGTGTAATAAAACTAAGGAGTAGTATACCATATAAACTGATGATGACAATGTAGATTGTTGAAACATTGTGTGTAATAAAACTAAGGAGTAGTATACCATATAAACTGATGATGACAATGTAGATTGTTGAAACATTGTGTACAATAAAACTAAGGAGTAGTATACCATATAAACTGATGATGACAATGTAAATTGTTGAAACATTGTGTGTAATAAAACTAAGGAGTAGTATACCATATAAACTGATGATGACAATGTAAATTGTTGAAACGTTGTGTGTAATAAAACTAAGGAGTAGTATACCATATAAACTGATGATGACAATGTAGATTGTTGAAACGTGTGTAATAAAACTAAGGAGTAATATACATACCATATCAACTGGTGATGACAATGTAAATTGTTGAAACGTTGTGTACAATAAAACTCAGCAAGAGTATACCATAAAATTGTGTTGCGTTATTTACTATATGTAATCTTGCTATGTAAAGTCTGTATAATAAATGTGTTTTGTGGAGGGTCTGTAAATTCCTGGTTTATCAAACTGTTGAAATATTCTGACTGATCGCAGGCATTCTTGGTGATAACTCGACAAATCATACATATCATTCGTGACTCAAATTATCAAACATATTTGATTTTCAACTTTTCGCCACGAATGACTAAAATCTTACATAAATTTACCCCCACACGGAAGCTATCGCCTTAATGAGAAATGCACGATTGAATTCTGCCTGAGCTGATAGCTCGTGTGTGCGCCTGGCTTTAGCCGACCAAAATCCTCTGATCTGATACACAGTGAAATCGTCGGGGCCCGTTGACTATGGACATGCTTAAATTTAACGATTTTCAAGTGACTATATGCCCCTCCACTCTCATTACATGCGCCACCAACCATCGCTGGGCAGATAAAAGGCCTTCCTTTTTCAACTGTAGACATAACAAGAACTATGGTCCTTCAAGCCACCAGGGTCCTAGCATTTAAGTAAGTATGTCCGATAATTGACTTGAGATTTCCCTACTCATTCTTGTCTTGCATAGACTCGAATCGTCTTCATAGCCGTAGGGGCCCACCACTCAACAGGGTGGCAGACCGACTTCTGCCCGAATTTTAGTATTGTTTTCCCATTGATTGCCCGATTTTTTGGAACTTTTTGCCCGAAAACATACTTTTGGGGGGGGGGGGGGCAGCTGCCCTCCCTGACCCCCTGTCTCCTACGCCTATGATCGTCTTAGAGCTTTAAGCACGAAATTGATCCTAAGCACAAGGCTAGGAACTTGGCCCAGGTTAGCTAGCCAGATAGGAAGAAAAAACAACAAAACTTGGATAAAATGGAATAAGATTTATTGAGATAAATAGAGAAATAAATACACAGTAAGTTAAAATCACAATCAAGTCAAGAAAATATATCACTTCAAACTTGATTCGTTTCTATCAGCGAGATACTATCGACATTGCACATTTTAAATTGGATTTAAATGTTTTTTTTACACAGAAATGTTGATTTCAATTTCCTACTGCGGATTTCAATTTATATTGATGCTTTCTATAATGTTAAATCTTAGGTTTATTTCAATCGATATAACACTTGGATTTCTTGATTTGCACTCAGTATACTTGACATCACAGAAGCACTGACCAAGGTCACAGAGAGGTTACTTGTTATTGGTTTTTTGGTATGCAGGATCCTTCTTGTTTACATTTTCACACTTTCATAAAACTAGAAGTTTTTAAAGTTAGTCATTTGATTTGTTAGTTTTGAATATATCCATATTTTTATTCACATAACTCCACTTTAGGTTGATTTTAGTGTCCCGATCATCCGATTGGTCAATTATTAGAATGGATTTCAAATTGTTGAAGTAACCAATAAGATCATTTCGTTTCCTGGTTGGTTGGTAGATGACAAGTAAACGTTCGCTTCCAGCAGCATCTGATATCGCAAATTAGGTAGTTGTTGGTAGATGACAAGTTAACGTTCGCTTCAAGCAGCAGCTGATATCGCAAACTAGGTAGTTGTTGGTAGATGACAAGTTAACGTTCGCTTCAAGCAGCAGCTGATATCATAGACTAGGTAGTTGTTGGTAGATGACAAGTTAACGTTCGCTTCAAGCAGCAGCTGATATCGCAAACTAGGTAGTTATTGGTAGTGGTAGTAGTTGGTAGTTGATTGATTTCGTTTCCTTACGTCTGATTGGTTATTTGCTGATCTGATTTTGTGTTAACCAACCAGATTGCTGCATTTCATAGAATCTGATTGGCCAATCATGACAATTACATATCACATGTTGTTCGTTTAACCAATGAGATTGCTGTATTCCTAAATTTTTCATAATGTCACATGTACTTGCATTAACCAATCAGATTACAGTAATCCCAAAACCTTTATAATGTCACATGTACTTGTAGTAACCAATCAGATTACTGCATTTCCTAAAAAAAAAAAATCTCAATGCTTGCTGTGGATAATTTCCTGCCCTCTCAATTTCTGAAATCCCTTCTTAGTTAGTAGGTCCGTCCATAATCTTTTGGACAAATTCTTCGTATTTGATATTTCCTTCCAAATCTTCTCTGGTGTCCGTGAATTTCAAAATTTCGTCGACTTCAGCATCGGTCATTCTGTCGCCCAGGGAAACCAAAACTTGTCTCATTTCAGCAGACGATATGAATCCTTGACCCTCACGGTCGAATGTTTTGAAAGCTTCCTTGAAGTCAGCAAAGGTACCAGTATCTTTCAAAGTTGTGGCGCTTTCGTAGATTGGTAAGAATTCTTCTAATTTGTAAGCTTTCTCGCCCATAGCTTTGGTTCCGCCATTTTTCTTGACGAATGTTTCGGTGGGGTTGTAACCAAGGCATCTCAACATGTCACCTGTTTTGAATGCATCGACGTCACCATCTCGACCATCCCAGAAATCAAATAAATCGAAAACTTCTCGGATATCTTCAACTGTGTCTTTAGAAAGGGAAGACATGATGCTACTGTTGGTTGTTGTCTGTTTGAATGTTGAGAGAACACTGATTGTTGAAGGAAGATTCGAACCTTTATAATCCTGGTGCCGAGTGCAGACGAAGCAGTGCCAACAGGGGGTTTATTAATACCAGATATTCCTGGAGGTTTAAAGATGGTATTATCTATATATTATGATATCTACTAATCACTGTTATGTAACTGTTTATCTAACCGTCTATCTACAACAGCGGTACCAGGTGCCCGAAACATGACCCTAATAGACCAACGTATGATTTGAAATTAAAGTGATACTACGTCTTAAAATGAACAAAAAAATTAAATTTTCTAACTTGGTCAATAGGAGTATATATTCATCAGGGGACAAACCTAGTGGTATAACTATAAAATAGATTACCTAAATAATCTGATAAATCCAGAAAGCTATGTTTAAATACAATAATTGATAAATGCCTTAATCCAATTTAAGGCATTTATCAATAATAATCTGTAATTGTATGGAAAATTACATAGTTTTATTGGTTTATTTGATTCTGTTTGTATACTTTGGACGCTGTTGATGAATATATAGGCCTACTCTTATTGACCAAGTTTGAGAACTTAATTTTTTTGTTCATTCTAAGAGGTTGTATCGCTTTAAAGTGACGGTCCACGGTGATATGCGTTTGGTATTCAAAAGTCTCAAATCAGATATTTGGAAGAATATCAACAAGTTTCAAGAGGGCATAGGTAGCCTAAAAGTTAAAAATTAGATAGGTCATATTTTCTGGTTTGATTTGGTAAAGCATTGACAAGGGTTTGGTTTTTGCAAGTAAAGTTATAATTGCACGTCATGATGACAAATTCAAATCCCATATCAAAATTAATAGCGGAGGGGGAGGGGGGATTTTTTTGTTAGGCTGGTATACGCCCCCTTTAAGTATCTGTAAGATTAACTGTGTCTGACCATACGAAACTTTGCATCTTCAACATCTCCGATAGGTAGAATGTCTCTGTTGATCAGAATGGTGTCTGACTACCGTATTAGATGTTACATAATATCTATGATCATTTAACCATTTTTGGACATCACCGTCCAACCTCATTGGCTCAACCTTCGTCATTGTTTGAGACTATGTTCGGCCATCGTGCCCGGTATTAGGGCAGGAAAAGACAACTCTTGTTTCAAGGTTCATTTTGATTGGCTGTATTTTCCGCGAAAGATGATGATAGATTCTGAAGAATAATTGTGATTGGCTGAACTAAAATTTATTCAACATGGAAACTACCTTATAGTATACGAGGTTAGACAGGACTCACACCACTAATTCTTTTGCCATCCGCTTCAATGTTAAATCACCAAATTCAATCTTCTGTAACTTTTTTCAGAAATCTCGTTGAAAACTTTCCAATATGTCCAATGAAAGCCTGACCAATACTTGATTTCTCGACAAAAATTCAATAGATGATGACCATGAAAATTTTGAACTAGTCAAAATGAAAGTAGACCTCTACCGGATATCAACAACAAGTTGACTTGGACTGCTCACATATCGACTATTTTTAGAAATAGCCTTCCGCCTATAGATGTCTCATTATCTCACTAAATCTGAAAGAAAATGCAATTTAAGACATCAAATTCCAAATCTAGACCAAAAATTAATCAAAAATGGGCATGCAAAAACCCAAAAAGGAAAGGAGAAAGAGGATTTCTAAAAATAGCAAGGACTACATTCGTATACAATCATTTGCATAAAATTAATTAGTGGAGTGGGTCCTATATATAGGGACAATTTTTTTTTATTGCCTTAACTTGTTTTATGTTCTCTTAGGAACAACCTGTCCAAAAATTATGCAAAAAAACCTTAAAGTATGCATGTGAGAGGATTTTTACTTTTGCCACCCATTCCTATGATATTGCCTACAGTTGAATAGTAAATATGTATACGTACAATTCTAAATTGTTAATAACTTTATCATTTATGAAGATAATTCAATTCTGTAAAAAGATTTAAGGTCATTGATCTCAACCATGTCTGAAAAATATCAATTACATAAAATAAGAGTTACATTTATTATGTAACATTTACTTCGCACATCATTCCATCTGTTTCCACTTCAGAAACCACAGTTCTTCTTGAATTAATGACAAGTGCAGAAATAAAAATAACATATACCAAAATCTTTGGCAGAATAAATCTAAAAAGGCCATATTTCCATTAGGGAGTGAGTTTAAGTAAGAACTATTATGTAACTCCTTGATAGGTATATGATCTCTACACCCCAGAAACCCAGCCAGCTCACCCAATAAATAGAAATAAATGAATTTACAGTCTATTCTGTTGTCATACAAATAATATATCATTTTGCTGATATTTTGACCTCCCCATGTCTCATACTAGTATGGCTGTCTATAAAATAAGAAATTCACTCATTTCAAATCAAACTTTTGAATATGAAGGGTGACAGAAAAAGAAGACGTTCACAATTTTTACCTAGTCATGTTAAGAAAGTTAGTCAGGTAACACAGACTGACTATGATGTTCCATCTACTTCTGCGGTGCCTGAAGATCAAGAAACAAACTGTTTTAACATGGAATTAGACTCTCCAGGTAGCTACAGGGTTTTACGGCTAAGACCTGAAAAAAAAGAAAAGAATTATGGTGAAAATGAAGTATCTGGCAATAGAATAATCAATGTGGAAAAAAATGATCGAACTGTGGAATTTAGCCATTCTTACAAGGATAATTTCAGTGAAGCCATGTATAGTGGGAAAACAAAAGTTGATAAGACAAGTCAAAAGAGGATTTTGAGCCAAGACATTAAGTCATTTCACTTCCAAAAAAGTGTGAAATATGGAGGCTGTCATCTACAATACTCAGGTCAAATATAGGAGTAAAGAAGGCTGCAGAGACCAAGGCAGAGTTCTTAGGGGCAAAACTGTCTCCTCAAAGTTTGCAATCTTTGTGCAGTATAGAGAATATGAAAAAAGACCAGAAGTTAAGAAAAGACAGCTTCTCTCCAGAGGGAATAGAATTCATGAATTTTCCAAGTATAAAAAACTAAATACAACTGATAGTGGTTATAAAAAAATTGGACATACCAAGTACTTTGCAGGACGACCATTCATATTCTCAATGATGTTATGTAAGATGTATGTATTTAAACAAATTTTATTATTTGATCTGAAAAGAAAAGAAAATTATTTTTGTTGATATTGAAGTGTTTTACTTTACACCTTGACTCTGCGGCAAAATAAGTGTCAAAGTCATCACAAGACTGCCGGCCCCCCCCCCCCCACCCCTACCCCCCCAGCCCTACCCCCATTATGATATTATTATGGTATGCATAATGAAATATAATAATAACAAACTGTCTGACCTAGCAAACCAATGGCTGTAGTATTATATTTAAGTTAGCCAATTATAGCCTCATGTGTAAGCCTGCCTGCTGTGCTATAACACTATACAGTATAGGCCTACTAGGTAGCTGTTACATAATAAGCAAATTCTATCAACCCAAATGCACAATTTCTATCATAAAGGCATCCATTTTTATAAAAAAAAACACGTGGAAAAAAGAAAAAAGTACAAATTTTCTACATTGTTGCAGTGTTGTTATGTTAGAAATTGGCCAAAATGGCGATTTTCAATAAAATAAGCTAAAAATGCCATTTTTTGCAAAAAAAGTTTGCAAATGCTGCATAAACTAGTAATTTAGCCATATTTCTGCCTATCCTGAAGATTTCATACAAAATCATTCACAACTTTTTGAAAAATTAAAATTCCCCCAAAAATTACCTCGGCTCAGACAGGACTCACACCACTAATTCTTTTGCCATCCGCTTCAATGTTAAATCACCAAATTCAATCTTCTGTAACTTTTTTCAGAAATCTCGTTGAAAACTTTCCAATATGTCCAATGAAAGCCTGACCAATACTTGATTTCTCGACAAAAATTCAATAGATGATGACCATGAAAATTTTGAACTAGTCAAAATGAAAGTAGACCTCTACCGGATATCAACAACAAGTTGACTTGGACTGCTCACATATCGACTATTTTTAGAAATAGCCTTCCGCCTATAGATGTCTCATTATCTCACTAAATCTGAAAGAAAATGCAATTTAAGACATCAAATTCCAAATCTAGACCAAAAATTAATCAAAAATGGGCATGCAAAAACCCAAAAAGGAAAGGAGAAAGAGGATTTCTAAAAATAGCAAGGACTACATTCGTATACAATCATTTGCATAAAATTAATTAGTGGAGTGGGTCCTATATATAGGGACAATTTTTTTTTATTGCCTTAACTTGTTTTATGTTCTCTTAGGAACAACCTGTCCAAAAATTATGCAAAAAAACCTTAAAGTATGCATGTGAGAGGATTTTTACTTTTGCCACCCATTCCTATGATATTGCCTACAGTTGAATAGTAAATATGTATACGTACAATTCTAAATTGTTAATAACTTTATCATTTATGAAGATAATTCAATTCTGTAAAAAGATTTAAGGTCATTGATCTCAACCATGTCTGAAAAATATCAATTACATAAAATAAGAGTTACATTTATTATGTAACATTTACTTCGCACATCATTCCATCTGTTTCCACTTCAGAAACCACAGTTCTTCTTGAATTAATGACAAGTGCAGAAATAAAAATAACATATACCAAAATCTTTGGCAGAATAAATCTAAAAAGGCCATATTTCCATTAGGGAGTGAGTTTAAGTAAGAACTATTATGTAACTCCTTGATAGGTATATGATCTCTACACCCCAGAAACCCAGCCAGCTCACCCAATAAATAGAAATAAATGAATTTACAGTCTATTCTGTTGTCATACAAATAATATATCATTTTGCTGATATTTTGACCTCCCCATGTCTCATACTAGTATGGCTGTCTATAAAATAAGAAATTCACTCATTTCAAATCAAACTTTTGAATATGAAGGGTGACAGAAAAAGAAGACGTTCACAATTTTTACCTAGTCATGTTAAGAAAGTTAGTCAGGTAACACAGACTGACTATGATGTTCCATCTACTTCTGCGGTGCCTGAAGATCAAGAAACAAACTGTTTTAACATGGAATTAGACTCTCCAGGTAGCTACAGGGTTTTACGGCTAAGACCTGAAAAAAAAGAAAAGAATTATGGTGAAAATGAAGTATCTGGCAATAGAATAATCAATGTGGAAAAAAATGATCGAACTGTGGAATTTAGCCATTCTTACAAGGATAATTTCAGTGAAGCCATGTATAGTGGGAAAACAAAAGTTGATAAGACAAGTCAAAAGAGGATTTTGAGCCAAGACATTAAGTCATTTCACTTCCAAAAAAGTGTGAAATATGGAGGCTGTCATCTACAATACTCAGGTCAAATATAGGAGTAAAGAAGGCTGCAGAGACCAAGGCAGAGTTCTTAGGGGCAAAACTGTCTCCTCAAAGTTTGCAATCTTTGTGCAGTATAGAGAATATGAAAAAAGACCAGAAGTTAAGAAAAGACAGCTTCTCTCCAGAGGGAATAGAATTCATGAATTTTCCAAGTATAAAAAACTAAATACAACTGATAGTGGTTATAAAAAAATTGGACATACCAAGTACTTTGCAGGACGACCATTCATATTCTCAATGATGTTATGTAAGATGTATGTATTTAAACAAATTTTATTATTTGATCTGAAAAGAAAAGAAAATTATTTTTGTTGATATTGAAGTGTTTTACTTTACACCTTGACTCTGCGGCAAAATAAGTGTCAAAGTCATCACAAGACTGCCGGCCCCCCCCCCCCCACCCCTACCCCCCCAGCCCTACCCCCATTATGATATTATTATGGTATGCATAATGAAATATAATAATAACAAACTGTCTGACCTAGCAAACCAATGGCTGTAGTATTATATTTAAGTTAGCCAATTATAGCCTCATGTGTAAGCCTGCCTGCTGTGCTATAACACTATACAGTATAGGCCTACTAGGTAGCTGTTACATAATAAGCAAATTCTATCAACCCAAATGCACAATTTCTATCATAAAGGCATCCATTTTTATAAAAAAAAACACGTGGAAAAAAGAAAAAAGTACAAATTTTCTACATTGTTGCAGTGTTGTTATGTTAGAAATTGGCCAAAATGGCGATTTTCAATAAAATAAGCTAAAAATGCCATTTTTTGCAAAAAAAGTTTGCAAATGCTGCATAAACTAGTAATTTAGCCATATTTCTGCCTATCCTGAAGATTTCATACAAAATCATTCACAACTTTTTGAAAAATTAAAATTCCCCCAAAAATTACCTCGGCTCAGACAGGACTCACACCACTAATTCTTTTGCCATCCGCTTCAATGTTAAATCACCAAATTCAATCTTCTGTAACTTTTTTCAGAAATCTCGTTGAAAACTTTCCAATATGTCCAATGAAAGCCTGACCAATACTTGATTTCTCGACAAAAATTCAATAGATGATGACCATGAAAATTTTGAACTAGTCAAAATGAAAGTAGACCTCTACCGGATATCAACAACAAGTTGACTTGGACTGCTCACATATCGACTATTTTTAGAAATAGCCTTCCGCCTATAGATGTCTCATTATCTCACTAAATCTGAAAGAAAATGCAATTTAAGACATCAAATTCCAAATCTAGACCAAAAATTAATCAAAAATGGGCATGCAAAAACCCAAAAAGGAAAGGAGAAAGAGGATTTCTAAAAATAGCAAGGACTACATTCGTATACAATCATTTGCATAAAATTAATTAGTGGAGTGGGTCCTATATATAGGGACAATTTTTTTTTATTGCCTTAACTTGTTTTATGTTCTCTTAGGAACAACCTGTCCAAAAATTATGCAAAAAAACCTTAAAGTATGCATGTGAGAGGATTTTTACTTTTGCCACCCATTCCTATGATATTGCCTACAGTTGAATAGTAAATATGTATACGTACAATTCTAAATTGTTAATAACTTTATCATTTATGAAGATAATTCAATTCTGTAAAAAGATTTAAGGTCATTGATCTCAACCATGTCTGAAAAATATCAATTACATAAAATAAGAGTTACATTTATTATGTAACATTTACTTCGCACATCATTCCATCTGTTTCCACTTCAGAAACCACAGTTCTTCTTGAATTAATGACAAGTGCAGAAATAAAAATAACATATACCAAAATCTTTGGCAGAATAAATCTAAAAAGGCCATATTTCCATTAGGGAGTGAGTTTAAGTAAGAACTATTATGTAACTCCTTGATAGGTATATGATCTCTACACCCCAGAAACCCAGCCAGCTCACCCAATAAATAGAAATAAATGAATTTACAGTCTATTCTGTTGTCATACAAATAATATATCATTTTGCTGATATTTTGACCTCCCCATGTCTCATACTAGTATGGCTGTCTATAAAATAAGAAATTCACTCATTTCAAATCAAACTTTTGAATATGAAGGGTGACAGAAAAAGAAGACGTTCACAATTTTTACCTAGTCATGTTAAGAAAGTTAGTCAGGTAACACAGACTGACTATGATGTTCCATCTACTTCTGCGGTGCCTGAAGATCAAGAAACAAACTGTTTTAACATGGAATTAGACTCTCCAGGTAGCTACAGGGTTTTACGGCTAAGACCTGAAAAAAAAGAAAAGAATTATGGTGAAAATGAAGTATCTGGCAATAGAATAATCAATGTGGAAAAAAATGATCGAACTGTGGAATTTAGCCATTCTTACAAGGATAATTTCAGTGAAGCCATGTATAGTGGGAAAACAAAAGTTGATAAGACAAGTCAAAAGAGGATTTTGAGCCAAGACATTAAGTCATTTCACTTCCAAAAAAGTGTGAAATATGGAGGCTGTCATCTACAATACTCAGGTCAAATATAGGAGTAAAGAAGGCTGCAGAGACCAAGGCAGAGTTCTTAGGGGCAAAACTGTCTCCTCAAAGTTTGCAATCTTTGTGCAGTATAGAGAATATGAAAAAAGACCAGAAGTTAAGAAAAGACAGCTTCTCTCCAGAGGGAATAGAATTCATGAATTTTCCAAGTATAAAAAACTAAATACAACTGATAGTGGTTATAAAAAAATTGGACATACCAAGTACTTTGCAGGACGACCATTCATATTCTCAATGATGTTATGTAAGATGTATGTATTTAAACAAATTTTATTATTTGATCTGAAAAGAAAAGAAAATTATTTTTGTTGATATTGAAGTGTTTTACTTTACACCTTGACTCTGCGGCAAAATAAGTGTCAAAGTCATCACAAGACTGCCGGCCCCCCCCCCCCCACCCCTACCCCCCCAGCCCTACCCCCATTATGATATTATTATGGTATGCATAATGAAATATAATAATAACAAACTGTCTGACCTAGCAAACCAATGGCTGTAGTATTATATTTAAGTTAGCCAATTATAGCCTCATGTGTAAGCCTGCCTGCTGTGCTATAACACTATACAGTATAGGCCTACTAGGTAGCTGTTACATAATAAGCAAATTCTATCAACCCAAATGCACAATTTCTATCATAAAGGCATCCATTTTTATAAAAAAAAACACGTGGAAAAAAGAAAAAAGTACAAATTTTCTACATTGTTGCAGTGTTGTTATGTTAGAAATTGGCCAAAATGGCGATTTTCAATAAAATAAGCTAAAAATGCCATTTTTTGCAAAAAAAGTTTGCAAATGCTGCATAAACTAGTAATTTAGCCATATTTCTGCCTATCCTGAAGATTTCATACAAAATCATTCACAACTTTTTGAAAAATTAAAATTCCCCCAAAAATTACCTCGGCTCAGACAGGACTCACACCACTAATTCTTTTGCCATCCGCTTCAATGTTAAATCACCAAATTCAATCTTCTGTAACTTTTTTCAGAAATCTCGTTGAAAACTTTCCAATATGTCCAATGAAAGCCTGACCAATACTTGATTTCTCGACAAAAATTCAATAGATGATGACCATGAAAATTTTGAACTAGTCAAAATGAAAGTAGACCTCTACCGGATATCAACAACAAGTTGACTTGGACTGCTCACATATCGACTATTTTTAGAAATAGCCTTCCGCCTATAGATGTCTCATTATCTCACTAAATCTGAAAGAAAATGCAATTTAAGACATCAAATTCCAAATCTAGACCAAAAATTAATCAAAAATGGGCATGCAAAAACCCAAAAAGGAAAGGAGAAAGAGGATTTCTAAAAATAGCAAGGACTACATTCGTATACAATCATTTGCATAAAATTAATTAGTGGAGTGGGTCCATCTAGCATGTCTGGTTCCGAAGTTGATACGAGTGCGTCCAACCTCTATGACTTTTTCTGACTGTTTGATGTTTTATGTTGAGTCTAGTTGTATTATTGTGGTTTCCTAGTCTCTATGTCGAGTTCTGTAATAGTATTATAAAGTTACTGTCAAATCGTATCTAAATGATATCCATCACTTGGGTAAACACCAAACATAATATGATTTACATATATTTAATGAATCGTTATATACTGGTATAATGGGTTTAAATATTTTTTATTTTTTTACCAAATTATAACAGTAACTGCTTCTACATTTCATTAAAGCGATACAACCTCTTAGAATGAACAAAATTTGCATGATAAAAAATGATTCTATCAGTGTCAAAATACATATTTTTGTAGAAAGTTAACGTCAAATTGTCATTGTATTCTAACTTCAACCCGAAGCTTTTACACATTTCTTCAGACAAGTAGCTGATTTCTCATGATTTATTTGTTACACTCGATCCCCCCTTTTCTCCCTACTTGACACTTACTATACAAGGCCTTAATTGGATTGTAAAGAGGTTTTCTAAACTTTATTTGTGTATCGGAGACACTGACAGCATCAATTTGCACCATTCCAATTTCCATTCCGACGTCTGTGTTTCTTGCAATTCCACTTAAACTAACGCGTTTTATGACGTCACCCCCACTGATCTACCGGAAGCTACTATTGATATCTATGCAGATCACCAAATTTGAAAATTTAGATTTTTTGTTCATTCTAAGAGGTTGTATTCCTTAAAGCCTAAGACCAGTGTCCGTTCATCATAGCTCATTCCAATATAGAAACATTCCATTTCATAATGTTATTCCATCCAGCAAAAACTTGGAAGTTATAATATTCTGTAAACATTAATGTACCTAATTTCTAAGTTAAAATAATTTGTGAGATACTGTTTCGCTGTGAAATATATCGATTTTCTTAACGCAATCAGTTGCAATTTTCAACATGATAACCTTAATTCTTAGAAGTTTGATAAAATGAAATTTTATGGGGATATTTCGTGTATAGAAAACTATTCAGTCTTTAATTTGTAGGAGTCTATTAAAAACCACCCCCTCCTCTCTTAAAAACATTAAAGGGATATGAAAAGACAAATACAGAAAATGTAAGATAAATGTTTAGGAAGGGATATAATTAATAGGATTATGCGATTTGTGTGCAGTTCTAATACTTCTGGAGGCTATTTAAATATATTAAAGGCTAAAATCGACCCTCGAAAATGCTGAACATTCCCCTTTAAAGGAATAGTAAATTGTATTTTCAGTTTCATAAAAGTACTTTTGATATTATTGTCAGATATAAACCAAACCAAATTTACAAATCCCCCGATATCCATGATTATTGGCATTTGAAACTCAAAATTCGTATTTTACTGAGACACATAGATATACAATGGAAGATAAATTCAATGTTTAGGAAGTGATATAATTGAAGGGAATATGCAGTTTTCGTTGGTATTTCTGGGGCTATTAATATAATATTCAAGGTCCAAATCGACCCTCGAAAATGCTGTACATTCCCGTTAAAGGGGTATGTTCAGCATTTTTTAGGGTCGATTTGAGCCTTGAATAAATGCAAATAGCCGCCAGAAGTACTAGTGTTTGAAGGCTTAAATTTCGTAGGAGAGTTGTAAACAATATTACGGATTAGATAAACTAAAAAATTCCAAATTCTGGGACTAAATTATTTGTGGTCGAACAGTTACTGAACATATCCCGTTAAGTTGCAATGCAAGAAACTAAGACATCTGTACCCTGTAGGAGATATTCTATAGCCCAGCAGGTCATTAATTAATCTTTATAATGATATTATCAGTTTAATTACCCCTTTAATACTCTTCCTTTGGCTGATAACACCAATTCACAAATATACTAAAAACTTGATTTAGATCATAGTATTTAAGGGCGTGAATTTGTCAACAAAAAAAATGGGGTGGGGTGGGGGGGGGGGGGGCAACCAGCAAGGGTTGTAGAGTCCAAGTACGACGGGAAGCGCCGCAACCACAAGACCAAAGGTCCTCGCCCCAGAGAAAAAAAATGGAAAATGGCGTCAATTTCGTGCATTCTGATAGTTATTTCCGGGTTTGAGTCCCCCCCCCCCCCTAAATCCACACCATTGATAGTATTATGCAAAATATAACACATTCACTCGTTCAATTTTCGCCCATTATACCATCTACCCCTTGACGTGGGCATGAGAATGAGATAAAAATGGTCAAGTCTTATAGAATTTAAAATGCTGAATAATGTAGACTAATGTAAAACATGGTAAATTTAAATAATCCTTATATACATGTATTGGGTGTTATAGAAGATACTCTGCTATAGAAGCACTGGCCAAGGTCATAAGAAGAGAGCATACATTTCAATTATCAATTCAAATAATAATGATTAGAATAAAATATGTATATAAGACTTGGAGTTTCAATCATGTCAATTTTAAAATAGGACTTCGATTCACTTTCAATACCTCAATATCAGCTATGTATGTAGCAATACAAAACGACAAGACAAATACCTCGGGGAACGTTTTGAAAACATTAGAATGTCAATCATGCTCTCTAAAATCAATAGCAGCAACTTAAACTGCTGTATTTAACTCCGATAAAAGTTTGAAATGTCTAAAAAGGACTATGAGAAATCGATGCCGTGGTTTTAAGATAATTTGATTGATGTAAAAGTGTTGTTAGAGAATTTTAGTTTTAAGCTCTCAATTCATTCTAAACTAGTTAGGTCAAACCAAGTTCATTGCCTTTAAGGGATTGTAAAGTGGTTTTTTAAACTTTGTATGTGTATCGGGGACACTGATAGCACCAATTTGCGTCATTCCAATGTCCATTCCGACGTCTGTGGTTCTTGCAATTCAACTAAAACTAAAGCGTTTATGACGTCACTAATAGTGATCTACCGGAAACTACTATTGATATCTGCAGATCAATATTAGAGACGTCATACAACGTGTAAGTTTTGGTGGAATTGCATGAACAACAGGCATCGGAATTGAAATTGGAATGGCGCATATTGATGCCATCAGTGTCCCCGATACACATACAAAGTTTAGAAAATCTCTTAAGTTAAGTCAAACCGAGATCATTGCCTTAAAGGCAAATTTGTTGGAGCAATGTAGTTTCTCGTAATATCCCCTCATGAGTGACCCCTTCCGCTAAAACGCTCTGATCGCTATTCACATATTTAAAATAAATACAGTGGGGTGGTTGTTGCAGGGCCAGATGTTTTTGTTGGAGACAGTGGGATGGGGCAATGCACAAAGAATCGCCACCGAATTAATTGTTATCCTAGTGAAAGATAACTTTTTCTGCTTTTAATTTATGTGTGAAAATAATGCATGAAAGGTTTGGCGAAGAATCAGCTGTTATAGACAAGAGCGTGGTAGACCTAAGCTTTTGTAAAATATGACTTTTTTTCTTTATGTAAAATCAATAGAGATTTGGGGAAGAACCAATTAAAAAAGCTCCCAGTGGCCCCCTGTTCTAGTCCAAAATAGGGAATATAGGGCAAGGGTTCTTGTCTTATGCCTCCTAATCAAGAGGTCAGATGTATTTGACCACAAGCAACTACAGACCTTAAACAGCAAAATATAGTTAAATTATAGTTGGGTTGGAAAAAAATATATCCACAGGCCCCGTGGCACCCTGAAAAGCACCCCATAGCTTCTTAGGAGGCCATGGCCCCCGGGTTGGGAACCACTGTGCTATATAAACGTGGTAAAGCATGATAAACCTAAGCTGTTGTCCTTGTAAAATATGGCTTTTACTTTTAAATTGTGACTGTATTTTTCTTCTAGCCTCTAAGATAAGAATCAGTAAAAATCCATTATGACAAAAGGTAGTTAATGAACTGGAATTAATGTTGAAATCGATAACGAGGCCTCGGAGATTATAGTGGTATAGATTTACTATTATTAGACGACATCAGACAATATATCATACCAGACAGTCTAAAATATACCAACTCCATTCTCACCATATTGTTTACGCTATAATACCAAGGTAATTATTTGTCCATCGCTGGACTGAGCAATTAATAAGTCCACAAATTATCAAAGTATAGGGTCTCCCTAATATATTATACTGGATTCATTTAGATAATTTTATTATAATCATTATTATTTGAATTGATAATTGATAATCTATAGGAGAGTATCTTCTATAACACCCAATAACAAGGCAATTAGTTGACCATGGCTGGACTATAAGGCAAATAATAAGCCCCCAGATCATCAAAGTAGGGTCTCCCGTTTTTTGGAGGACACAATATATCATCCCAGATATTCTAAAATATACCGACTCCATTCTCACCATATTGTTTACGCCATATTACCAAGGCAATTAGGGGCGGAAAGGGGGTGGGGGCTTGGTAAATTATGCGGTTATCAAGTGAATATATAAAACTATTCTGACAATTAATATGTGACTGTATATTTGTTCCTCATAATAAATATTCCTCATGGAACAAAATTATTATAATAAATGATCCCCACCACAACTCACCCCCTTCGGTCGTAAATCGGTCGCCACTGATTTCAAATGATTCTAAATGGGTCTTTGAGGACATCAGAAAATGTATGTATTTCATTTCTGCTTATTCCCTGCCTTTGTTGAAATTCAGAACTGATTCATTCCCGTCCTATGCGATTTTCAGTAAGATGAATATATGTTGTCTGGTGTCTGTCAATATAGTTTGATTATGTCCCTTTTGGTGCTCTTTTGTGAGGAAGTCGTATAAAACGTATACTTCCGTTTCATCAAAATAGCACGTTTTTTCATCAGAAATTTCTTATTTTTAGCCTTAATTATGAAATCTAATTAGATTAAATGAGTAGATTTTATTTTCCAGTAACAGTAGTTAGAATTCTCTCTATTGATAGCCATGTCCTTTGCAAACGATTGAGTTTTGAAGTTCCAAATACGTGTTTTAGGGAGCCACTTTGCAAATGTCAACATATACAGACGAGAACTTATATGTCTATTGATAAAAAACGAAAACGAAAACTCGAAATGGAAAAATTGGAGTATGAAGAGAAATGGAAACCATCAGAAAAACAGCAGAAATCCCGTTTGAGGATAACTAAAACTCGTGAATCAAAAGCTGCATCTATGCCGTCTACCTCTGTGGAGGTTCGCATTGTCGGAATGGGTGGCAAGAGCTTTCCAAAATCTGTCATAATCAATACAACATTTACAAGGTATACTACATCACAGTACTGTGCAATAAATATTCGTACTAAGAAATAGGTTGCCTTCCTCGTCTCGGGTGTACACAAAGTACTGTAAGGCTAGAAATTAATGCGTCAACAAATTATTTTATGATCATACAACAAATATCGATGTTCATTAATGTCAGCCATATTTGAAAGGGACATAACTCCATAGAATTAACTTGGAAATATGTTTTAAAATGCGGATACAAATTAATGCGATCGCGGATAGGTCGCATAAAACGCATTAATTTCTATCTCGCAATAATTTGTAGCCTTACAGTACCCCTTCGTTCTACACACTTATAACTTGCTAATTGTACTCCTATACAAGTCCAACGTTTCTGATACATAGGTGATGGTTTTCCCCCTTTGTGATGATTTCCAAGCGATGTCCAAGTATATAAGATCGTAGAGCAAATGTAATGACGCCACCATTTTGTACGAATATTTATTGCCCGGTAATGTAGTTCAGGAATTGTTAAGAGGTTTCCAAAAGTTTTCCAACAATTCTACTTGGAACCTTGGACATCTGTGATTTAAAAACCTCTTTTGTCAAATTTGACATTTGCCATCAAATTAATAAATCCATTCACAGACACCAGACACATGTGCCATTTTTATACGCCCTCATCTCTCTATGAGGAAGTATATTGTCGGCACCCCTGTCCGTCCGTCGGTCCGTCCGTCAACATTTGCTCGTAAACGCTCTAAAAACTAGAGTTTTTGACGGAATCAAATGAAATTTGATATGTGTATACATATTCATAAAACAAAGATCAAGTTCGAATTTGAGCTATTTTTGATAGTTAGAAACAGAGTTATTGCCCTTGCCCCAAATCTTGAATATGCTATTACTCTCTTAGTTTTCAACCGATTTTGATGAAACTTAAAATGAATGTTATTGGACCTAAATCGAAAGGTTTGAGAAAGTTTAATTTTATCCCGATTAAATTTTTCGTTAGGCCAAATAAAAAAAATAGTGTGGTTCTGGTAACGCCTCTAAAAAAAATAGGGTAGGTAGGTAGGTCATAACTTTTTTTTTTTGAATTTTTTTTTAGTTGAATTTAATATCATAAACAGGTAAGTAAGTAAGTAAGACTATCTAGCGTACCGAGTAAGTAGGCTACACTTTCACACCTGAGAATATCAATGTCACCACGTAGATATTGTTGCAACTAATTATTTTAATTTACAGCTAGTTTCATTTTCAAGTAAGACTTGAACAGATTAATATCAGATGCTACACCAAGGAATTGTTTTCTTTCTTGTGATAATCAGGCAGGAACTGAGCGTAGGCCCTCCACTACAAAATACATCTGTGCAATAGGCAATTCTACTTTCTTTTGGTTTAAACATATTTTATTGACGGCTACTGTATAATTCCGAATATAATGCTCACCCTTGTATAATGCGCACCCCTTCTTTACCCCATCAAAATCGGGGAAAATTGATTTACCCATGTATAGTGCGCACCCCTTGTTGACGAAAAAATTGAAGTTGGCATAATACAGACACCAAAATAGTGACTGATAAAAAATCAAATTTCACGTATCTACCTCCTTTGACTAACATGGATTTTTTTTAATACAGGCTTCATTTGTACTTTTTATAATTTTATAAATTATTTTGAAATTAACGATAATTTTTTATTTTTTTTCCCGTGACATTGAGTCTAAGTTGATAAGGTCACGCGCGTATCAATCTCGTTAAAGTCAATAGAAAACGGTAAATGTTTGGGGATGTGGTATATTTAGTTAAATAATTAAAAACGTAGTTATAGAAATGATTAATTTCTTTAATTTGATTCCGCTAAAAAACAAGTGTTGTATTAATATCTTCAAATGATAACGCGTTGAAGCGTTAAAAATTCGGAATGGTTTCTATAAATATGACAAGAACACAGGCACTCGTTTCTATCAATGACAGGTCTATTAACCCTATATATTGTAGTGGAAAATTCCATGGATATAAAACAAGTGCCTTTGACTTCAGTAGAATACAAGCTTGGCCTAATTCTACTTCCACTGATCACGTGGACAGCAGGTGTGCACAATATTCTTTGATCTCATGGGTCTTGTTTACTATTCTAAATGTACTCATCAAATTAATCAGTGGTGTCACAAATTAACGGGATCTTATTGTTTTTAGTCACCTAATCTTATAATACGTTTATTCAAGTAGATTACGTTTCTTGTGAACAAAAGATTTATAGAAACTACTGTTCTGGGTTCTGTCATCAGAACTATTTTTTTCCCGCTCAATTTTATTGGCGCCAGTAAGTCTACAATCTGAAGTCAACTATAACTTGTATTATTGACTTGTCAGCAATGTGTTTGAAAATTCTAAAACTTTTGGATTATTTTAATGGATTTAAGGATTAAGATCGTTCCCGGTAAGAGGCTCGTTTTGATAAACAATCCGTTGCGGAACCTCCTTTCTCTTCGTGTATTTTTGGTACCGGTATCGAATTTTGTTAAACGGCAATTGTTAGTATTTTCCTTCTACATTTTTATTTCATACATCGATCTATTGGTATCGCATTTTGATCAACGCTAATTTCAAGTATTTTCTTTCCGTGTTTTTAAACATCGATCTATTGGTATCGTATTTTGATAAACGCTTATTTCAAATCTTTTCTTTCCGTGTTTTTAAACATCGATCTTTTGGTATAGCATTTTGATAAACGCTAATTTCAAATCTTTTCTTTCCGTGTTTTTAAACATCGATCTATTGGTATAGCATTTTGATAAACGCTAATTTCAAATCTTTTCTTTCCGTGTTTTTAAACATCGATCTATTGGTATCGTATTTTGATAAACGCTAATTTCAAATCTTTTCTTTCCGTGTTTTAAACATCGATCTATTGGTACCGTATTTTGATAAACGCTAATTTCAAATCTTTTCTTTCCGTGTTTTTAAACATCGATCTATTGGTATCGTATTTTGATCAACGCTAATTTCAAATCTTTTCTTTCCAATACTAATCGGAGCTTTAGCGACACGAGTAACTGGATGGTATATGTATTCATTTACAAATGTTTAAGGATATCTACTGTGATCGATGTAAAAAAAAGTGTTAGAGTCGGCAAATTTAGCAAGAAAAAATAGGGTCGGTCGGGTGACCGGAACCACACTATTATTTTTATTTGGCCTTAGGCGTATATGGCCGTGGTCCACTATCTGCAATTATTGTATTTAAACATAGTTCTCTGGATTTATCAGATTATTTAGGTAATCTGTTTTATAGTTATGCCACTAGGTTTGAATATATACTCCTATTGACCAAGTTTCAAAATGTATTTTTTTTTTCATTCTAAGACGTAGTATCGCTATAACTTTCAAATAGCTTGATTTTTTCATTTAACTGTATGACATTTTTTATTGATTTTCTGTTTTAGTTACCTGTTCAACTGTGGGGAAGGAATTCAGAGATTTTTGGTGGGTGACAAGTAAGTCATATAGAATTATTATCAGAAAGTTATGGAAATTGTAGTAAAAAAAAAAGTCCTCATAAAATTCAGTTATCTGCAAGGCTGGATGTTATATGACGTGCAGGATAAACATCCCTAATTTTATAAATGAACTCCTCCAATCATACACCTACATTTTGATAGAAAGTATGCCTGTGCAGAAGAGTTCACTCAAAATTGAGGGTGTCAAATATATGACTGGAACACTTTATCCAGCCTTGGTTATCTGAAGGTAGCATAGTGTCAGAACAGCATGAAACTTTAATATTACTGATTCTAGAAGATTATATAATATAAAAATCAATGTTTTATGTTTATGTCCCAAACTTTTCATGTGACATACTTTGGACCTTTCAGATTGAAACTAACTAAAATAGAACATCTATTTCTCACCAGTAAGAGTTGGAGCAGTCTTGGTGGATTGATAGGTAATCATTCTTTTATAATCCTTTAGCAGTGATCACATTAAATAACGGAACACAATTTCATGGTATACTACTCCTTAGTTTTATTACACACGTTTCAACAATCTACATTGTCATCATAAGTTTATATGGTATACTACTCCTTAGTTTTATTACACACAACGTTTCAACAATCTACATTGTCATCATGAGTTTATATGGTATACTACTCCTTAGTTTTATTACACACAACGTTTCAACAATCTACATTGTCATCATCAGTTTATATGATATACTACTCCTTAGTTTTATTACACACAACGTTTCAACAATCTACATTGTCATCATAAGTTTATATGGTATATTACTCCTTAGTTTTATTAAACACAACGTTTCAACAATCTACATTGTCATCATAAGTTTATATGGTATACTACTCCTTAGTTTTATTACACACAACGTTTTAACAATCTACATTGTCATCATAAGTTTATATGGTATACTACTCCTTAGTTTTATTACACACAACGTTTCAACAATCTACATTGTCATCATAAGTTAATATGGTATACTACTCCTTAGTTTTATTACACACAACGTTTCAACAATTTACATTGTCATCATCAGTTTATATGGTATACTACTCCTTAGTTTTATTGTACACAACGTTTCAACAATCTACATTGTCATCATAAGTTTATATGGTATACTACTCCTTAGTTTTATTACACACAACGTTTCAACAATCTACATTGTCATCATAAGTTAATATGGTATACTACTCCTTAGTTTTATTACACACAACGTTTCAACAATTTACATTGTCATCATCAGTTTATATGGTATACTACTCCTTAGTTTTATTGTACACAACGTTTCAACAATCTACATTGTCATCATAAGTTTATATGGTATACTACTCCTTAGTTTTATTACACACAACGTTTCAACAATCTACATTGTCATCATAAGTTTATATGGTATACTACTCCTTAGTTTTATTACACACAACGTTTCAACAATCTACATTGTCATCATAAGTTTATATGGTATACTACTCCTTAGTTTTATTATACACCCACATGAAATGTGGAGCGTATATTGCCATCACCCATGTCCGTCGGTCCGTCCACAATTGCTTGTTAACACTCTACAGGTCACAATTATTTACGGATTTTGACGAAACTTGCTGAAATTGTTTATTATCACCCAAGGATGAACCCTATTTAAAATCAAAAGAATCGGAAAATATTTAATATGAATTACTGCCCTTGTTCTTTAAAACGCGTTCAATTTTTAGCTTGTTAACACTCTACAAGTCACAATTATTTACGGATTTTGACGAAACTTGCTGAAATTGTTTATTATCACCCAAGGATGAACCCTATTTAAAATCAAAAGAATCGGAAAATATTTAATATGAATTACTGCCCTTGTTCTTTAAAACGCGTTCAATTTTTAGCTTGTTAACACTCTACAAGTCACAATTCTTTACGGATTTTGACGAAACTTGCTGAAATTGTTTATTATCACCCAAGGATGAAGCCTATTTAAAATCAAAAGAATCGGAAAATATTTAATATGAATTATTGCCCTTGTTCTTAAAAACGCGTTCGATTTTTAGCTTGTTAACACTCTACAAGTCACAATTCTTTACGGATTTTGACGAAACTTGCTGAAATTGTTTATTATCACCCAAGGATGAACCATATTTAAAATCAAAAGAATCGGAAAATATTTAATATGAATTACTGCCCTTGTTCTTTAAAACGCGTTCAATTTTTAGCTTGTTAACACTCTACAAGTCACAATTCTTTACGGATTTTGACGAAACTTGCTGAAATTGTTTATTACCACCCAAGGATGAACCCTATTTAAAATCAAAAGAATCGGAAAATATTTAGTATGAATTATTGCCCTTGTTCTTAAAAACGCGTTCGATTTTTAGCTTGTTAACACTCTACAAGTCACAATTCTTTACGGATTTTGACGAAACTTGCTGAAATGGTTTATTATCACCCAAGTATGAACCCTATTGAAAATCAAAAGAATTGGAAAATATTTAATATGAATTATTGCCCTTGTTCTTTAAAACGGGTTTGATTTTTAGCTCGTTAACACTCTACAAGTCGCAATTCTTTACTGATTTTGACGAAACTTGCTGAAATTGTTTATTATCACCCAAGCATGAACCCTATTGAAAATCAAAAGAATCGGAAAATATTTAATATGAATTATTGCCCTTGTTCTTTAAAACGCGTTCGATTTTTAGCTCGTTAACACTCTACAAGTCACAATTCTTTACTGATTTTGACGAAACTTGCTGAAATTGTTTATTATCACCCAAGCATGAACCCTATTTAAAATCAAAAGAATCGGAAAATATTTAATATGAATTATGGCCCTTGTTCTTTAAAACGCGTTCGATTTTTAGCTCGTTAACACTCTACAAGTCACAATTCTTTACTGATTTTGACGAAACTTGCTGAAATTGTTTATTATCACCCAAGCATGAACCCTATTTAAAATCAAAAGAATCGGAAAATATTTAATATGAATTATTGCCCTTGTTCTTTAAAACGCGTTTGATATATAGCTCGTTGACACTCTAGAAGGCACAATGATTTGAAAGAAACGTATTGAAATAGTTCATTATCACACGATAATTCCTATTGATAATCAAAAAATATTTGATTTGAGTTATTGGCCTTCTTCTATGAAATACATTATGTTTTAAGCTCAGAAAGACTCTACAAGGCAGAAGGATTTTGACTAAACCTGATGAATGCTGAACCCTTGATGAAATCGAGAAAAAAAAAATATTTAGGCAACACTTAATTCAAGTTCTGTACGAAATGTAGGCCTATGACTACAGGTTGAATATTTCATGGTTGTGATGGTTGCTGTTTTCTGCCAAATGTTCTTTTTTAAACAAAGCCTCCAGTGGGCGTATATTACCTTGCCTGGCAAGCTATCTTTACACACAACGTTTCAACAATCTACATTGTCATCATAAGTTTATATGGTATACTACTCCTTAGTTTTATTACACACAACGTTTCAACAATCTACATTGTCATCATCAGTTTATATGGTATACTACTCCTTAGTTTTATTACACACAACGTTTCAACAATCTACATTGTCATCATAAGTTTATATGGTATACTACTCCTTAGTTTTATTACACACAACGTTTCAACAATCTACATTGTCATCATATGTTTATTTGTTTTTTTGTTCTTTTTTTTCAGGATTGTTGCTAACATTAAAAACTACAGGTGTACCCAAAATAACCCTTCATGGACCCCCAAATGTGGTAAGAAACAAATAGTTAAATTATATGAAGTAGAATTTTTAACACCGCGAAATATGTTAACAGAAAAATTATAAATTAACGACAACCAGCAATGGATTATAACCGATCACCAGTTGGTTGGATGAGTTGCCTACACTATCTGTGTCTGACAGTTACTGCTAGTGCAATCTGATTAAAATTTGATTACATTTCGTTTCGGTTATTATTTGATTGTCAACTCCATGTAATCTGGTTACAAATAAACTATTTATAGTACGTGCCACCCCTCTGCCAATCAGAACACTGTTTATATTTGAATATTTTGTATTGCATCATAATTTTCCCACAATGCATATCAATGCATAGACCCGCGATCTTGAAGGTAGTTTTTGATTGGCTGAAATTTTCGTCACTTGAAGATGACCTCCTTATACAAGTCTTTAGATTACATGGAGTCGACAATCAAAAAATAACCGAAACGAAATGTAATATGATTTTAATTAGATTGCTGCTAGTGCCCCTCTTTTTGATAAAGAACATACCAGTAGATAGAATCCAAATAAGAAGTCTGATAAAAGTAGAATGTAGTTTAAGGGATTGTAAAGTTATTTTCTAAACTTTGTATGTGTATCGGGGACACTGATAGCATCAATTTGCGCCATTTAAATCTCCATTCCAACGTCTGTGGTTCTTGCAATTCCACTTAAACAAACACATTTTATGACGTCATACATACTATGTTTCGAAACACATACACATACAGGTAATGTTATCAAGTTAAATGATATAATATTGTACATTAATATATTGTAGGAAGGTATATCGAGTATGGTGAAACATTTAGGACAGTCGGATGGGACGCAATTAGGTAAGTGAGTTTTTATACGCCCACACGTAAGTATGGGCGTATATTGTGGTTGCCCCTGTCGGTCCGTCCGTTCACATTTACCTCATGCTCACTCTACAGTCTACAATTCTTCATACATGTATCCTTTTGATATTTTGTATGTGTGTCAATATCATTATGAAGATGTGCACTATTGAATTTGGTGATGATTCAATAATTTTACGAGATATGGCGTAAAACTCTGATATCGCGTTCGTTTTTTTGCTCGTGCTCACTCTACAGGCTAATGGTTAAATTCCAGTTGCTGTCTCAATCATGTTCTTTTACCTGTAATACCATACATCAAATCCAGACACGATCAATATTAAAAGACTTGGGCAAGAACCAACTGCCACCCTCATGGTTATTTTCTTATGCTAGGGGCAGACTGCGATCGGGCAAAAAATCATGCTTGTCTGCCCCTAGCTTAAGTCACTGTCCTTAATGTTATGACGTAAAACTCCATTTCAATTTGTTTAATTTTGATTATAGAAAAGAGATTGTTAACTGAAGGAGGTTATGAAGATGGTAGTTTCAAGTTTCAATATGTACCATTCTTCTGTAAAAATATACCATCTGACGAAACTGGTAGGTGATAATTTTTTATATAACAAATACATAAGTCAATAACCTGGGACTTATGCTCAAAAACTTCCACATAATTTTAATGTTCCAGTCATCTGATTGGTCAATCACTAAAATATGTTTTAGATTTAGTTGATTATCCAATCAGATTACTATATTGAATACTTAAATTTTAGATCATCGGTATATCTTATGTTAGTTTTTAGAATTAAGACTTTGAAAATTAGAGTTATAAATGCACAGAGCTCAGAGCTCAGAGCTAGCAACGTTGTGCCCAAATTAACATCACGCCCAAATTAGTTGTGCCCAATTTAAAAAAAATGAAAAATAAGATGCTACTTTAAGCACAGTACAGCAAAAGATGCCAGGGACTTTGAAGGGCTGATCATTACAGTAGTCCCACCTCCATAAATCAAATTATATAACCCCTAGAAGAGGTCTAATTTAGTGAAAATGCTTCTGTAGCCTTCTCTAGAGTTGTTGGTGCCTATATTTCCCCATCCGCTTTGCAAATACAGGGTGTGCTCAAATTTATGTAATCTAAAGTCCTGGCTAGAGCTGATAAGTTTAGCATAAAGATTCCAGATTCTTAGACTAAGGCAAAATTGGTCAAATAAATGGAGAATGTGCGATAGTTTTCACTAAGGATAGCTGATATTGACTAAGAAAACCTCCTTGTTTGGCAAGCACCTTTTAGGGTAAAAAACTGCACATTATATTTGAGAATATACAGGAAATAATAATCCTTTTTAGGGGTAGAGATCACATTAAATAACGGAACACAATTTTATGGTATACTAGTCCTTAGTTTTATTACTTCATCTTCACCTGAAGATGACAATGTAGATTGTTGAAACGTTGTATGTAATAAAACTAAGGAGTAGTATACCATATAAACTTATGATGACAATGTAGATTGTTGAAACGTTGTGTGTAATAAAACTAAGGAGTAGTATATCATACAATTGTGTTCCGTTATTTTAGGAAATAATAAGTTTGTATGTTTTCCAGCCCCAGCCAGTAAAAAACCTAAACTAGATATTCTACCAGTTGATGTTTCTGTAGCCTATATCTGTATAGTAAGTATTTCTCTTTCTCATAATAGATATTAGTTTTCTTACTGGTATTACGACATTGCTCTTGGCATGCACCATTCTCTCTCATAGATACCATATCACCATTCTCTCTCATAGATATCATATCTCCATTCTCTCTCATAGATATCATATCTCCAGTCTTGATTGAGTTATAATCTTCAGTTCAATTATCCACTATTATCGTGGCTCAGTGAGTTAGATGCTTGCTTGCTAACCTGGAGGTCCAGGATTCAATCCCGACATGGGTCGAGATGATACCTTATGATTTTTCAACCCGGTTTTCCCCTGTCAGTAATGCAGGTCGGAGGGGTTGACATGGAAAAAGCGTCTAGTCTTCGGATGGGACAATAAACCGAGGTCCTGTGTGCTATTGGCTGTGCACGTTAAAGATCCCTCGACAGTTGGAAATCGTAAATAAGAGCAGGCTAATGCCGCTGTCCTGGCAAATTTAACCTCATTGCACACTGCATGTTTGCCTGTCCTCAATTAGCCCATATAGGTGCAGAAAAGTAGGACGTAAAACTCCATTCATTTCATTTTTCATTTATCCACTATTATCTTCTGTTTTAGCCCAAACCATCAATAAGGAGGGTAGATATGACAAAATGTATTGATTTGGATGTTCGACCGTAAGTTTTAAGTATTCTGAATTTTTAAAAACATTTTTCAACCTAACATTCTAAAGTTTCCATTCAACAATTTAAAATCTTTTCCCTTCCTCAGATGAAAAGTTCATTAGCTTCTACCAATATATTGCCATTTTATTAATATAGATTTTGAGATTTGTTTTACAGTTGGGATTAATCAATATATTTTTAATTTTCAGAGGTCCCCAGTTAAGTTTGTTAAAATCAGGTGAATCAGTAACACTAGACGATGGAAGGGTGGTAGGTATTCTATTTTATTTGTTCTTTTTGTTAAAAAAAATGTCCTTTTGCAGTTCAGTTCAAACTTGTTGTGTTAAAATTTATATATTTTCAGTTTAAAGAGATTGTAAAGTGAATTTCTAAACTTTGTGTATCGGGGACACTGATAGCATCAATTTGTATCATTCCAATTTCCATTCTGACATCTGTTGTTCTTGAAATTCCACTTAAACTTACACGTTTTATGACGTCTGGGACAGTGATCTACCAGAAGCTACAATTAAAATCTATGATAGACGGCCATCTTGCCCGGTAAATGATCGTGATACAAGGTTATCTAGCCACTAGTCTAGTTCAGAAGTAGATACCAGTGGATAATACAGTGAAGTTTATAAAATATTTTTATTTATTATTTACTCTAGATTAAATCTGAAGATGTTTTAATGCCACTCGTTACATCTCCTTCATTTATCAGTAAGTATTTATTATAGTCATCCTTTTTTATATCTTTTTACCCCCTGTCAGGGATTTTTCAACCCAATTTCCCCCTGTTAGTGATGTAGGTCGGAGGGGCTGACATGGATAAAGCGTCTAGTCGTTCGAATGGGACAATAAACCGAGACCCTGTGTGCTATTGGCTGTGCACGTTAAAGATCCCTTGACAGATCGAAATAAAAAATAAGAGTAGGCTAATGCCGCCGTCCTGGCAAAATTTCCCTCATTGCACACTGCATGGTGTTTGCACGTCCTCAATTAGCCCATACAGGTGCAGAAAAGTAGGACGTAAAACTCCATTCATTTTCTATCTTTTAACTTTTTATCATTATAGTTGTGGAATGCCCTCACGCTGGTTTTTTGACTCCCCTGATTAATAGTGAGGGTTTTAAGAAATACCAGAACCCAGATAAAAATACCCCAGTTGAAATGACGATAGATTTAATAATTCATCTCACTCCAGAGAATATCACAAAATTACCAGAATATCAACAGTGGATGAATAGGTAAGGAATCCAATCGTATATACGTCGGCCATTTTCTATCAATAATAACCTTGTATGCAGATAGAAGAAAACCATCCAATGCCAATGGGCGGAAGGAGATTACGCGATAAAAAATAGTTCTGTTTATGGGTTGTTAGTTACCTCCCTTGCACATTATGCTTATAGATAGGAAAAGTATGGATGTCAGAGACTTTTCAGATGACGTCATCAATAGAGACAAAAGTAGTGTGATTTATCCGCCTGATGCATACAAGGTTATTATTGATAGAAAATGGCCGCCGTATATACGATTGTAAGGAATCAAGTTTGTTTATATATCATATTTACAAAATTCAATTGATAACGTGAAAATTGGCACACGAAACATTTTTGAAGATGACAATGTAGATTGTTGAAACATTGTGTGTAATAAAACTCAGGAGTAGTATACCATATAAACTTATGATGACAATGTAGACTGTTGAAACGTTGTGTGTAATAAAACTAAGGAGTAGTATACCATAAAAAGTTCCGTTATTTAATGTGATCTCTACCACTAGATGACGCTTAAGGATTATCATTAAAATTTGAATTGATTGAGCTATTCAGTGATACTTTTAGATGAATTTTTACTTCACACTAAGTTTACAACTGCTAATAATGATAGTTGATTTTGTTAATGCTTCTTGACAGCTAATAATGTTGATTTGATAGTTGGAATAGGGCAATTTTTCAGAGAGTCCATAGGTAATAATGATGTTTCATATTTGTTTTGGCAATTTTTCAGATTTTTTTTTAGCATATATAGACAATTCAACAGCCCTGTTTCAGAGAGTCCACATAGCAAATAATATTTATCAGACTATTTCATATTTCTTGTTGTTTTTTTCAGTTTTGGAACAAACGTAAAACACATTATTTTTGAAGATTCATTCAGTAATGTCATACACAATGATAGCTCAAAATTCCAAAGTCAACTGAATTTACTTCACCCAGAGATATTTCCCTTGTTGCCAGCACTGACCACGCCCGCTCCGACCACGCCCGTCTTGACGACCTACGATATGAAAGATAATATTATTAAAGGAGAAAATAACTTGAAGTATGATTATAAACCATATACACAATTATCAAGGTACAGTAGTGACGTTCTTCTTTATTCTCTTGCCATTACGGAGCCGCGGTGGCTCAGTGAGTTAGACGCTTGCTCGCTAACCTGAAGGTCCAGGGTTCAATCCCGGCATGGGTCGAGATGATGCCTTCGGATTTTTCAACCCGGTTTCCCCCTGTCAGTGATGCAGGTCGGAGGGCTGACATGGAAAAGCGTCTAGTCGTTCAGATGGGACAAAAAACCGAGGCCCCGTGTGCTATTGGATCCCTCGACAGTTGGAAATCGAAAATAAGAGCAGGCTAATGCCGCTGTCCTGGCAAAATTTCCTTCATTGCACATTGCATGGCGTTTGCCCGTCCTCAATTAGCCCATATAGGTGCAGAAAAGTAGGACGTAAAACTCCATTCATTTCATTTCATTTTCTTGCCATTACATCTGATGACGACACGTGTATCTTGTGTTTAAACGTTATGTGGCTAACTGTATTAAAGAAGTGTGTTATATTCCATAATATTGTCTTGTTTTGTTGCTCCTCGCTTCTAAATGTCGTTCAAATCTTATGACATTCTTCTTAGTTTAAAGAGATTGTAAAGATGTTCTCTAGGAATTTTACTTGTTTTGGGAACATTGTTAGCATCACTTTCCACCATTCCAATTTTCAATCAGCCATTCTAGCAATTCCAATTACAGCCTAATTCTGATCCATGTAAAATAAAGAGTTTATTATTATTATTAAGGGATTGTAAAGTGATTTCTAAACTTTGTATGTGTATCGGGGACACTGATAGCATCAATTTGCGCCATTCCAATTTCCATTCCGACTATGTTGTATCATCCCACATAATCCAGTTCATTGTCTTTTAGAGAATTACTTACCCAGCCAAACCTTGAAGATTTTCAAAATGAAGTTACAAGTCAACAGAAAATGTCTGAAGCCATAGAGGATTTAAAAAAACAGGTTGCAAAACTAAAATCTGAAATTCCTAAAGGTATGGTGAATCGTTGTTTATTGTTTGTTTTATTTATAGACTTTCCTAGATGTGTGAAAGCTGTTAAGTTAGTGACATCTGCAGTACTTGTGATTAAAGGGGGTAGGGATATGGGCAAGTTAGTGACATCTGCAGTACTTGTGATTGGGGGTAGGGATGTGGGCTGCCAAATGTTTTTAAGGAAAACTCAAGAAGGCCTTCAGGGTATAGGGCACCTTAAAAAGTAAATGGCATTAATATTATTACCACTTAAGAGGCTGCTTCTTCTTATATCAGTGGACCTTTTTTTTTATTCTCCTCCATTTTTACCCTGTTTAGGTCTTGAAGGAGAGAGGGTGGTATTTTAAACCTTCATATACTCAATGGGGGTGGGGGGCATAAAAAATCTGTCACACCAAAATCAACAAGTTGGCATAATGCATACACCATACTATTTAAAAATGATATTCAACAAAATGGTTATAATTCCTTTTAAATTATATCAGTATTTTCCTTTGCCCTTTCAGTAAATAATTATTTCTGATATTTATTCCAGATGATAGAGTGTTTCCAGAGATTGTATTCCTTGGAACCGGCGCCTCGACTACCTCCAAATACAGGAATTTCAGTGGAATTTTGTTACGTTTAGAGTTAGTTTAGTTTTGATATTTTTATAAGGGTGCATTTAGACGGCTTAATATTTTTTCTTCAGCATATTCTTTGACAGTTAAAGATTATAAAATAGTGCAGATATACAGATACAGATATTGTATATAAGTAGGAAGATTACATTAAAAACACTAAGATATATGCATATACTACCTCTGCATTTATTACATACTATGTTTCGAAAGGTATACAGACCAAAATTTTTTGGGTCAAATAGTTAGTGAACATATTCCTTTAACAACAAATGAACTATTGATATGAGGAAGTATATCAATCAGAAATGAGAAATTAAAAACTCTATTATATTTTGTACAGTGAGAATAACAGCTTGGTGATGGATTGTGGGGAAGCTACTATCTGTCAGTTGTACGGACAATATGGTGATAAAACAGACTCTATACTTCGTACAATTAATGGTGTGTTTGTATCTCACATGCACGCTGATCATCATTTAGTAAGTCAACTTTCTTTCTACTTTATTGTGAAGAAGTCGTAGTGGCTTAGAGGGCTAAAACAATTTGCTCCACAAGGGAATATATATACCCGACAATGAAATATATATGCCCGACAAGTAGACCGCCACACCAACCCCTAATTCCAAAAACTTCTCGCCATCTGCCGGAACAATTTTATTTTTAAAAATTTCATTCATGAAAATCTCTGGGGGGGCAATTGTCCCCTCCCCCCCCCCCCCCCCCCCTTACGCCTACCAGTCTCTTAATAATGATAATATATGGAGAGTGCTCAAAGCGCTTTCATTTATTTATCTTTTTTCAGGGTTTGTGTGGTATTATAAAGGCTAGAATCGATGCATTTGGAAAAGAAAAGGACATTCCTAAATTAGTTGTGGCAGCCCCATCTGCTATGAGAAGATGGGTGGATTACATTGATATGCGAATTTTTCCAGTTTCTGCAGCTATTAAGTGAGTTCTTTTATTTTTATTACGGCCTTCTAAAAAAATACTCAGAGTTAAAATCGAAATTTTAATATTGGGTAGATGTAATAGATTGGATAATAGAACTAAACTTACACTCGATTTAGTAACTGAACAATGAAACAATCGGAACACTAAAATATTATCAAGTTAAGTTTTCAAAGTCAACGAAACTGTAGACGTTTTTAATGTTTTTACTTATTTTGTTTCTATCTCTTTTTTTTTTAGGTTATTTGCTTTACAAAGACTACTCCCTCAAGAAAAACTGATCATTGAACAATTTCTAAAGCTGGATGATGTAAGCTGACCTATTTATATTCTTACTTTCTCTTGGAACATTTGACGAAAACAGAATTGCAGAGGCAATACCGACATGCAAAGTTGCTTATGCTTTTAGCTCGGGGAAGTGGCTCAACTAGATGGGTGGGGGGCATGAGTACTTTGGTGGGATGGAACCAAATGGAAAATTGTAATGGTTCAGTGTCCATGAAACACATGAAAAATGTAGAAAACCACTTTACATGCCCTTTAAGGTTTTTGAAAATAAGGTCCTTTATTTTTTTCAGTTTAACCCTGTAGATGTTGATCATTGTGCTGGAGCTAAAGGGTTGTGTTTAAATTATAAGGGTTTTAAATTAGTTTACTCAGGAGATACAATGCCATGTAATAACTTGGCTCAACAAGGTAGGAAGTTTACTAATTCTTCTGGGGCCTTATTCTTGAAAACTTTACTTAAGATAATTTGAGTATTCTACTTCTTCTGATTGGTTAATCACTACGTCACATTTTATTTATCCAATAAACGATCTCGTTACATTTTGAGTGTATGTCATAATTATTTGCAAAGCAAGTTCGACTAGACGAAAGAGTTAATTTCTCTTAACATTTTTCCATGATCGGAAAAATTCATGCAACCTCAACCCTTTACAAAATTATTTAAGATTGAATGAAGCTTTAGTCCGTTGCAAAGCCTACAAAATCTTATACGATACGATATGTTGAAAAGGTAAATTGTAAAAGTTACAAGTGATGGTGTGGACAATTTTGATATATTTCTGATATTTTTGTTATCTGTTGTAGGGAAAAATTGTGATGTTTTAATCCATGAAGCTACATTTGATGAAGGGATGGAGAAAACGGCAAGAGACAAAACACACAGGTACTTTATAAGTTTATCTGTTGACCTGTTCGATTTTAGATTGAAGTCAGATATTTTGTCTCATTTATAAGCAGGGTATGCTTACACTTCTAGACACCTGATACCACTTTTCATTATGAAATACTTACTCATGTATGATGGATATAATTCCTCATGTTAAAAATTCATAAGCTGTTACCTATGTTTAGTCAAAATGTCCTTTTGGATTTTGAGTTTCGTTTTGCAGTTCGGATCGTTAGTTCTTGGTTTCTCTATATTCTATGGGTTACCTCACTTATTCAAAGAAAGATTTTTTAATTGTTTATAAGACATATAGAAATAGGCATGGGTAAAGCTCAAAAGCTCAAAAACTCCATCAGTAATAACTGTAAAAATCAATAAACTCAAAACTATTCTGTTCAGCACAAATCTAGAGCATGACAAAATTGAGCGCAATACATGTATAGTAGCACTTGTATCATCTTCGGAACTATACTGGCTAGATAACCTCGTATGCTGTAGGGTAGTTGCCATATTGAATAAATTATAGTTTAACCAATCACAATCATTTTTCAAATGTATCATCATCTTTCGCAAAAAAAACAGCCAATCAAAATCAACCTTGAAACAAGAGTTGTCTTTTCCTGCCCAAATACCGAGCAAGATGGCAGAGTCATTATATAGTCTCGAACATAGTCTCGAACAATGACGAAGGTTGAGCCAAATGGTGTAGTAGAAATAAACTTCCCATACCAGATTTGTCAAACTAACACAGTTGATATTGTTAATATTTTCAGTACGACAACACAAGCTATAAATATTGGACAGAAAATGAACGCCAAGCAGATTATACTGACCCATTTCAGTCAGAGGTATACTAAAGTTCCGCTTTTTACTGATAAATTCACGTCTAATGTCGGAATAGCTTTCGATCACATGACTGTAAGTATTAGTTACCTTGTTTTAACTTCATTTTTCTTTTACTCTTAAATTCAAATACGTAAGAAGCAGGGAAGATTCACACAGGTAAAAAAAATTGGTCATTGAAAATGGTAAAATGTTGTCTACAAGTCGTGGAAATGTCATGGAAAATTAACATTGAGCAGGGAAGTGGGGAGGAGATTTATTTACAGTAATTTGGTATGTCTGCAGGATCTCCAGTCCTTGCTGCTTGGCCTCCTCATAAGCCATGTTGGTCAATAATTTAATATTGTTCACAATAAAACTCATATTTTTTTTATCAAATATGCAATTGTAAGATGTTTTCAGATGGATTTGGACCTTGAATATCCCCACCTGTTATTATTTCAGGTTCGACCTTGTGATTATCCCTACCTATCATTGTTATTACAGGTTCGACCTTGTGATTATCCCTACCTATCATTGTTATTACAGGTTCGACCTTGTGATTATCTTTACCTATCATTGTTATTACAGGTTCGACCTTGTGATCATCCTTACCTATCATTGTTATTACAGGTTCGACCTTGTGATCATCCTTACCTATCATTGTTATTACAGGTTCGACCTTGTGATTATCCTTACTTATCATTGTTATTTCAGGTTCGACCTTGTGATTATCTTTACCTATCATTGTTATTACAGGTTCGACCTTGTGATTATCTTTACCTATCATTGTTATTTCAGGTTGACCTTGTGATTATCCTTACCTATCATTGTTATTTCAGGTTCGACCTTGTGATTATCCTTACCTATCATTGTTATTACAGGTTCGACCTTGTGATTATCCTTACCTATCATTGTTATTTCAGGTTCGACTTTGTGATTATCTTTACCTATCATTGTTATTTCAGGTTCGACCTTGTGATTATCCATACCTATCATTGTTATTACAGGTTCGACCTTGTGATTATCCTTACCTATCATTGTTATTACAGGTTCGACCTTGTGATTATCCTTACCTATCATTGTTATTACAGGTTCGACCTTGTGATTATCCTTACCTATCATTGTTATTACAGGTTTGACCTTGTGATTATCCATACCTATCATTGTTATTACAGGTTCGACCTTGTGATTATCCTTACCTTTCATTGTTATTTCAGGTTCGACCTTGTGATTATCCTTACCTATCATTGTTATTACAGGTTCGACCTTGTGATTATCCTTACCTATCATTGTTATTTCAGGTTCGACCTTGTGATTATCCTTACCTATCATTGTTATTACAGGTTCGACCTTGTGATTATCCATACCTATCATTGTTATTTCAGGTTCGACCTTGTGATTATCCTTACCTATCATTGTTATTACAGGTTCGACCTTGTGATTATCTTTACCTATCATTGTTATTTCAGGTTCGACCTTGTGATTATCCTTACCTATCATTGTTATTTCAGGTTCGACCTTGTGATTATCCTTACCTATCATTGTTATTACAGGTTCGACCTTGTGATTATCCTTACCTATCATTGTTATTTCAGGTTCGACTTTGTGATTATCTTTACCTATCATTGTTATTTCAGGTTCGACCTTGTGATTATCCATACCTATCATTGTTATTACAGGTTCGACCTTGTGATTATCCTTACCTATCATTGTTATTACAGGTTCGACCTTGTGATTATCCTTACCTATCATTGTTATTGCAGGTTCGACCTTGTGATTATCCTTACCTATCATTGTTATTGAAACCTCTATCAGTTATGTTTGAAGATGAAATTAAACAAATCAATGATGTTCAAATGAAAAGAGAAAGAAGGTCTGTACTAGAGGCAAACCAAGGCTCCAGTCGTGTCTGACCACATCTAGATTCAGATGTTTTAACCAGTCATGTCTGACTAAAGCTCTAGACTGTTGATTTGACTGTATTTACCAGCCATGTCTGACTAGAGCTCCAGACTGTTGATTTGACAGTATTAACCAGTCATGTCTGACTAGATCTCTAGACTGTTGATTTGACTGTGTTTACCAGTCATGTCTGACTAGAGCTCTAGACTGTTGATTTGACAGTATTTACCAATCTGATTGGATAATAATATTTAATTTAAAACTGATTTTTACTAAACTGACCAATCAGATTACTGGATCTCTAAAATCTTCTTAAGTTAAGTTTTCGAGATTAAGGTCCCCGTTATATTTGAAACAAAAACCATGAGTCACTCAATCATTCATATCCTAAAGACTGTAAAAGAAGCTGACTGAGAATTTGAAGCAGCATCTCAATTAGACATGGACTAAAGCCAATTTTAAAAAAAAAAAAAGCTACAGGAATCGTATGTTGTTGTAAGAAGCAATGACAATATTTTTATGATGAAAACATCGACAAGCGGCAGTCAGTTGGACCAAAAAAAATTGGATGTTACGGAAATATCTTAGCTCTGACTCAGAGACACTGAAGGTTGTATTGTCTGTATATACATGTACCTCTGGGCCAGATTTGTCCATTATAAATATTTGTTTTAGATAAGTTTTTTTATGTATGAACATTTTGTAAATAAAAAATTATTGACGTATTTTTTCTCTTTTACATTTGATTTCCTTTTATACTTTTTGCACATATCAGTGCGGAATTAAAAAAGAGACGTGTTGCAATAATTTCCCTCGTTGCACACTGCATGATATTGCATTTTTGTATTAGATCAATCCGGAATAGAAAAACATAAAGGTAAACAAATATACGTAGTCTGTAGCTTACCAATGCATGGTTTATTATTTCCCTTTAGTTGATCTTTTGTTAAAAAGTTCAATAAAGTAGGCCCTATACTTTTGGAACAGACAAGTTAACGCCCGCTTCTAGTTCGTTTACTGATATCACAGACTAGGTAGTTGTTGGTAGATGATAAGTTAACGTCGGCTTCCAGTTAACTGATATCACAGACTTGGTAGATGACAAGTTAACATTCGCTTCCAGTAAACTGATTTCACAGACTAGGTAGTTGTTTGTAGATGACAAATTAACGTCTGCTTCCAGTAAACTGATATCACAGACTAGGTAGGCCTAGTTGTTGGTAGATGACAAATTAACGTCTGCTTCCAGTAAACTGATATCACAGACTAGGTAGTTGATGGTAGATGTCAAGTTAACGTTCACTTCCAGTTAACTGATATCACAGACTGGGTAGTTGTTGGTAGATGACAAGTTAACGTTCGCCTTCCAGTAAACTGATAACACAGACTAGGTAGTTGTTGGTAGTTGACAAGTTAACGTTCGCCTTCCAGTAAACTGATATCACAGACTAGGTAGTTGTTGGTAGATGACAAGTTAACGTCTGCTTCTAGTTAACTGATATCACAGACTAGGTAGTTGTTTGTAGATGACAAATTAACGTCTGCTTCCAGTAAACTGATATCACAGACTAGGTAGGCCTAGTTGTTGGTAGATGACAAGTTAACGTCTGCTTCCAGTTGACTGATATCACAGACTAGGTAGTTGTTGGTAGATGACAAGTTAACGCCCGCTTCTAGTTAACTGATATCACAGACTAGGTAGTTGTTGGTAGATGACAAGTTAACGCCCGCTTCTAGTTAACTGATATCACAGACTAGGTAGTTGTTGGTAGATGACAAGTTAACGCCTGCTTCCAGTAAACTGATATCACAGACTAGGTAGTTGTTGGTAGATGACAAGTTAACGTCTGCTTCTAGTTAACTGATATCACAGACTAGGTAGTTGTTGGTAGATGACAAGTTAACGTCCACTTCTAGTTAACTGATATCACAGACTAGGTAGTTGTTGGTAGTTGACAAGTTAACGTCCACTGAATTTCGTATAATGTTACATACGGATGCCTGGACCAGGTAGCCCTCCACCCCCTCCCCTCCCCCCAGAATCAGGATCAATTGGATACTTCTTAAAATATTTATTTCGTCGGTATATCATAACGCCGAGCCACGATAAATTCTTAAAATTCTTGAACATGAATTTAAATTGATACACAATGTTCTGAAATTCCAGCAACTTAAAAAGTGAAAGTAGAAAAAAACCTGTTGAGAAATGAATGCCAAATATCCTTCACCTGTTAATACATCAGAATCCCATGTGGCTATAATGGTATCAAAATAGCTCGTGTCAATAAAACGAAAGTAGGATTTAAAGTGGCAAATGTAGTGTTAACAGTAGGTGATGATTAGACACTTATTACGAGGTTAAATAAGGTTATTTTGTAATGATTTATGGTTCTACATTCTAACGAACTTATCTCAAATATTTTCTCATTATCGTACATTATCAGATGTATCAGTGCTCTAGTGCGGTTGTCCTTGAGAAATTTACCCCGTTCCGCACTGCTAACTTACTTATCTCTAATATATTCTCATTATCGTTCTTGCACTGTAGATGTATCAGGGATCTAGTGCGGTTGTCCTTGAGAAATTTACCCCGTTCCGCACTGCTAACTTACTTATCTCTAATATTTTCTCATTATCGTTCTTGCACTGTAGATATATCAGGGATCTAGTGCGGTTGCCCTTGAGAAATTTACCTCGTTGCGCACTGCTGATTAAAAATGGGTACTCTTTTATTGATCTTGTACTGTAGATAGGCCTATCAGTGCTCTAGTGCGGTTGTCCTTGAGAAATTTACCTCGTTGCACACTGCTTACTAACTAATCTCAAAATTTTCTCATTATCGTTCTTGAACTGTAGATGTATATGTGTAGATGCGGTTGTCCTTGAGAAATTTACCCCGTTGCGCACTGCTGATTAGAAATAGGTACTCTTTTATTGATCTTGTACTGTAGATAGATGTATCAGTGCGGTTGTCCTGGACAAATTTACCCCGTTGTGCACTGCTAACTTACTTATCTCAAATAATTTCTCATTATCGTTCTTGTAACTGTAGATGTATATGTGTAGATGCGGTTGTCCTTGAGAAATTTACCTCGTTGCGCACTGCTTTCTAACTTATCTCAAAATTACCTCATTATCGTTCTTGTAATGTAGATGTATCAGTGCTCTAGTGCGGTTGTCCTTGAGAAATTTAACTCGTTGCGCACTGCTGATTAAAAATAGATACTCTTTTATTGATCTTGTACTATAGATAGGCCTAACAGTGCCCTAGTGCGGTTGTCCTTGAGAAATTTACCTCGTTGCGTACTTCTAACTTACTTATCTCTAATATTTTCTCATTATCGTTCTTGCACTGCAGATGTGATTTGAATATGTTTTAAAAGAGTAGGTATATTCTTAAAAGTAGGCCCTAAATTGTCAAATCTTGCGATTTGCAATTGAAAGAAGAGTAAATTTTTAATTTTTTGGCCCGTGGGGAGCCTTAGATTCTCCACTGGTCCTCTGTTACAGTACTGCGAGTTTGTTATTTTGTCTGATCTGCCCCTGAAGATGCGATGAATATCGTCTTAACCATTTGAGTATTCTAGAGTAGAAACGCCACTGATGTCGTGGTTCCTAAAATGTCGTTTTTCCTCATTCCAAAGTAATAATTTTAAACACTTGTCCAGCTCCCTCAGCCCTCAGCCCTCACCCCGCACTCCCCTCTTTATTTTCAGATACAATTCTACCTGAGTTGTTTTTAGATTGTGTTTTGACACCTCATATTTTACAGATGTGCTAAGTGGGAAAATGGCGAGAAAATACAAAAATCTCTTCTTTTCTTACAAATATAATTCATGCCTCTCAGCTGTTCGAGACGAACACGTGCGTGTTGGAATTGTTACATTAAAGGGGGGTTATGTGCCAAGTTTTCTTAACCATTGTAAAATATTCTTGGGTTTTCTATTAAAGGAATACAACCTCTTATAATGATCAAATGGGGGTCCGCAAATACTGAGTGGATTTTGTACTTTTTTCTAATTTTTTTTATGAAATAATTTAAATTCTTTGAATTAACTTTATAAATTTTTTATGATTTCATTAAAAGAAGGTCTGTTAGTCTTGTAGTAATTAATTGTCTAAACTTGTTACATTTTTGGCATTCCTGATCATTATGGCTAACAAACCATTACTAATTATCATTAACTAATTAATGTGGAGCATGTTTTTAAATAACGCCCAGGTACTAAAATAATACACGTTTATATCCTCAACTCATACTTATTAAGGAAGTCAAATTAAAGCGATACAAACTCTTAGAATGAACAAAAAAATTAGGTTCTCAAACTTGGTCAATCAGAGTATATATTCATCAACGATGTCCAAAGTATACAAACAGAATCATAGCCTTAGGGGCCCAAGACTTATTGCCCGTATTTTAGCAATATTTTGGCCGATTTTGGGGATTTTTTGCCCGAAAACATAATATTTCCCCCTGTCTCCTACGGCTTATACAAACAGAATGCAAAAAAAAACATGAAACTTTGTAAATTTCCATATAATAACAGGTTATAATTGATAAACGCCTTAAATTCGATTAAGGGTTTTTCAATTATTGTATATAAACATTGTTTTCTGGATTTATCAGATTATTTAGGTAATCTGTTGTATATGTTATGCAAGTTAGGCAAGTCCCTTGATGAATATAAACTCCTATTGACCAAATTTGAAAATTTAGATTCTTTGTTCATTCTAAGAGGTTGTATTCCTTTAAAGGACATGGTGTTTAACGGCTTTCTATTCTGGGCCTTGTTTGTAAGATAAAAACAATTGGATAAAAATCTGTCTGGAATGTGGAATCATAAAACCAAAGTACTTTTTAAAGGGAATGTTCAGCATTTTCGAGGATCGATTTCGGACTTGAATTTATGTAGCATAAATAGCCTTCTGATTTACTGGAACTACCCAAAAAATCGCACAATCCCTTCAATTATACCCGAACCTTAACAGTTATCTTTCATTTTCTGTAAAAGCGTTTTTTAAATAGTCTTACTAAACGACGAGTCGTATTTTTGACCGTCAAACGCTGATAATTATGGATACACAGGGATTTGAAGGCTTTAATTACGAGGTTCTGGGACTAAAATTTGATTGATTGTTCGAATAGTGAACAGTTCTTTAATCAGAACCACAAAACAGAATTCGAATTCCATCAGAACAATGCATTAGTAGCAGCTAATGAAGTAACATATACATGTATATCTTGTATGTTAACTTTTCTAGACACCTGATACCACTTTTAATTTTGAAATATTTCCTCATTTATTGATAAACTTCCTAAACCAATATATTGTCAATGTTTTTGGATGGATTTCCAGATTTGTTGTACGGTTGGGTTTTATTATTGTATATCAATAGAGGAGAATTGGTAATAGGTGCCAGAAAGAGTAAGCATAGCATGTTCATTTCTGGAATTTTTCATTGAGGAAGAATAGGACGTAAAACTCAGTTTTCATTTGAAATAAAGTTAACCTTGAAATTGTAAGAAAATCTCGGCATTCACTGAATTATCTTAGGACACCTGGTGTTGAAAATCTATTAATAGAAGTTAAAACGTTGATTAGGCACATACGGGTGTTGGGAAATTTTAAAAATGCAAACACCTGTTTGGTGAATTACTTTCAGATCTCGTGGTTTAAATCATTTTTGCTGCTCATTCAAGGGACGTAAAACCCCATTTCGATTATTGCTATTCTTAAATGCCCACTAATATTTGCCTAGCCTGTGTGCTGAAAAATCGACGAGAAACCCCATTTCTTTAGTTTTCATACATCAAAGCTGACTTTTGTGAATTATCAGCTTCATTTTATTTTTGATGGACTAAATTAGTTTTGGTAAAGGGATTGTAAAGAGGTTTTCTTTGTATGTGTATCGGGGACACTGGTAGCATCAATTTGCGCCATTCCGACGTCTGTGGTTCTTGCAATTCCATTAAAACTAGCATGTATTATGACGTGACTGACAGTGATCTACCGGAAGCTACTATTGATATCTATGCTGAAAAATATGAGTGACGTCATAAAACATGTTAGTTTTAGTGGAATTGCAAGAACCACAGACGGTGGAATAGAAATTGGAATGGCGCAAATTGATGCTATCAGTGTACCCGAAACACATAAAAAGTTTAGAAAACCTCTTTATAATCCCTTTAATAAGCTTGATTTTACCAAGAATCAAAATAATTTTGTAAGTCAGGCCCGTAGGAACCTGTGTCAGTAAAATCAATATTGCTTTATATAGGCAAGAGCAGCCTTGAATTCAGCACCACCACCATTGAGAATGAGTTTTTGTCCCCCCCCCCCTCCTAAATTGCTTCCTACGGGCCTGTAAGTCCTAGAATGGCTTTGTTTTAGTAAGACTGAAATCTTTTGGTATTGAACATCTGGATTGAATCAGGATTGTCGTCTTTTAGTCGATCAGGTGCCACGGGTTTTAATCCCCAAAATGTGAAAAAAAATCCAGAGTCGAGCCAGTGTCTGCGTTTAATTGCTATCACCCATTCACAAAACAAATACCGATAACAGTTACTAACATAATAAACAAGTTAAAAATTAAGTTATTTACCATCAATTGCATCCGTAACGGAAGCGCCAATGACGCAAGTAAAGCTACTGAGTTGGCAATCCTACTTCTTCAATACGTGCCGCATCTCAACTTATCTCATTTTAATATACAGCTGTAGAAACTGAATTTCTTTTCTCTGGGTTACTTCATTCATTTTTAATGAAAAAAAATAATAAATCATCTATTTGAATTACGAACAATTCTAGTCTGAAACTTGCTGACTCTTTCCCCGGCCTCTGATAGCTATTTGGACAGATATGGCTGGGCGAGACTCAGAAAAACCAGGCCACAAAAAACTAGGTCTGGAAAAAATTTCCCTCATCGCACATTGCAAGGCGTTTACCGTCTTCAATAGCCCGAACAGGTGCAGAAGGTAACACGCAATACTCTCATGCCGTGGTCGTGGTCAAATTTCCCTCATTTCACACTGAAAGACGCTAGCCAAATCAGGTGCATAAAGGTAAAAACACAATACTCCATTTTATTTCAATTCTAAACTAGGCTGAACCTTAGTCGTTCACCCTCTTTAACTTCGGTTTAAAAAGCGCATAGAAACAAGTATTGGCACACGTAGAACCAATTATCATGCCAAAGGTTTTGATAAAATTGGCGACATATATGTTGATGGTGTAAATTGCTACTCCCTCGTATTTATTTAGCCAATATTCCCCGAACGTCGATGAATTATTTTCTGCATTCGTAACTAAACCGACCATTCTCGCTACGGATGACTCACTCAAGCAGCTGGCCAATAAATGGGACTGCTTTCAAATAGTACGTCATAACTATGGTCATGGGACATTTGACTAGTCTCCGACATCCAGACTTAGCCTATATCTTCGGCTCTACCTCACTCGTATCAACTTCGGAACTAGGCATGCTAGATAACCTCGTACACTGTACGTCAGTTGCCATGTTGAATAAATTATAGTTCAATTATTCTTCAGAATGTATCATCATCTTTCGCAGAAAAAGCAGCCAATCAAAATCAACCTTGAACAAGAGTTATCTTTTCCTGCCCAAATACCGGGCAAGATGGCCGCTATCATGGCTGAGTCATTATATAGCCTCGAACAATGATACAGGTTGAGCCGAATGGCTTACATTTTGACTATGTTATGATAGGTGCCATCTTGTCTGTTAAATGGGCAAGAGTAGACAACTCTTATTTGAAGAATGATTTTCTTAATTGACTAATAACGTCACCTCTGTCTGCCGAATGATTTTGATTGGCTATTTTGAAGATTGAATCAATCTTCATACGAGTGCGTCGAGAATGGAGTCTTCGAATGAGATAACTTATATTCGACGAACTATATTTTCTAACGCGGTTTCACTTCCGGCAAACAACGTTTGAAAATTTGAGGTTAGTGTCTGTCAGATAAAGGCCGACGTAGTTACGAATGGTAGATTGAGCAGTGCCAGATATTTACTATGTAATTTATTTCACCTGATGGCAGTTACAAGTTAGCAGGTCGCTGGTATTTTGGCGCCAAGTAATATATTCCTTCATTGAAAACTGCCAAGCTATTTCATTCCGACATTTTTTGTTTTAAAGGGATACAAAATTCTACGTCTTAAAAGGATACAAAATCCTGCAGATGTTTCTGGTAGACATTTTGTTTTTTAGGAAGGGTCATGGTCCAGTCAGTTTAAATTAAAATGACGTCACATATTTAAGGATGACGTCTTTATTTTTTCTAGTTTCTTACTGAAAGAGTTTTATTAGCCTATGTATGTTTATTGGCGATTTTTTTTGGTCCGATTTCAGGGCAGAACAGCATTGTTGGTTGTAGGCCCAGTGTTCAAAGAGCTTTGATAGACATTAAAGAGCCTTGGTAGTGTTAGAATTCGAAGCTATTTACTATATTACGTCGACCTAATAGGGCCTACTGAGCTTGGGCTTCAAACTGGAGGAAGAATAAAAGCGTTCAGTAACAGAAAAAGATGTCGGATTGTACAGAATGTCAGAGTACTCAGAAGTCGAAATATTAAACTGGCTGAAGAATAAAAACGTTCGGTAACAGAAAAAGAGGTCCGATTGTACAGAATGTCGGAGTACTCAAAATTCACATGATAGTTTTTTATATTAATTATTATATTAATGAAACTTTAGAAACCAGTGATGTTATAAACCAATTCACATCAAGAATAATATACAACAAGAAAAATATGCAGAATTTCTGCACTAGTCCCTGCGGAGGTTGAAAGCAGAACAGAATTTGCCATTCTGATGGAATGATAACTATGCCAGTGTTTTGGGAGTATACAGCAACATATATTCTCTTGAGTGACCTGATCTAGTCCTCGTGAAAAGGGGCGGAATAAACAGCTCTAGGCCTGGAGAGCAAGGGTCCGCACAATAATGTCTGATTTTGCACAAACACATTTTCTAGAGTGATCAGATCTAGTGCTCGTGTACAGGGGCCTGGGGAGCAATGAGTTTCCTAAGGTCCCCATCCTAATTTGCTGGTTTGCAGCAACACGTGATTGAAATGTACAGGGGCAGAAATAACAGCCCAGGGAGCAAGGAGTTTCCTAGGGTCCGTAGAATACGAGCATGCAGCAACACATACTTTCTAAAGTGATCCAATCTTGTGCTCGTGTAAAGGGGGCGGAGCAATGAGTGTCCCCATCCCAATTTGTGGGTTTGCAGCAACACATGTTTTCTAGAGTGATCCAATCTTGTGCTCGTGTAAAGGGGCGGAAGTAACAGCCCAGGTAGTTTCCTAGGGTCTGTAGATTACGAGATGACGTAGAGGGGTGAACTAAACAGCTCTGAGCCCAGGTAGAAATGATGCATCAACACATTCCAGAGAAAAAATGATCTGGTTCTCTTGTAAAGGTGCGGACTAAACAGTCCTGGGAGCAATGGTTCGGCCCCACCCCAATGCCCAACCCTTCGATATGGTAGTTGAGCCACGTGACGGAGTTTAAATTAAAAAAAAAGTTTTTTAAATTGGACACAAAAATTCAAGCTAATAGATTTAAGTGATATCACAGAGACGACACTATACACAATTCTTCAGTCTGATTACAATTAGACCCCACATTAGCTCTCGTTCAAAGATGAACTTTAATTACCCGATTTAATGCACGAGAAGATAACTCTTTCTGAAGAATGATTGTGATATAGGACCCACTCCACTAATTAATTTTATGCAAATGATTGTATTAGTCCATGCTATTTTAAGAAATCCTCTTTCTCCTTTCCTTTTTGGGTTTTTGCATGCCTATTTTTGATTAATTTTGGTCTAGATATGGAATTTGATGTCTTAAATTGCATTTTCTTTCAGATTTAGTGAGATAATGAGACATCTATGGGCGGAATGCTATTTCTAAAAATAGTCGATATGTGAGCAGTCCAAGTCAACTTGTTGTTGATATCCGGTAGAGGTCTACTTTCATTTTGACTAGTTCAAGATTTTCATGGTCATCATATATTGAATTTTTGTCGAGAAATCAAGTATTGGTCAGGCTTTCATTGGACATATTGGAAAGTTTTCATCGAGATTTCTGAAAAAAGTTACAGAAGATTGAATTTGGTGATTTAACATTGAAGCGGATGGCAAAAGAATTAGTGGTGTGAGTCCATAAGCTAATGGCGATCACCTTATATTATACGAGGTTATCTAGCAGTTTCCATGTGCCTTAGACCCAATACTAGTTTATCAAGTTACTTTTTAAAGTTTAGGACAAAGGTCAACTTGACGGAGAGGTAAGAAGGTCGTTTTCAGACCTGATGCAGTGGCACGTACAAACCAGAGTTTAAAAAGTATGACAAAACGAAAGTAGGGCCTAATTTTAGACTGCACAATTCTCTCTCTATATATACATACATACATATATAAAAATGCATTCCCACACACTGAGCACGTGCACTTGCCCTGATTGAGACAATAAAATTTGTCCCTGAGGTTAACAATTACTCCCCCTGTCCACAATATTATCTGAGAATAGTCTAGATCTGTTTTGTGTTTTGAGTTGTTCTTTCCCTGGTGATCCAGGCTTCTCATTGTCGATTTCAGTTCAATTTAGCCTGTTAATATGCAGGCGACATTTACACGAACGAATTAGATTTTTTAATTTTAAAGTGTTTTTGATTGGTTGATGGATAATTGTCTTTCCGAACACGTTTCAAAGGAGAACATTGTCAGATCTTAGAATTGGTAGGATTATCACTTGATTTTAAAAAAAGAAATGAAGCATATAAAATCTGTTTCAATTCAAATCTAATTGGTTGAAAGATGGTAGTCCGTGTGCCTTTGATCGTCTGCAAATGTTTGAATAATCGTTTGAAAAAAATCACAAAATGAAAAATCCTGATCTGAACTCCAATCAGATCTCTGATCAAAATACAGGCGTCATCCATTGACAAATCTCCAAGCTAATTGTTTCTTGTTCGAAATCTGAGGAGATTTGAATTTATTCCACCGGTGATTTTCCCGCCTTTCCGATTTAGCAGCCGAACAACATTTATAGAACTCGTTTGGCCGTCTTTCAATACATTGTTTGAATAATAACATGGGCACAGATTTCCCGCGCTTTTTGAGATATAAGTCCAATCTTTTCTGGTATTCCAGTCTAAGACTAAGAACTCCGGATGCCAATTTATTGTAATGAAGTTCAGCATCACACAATATTCCACATTCACCAAAATTACTTCCGATTTCACAACAAGGCAACCATGTTTCTAAAAAAAGAAGATGTCAAATTAATAGACGAACTAGAGCTAGACCGGAACATCCTGTCTCTCAATTAGTGAATTTGAGGAACAGGAAACCATTAATGGTTATAAGTTAAAATCGCGCAGTCCATTTGGTTGCGTTGAAATATTCTTCTTCCTGGAGGTTTTATCTCCAAAAACCATAGAACTGTATCATAGGGAATGCCAGCTGATCACGTGACCGTCATATGTTCTGCAGCGCATGCGCGAAAAAGCATCGGTAGTGTTTATTTCCGGTCTACTGTCAAAATGCCGGGAATGGTGAGTGGATGTTGGCGGATTATCAGATTCGTCCAAATAAGCATGAATGGAAACATTACCAAGCCACAAAATACACGGGGATTAACCTCGTGAAGAGAGTTTTTCTTGAAGAGTAAGTAAATATTAAGTGTAGACCTTCAATCTGACGGCATTCATTGAATTCTAAATCGCAATTTTGAGAAAATGAAACAGATTGACACGACACTGTCGACAGTCTTCTCTGACCGCATTTTATTTTTGATTCAGATCTGAATCTCTCAAGTTACAAAAATATTTGAAATACGATTTTGTGTATTTGCAAGCCCTGTCTTAAAATGCCTTTGGGTTTGTGTAAATTTAGGTTTTGAACATTTTTCATTTGAACTATTTGAAGCAAACACTCTTTCCTCCTGCATGATGCATCTACTAAATCTAAGCCAGTCTCCTTTTTAGGCCACAATGAGTTTTAAATTGCATTTTGCCTATTATTAGTTTAGGAATTGAAATGTTAAGCTCAAAATAATTCTGAGAGTCTAGGAATGTCTTTGGATTGATGAAAATGTCAACCATTCAAAGCAAAATTAATTGGAAACATGAGTCTACCAAGCTGGAATTTTGCAAAATGTGGGTAAAATTCGTGTGAAATTTCTTTGTGAGGTGTGTTTACTTCAAATGATAAATATCCAAACGTAACCTGAAGGTCCAGGGTTCAATCACGACATGGGTCAAGATGATTTTTCAACCCGGTTTCCCCTGGTCAGTGATGCAGGTCAAAGGGGCTGACATGGAATGTACATGTACATCAGAATTGTGAAGTTTAAATGTTTCAAATATTTACTCCTTTTTTTATCTTTCAGAGGAGACTCAATATACATAGTGGGAAGAAAGTGAGATGTGTTTACTGTTAAAGCCAAAAACATTTTTGAACAAAAATAAAGCTACAGTTGAGAAGAAAGCAGGATGACGATGTGAATTACTAACACTTACAATGTTCTTAAAGAATTGCCAAACACAGACTATGTACAATGTACTTTATGTTTTTTCAATGTTTTATGTTTTATGAAAAAAACTCCTGAGCGGCTTAAAATAGGAAAATTACAACTTGTTACAAAATATCAACAAGACTTTTGTTATTTACTCCTTTTAATACATGAAAAAGAGCATTTCATTACTGACATAAATGTTCAATACATACTCATTTTAATATTTATGCAAATTTAGTCAAATTAACATGCACATTAAAAAGTATCTCCCAATAAAAACATGAAATTTCTGTTGAAATCCAGCTATATGTCATTGAATGCCCTCGTGTTCTTCTGTTGTTGACCAGTATTTATTGACCATGTGGTTTGTCCCAAGAACCTCAGATGTCTGTTAATTCTAGTTCCAGAGAATTTTGCACTACAATGGAAAATGAAATGAACATTTACATTCCTACAAAATGAAATGAACATTTACATTCCTACATAACATCATAAAGAAGATTATGCCAAGAGCTCTATATTTTTTTTTTCTTATACGTATGCAAATAGGTTCATTGTCTTTGTTTGAGAATTTAAGTACTTTGTGAGAAAATGTCTTTGCATTGATAAAAATAAATGTATAGATGAGCTTTCAACCAATATTTGTGTCTTTTTTGGTTGACATTTCTAACACAAGAAAAGTTTTTTTTTTGCATCTCACTTTTCTGCACCTATTAGGCTAATGAAGATAGGCAAACAACTTGTAATGTGCAATGAGGGAAATTTTGCCAGGACAGAAAAAACTGTTGAGGGATCTTTAACATACACAGCCTGCTGCACACAGGGCCACCATTTATTGTCCCATGCAACAAGAAGCTTTTTTGATGTCAGCCTTGATGTCTGCATCGCTGACAGGGGGGTAACAGGGTTAAAAACTTTGAAGGTGACTTCGTGACACCCTGGACATTACTGAACAAGCATCTAAATCGCTGAGCCACCCAACCCTGCTCAAGATAAATGTATGAAAAGTAACTTTTCCTGTTAACGTTAGGCCATTTTTCTGCTTACAGTTCTATTGAGATTAATATTACATTTCTCATACAAATAATGGAAAAATCACTTTTTATTCTACATAGAGAATAGAAGCAGGCTACAGTTTACTCGGCACCTGACCACAATGAATCAATAATGGCTCCAAATTTTTTCAAAATGGTCCCATAATAGATGATAAAAAAATCTTGAAAACAATCCTAAGTGTTTTTTGGAATTTTTTCACTGATATTTTCTGTTTTGATATCCTGTGTTTATAAAAGCCTTGTAATAAATGCTGCTACTTCAGATAAAATTGTAAGAAGGGCATTGGAAATATTTGAGTTCATAGGAATAAGACAACATTAATTAATGTTACCTTACTTAACTTTTTTTTTTGCACACTTACCTGATACAAGTGGAAATCATACTTCATACATCATAACAGGAATTTAATCACCTTAAAAAAAAAGTCAAATAAAACTCATTTGTTGTAAGTAATAAAAAAAAAATCCCAAAGGAATGTACACATTAACAAGGGCTTCTACATTTTAGTGAGACCTACCCTACATATTGAATTGAATTATTTTCTGAAAGGTCACAAATTTTCAACTTATGAGTGTCAAATGCATACCTCCTGTCTAAGAATACCTTTATCTCCATGAGAATATTGCATTAGAACAAAAAATCACCCTTCCTCCTATAGGCTTAGTCCTAAAATTTTAATGACCTATCATCAGACAGATCATATTTCATTATTTACTTTCACTTTCAGACTGCAAATTTCCTCTAGTAAAATGGTGTTTTCAATGGTTTTTTTTTCACCCCAAAGACAGTTTAAGACGCTCACGACTATTTTGATTTGAAAATTTTAATTCATACAAAATAATAGGCAGAATGTCAATTCAGAATAGTATGGCAAGAGTAAAATACTAAAAAAGAGACGAGTCAGAAGTGACCATCGTAACGTCGCTTCGTAGGCTATACGTACTTGTGACTGACGATAACATGTGCAAAACTTACAATAAAACGGGTAAAATTTAATCGGTTGTCATATTTAAAGATCTAAACTAAAAGAAAACCTTACTTACAATTACCTTAAACAGTTTATCTAAATCAGAAAGTGAAGACTCGTAGACTTCTGCCATCTTGACAGTAGACCGGAAGTAAATACTACCGACGCTTTTTCGCGCATGAGCTGCAGAACATATTTCAATGACACAGTGCGGTCACGTGATCAGCTGGCATTCCCTATGTTACAGTTCTATGCCAAAAACTGACACATTTCTTGTATGTTATGAGGTCAGCTTCATAACAACCATTTTTTCGACAAAATAAACCAATAATTGTTGTCTCTAAGCCCCAAATCTCAGTAAAAATATTCAGACGGAGAGCCATTTAGTAGACCGACAAATTGACTCTTATATTTTAACTGAGATTAGAGACAACAATTACCACAGATATTCCCTTCCACCCTTGCTGTTAGTCAAACCCCCCCCCCCCCCCCCGTAGAAACGCCCCTGACCTACCTGTGAAGGAATGTTGAGTATCTGTAAGAGGTTGATAATGATCTATGTTATCTTGTCCACTTCCATCAATAACTATATCTTCATCATCACTAATATCTTTAATATCTTTAATATCTTTAATATCTGGTCTCCAATTCTTTCTTAGTTGAAAATCTATAGAAAAACAAGAAATAAACAAATTCAATTAAACTATCAAAGGAAAAATACTAACGAAACGACCCATTCAACTATCAACTACCACCACTACCAACAACTACCTAGTTTGCGATATCAGTTGCTGCTGGAAGCGAACGTTAACTTGTCATCTACCGACCAACAACTACCTAGTTTGCGATATCAGCTACTGCTGGAAGCGAACGTTAACTTGTCATCTACCAACAACTACCTAGCTTGCGATATCAGCTGCTGCTGGAAGCGAACGTTAACTTGTCATCTACCAACAACTACCTAGTTTGCGATATCAGCTGCTGGAAGCGAACGTTAACTTGTCAACTAACAACAACTACCTAGTTTGCGATATCAGCTGCTGCTGGAAGCGATCGTTAACTTGTCAACTACCAACAACTACCTAGTTTGCGATATCAGCTGCTGCTGGAAGCGATCGTTAACTTGTCATCTACCAACAACTACCTAGTTTGCGATATCAGCTGCTGCTGGAAGCGAACGTTAACTTGTCATCTACCAACAACTACCTAGTTTGCGATATAAGCTGCTGTTGGAAGCGAACGTTAACTTGTCATCTACCAACAACTACCTAGTTTGCGATATCAGCTGCTGGAAGCGAACGTTAACTTGTCAACTAACAACAACTACCTAGTTTGCGATATCAGCTGCTGCTGGAAGCGATCGTTAACTTGTCAACTACCAACAACTACCTAGTTTGCGATATCAGCTGCTGCTGGAAGCGATCGTTAACTTGTCAACTACCAACAACTACCTAGTTTACGATATCAGCTGCTGCTGGAAGCGATCGTTAACTTGTCCTCTACCAACAACTACCTAGTTTGCGATATCAGCTACTGCTGGAAGCGAACGTTAACTTGTTATCTACCAACCAACCACGAAACGATCCGCAAAACAAGGCCCGATATGAGCAATAACAATAGGGAATAAAGTATAGAGTATATTAACTATAAAAGAGGAAGTATTTGATAATGGAAAGTTGTATCATGTGTCTAGAAAAGAAAGCATACTCCGTCTTGCGCCACACCCACCACCATTGATGCTCTAATATAGCTCCCGTTCGGTCTTCTGAAGTCGGGATTAAGTTCAGTTAAAGGCATCATTATTAAATAGGCTACTATATAAATATACTTTGTTTCGCTAAAATTGTGTTTTTGAATAGATGTTCTTGCCGAGTTATCGTATAACAAATTTCACGAGGTCGTCTCACCCAGTGGTTCCCAACCTTTTTCAAGCTGTGGTCCAAATTCACGAAGCTCCCAGAGCCATGGCCCCCTGTTCAATTCCAAACTAGGACAAAATAGGGAATATAGCGCACTGGTTGTTGAATTGTGCCTCTTCATCATGAGGGGAAGTCAAATGCATTTGACCACAAGCAACTACAGACCTTACATACAAAATATAGTTAAATAAAAGTTGGGCTAGAGAAAAAATGATATATATCCTCATGCGCCATGGCCGCCTGACAAACACCCCATGGCTCCCTAGGAGGTTATATGGCCCCCAGGTCGGGAACCACTGGTATCATTGTACCACCGTACTTTACGACCAAATGTTGTTTTGGTAAAAAATAAATTGGAAGTTGTTCTAGTTCTCAAGGGTTTATTGACCGTGACAGAATTCTGGTGGTGTTTTTGTTTTTTTCTCTAAGAAACTGGGTTATCTGTATGGTCTGTCTGATATTTTGAAAGAGTCCACCAGGTTCTATATGAGCACTTAGACACGGCATGCACAGTGGCGTATTTAGAGGTGGCATGATATGGGGTAAGGGGAAATGGGGGCAAGGGGAAATGAGGGTAAGGGGGAAATGGGGCAAGAGGAAATTGGGGCAAGGAGAAATGGGGGCGAGGGGAAAGGGGGGGGGCAAGGGGAAATGGGGTAAGGGCAAAATGGGGGCAAGGGGAAACTGGGCAAGGGGTGAAATGGGGGCAAGGGGAAAGGGGGCCAGGGGAAACGGGGGCAGGGGAAATGGGGCAATGGGGAAATGGAGTTGTTCTATATTGCGCTGTAGTAAAGAGTTGTATAGTATTTTATCAGTGATAGCTGAGCAGGGTGTCGGAGAGGGCAGGGGGCCATGGGGAAATGGGGCAAGGGGAAATGGGGCCAGGGGAAATGGGGGCAAGGGGAAAGGGGGCCAGGGGAAACGGGGGCAAGGGGAAATGGGGGCAATGAGGAAATGGAGTTGTCCTATTTTCCGCCGTAGTAAAGAGTTGTATAGTATTTTATCAGTGATAGCTGAGCAGGGTGTCGGAGAGGGCAGGGGGCCATGGGGAAATGGGGCAAGGGGAAATGGGGCCAGGAGAAATGGGGGCAAGGGAAATGGGGGCAAGGGGAAATAAAGTTGTCCTATTTTGCGCCGTAGTAAAGAGTTGTATAGTATTTTATCAGTGATAGCTGAGCAGGGTGTCGGAGAGGGCAGGGGGCCATTGGAAATGGGGCCAGGGGAAATGGGGCAATGGGAAATGGGGGCAAGGGAAATGGGGAAATGGAGTTGTCCTATTTTCCGCCGTAGTAAAGAGTTGTATAGTATTTTATCAGTGATAGCTGAGCAGGGTGTCGGAGAGGGCAGGGGGTCATGGGAAATGTGGCAAGAGGGAAATGGGGAAAGGGGAAATGGGGTAAGGGGAAATGTGTCAAGAGGAAATGGGGCAAGGGGAAATGGAGTTGTCCTATTTTGCGCCGTAGTAAAGAGTTGTGTAGTATTTTATCAGTGATAGCTGAGCAGGGTGTCGGAGAGGGTAGGGGGTCATGGGGAAATGGGGCAAGGGGAAATGGGGGGCAAGGGAAATGGGGCAATGGGGAAATGGAGTTGTCCTATTTTCCGCCGTAGTAAAGAGTTGTGTAGTATTTTATCAGTGGTAGCTGAGCAGGGTGTCGGAGAGGGTAGGGGGTCATGGGGAAATGGGGCAAGGGGAAATGGGGGCAAGGGGAAATGGGGGCAAGGGGAAATAAAGTTGTCCTATTTTGCGCCGTAGTAAAGAGTTGTATAGTATTTTATCAGTGATAGCTGAGCAGGGTGTCGGAGAGGGTAGGGGGTCATGGGGAAATGGGGCAAGGGGAAATGGGGCCATGGGGAAATGGGACAATGGGGAAATGAAGTTGTCCTATTTTCCACCGTAGTAAGAGTTGTATAGTATTTTATCAGTGATAGCGGTAACCTTGATCTCACAGATAATTTACTGTTATGATAAATAGACCAATCAGAGCGGGCTGTTTATACTGAAACTATTCTGATTGGACAATACAATGTGTGTAATCTATCTGGTAACACATGGTAGTAATAAATAAAAATGTAATACACGAGGGAATTGTACACGCCGACATCTTCAAATACTGGCACCTTTACTACATGTATCTTTTTTGCAACATTTTACACCATTTCTGGTCAAAGTAATAAATATTAAAACCAAGTTCCAACCGCAAAACTAATCTCGAAATCCATGCGAACACATTGGCAATACATCGGTATCAGCTAATGAACTTTTCATTTGAGGAAGTATATCAATAAATGAGTAAATATTTTATAATGAAAAGAGGTGTCTAGAAGAGTTAGCATACCCTGCCTGGCGCAACACCCGCCACCAATACATAAAAGTACAAACAATAGTTTACAAAACAAATAAATGACAATATAATACTGACAAGCATAACGAATTGAAAAAAATAATACATATCGGTAATATCAAAATACAAAGAATTGCAAGAGAGTGGATGAAGTGGGGGGGGGGGGGCGATATAGTCAATGTCCCCTACCTATGCATGGTTCTAAAAAAATTATTTTGGGAATCTTTAACTCTGGAACATCACTGCCTAGTACTGCCTTAACGGATTAAAACAACTAACTACTTGTAAATGATAGGTACATATAAATTGTCAGTCACATTAGTAGACAAATGGGAAATTCATTTTTTAGGCATATTCTTTTTACAGATTCAGTTATTGTTGTAAAACTAGTTCTGACTCCTTTCCAAAAAAAATTACAAATACGAAACTATAATTCAAAAAACATCAGCAGAAACATATTGATATTCATATTATATGCTTGTGATAGATGCCGGATTTAGATATTCTCAATAAGATAAATACATCCATGAATCCTTTAATAATCTGATATATTCATAAGACTAAGTAATTATTGAAAAACGCTTAATAGATTATATGCAAAATATAGGAAAATTGCAGAGAAATATGTAGGCTTATCTTACTTATTTTTAACGTTACAAAGTTTCAATTGAGATATCCTTTTATGCTCTTTATCAAAACTAGTTAATTTTTAGATTTCAATAAGCACATCCTATCTTTGTATGAACCCTTTAAAAATAAAAAGTTCTTTTCTTGGATAATAGTCAACTTTTTTGATAATGAAAATCTTGCATATTTCTCGTTTAACAAATTTTTCTCATAGTCTTTTAAAAGTCTTGTTTGTTTTTATATAAAATAGACCTACATTTCAATCTCTGTACGATATTAATTATCTTCACCCCAGCTGCTTTATCTCAAATTTTTAGGGTATATTGACTTCTGTTGTGCCCCAATTCCTGGCCCGAGGGGTGACCTATATTCAACAGATGTTCTGTAATAACATTCTTATCTACGGTGAAGAAGATAACAGATATCATATAAAACAGTATTTACTAGAGCCTGGGTTTTCAACTTGAGGGACTTGTCCTAGACTGGGGACATTTGGACATTTTTCCGGGGACACGAACTGAGCTATAGATCTAAAAGAAATGTATGATGCAATATTGTGCATTATCTGGTGAATGTACACACAATGTCCACTTCCGGAAACGGTTAAAAAGTATAATGTTGTGATTTTATCATGCTTCAAAATGGCATGTTTTTTGATGGCTTCCGCGGACAAACCAGGGGACATTGTTATTTCCTTGTGCGTATTTGGGGACACTTGATAAAACCAGTTGAAATACAAGGATCTAGAGTGTGTGTTAGTTTAAACTGATGCAATGATATCCGTTCGACATTATATGTCACTAGACAGTATGTGAGCCTTGACAAATAAAGGAGTATCATATATCCCCATCCTCATTGCTTTTACGAACTCAAACATTTGCAAGGGAGATACTTTTCTTAGTTATAAATGTAGTATTTGCTATTGTCTGTTTGTATCCAATCTTTGGTCTCCCATAATCATCTTTTGTCTTCAATGTTCGCCATTTGTCTTCAATGTTCATCATTTGTCTACAATGTTCATCATTTGTCTTCAATGTTCACCATTTGAGTTCAATGTTCATCATTTGTCTTCAATGTTCGCCATTTGTCTCCAATGTTCGCCATTTGGTCTATAATGTTCATCATTTGTCTTCAATGTTCGCAATTTATCTCCAATGTTCATCATTTGGTCTATAATGTTCATCATTTGTCTTCAATGTTCGCAATTTGGTCTATAATGTTCATCATTTGGTCTATAATGTTCATCATTTGTCTCCAATGTTCGCCATTTGGTCTATAATGTTCATCATTTGTCTCCAATGTTCGCCATTTGGTCTATAATGTTCATCATTTGTCTTCAATGTTCGCAATTTATCTCCAATGTTCATCATTTGTCTTCAATGTTCATCATTTGTCTTCAATGTTCGCCATTTGTCTACAATGTTCATCATTTGTCTCCAATGTTCACCATTTGTCTCCCATATTCATCATTTGTCTTCAATGTTCGCCAGTTGTCTTCAATGTTCATCATTTGTCTTCAATGTTCACCATGTGTCTCCAATTTTCATCATTTGTCTTCAATGTTCATCATTTGTCTTCAATGTTCATCATTTGTCTTCAATGTTCATCATTTGTCTTCAATGTTCACCATTTGTCTACAATGTTCATCATTTGTCTACAATGTTCATCATTTGTCTTCAATGTTCATCATTTGTCTTCAATGTTCATCATTTGTCTTCATTGTTCATCATTTGTCTACAATGTTCGCCATTTGTCTTCAATGTTCATCATTTGTCTACAATGTTCGCCATTTGTCTACAATGTTCATCATTTGTCTACAATGTTCATCATTTGTCTACAATGTTCGCCATTTGTCTACAAAATTCATCATTTGTCTTCAATGTTCATCATTTGTCTTCAATGTTCATCATTTGTCTTCAATGTTCATCATTAGTCTTCAATATTCATCATTTGTCTTCAATGTTCGCCATTAGTCTTCAATGTTCACCATTTGTCTTCAATATTCATCATTTGTCTCCCATATTCATCATTTGTCTTCAATGTTCGCCATTTGTCTTCAATGTTCACCATTTGTCTTCAATGTTCACCATTTGTCTACAATGTTCATCATTTGTCTACAATGTTCATCATTTGTCTTCAATGTTCATCATTTGTCTACAATGTTCATCATTTGTCTTCAATGTTCATCATTTGTCTCCCATATTCATCATTTGTCTTCAATGTTCGCCATTTGTCTTCAATGTTCATCATTTGTCTTCAATGTTCACCATTTGTCTACAATGTTCATCATTTGTCTACAATGTTCATCATTTGTCTTCAATGTTCATCATTTGTCTCCCATATTCATCATTTGTCTTCAATGTTCGCCATTTGTCTTCAATGTTCATCATTTATCTACAATGTTCGCCAGTTGTCTACAAAATTCATCATTTGTCTTCAATGTTCATCATTTGTCTACAAAATTCATCATTTGTCTTCAATGTTCATCATTTGTCTCCAATGTTCATCATTTGTCTACAAAATTCATCATTTGTCTTCAATGTTCATCATTTGTCTACAATGTTCGCCAGTTGTCTTAAATGTTCAACATTTGTCTCCAATGTTCATCATTTGTCTTCAATGTTCATCATTCGTCTCCAATGTTCACCATTCGTCCCCAGTGTTCATCATTTGTCTCCAATGTTCATCATTTGTCTCCAATGTTCGCCATTTGTCTTCAATGTTCATCATTTGTCTTCAATGTTCGCCATTTGTCTCCAATGTTCACCATTCGTCTCCAATGTTCACCATTTGTCTCCAGTGTTCATCATTTGTCTTCAATGTTCATCATTTGTCTCCAATGTTCATCATTCGTCCCCAATTATTTAGGTCTCCAATTTTCATCATTAATTTGTCTTAATATCTCAATCAGCCTGTATCCCCTTTACAAGAGATTTAAGAATTATGTACTTTGTGTTCTAAGAATGAGCACCAACGAACACAGAATAGCTAGAATGCCTGGAATCTGTGGATTGTACAATAAAAATATATCTCCGATCTCTCAGCAATTAAAAAACATGCAACAATGACGGTTACAAATAAAAACCTAGAAAGTATTTAGGTGAGATGCGTACATGTCGCCTTATAGACGATCTTATCACGTTTTATTATCAGTGGTAGAGTACACATGGCACTCCATACATTCCGATAGCATCGTAGTCGCAAATACACTTTAATTTGGTGAACTACGGACAAAGTAAACTGCCATTAGCACAATCTGCTATCTTGTTAGACCAATTAAACTATCGCCAATAAGAAAATACAAGATGATACAAGTATTGGCATAGTACAGTGGTTCCCAACCTTTTTCAAGCCATGGCCCAAATTCACGAAACTCTCAGAGCCATGGCCCCCTGTTCTATTCCAATCTAGGGCAAAATAGGGAATATAGAGCAAGGGTTGTTGTCTTGTGTCTCCTCATCATCAGGAGGTCAGATGCATTTGACCAGAAGCAACTAGAGACATTACACAGCAAAATATAGTTAAATAATAGTTGGGATGAAGAAAAAAATATTTACATCCTGATGCTCATGGCCCCCTGACAAACACCCTATGGCTCCCTAGGGGGACATGGCCCCCATGTTAGAAATCACTGGCAGAGAATGAATGTTTTTGTGATACAATGGATGTGATAAGATAAATATTGCAATACACTGTTTGCGATGCGATATGTAATGCGATGCGATCCGTATCTCGATATAATAGCAGCAAGACAATAAACATTGCCATACAATAGCTGTTTTGTCGATACAATGATCGTGACGAGATACAAAGGATACAATTGCCACAATGCGATATCATACAAAGTGCGATGCAATGGCCACGATGCGATACAAAGTACGATACAATGGCTACGATACGATATGTAGTGCGATACAATGCTATGATACGATATTTAGTGCGATACAATGGTTAGGATACGATATGGTATTACGATACAATGGTTACGATACGACATGTAGTGCGATACAATGGCTACGATGCTATATGTAATGCGATACAATGGCTATGATACGATATGTAATGCGATACAATGGCTACGATACGACATGTAGTGCGATACAATGGTTACGATACGACATGTAGTGCGATACAATTGCTACGATGCGATATGTATTACGATGCAATGGATACGATGCTATATGTAGTGCGATACAATGGCTACTATAGGATATGTATTACGATACAATGGCTACGATACGATATGTAGTGCTATACAATGACTACGATGCGATAGTCATTGCGATACAATGGATACGATGCGATATGTATTACGATGCAATGACTACGATTCGATACATAGTGCGATATAATGGCTACGATACGATATGTATAAAGATGCAATGACTACGATGCGATATATATTACGATACAATGGCTACGATACAATATATATTACGATGCTATGACTACGAAAGATGCATAGTGCGATACAATAGCTATGATTCGATACATAGTGCGATACAATGGCTACAGAAGATTCATATTGCGATACGACGGCTATGCTATATATTGGTAGCAATACGATATGTATTGCGATACAATAGCTATGATGCGATATGTAGTGCGATACAATGACTACAATACGATATGTAGTACGATGCAATGGCTACGATACGATATGATACAAAGGGCGATGCAATGGTGGTGATATTGCTACACATGGTGATGGTGCTATTGCTGGTTGTGATACGATATGTAGTGCGATACAATAGCTACGATATGATACAAAGGGCGATGCAATCGTAGTAATATTGCTACACAATGTGTTGTGATACGATACAATAGCTACTATAAGATACAGTATTTGATTGCGATTCATTATAATACGATACGTTGGATTTTCGTGTGCATTAAGAAAACCTAGTTTAAAATGTTATATATCAGTACGGCTATCAGATAGATAGTTGTCTCACCTAGCCCGACAGTGGCCCGAGGTCTCAACTTATTCTTATCAAGTTACCAAATCTCAAAACTCTGCTCGGTCTCTCTAGCGACACACATCAACTCACAAAATATGCGGTTGGATACGCGGTGTCTCTAAAGAGTGAGCATGTCACGCAAGAAAGAAAGTCAACGTGACAGTTCTGACTAGTGCCTCAAGCGAGTGAGTATGCACCGTCTCTGTCCCGCTAGCGACACACACAGAGGCACTGAATTTTGTGACTCTCGTGTTGGAGTTTAACAAGATGTGTCTTATAAGAGTAAGTAGTGGCTTGCTAGTGAGCATGTCACGCAAGAAAGAAAGTCATCTTGACAGTTCTGACTAGTGCCTCGAACGAGTGAGTATGAGCCGTCTCTGCCCCACTAGCGACACACACAGAGGCACCGTATTTTCTGACTATCATGTTTAAGCGAATGTGAGTTTTACAAGAGGTGTCTCATAAGAGTAATCATGTAGTGGCTTGCTAGTGAGCTAACCAAGTCATTTCTTTACAGTTTTGACTAGTGCCTCAAACGAGTGAATATGCACCGTCTCTGCCCCGCTACCGACACACACAAAGGCACTGACTACGACTCTCGCGTTAAAATAATTGACAAATGGTGTCTCATAAGTGTTATCATGAACATCCGTAGCCAGGTGGGGTTCGAGGGGTTCGGACAACCCCTCCCCCCTCCCTTTGAAAACAATTAAGTACTGTTAAAGTTGACATTCTGTTTGAATTGTAACTCTTAAAGTTGAGTATGATTGCTTCGCTAGTCCATGTAACCACCCCTTGGAAATTCCTGGCTACGGGCCTGTCACGGATTGTCTTGCTAGCCAGCTCATTTCTCCACAGTGTCTAATCTAGTGTCTCAAGCGAGTGAGTATGCGCTGTCTCTGCCTCGTTAGCTACACACACGACTCTAGTATTTGATCTTTGATTTGCATTACGGTTATGAATACATAAAGTTCTCAAACAAATTAGCATACTACATATTGTGTTGTATCTATATAGATTTATAAGTAAAATGAAATGAATGAAACATACCTACAGATTTCCCAAGTATAAGTCCAGATCTCGGCCGACCACTCGTACTAGTCCACACAAGCATTATCAATATGCTTATTATCCGTCTCGCATATTTCACGTGTATAGCCATAGAAACTTCATGCGCGTCGGAATAGCATGTTTACATCCCCACTCGCGCTACAATCACATATTCCAATCGTATGTAATACCATGTCAATTTGGCAACAATGCCAGCTTGATTGTACGGTAGTAAAAATTGAAAGTAAGATGGAATAGTATTATCTTTATCTCGAGTGTAAACTAACTATCGGTTAGTGGAGAGAAACTAACTTGTACAGACCTAACGAAATACTCAGAGTTTAACAAGATAGCTAGATGTTAAGGACGCGAGCCGATCATGGTCGGTAGGTAGGCCCTACACAGGCTGTAACAAACCAATAAAACACATTCTTTATAATTCAAAACAATATCCATTCATGGAACAGTAAAAAAAATCATCCAGCTTTTGAGTTATTGAATGAAGTTATTCGGGGAACGTCAAGGAGCGAATTAGCAAGGTACAGCGTCCCATGCGGTATACGGTTTATCAAAATAGTGGAAGCGAATACACGACGCAAGATACAAGATACGATCCTGTCCACCCCCTTTTATTTCCCATTGTATCGATAACTCACAATCATTCACCACGCCAGGCACTGTGCCTCCCTCCTCCTTTATTCAAATCAATTTGAACTTTATCGATAATCTGCCACATTCGCATCTTTGCGCGTAAACTTAAAGAGATTGTAAAGAGGTTTTCTAAACTTTGTATGTGTATCGGTGACACTGATAGCATCAATTTGCGCCATTCTAATTTCCAATCCAACGTCTGTGGTTCTTGCAATTCCACTAAAACTAACATGTTTTATGACGTCACTACCACTGATCTACCGGAAGCTACTATCGATATCTTTGCAGATCAGTGGTAGTGACGTCATAAAACGCGTTAGTTTAATGGAATTGCAAGAACCACAGACGTCGGAATGGAAATTTGAATGGCGCAAATTGATGCTATCAGTGTCCCCGATACACTTACAAAGTTTAGAAAACGACGTTGTAAAAAATGAAATTAATGTTAAAAGGAGTGTGTATAAATTGGAAGTAAAACTCCATTTTTATATCATTTCAAACCGCTGTATGACACACCATTCTGATTAACCTTTGACTACCAACACCACCCCTTTACATAATACAAATTTAGAAAGTGTAGGCCCAACAATAGATGTGGGCCGATTTCTCAACATTAACACCCAAAACATCAAGGTGGGCCAAGCTCTTGACGTAATCACCCAAAAGCTCTTGACGTAATCACCCAAAACGTTAAGGGGCCAAGCTCTTGACGTAATCACCCAAAACGTGGCATAGGGTCTACTGTGATCTGGGTAATTTTCTTGGTCCCTGAATTGCTCATCAGAAAACATCTAGAGAACTTTGCATGCTGGTTTAATATCATCTTCACAATATTAAGATATTACGATCTCCGTTTACTGCATTACACCATTGGCCATTTTCTTGTATCGCATGCGTGTGTGCATACAGCAATTTGATTGGATAGCGTCTTGCAAATACAGCGAATCAGAGCCTTCGAGAGAAACAGTTTGTTATCGAGCTCGATGATTTGCTGAATTTCTTAGCGTACAATCCAATTAGCAAATCGCTGCATTTACTATCCTACATTAGTTCGTAGTTCGTTATACTTTGACATTGTGAAGATACCAAAACTTACTGACTTCTCTGTCCCTTTTCTATATTAAGAGGAATGTTCAGCATTTTCGAGGATAGGTTTGGCTCTTGAATATATGTAAACAGTACTAGAACTGCACGAAAATCATATAATTCCTTCAATTACATTCCAACCCAAACATTTATCTTTTATTTTCTGTTTATGTGTTTTCTATATAATGCATAGTCTTACTAAACGACGAGTCGTATTTTTGACTTTCCAACACTGATAATTATGTATGCACAGGGATTTGAATGTTTAAATTTTGTAACAAAAGTTATGAACAATATGAAGGATTAGATAAGCTAAATTCCAGATTCTGAGACTAAAATTTTATTGGTCGAACAGTTTGTGAACATATCCCTTTAAGATATAAAGAGTCAGCAATTTTCCGATTAGACCTTTCAACACCCAAAAAGTTAACCCTCATTACAACCCTCCCCCATTTCGACCTTTTCTGCTATTTCGTAATTCTTCAAATGCCTATTAAATACATAAAGAGATACGGCGTAGATTAGGCTCGGAATTAGTCTATTTCATTCGAAATGAAAGGGAAATGAGAAACTAGTTAAATCTAAATTTACACCATTCCTAGTTTTTATAGTTACTCTCTGCTTTCATCTTGGATATCAAAGAAATTGAAATGGCGGAAAAGGAGAGGCAATGGTGATTTTTTATGCCACCTCGTCTAAAATCTACTTCTATCAATTGATAAGCTAAATATCCAATTCCACGAAACTGATCATAAATCTTTCTTTTACTCCGACTTTTCTTCATACAGATTAATGGGTAGATCAAGATTTTTCGTTTCCTGTTTTGTTTGGGGGGGTTTTGTGGGTTAAAGGGGAATGTTCTGCAATTTCGAGGGTCGATTTCAGCCTTTAATATATGTAAATAGCCTCCAGAAATACTAAAGGGTAGATCTAGATTTTTCGTTTCCTGTTTTTTTTTTCTGTGGGTTATTTTCTTGTCATTTTTGATCTGTCGAAATTCTTCTGATTTCTATGTCCAGTTATGAAATGTTTTGCACATTTAGATGCTGTGTTTTTCTGGTCTTATTTTGGTCTGTGTATTATTCAATTGTCAACTTTGATCTGTCGAAATATTTTAGTATATCATATTCAGTAAATATTTGATAAGCAATGCAATGATTATGTTCTGGTATATTAAGATTTATCAGTATTTGATGTTTTGCAGATCTAGGGGTTTGGTTTCTCCAGAGCAAGTCCTCTCAAATGGCGGCCAAATCCGGCCTGCGCCGCCCTTGAGAATGGCCCCTTCCGCTAAAACGCTCTCCTGCTAGGTCCCTCAAAATGTAAGCCTTCAAATCCCCATGTATCCATAAATATCAGCGTTTGAATGTCAAAATTACGACTTTGTAAGACTATGACATAATAGAACACATATACAGAATATGAAAGATAACTGTTAAGGTACGGTATAACTGAAGGGATTGTGTGATTTTTGGGCAGTTCTAGTAAATCTGAAGGCTATATTCAAGGCCCAAATCGATCCTTAAAAATGAACATTCTCCTTTAATAGGTGTTCAATTGAATATTGTTACGAAATCATTTTAAGCCAATCATATAATAGCATCCCAGAATACCACGAAATCTCTCACTGAACGAGGCATTTGATTGGATGATTGGCTGTCTCCGAAACAAATTGTGCTTAATCTGAGACTCCCCCCCCCCCTCCCTCCTCCATCCACCCACCACAAAAAGTACAATAGACATCAAAATCCTCTGTCGGGGCCTGTAAATAGAAACGGGGTCGAGTTTCTCGGACTAGGCCACTATAGGCATGTGTTCTATAATAGGCTATAACTGCAGGCAATTTCCCTTTTAACATTCTAGGAAACAAGCTTAATTACAGCATGTTTTTAAATTTGATATTTCTAATAAATTTGATTATGTTTTGTTCGTTTATAATCTGCTAATTATACGATATACGACACCAATTTAGATAAATTCTTCGCCATAACGGCTTTGTCTCCCACGTTCCGTCACAAAATATCACACGATTCAATTTAGGTTCCGGCTTAGAGACTAGATTTTCATTTCCGGAAACACAGTTCCGAAATAACCTTCAATCCGATATGCTTTCATTGATTAACGCCTACATCGAACAAAGCGGATTATTTTCGTTAAGAGGATGTTAGCAAATTAAATTATTATCGACTTCATATTTTAATAAACCATCAAAGTACGATGACTCATAACGAAGCAATCGACTTGCTGCAAAAATTCCGCTGTCTTCAGCAATTTTCAGAACAAACATGTTCCTAAACGCACATATGCACAGATTGATTCGGATTTGACCGAATGATATCGAGGCATCATCGGTCTGTGATTTGGGGAGAGGGACAGATTGTTACAGGGATTGTAAAGTGGTTTTCTAAACTTTGTATGTGTATTGGGGACACTGATAGCATCAATTTGCGCCATCATAAAATGTCCATACCGACGTCTGTGGTAGTTATTGGTGGATGAACAGTTAACGTTCGCTTACAGCAGATGCTGATATCGCAAACTTGGTAGTTGACAAGTTTATGTTTGTGCTGATATCGCAATCTAGGTAGTGTTTGGTTGTCGCAGTAGTTGATAGTTGGATTGGTGAGGTATCCATCTTTAAGTTCCTAAAATAAGACCAAATAAAGATAGTCTAGAAGGAATCACGGATAATTGTTATGATATATCAGCTATTTTCGTTACAACAGACTAGTTTTTCTGCATGTTCAGATCAATTTCACTTATATATGATATTTGACGGTTATATTCAGATAGGACGTGTTTCATTCAGTCGATTTCTCGCCACGTGTGTCAAAGATTACCATGAAATACACGAGGCTTGAAGATCGTGGGTGTAATTGGTTATAATACTCTCCTTTGCGATTTGATGGTAATCACTCATGTTTCAATCGGAGACGCAATGGCTCAGTGAATTGATCGCTTGCTCGCTAACCCAACCCGAGATAATACCTCGGAGATGCTGATATGGAAAAAAGCGTCCAACCAAGGTCAAAAGACAGACTGCACATAAAAGATCCATCGACAGTAGCCGAATGAGCTCGAGTCTCCCCTAACAACGGAAGTCACTTCCTTGATTGGCATTTAGTAATTGGGTATGAATATATTTGAACACAATTTTATGGATAACAATTACTTTAATAAATAACGTATTGCTTTATGAAGACGAAAGTATCATCGTCGACACATGACAAGTTATTTATGAAAGTAATTGTTATCCATAGAAATGTGTTCATATACAAACATTGGAAGTCGTGCCATAGCCGAAGTAGCCCAGGTCTTCCCTACCAATGGAAGTCGTGCCATAGCCGAACTAGCCTGTGACTGTATATTTGTTCCTCATAATAAATATTCCTCATGAAACAAAAATTCAGGAACTATAATCAGGGTTATTCAAATGGAAGCCCTTGTCGTAGCCGAACTCTCCCAGGTCTCCCCTAATAATGGGAGTCGTGTCATAGCCGAAATATCCCAGGTCTCCCCTAACAACGGAAGTCTTGTGATAGCCGAACTAATCCAGGTCTCCCCTAACAATGGAAGTCGTGTCATAGCCGAACTATCCCAGGTCTCCCCTAACAATGTTTATTTTCTAAGTAAGATCTGTTACCTGCCATTAGTTGGTATTGTTAACTTTTCTATTAACATAGCGTTATACACGTTACGCTAGCGATATCTCATATAGAAATAACATGTTGCGTTTGGAACAGTCTGCATGCACGTCATAGTCAAATAACAGATGTAGTAAAAGAGATGATATGTTTATACGTTCAGGCCGTATGCCAACACTCACTATTATCTTCAATGCATTAGACAGAGAATGTATCGGCTAAAACAATTATTAAAAGAATGTGTAAGATTGCTCATCAAGTAAAAAGATAGTAAAATCGTTGAAACAATGATGTAAAAAGTCAGATTATAGTGGTAAATGAAATGACACGTGGCATCACATTAGTTTTTAAAATCTTTTTCGAAATGTTTGGCGGCGCCGACTTCCTGAAACTAGGGGTGCATGTAAGGGGCATGTTACTCCTTTGGGGACAATTGTCGATGTTTAGATTATCACGAAGGGTTTGTTTGGCAGTGGCGGCGCCGACTTCCTACAATTGGGAGTGCAAAACAGGAGCAGATTTATTACTTTGGGACAACTGTCGATGTTTAGATTATCGCTAAGGGTTTGAGGGGTTCTCCACTGAGAACATTTGAATAAAAAAACTGATTTTGTACAATCTGATTCTTATTTTGGACAAAAACAGTTGGTGCTGCCATTGATCGTGGGGCACAAAAGTAGGGTGTAAAATGGGTTTCAGTTAATTTTCAAAAACGCCAGCCAGACTTAATTGTTCCTTGGGGCAAGTTATATAGGGGAAATGCAGTGATGGGGTTGATTAAATTGGTGGTCGTCAGAACATATTTGACAGGGGGTTTGGGGAGGAGGGTGGTGGAGAAATCCATTTTTTCAGAGAGGCATTACCCGCCTGTGCCCCTTCCACCCGTTACAGCGTCAATTCATTTCAGAATGCCATATATTAGGGTAAATATGGTACCATTCATCTCAAATTACCCAAGATAAACTTCTCTTCTTTTCTGACACGTTTTACTCGATACTTATATCATCTGTTTCAATTCTTACTTCATACAAATATCATTCTAACAATCTACCAATCTGCTCTCTTGAACAGTCAAGGTCGTTACTCACAGACTTTTACACGCTGGTTTGTTCACGTTCTTTTTCAAGGCTGGAGAAAGTAAGGTGTACGAACCTCCAAGTATTTCCTTTTGGGGATTTTTTCGTTCCGCTTTTGTTGTAACGCTGATCTCTATGAAACATACTTAGAAAGTTTTAAAGGTTCTGGCAGAGAGGTTTGATAGGGTTGGTCGGTGTTTGAGCTTCAGCACAAGACGCATGGCATTTTAACTTTGATTCAAAGAATTTTTTTTGTGTGTGTGTTCCGCAAATGTTGTAAAGCTGATCTCTAAGAAACATACTTACTTACACATTTTACAAGGTTCTGGCAGAGAGGTTTGACTGGATGGTGTACTTACAATATTCTAGGAGGCTATACAGGGCATGGGAAGATTTCCTGTGGTTTGACAAGATGGGTTCATACGAAACTTCGCATCTTTCCTAGCGATAGGTAGAATTTCTCTGTTGATCAGAATAAGATGGGTTTAGTTATCGAATATAGGGCTTCAATAAGTTCTTAAGGGGTCTCCGGAGAGAAACAATTCTAAAGGTAAGTATCAGCACCATGATGACTCAAAACCAACAAACTGCCACAAAGATAATCAGTAGCGTAGCTAGAATGTTTTTTCAGGGGACGGGGCAAGGGGGTGGGTGGGTGGGTTGGGTCCATGGGCACGAAAATGCTCAAATTTTGTGTTTTATAACCGATGTTTCTTGGACCGAGAGGAGCGGAGGGGGGCAGGTACTATGCCCCTCATACCCACTGATGATAATAAAATGAACAATCAGTGTATCATGCCTTTATTTATTCTCGGTGTAAAATCAATAAAGATTGAAAATTCATAGTAAACAGTGAAATGAACATTAAAATAATTCAGAAGAGGGTTTTCTATCTTTTACATGTGTTTTGGGACATTTAAAGGTTCCATTTGACCCTCCGAATAACCGCCAAAATCCATATTTCACGTCTACAGTAGTCGTTCCTAATAGTTTAACCAGTTGAACCGGTCGTTGTTTTTGTATTACAGACGCTTTCTAAACAACCCACCTTGCCCGAAGCCTGTTGGCCATTCCGAACAATGTTTTTTTAAACATAAACATTTGCCTTGCCCAGAGCGTAGCAAGGACTAGCTTTAATAGCCTCAGACTAATAGTGACTTGAAACTTATTTGTTCAAGGTTTAAGCCTAGTTCGCCATAGAAATATAGAAACACATAATGCATATACCCGTCACATCCACTCATTCTGTACATGTACAAATATTTCAAGATTCAGAAACTTCTATTTATATATAATATACCTTCATCACAGCATATTAACAAATATATCGATTGAAAGATTTCATTGGAACTGAATTTTTGGTTATAATTCGAGATTCTGTTAAGCTCCAACAAATAACGTCACCTTGAGTCTCCGAGGTCCACAAGTTTAATTGGATCAACCTTTGAAATTCCAAGGTTCGAAGTCCTAATCCAATTTTATAATCTTAGAAACATAGATAATATGCTCTTTGGCTCATGCCTGAGTTAAAGGATTGTAAAGAGGTTTTCTAAACTTTGTATGTGTATAGGGGAAACTGATTTGTGCCATTCCAATGTCCTGCAATTCCACTAAAACTAACGCGTTCTATGACGATATCGATAGTAGCTTCCGGTAGATCACTGTCAGTGACGTCATAAAACGCGTTAGTTTTAGTGGAATTGCAAGAACCACAGACGTCGGAATGGAAATTGGAATGGCGCAAATTGATGTTATCAGTGTCCTCGATACATTTTGTTAACTCTCTGACATGGTACGATGTTACCATCTGAGACGGCTATACATATAAACCTCAACTGCAGCAACCGCACTGACGAGGCCAAAAAACCTGAAACTGTTCTGTATGCAGTGATATTGAATATTATAATATTAATCATCAGATTATAATAAAAATCTGTAAATAAAAACAAAGCTATATAGAAATATTTACATCTTGTAACGGTATAATAGTTTATATATAGAAGGTCAAACATGATTATGCACGTGCAGGGACTTTTCAAAACTTGAACAGAAGCAGTTTACTATTTTTGGAAGTAGATGCTATTGTACGATGTACAACTTGGAGTTTTGATCGTCAATTGTCTTTGTTGCTTACTCTTTTATAAACAAATCTCTTTGGAGGAACAACTTCTATACAATAATTGAGAATGGCAAAATCGTGATCAATAGTAATCGTGATCAATTTTGTCATTTCTTTGACGTGATTTTTGTCTCGCTTCTACGATTTTTATTCTACGACTAGTTAAATTAATGTTTTCAAACTCCCTGCACGTGCATAATCATATTTGCCCTACAAAATAATTTACTCCTTATACTTCTGATATATATGTGTAATTCTTGAAGCTGCCCTATATTGTGTCATTTCATTGTATTACATATTATACTCCCTGGGTCGAGTTATACAATCTTATTGTTATTTATGTTGGTCAAATTGGTTTAACATGTATTTCAAGAGATTTCCAAATCGACCAATCGAACGTGCCGTTCTTTAGGGCCGTGGTCACACATACGTACGTCAAAATAGTGTACGTCAAACGAATGCGAAACTATGCAGGTTTTATTTGATTAAGTCACGTATTCAACTGACGGAGAGACAAAAATCGACATTTACGTACACTTACGTACGTATGTGTGATCACGGCCTAATGAAATAACAGACACGAAAATAGTAACCCGACATTAAATTCATAATCAGATCGATTTTCCGTTTAAAAAAAGTAGTTCGGCTATAATCACGCCCACAACATGGATTCTTACTATGTTCGTGTCTAATTCTGTACAAATATCGTTTGTAATTCGACGTAACTATCGTTTAACGTTTTAAGGAAAGTGTCTATAGGGTACTTGCTACAGTTTTTGTGTTGTAATAATGTTCTACTGAAGTTGTTGGAAATGAGCAAGAGAAGATAACTCTGCACTGTATGTATATCACCGGGATTATTTTAAATATATGGCCATTTTAGCTCTTGATAGCGTCTTTCAGTAAGTCTATTGGGATAAAGTTATAACCAGAAACATCGCGAGCAGTCCTGAGAAACAATATAATACATTCACAAATGGCCGATATTCAGGCGGATGCTGAACGCAAACTGTTAGTTTATCCGTATCGTCTCCTTACATTGCGTCTACATTTCTTGCGTTCAGCCTTCGGTCGACGTTTTTTACACATAGCCAAATGAACATAATATTCAGCCCGATAGTTGCAACACTTTTGAAAGTTCTTCGGAAATGCTTTGGAGCATTTGGCAATTTTGTTCGACAAAGCTTTAGGATATCTCTTCTTTTTCTTGGAGAATTTCGTGAAAACCATTTTTACTTTAGTACGATTGAGTTTTCTGTTGATAGCATGTACACCAAGATGACAGGACAATCTTTTCTTCGCAGTTTTCTCACCCAATTTACAACAACTTGTCACTGAAGTCTTCCATTTTGGTTTTGCGACAGCTCTGATCTTCCCAGCGTGGGGGTTAGGTTCATGACGCCACGCTCCCGGGCCCAGGATCACAGAATCCACTGAAAAGATAAACAGAAAACATTTTAGATAAATTGAGAAAACACACTATTGATTCTACCCTTTTTTGAATTTAAAGTAAGACATAGCAGGACATTAAACCCTCGCCGGGTCACATTGGAACTGATTGATAGATAGCTGTCCGAGACTGGGTCAAACGACCAAAACCTGAAACGTTCCGTTAAAGCTCACTCGTATCAACTTCGGAACTAGACATGCTAGATAACCTCGTACACTGTACGGTAGTTTCCATGTTGAATAAATTATAGTTCAACCAATCACAATCATTCTTCAGAGAGTGTTATCATCTTTCGCGGGAAAAACAGCCAATCAAAATCAACCTTAAAAAAGAGTTGTCTTTTCCTGCCCAAATACCGGGCAAGATGGCCAGCTATCATGGCTTAGTCATTATATAGTCTCGAACATAGTCTCGAACAATGACGAATGTTGAGCCGAATGGTTTAAGCTATGTAATAAATTACGCTTTACGGAAAAAGTGGCGAATTTTATTTATATTCAGCAATCTATGGATGTTCAGGACTATCTGTGGTTAACAGTACGAAAAGGAAATATTTTGACGTAAACAACACCTGCCCTATCAACGAAATTCCGTGTATTTTACATTAAATTGACTAATCAGATTTAGCTAGTTATCATAGTCACTGAATTATGTTCACAAATATTATTTTAACATTAAGCCAAGATTTTACCGTCAATTAGCCAATTTTTGTGTGTTGAAAAATAGTAAATGAATCATATAAGTGATTGGCACCATGTAAAGATGTAACAAGACATCTCCAGGAGGTGATTTACCATGATTCCTGTCGAGATTCCTGGCATTCCAGACATTCTGCAAGTGTCAGAACGAGAATTCAGCACACATTCTATTTTAGATATCGAACACGAACCTCTTCTGCCAATTACTTTCAAATTTTCAAGGCAGATGTATTTGTAAACAATTCAATTCACCAGCAACGAAAAGGGAAAATTCCATTCTAAACAAAAAGGTCGACGGCCTCATGCTGAGTCTGAGATTCCATTAGAATCGGTGGAATGGTGCCTCCTGTGAAGTCCGCGTCTAATGTAAAGTAACGTTATTTCTGATTTATGATGCATTCTACTTTAAGTGTAGAAAGTGCAAACGAGTATCTACCCCCCAAAAAAACAAAAACTGTTTGGTCAATAGGCATTGTCATTGCAATGTTTGACTGGTGCTCTCTGTGAAGCCCGCGTTTTATACAAGTCTGGATTCAGATCTCCGCTTTATGGTTTCGAGATTGCCTACTAGTACATATTGACCACTTAACGGCAGGTTTTATCTGACTAACTAGTACATAGCATAAAATGTGGTCGTATTCAAATTGAAAAGCACGTTTTAATCACGTAGGCCAATCGTAAATATGACGGCCATTCTCGCTACGCATGAAAATAAATTCTACTTTCGCGAATATCAGGTCCCAAATGTCTTGTCGGAGCGTCCGAGTCCGTCGGAGGATTCATGACAGAGATTGAAAGTCGTTGCCAAACTTCATCAGGTAGAAAAGTACCATTTCATTTTATTTCGGTCTTATTCCTTTCTTGGCAAAATATTCGTCGTCATTGCAATATGGCGTTGTTTGTCATAATTAGCCAATTACGGACATAAACCACCAATCGTTTCAACTCATTTCTAAATTTTTGACACCATTTCAGCACAGTGGACTATTTCGTTACAGTCATTTTAAGATAAAAACATCACAACGAGGTTAATTGTAGAGCGTGACCTAGTTTAAAATAAGTTAAAAATTGTGAAAAGTGAAAAACATGATACTATAGTGAGCTAGATAGTTTTACTATTACCCGAGCGAGCTAGATCAGTGTTGATAACTTGGCATGTGAAGTCGTTCAAGGTCGAACCAATCGTATTTCATTAAAACTACGGTGATAAAAACACATTTGATGAACGATTACAGCCATGCTTTTAATACCAACTTGTTAAAGAGGTTGTAGAGGTATTCTTAATGTTTTATGTGTATCGGGGACTCTGATAACATCAATTTGTAATCTGCATAGATATCAATAGTAGCTTCCGGCAGATCACTGTCAGTGACGTCATAAAATGCAATAGTTTTAGTGGAATTGCAAGAACCATAGACGTCGGAATGGAAATTGGGACGGCGCAAATTGATGCTATCATTGTCCCCGATTCTCATACAAAGTTTAGAAAACCTCTTTACATTCCCTTTAAAGAGATTGCAAATGTTCTTAATATTATATATGTATCGTGGACATTGATCAATATACATGCATCATTACCATTTTCAATCAGACGTCTTCGGTTCCAACCGTCACAAATCGCGAAGTAGCCTCTTGAATCACAGACGATCTTTGCGATTTCTAACGTCATAAAATTAAAACACTAACTGTATGTGGAATTGCAAGAACCACAGACGTCGGAATAGAAATTGGAATGGCGCAAATTGATGCTATCAGTGTCCCCGATACACATACAAAGTTTAGAAAACCTCTATACATTCCCTTTAATACAGACTTGGTATTTTGTGGCAATAACTGACTCTTTATATTGATATCATCGCTAGATGTCACTGATTACAGTAGATCTAGAACATAGATTAACCTGTTTTTACAGTCAAAATACCATATTAACATTGGTGAACTTTGTAAGAGGGATGAAAAGGGTGACAAGTAAAATCAAACGAATGTTTTAGCTATGTGTATTATTTGAAAGAGCGAAATGTGTCGGAGATAGTAGATCTAGAACAAAGATTACCCTATTTTTACAGCCAAATGAAATGAATGGAGTTTTACGTCCTACTTTTCTGCACCTATAATTGAGGACGGGCAAACGCCATGCAGTGTGCAATGAGGGAAATTTTGTTTTGCTTGTACGGAGTTTTATTAACCTTCAAGGAACGATCGTATCCGGTTTCCTCGTCAGAATCTACATCAACACGTGTTTAATCTAAACGTGTTTCTAGAAGAGTTTTTATTGATGATATAAAACGGTGCTAATAGCATGGAGAATAAAATTTCTTTCAATCTAGATATTGATTTGTCTGTGTGTCAGCCAAAAATAGATTGCTTGACCTACTTTTCTCACCTTGTAAAATGGGTCGGGGTTGTTTTCATGGAATTTATAATGAGTTCTAATGAAATGGAGTTTTACGTCCAGGTAACGTCCTGCTCTACCGCACAAAATTTGGCTAATGAACAGAAGCCGAGTTTTACACACTGTCCTTTCCCATCAAGATTCAAGAAATTAATTGAAATGGCATGGACTATCTACTGTTATCTTTCCATCAACCATTGGACCTAATGAAATCGGGGATGTTCCTTTCCAGATTGCGATAAGAAAAAATGAAGTCTTAAGGGCTACTTTTCCATTCTAGATTGTGATAGTGATGTGAAATTGAGAGTTCATCCCACTTTTTCGCTTCAGATTCAAAGGGGTAAAATTTGTCATTTAAATGGAATGGAACTTCTAGCCATTGGGGTTAATGAAATCGGGATTGCCCCGCTCCAGATTGCGATAACGAAATAATGAAATGAAATGGAGTTTTACATCCCACTTTTTCGCTCCATATTTACACGGGTTAATGTAGAAAATAGAATGTTTATATCCTACTTTTCTAGATAGCGTTAATGATTGAATTGACCAGATTATGACGTCACTAACCCAAGCACCATATCGTTTGGATCAAGAAAGACGTCATAATTCGGTCAAGTTTTTTTGGTTTGTTGATAATAGAGACCACAGACGTCGCACAAAAAAATCAGTGCAGCGTTCAAAAAGGCTGCAAATGCATAAGAACGCAAGAAATTCTACTTTGGTTTAGCTTTAAGAATCTTAAGTTTAAATAGTTCGAAGATAGAACCAGGACTTCTTATTTCTATAGCCTACTGTAGGTAAGATTTTAACCATTCGCTATATTCTTAGAAGCCTTTAGAAATATTTCACAAATTGGCTACTTAGTTCTTGAAATATATGCAGAGATTAGGGCCTATACGTTGCCAAAGTCTGAAGTCGTAAATTCATTTTGATCTCACGGAATCATTCTTACAAACTGTCCTACTTCAAGAATGGTAAAAGCTGAATGAAATATTTACCTGCAGTTCCTATCATACATGTTGAAAGAATGGTCATCCAGAGTAAACCTCTCATTTTGATCAGCGAGATACTATGTCCAGTAGGTCCATTACACTTTACACATTCAGGAGTATATCTACTCTAAAATACCCTGAGCCAGTGCTTTCGGTTTGAAAGTTGTTAAAATCTCCGACAATCCAGTAGATGCTAATACAAATATTTAAAAAAAAAACTTTCACCTAAGTTTAAGCTGCTTTAATTTCACTGCCTAAAATTCCAGGAATTCTGCGGATTTGTTTTTGAATTCGTTTTTCAATGTTTTGAAATCTCCAATCGATTGAAATTATCTACGTCTTAAAGTCAGCAAAAAGTCAAATCGAATATGTTAGTAATTATTGATTTCACTTTTTTTTTCTCAAAATCACCAAAACACCATTCAAATTGCGGGTGATTAGCGTATATTGTCTTGAAATCATCCAAATTCTAATCGATTGCAATTCACTGTGTTTTGTAATCACCAAAATTCCATCCAAATTTCATTCAGTCTTAATATACTACGTTGTAAAATCACCTTAATTCCACGCGATTTCAATTTACTGTGTAGTTTCTTCTCGTTTTAACAATTTCAGTCACTTTGAATACACTTTCCTTTGAAAATAACAAAATCCAGGTGAATTTGTTTCTGAAATCTGCGAATTCCTGTGAAAAATGATTCAGAATCACAGAATTTCCTGTTGATTTGTATAAACTAGCATCAGAATTCCACTGAATGTCGATGACTTGTATATATAGCAAGTAAAAACCTTCTTACACCGAGCCAGCTGATCGTGTTGTGAAGATTCTACTCTAAACAGCTGATTGTAAACGTCGAGTTGTATACATACATAACTCGCTAAGTAAATGAGTACATATCATATACTATACAGGTTTTATATACGTACGTACATTGAGTAAAAACGATTGTGGCAAGTCAAGCGATTCCTCGTGTCAAACCGAACTATTAAACATGTCAATCAACAGTAAACTGACCAATGTAAAACTAGCTTTGTGTTTTTATTTCCAGATAGTTTGTGGGCAGATCTAATGAAATGTTACATTCCGTTCTAACTTGTAATTCTCAGAACTTGTTTGTTACCGGAAACCTTCCAGTTTAACCTATTAATAGCCTAATATGACATGAATTACATCAAGACACAGAATAACATGGATCTATTATTAGACTTAAAGGGATTGTAAAGTGATTTCCTAAACCTTGCAATGCCCCCCATTTTTTATATCCGTTGGTTGAAAAAGTGAGCCAACCGGCCGCAGGCTTGGACATAAAAAAAAATATACGCCACTGATAGGCCTATAGAGAGACCACTAGGTGTGGAAAATTGGAACGTAAAAAAACATTTCATTTAAAAACATGGAGAGGTGATGGAAACTAGGTACCAACTCGCCCCATGCCAATTTACCCGAAAACTTCTAAGTCATCGAGCAAGCAACCATAGGTATTTGCTTTGTCTCTGTAACTGTACACACTGACAACATTTTCGACAACTTCGCTCTTCGGCAGCATGTTGACCAACATGTTGTCCAAAATGCTGTGTTGTCATAAATGTTGTCAGTGTGTACAGTACTAATTTTGTTAAGTAAGTTTCAATCGAGATGTATACCCTATATCCTATCATTTTGACACCCGAATAAAAGAAATAGAGCACGAGTGACAATAATATTATGATGAACGAAATTTGACTCTGTATTTCCCATTGTTGGTCAAGGTGAAACGTTGACACGTAATATGAAACGGTAGGATGGTATGGTTAATGCTGAAATACGTTATGTTATGTTAAGGGCGTCGTATGGACGGGGAGGACTCTTTAGGAAAGGTATGGGACGCATATGTTATGTATGAATGGGGGGAAGGGGGGGGGCTTATGAGAAAAGGGACGGGGGCGTAGATATTATGTTAAGGGTGTCGTATGAACGGGGAGGGGGCTCATGAGGAGAGGGATGGGGAAGTGGTTGGTGAGGGTAATTTTCGGGTTTCATGATAAATCTGGTAATTGAAATAGATACAAACGAGTGTTAACAGCTGATGGCGGAAAGCATAATGTAATATTTCAAGGGGCTTCTAGGCTATCACCTATGGTGTGTGCTTAAATCCCAGGAACCCTAGAATAAAAACCAAAAATCTTGCCCCTGTGGATTGTGTTATTCTACGATGACTTTTCGCCTCCGCAATCAGATTCCTGTTCACCCTACTAATCTAAGCTTTATCTTTGCGATCTTTATTACCCACAGGTGTGTGTGGTTTATGTTGTAACATACATTCTACAGTATACTTTGGGTGTATCGACAATAAAAATTAAATTAAATTAAGTGATGAAATAAGATCTTTGTTAAGAATATAAAAATGACAATTTGACAATGACTATATGATGTGTTAGCTACCACGCCCATTCGTATCAACTTCGGGACTAGAATAACGTCGTATCAACTTCTGGATTTGAATTGCGAGCTTGGTAAATTCGTATAGTACATGGAGATCGCCATATTGGAACTATTGAACACATTGAATCAAAATCAATCATTCTTCTGCAGAGTTATAAATCATTATTCTTACAGAGTTGTCTGCTCCTTCTTTAAATCAGCCAATAAAAATCATTCTTCTACAGAGTTGTCTGTCCCTGTGTTTATATCAACCATTCAAAATCATTCTTCTTACAGAGTTGTCTGCTCCTTCTTCAAATCAGCCAATAAAAACCATTATTCTTACAGAGTTATCTGCACCTTCTTCAACTTAGCCAATAAAAATCATTTTTCTACAGAGTTGTCTGCTCCTGCGTTTATATCAGCCAATCAGAATCATTTTTCTACAGAGTTGTCTGCTCCTGCGTTTATATCAACCAATCAGAATCATTCTTCTACAGAGTTGTCTTCACCTGCGTTTATATCAACCAATCAGAATCATTCTTCTACAGAGTTATCTTTCCCTTCTTTCAAATCAACCAATCAAAATCAACTCCAAACAAGGGTTGTCTTCTCTTGTCAATTTACTAGGCAAGATGTCCGCCTGCCATATCCGAGTCATAATATGTTAATCTCGAACGCTGACAAAGGCTAAACCGAATGCTACCACGCCCTGAAATATCAAACTGACTTCTTGTTTCCACCCGACTAGTCTTCAATAACCTGTTATTATATCAACTACTTGATAAGTATCGTATTAATAACAATTAACTTCTTATAGGTCTACTCATACTATCATAATATTAAAGGGGAATGTTTAGTATTTTCTAAGGTCGATTTGAGCCTTCAATATATGTAAATAGCCTTCAGTGGTACTAGAACTGCCCAAAATTCGTACAATTCCTTCAATTATGTCTCTACCTAAACATTTATCTTTCAATTTTTACAGGTGTTTCTATATAAAACATTGATTTCAAATTAAAGGGGGATATTGGGTATTTCCGAGGGTCGATTTGAGCCTGCAATATATGTAAATAGCCTTCTGAAGTACTAAAACTGCCAAAAATATCGCACAATTCCTTCAATTATGTCCCTACCTGACCATTCATCTTTCATTTTCTGTATATGTGTTTTCTATATATGGAATAGTCTTTCTAAACGACGGGTCGTATTTTTGACTTTCAAATGTCACTTTAAGGCGAGAAAATGTTAAGTTTTACCATCCTTAATGTATATCCGTATCACTTTTAAAAAAACCCAATGAGACATGTAGTTGAAAAAAATCATGCTCATATAGTATCAGATCAATTATTACAAATTTGTCCTATCCTTAATTTCTTATCAGTTGAAAAAGTTGATTTTCAGACCCGTAATACTTTTCAGAACAATGAGACGTCTAGTTCACATTACTCAGGTGAAACGATACACAAATTATAACTAATTTGCCCAATCCTTAAAATGATACAAATAATGCGATCCCTAATTATCTTTAAAAGGATCTAGACGTCTTCGGTAAAGCTATCCTGGACACTTTTCAGAATGATACATTTTAGTCACTCTTAGTTACACAAATATTATTAATGTGAATGACACGCGATTTATGCCGTTCATTCCTTCATGGATGCATCATGGATTCATGGATTCATTCGTTCGTTCATTCGTTGATTCATTCATTCATTCATTCATAACATCAATGATGCAGTTAAAAATTGAAAGAGATGAGAATGATAAATTATTATCGTGAAAATCAAATGTTCATACTTTCATCGGCTTGTCATCAAGATAACATGTAAATAACATAGTTTGTTTGTGGGTGGTCGTCTTGCTCTGACGGGTGTAGGGGTGCACCGAGCAGGACTGAGCAGTCAGGGACCCTAACAACAATAGGGCTACATTAACATAATATATACAGTCACTCACATGATACCTCACACAACTGTCGAATACTAATGGGCACACGAAGCAAATTTTATCGGTCGCATATTTTCGTCGATCATATGTGATCGGTTTAAATGGCACTAGTCTCCTCTTTCCCCCCGAAATGAAAAAGTGATCCGCGCACCTGAATGAGTAACTTTGTTTCCAGTTCGAGGTGCCCCTGGGAACCAACGAATGTCACAAAGGGACTCATGGACAGCTCTTGGTCATACTTTTCAGAGTTTCAAAGTTGTTATAAATGAAATATTTCATGTTGTTAGAAAGTTAGTTATAAATGAAATATTTCATGTTGTTAGAAAGTTAGTTATAAATGAAATATTTCATGTTGTTAGAAAGTTAGTTTAGAAAGTTAGTTGTAAATAAAATATTTCATGTTGTAAGAAAGGTAGTTATAAATGAAATATTTCATGTTGTTAGAAAGTTAGTTATAAATGAAATATTTCATGTTGTAAGAAAGTTAGTTATAAATGAAATATTTCATGTTGTTAGAAAGTTAGTTATAAATGAAATATTTCATGTTGTTAGAAAGTTAGTTATAAATGAAATATTTCAAGTTGTAAGAAAGTTAGTTATAAATGAAATAGTTCATATTGTTAGAAAGTTAGATATATATGAAATATTTGTATTGTTAGAAAGTTAGTTATATATGAAATATTTGTATAGTTAGAAAATTAGTTATATATGAAATATTTCATGTTGTTAGAAAGTTAGTTATAAATGAATTTGTTAGAAAGTTAGTTATAAATGAAATATTTCATGTTGTTAGAAAGTTAGTTATAAATGAAATAGTTCATATTGTTAGAAAGTTAGATATAAATGAAATATTTCATGTTGTTAGAAAGTTAGTTATAAATGAAATTTTTCATGTTGTTAGAAAGTTAGTTATAAATGAAATATTTCATATTGTTAGAAAGTTAGATATAAATGAAATATTTCATGTTGTAAGAAAGTTAGTTATAAATGAAATTTTTCATGTTGTTAGAAAGTTAGTTATAAATGAAATTTTTCATGTTGTTAGAAGTTAGTTATAAATGAAATATTTAATATTGTTAGAATGTTAGTTATAAATGAAATATTTCATGTTGTTAGAAAGTTAGTTATAAATGAAATATTTCATGTTGTTAGAAAGTTAGTTATAAATGAAATATTCCATGTTAGAAAGTTAGTTATAAATGAAATATTTGTATTTCATGTTAGAAAGTTATGAAATATCTCATGCTGTAAGAAAGTTAGTTGTAAATGAAATATTTGTATTTCATATTGTTAGAAAGTTAGTTATAAATGAAATATTTGTATTTCATGTTGTTAGAAAGTTAGTTATAAATGAAATATTTCATGTTGTTAGAAAGTTAGTTATAAATGAAATATTTGTATTTCATGTTGTTAGAAAGTTAGTTATAAATGAAATATTTGTATTTCATGTTGTTAGAAAGTTAGTTATAAATGAAATATTTGTATTTCATGTTGTTAGAAAGTTAGTTATAAATGAAATATTTGTATTACATATTGTTAGAAAGTTAGTTATATATGAAATATTTGTATAGTTAGAAAATTAGTTATATATGAAATATTTCATGTTGTTAGAAAGTTAGTTATAAATGAATTTGTTAGAAAGTTAGTTATAAATGAAATATTTCATGTTGTTAGAAAGTTAGTTATAAATGAAATAGTTCATATTGTTAGAAAGTTAGATATAAATGAAATATTTCATGTTGTTAGAAAGTTAGTTATAAATGAAATTTTTCATGTTGTTAGAAAGTTAGTTATAAATGAAATATTTCATATTGTTAGAAAGTTAGATATAAATGAAATATTTCATGTTGTAAGAAAGTTAGTTATAAATGAAATTTTTCATGTTGTTAGAAAGTTAGTTATAAATGAAATTTTTCATGTTGTTAGAAGTTAGTTATAAATGAAATATTTAATATTGTTAGAATGTTAGTTATAAATGAAATATTTCATGTTGTTAGAAAGTTAGTTATAAATGAAATATTTCATGTTGTTAGAAAGTTAGTTATAAATGAAATATTCCATGTTAGAAAGTTAGTTATAAATGAAATATTTGTATTTCATGTTAGAAAGTTATGAAATATCTCATGCTGTAAGAAAGTTAGTTGTAAATGAAATATTTGTATTTCATATTGTTAGAAAGTTAGTTATAAATGAAATATTTGTATTTCATGTTGTTAGAAAGTTAGTTATAAATGAAATATTTCATGTTGTTAGAAAGTTAGTTATAAATGAAATATTTGTATTTCATGTTGTTAGAAAGTTAGTTATAAATGAAATATTTGTATTTCATGTTGTTAGAAAGTTAGTTATAAATGAAATATTTGTATTTCATGTTGTTAGAAAGTTAGTTATAAATGAAATATTTGTATTACATGTTGTTAGAAAGTTAGTTATAAATTAAATATTTGTATTTCATGTTGTTAGAAAGTTAGTTATAAATGAAATATTTGTATTTCATGTTGTTAGAAAGTTAGTTATAAATGAACTATTTGTATTACATATTGTTAGAAAGTTAGTTATAAATGAAATATTTCATGTTGTTAGAAAGGTAGTTATAAATGAAATATTTCATGTTAGTTATAAATGAAGTATTTCATGTTGTTAGAAAGTTAGTTATAAATGAAATATTTGTATTTCATGTTGTTAGAAAGTTAGTTATAAATGAAATATTTGTATTTCATGTTGTTAGAAAGTTAGTTATAAATGAAAAATTTCATGTTGTAAGAAAGTTAGTTATAAATGAAATATTTCATGTTGTTAGAAGTTAGTTATAAATGAAATATTTCATGTTGTTAGAAAGTTAGTTATAAATGAAATATTTGTATTACATGTTGTTAGAAAGTTAGTTATAAATGAAATATTTCATGTTAGTTATAAATGAAGTATTTCATGTTGTTAGAAAGTTAGTTATAAATGAAATATTTCATGTTGTTAGAAAGTTAGTTATAAATGAAATATTTCATGTTGTTAGAAAGTTAGTTATAAATGAAATATTTCATGTTGTTAGAAAGTTAGTTTAGAAAGTTAGTTGTAAATAAAATATTTCATGTTGTAAGAAAGGTAGTTATAAATGAAATATTTCATGTTGTTAGAAAGTTAGTTATAAATTAAATATTTCATGTTGTAAGAAAGTTAGTTATAAATGAAATATTTCATGTTGTTAGAAAGTTAGTTATAAATGAAATATTTCATGTTGTTAGAAAGTTAGTTATAAATGAAATATTTGTATTACATATTGTTAGAAAGTTAGTTATATATGAAATATTTGTATTGTTAGAAAGTTAGTTATATATGAAATATTTCATGTTGTTAGAAAGTTAGTTATAAATGAAATATTTCATGTTGTTAGAAAGTTAGTTATAAATGAAATATTTCATGTTGTTAGAAAGTTAGTTATAAATGAAATATTTCATGTTGTTAGAAAGTTAGTTATAAATGAAATATTTCATGTTGTAAGAAAGGTAGTTATAAATGAAATATTTCATGTTGTTAGAAAGTTAGTTTAGAAAGTTAGTTGTAAATAAAATATTTCATGTTGTAAGAAAGGTAGTTATAAATGAAATATTTCATGTTGTTAGAAAGTTAGTTATAAATTAAATATTTCATGTTGTAAGAAAGTTAGTTATAAATGAAATATTTCATGTTGTTAGAAAGTTAGTTATAAATGAAATATTTCATGTTGTTAGAAAGTTAGTTATAAATGAAATATTTGTATTACATATTGTTAGAAAGTTAGTTATATATGAAATATTTGTATTGTTAGAAAGTTAGTTATATATGAAATATTTCATGTTGTTAGAAAGTTAGTTATAAATGAAATATTTCATGTTGTTAGAAAGTTAGTTATAAATGAAATATTTCATGTTGTTAGAAAGTTAGTTATAAATGAAATATTTGTAAAATCAGAACATCTGTTTAGATCTTGATTCTCGTAACCTTGACATTTTACCACGTGTAATCTCGAGTATTTATGATAACACAATGAAAACTAGAATCCTACATTCGACTTGTAGTCTACACAATGTTTATATATCTCCCGGCAATCCTTCCGTTTGAACTTCTAGAACGTTTACATGACGATTCGGCAGTCCTGAATTTCGCTTGAAGTAAGTCTATTTATTGTAATGCAAAAAACCAGGGTACTAACGATCCAGCAAAACGAAACCCAAAATCCTAAAAGACATTTTGACGAAACACAGGAAACAGCTTATGAACTTTTCACATGAGGAATTATATCAATCATACATGCGTAAATATTTCATAATGAAAAGTGGTATCAGGTGTCTAGAAGAGTTAGTATACCCTGCTTGGCGCCACACCCGCCACTGCTGTTCAATGACATTACTTTGTCACAAAACCACAGAAAGAACAGTGGTGTTTGTATACATTGGGGTTGGGATGGGGCAAAAGTGGGTCACAGCATTAAGCAGTTAGAAAGCAGGGCGGGGCAAAGCCTCATTGGTCAGCTCACGTGGTCCCATCGGCCCTCCCCCCTCCCATGAATGCCGAAATGTGGCGTGTAAAACTCTTACCCTGAACTATTACAAACTACTATCTGAGATAAACTACTCTAAGGAATGTATAGTAGGAATGTAGGTAAATACCAGTGTTAAGGTCAAGGCCGCGGTAAATCTTGTATCATACAATGTAATACGTGACCCTGACCTCTGCCTGAACCGGGATGGAATTATGGCTCTAGTTATCTATAGGTCACAATAGATCATTGCTATTATCTCACAGGGCAAACAAAGTAGGACAAGGTAGTAGGCAGTCTTTGGGTTTTTTTTTCAGTAACAATGTCATTGGTCACATAATAAAATTGCAAAATGGCAATATATTGGTAGCAGCTAATGAACTTTTCATTTGAGGAAGTATATCAATAAATGAGTAAATATTTCATAATGAAAAGTGGTATCAGATAAGAGCAGTCTAATGCCGCTGTCCTGGCAAAATTTCACTCATTGCACACTACATGGCGTTTGCCCGTCCTCAATTAGCCCATATAGGTGCAGAAAAGTAGGACGTAAAACTCCATTAATTTCGTTTTTTTTTTTTTACAACATTCACTCCAGTTGTAGGTATGGCCAGGAACTAATTAAGATGCGAACAAATTCTTCAAGCACCTTATTGAGTTACCTTGTAAAATCGTTGCCAAGTTGTTGACCAAGGAACAGCTAGTAAACAAGTTCTTCTAGCACCTTAATGGGTTACCTTGTAAAATCATTGCCAAGTTGTTGACCAAGGAACAGCTAGCAAACAAGTTCTTTATGCACCTTAATGGGTTACCTTGTAAAATCGTTGCCAAGTTGTTGACCAAGGAACAGCTAGCAAACAAGTTCTTCAAGCACCTTAATGGGTTACCTTGTAAAATCATTGCCAAGTTGTTGACCAAGGAACAGCTAGCAAACAAGTTCTTTATGCACCTTAATGGGTTACCTTGTAAAATCGTTGCCAAGTTGTTGACCAAGGAACAGCTAGCAAACAAGTTCTTCAAGCACCTTAATGGGTTACCTTGTAAAATCATTGCCAAGTTGTTGACCAAGGAACAGCTAGCAAACAAGTTCTTTATGCACCTTAATGGGTTACCTTGTAAAATCGTTGCCAAGTTGTTGACCAAGGAACAGCTAGCAAACAAGTTCTTTATGCACCTTAATGGGTTACCTTGTAAAATCTTTGCCAAGTTGTTGACCAAGGAACAGCTAGCAAACAAGTTCTTTATGTACCTTAATGGGTTACCTTGTAAAATCGTTGCCAAGTTGTTGACCAAGGAACAGCTAGCAAACAAGTTCTTTATGTACCTTAATGGGTTACCTTGTAAAATCGTTGCCAAGTTGTTGACCAAGGAACAGCTAGCAAACAAGTTCTTTATGTACCTTAATGAGTTACCTTGTAAAATCGTTGACAAGTTGTTGACCAAGGAACAGCTAGTAAACAAGTTCTTCCAACTCCTTAGTGAGTAACCTTGTAAAATCGTTGCCAGGTTGCTGACCAAGAAACAGCTAGCTAGCAAATAAATCTAGCCAAGAACTAGTCGAAACTTTCTGAAACTATTACCAGCATTTCATAGCTAATTTGACAGATAGTCCATAGCTATTTGAACAGCTATTCCCAGTCATATCTGTCCAAATAGCTATCAAAGGCTGTGAAAAGAGTCAGCAAGTTTTGGACTAGCCAAGGATCAGCTAATAAACAAGAATCTCCTTAGATGTTCCGCTCTAAAACCATTGTCAAAATATTCGCCTAGGGCAAAAAAGAGCCACAGTTATCATTCTTAAAAAGTGGTTGTTTCTGTCTTTCTGTTTTACTTTTTAATTAACCCAATTATAAGCCACGTATCTTGTACGTGAGGAATTCACTAGACTATAAATATACAAGTGTTAAATGTGCTAAAATAACTTGCGGAAGCAATGAACACTTAGTCTCAAGTACATTTATTACATACCAATAAGTGTTTCACTTTGTAAACAAGAAAGTTAATTTGACTCCAATTTTGATGTACTGCAATTTGTTTGGTTAATTTGATAGTTGGTATCCGGTGGAAGTTAATATTAGGCGGGGGTGCACGAGCGACACATGCGATATTCTGATTGAAATTGTGATATGACAAGTTAATATCCGGGTATCCGGGGTGAAAGTTCAATGGTTCACTGTCATTAAGACACAAATATTTTAAACACAAGTCATTTAGACTGAGTTTTTTTAAGGGCACGCTCTTTTTAGGGAGGACGTAATTTGGAGACACCATTAAAGGGATAATAAAGAGGTTTTCTAAACTCTGTATGTGTATCAGGGACACTGATAGCATCAATTTGCGCCATTCCAATTTCTATTCTGACGTCTGTGGTTATTGCAATTTCACTTAAACTGGTGTGTGGGGGTGACGTCATAAAACGCGTTGAAATTCTGATATACATACAAAGTGGTATTTATTCATATGCGAGTCTTGGAGAGTCCAATATTACCTGAATTTCTATTATTGTCAGGGGTCTTTGGAAATGTGTCCCCATGCTACAACCCTCAGCCCTCAGCCCCCAGCCCCCTCACCACTTGATATCACCCCACACTTTGGTGGGGTCCCTCCAGGTAATTCCCTCGTCTGGGGAGTGTCTGCAAGAAAGATTAGGTTAGCATCATATTGTGGTTGCTGCAAAAGAAATTACTGGTATGTTGAAAGGGTCATTAAAATCAAAATTGCTTCAGTGCAGAAGCAACAGACTCCATCCCAAGGCCTTGAATTCTGCACCACCACCCTTGGAAATGAGTCTGGCACAATTTGTCTCCCTAATAACCATTTGAAGTTATTTTTGTCAAAATGTCATTTGTATTATAAGGATTAAGGACACGTGGATTGCGAGTTTGCGACCTGCCTTTAATAATTTCATTACCTGTTAATTACCACGACTATAAATACCTATAAATACCTATGTTATATCATCTCATACATGTTGACTTAAAGGGATATGTTCACTAACTATTCAACCCAAAAAATTTTGGTCTCAGAATCTGGAATTTTTTAGATTTTTTAGATTGGATAATAATGTTCACAACTCTCCTACGAAATTTAAGCCTTCAAACACACACGTACGCATAATTATCAGCGTTTGAAAGTCTAAATTACGACTCGCCGTTTAGTAAGACTATGCGTTATATGGAAAACACAAATACAGAAAATGAAGGATAAATGTTTAGGTAGGGATATATTTGAAGGAATTATATGATTTTCGTGCATTAGTAGTACTTCTGAAGACTTTTTGCATATATTCAAATCGACCCTAGTCAGATAAAACCTGCCGTTGAGCGGGTCAAGTTGACCCTAAAAAATGCTGAACATTCCCCTTTAAGCCTTCAGATAACTGGGTTGAAAAGGCCAGACGTGCCTATAGGATATATATTGATATTTCATTAGTTTTTTAATACTTAGCCTGAGTTGATTTATCAACGGCGTAAGAGTCAATCAGAATATTCCTTACCCGAGATACATTTTGATTAATACCCCCACCCCCAGAAAAAAGGGCAAAAATCAAAAATACATATGTTACAAAACACAATCCTGAGAGAATAACAACTTAAAGGGATTGTAAATGGGTTTTCTAAATTTTCTTTTTTCTATCAGGGACACTTATTATATCAATTTTCAATCAAACGGCTGTGTTTCTGGTTTCCACTTAAAATAAGTGTTTGATGGCGTCACACACCCCAAAATAATCTTCTGTGATACAAGCATATTTCGCGGTTGTGACGTAATCAAATACTTAGTTATACTTAGTTTAAGTGTGCTATAAACACAGATGTCTGATTGAAAAGTGAAAGTAGAATGCTACGTTATCCCTAATTCAAATCCCCTTAAAATATGTATGGTGGCAAAGAATGAATCTAGTTTTACGTCCTGCTTTTCTGCACCTATATGGGCTAATTGAGGACGGGCAAACGCCATGCAGTGTGCAATGAGGGAAATTTTGCCAGGACAGCGGTATAAGCCTGCGCTTATTTTCGATATCCAACTGTTGAGGGATCTTTAACGTGAACAGCCAATAGCACACGGGAACTCGGTTTATTGTCTCATCCGAACCACTAAACGTTTTTTCCATGTCAGCCCCTCAGACCTGCATGTATGGTGGCGAGAGAAAATCTACATGTATATATTCGAGCCACTGCAAAATTCAGCTCTGAAAACATCAAAACACAACGATGAAATCTATCACCATTAATTAAGTGCCATTAGGCTATAAAACACCTTATCTTATCAAGATTTGGTTAATGGCGTTTTTTTCTGGCAGAACTGGTTCAAGGTTGAAAATAGTTGTGGAATTTAACTAAAAGATAAACAGTAGTACTGTTGATATCGTATTGACTACAACATCTCATGCTGTTAACACGTGTTTCGGGTATTCAATCCTCGTCACAAGAAAGAAACATCTATATTTTACAAAGAACTTAGGTACCGTGAAGATCCTCTCAGCTGGTCCTTGGTCAAACCTTTTTGCATTGATCTTAAAAGATAACAACTTAGGTTTCGTGAAGATCCTTTCTCTCAGCTGATCCATGGCTAAACCTCTTGGCATTGATCTTACAAGGATAACAACTTAGGTTCCGTGAAGATCCTTTCTCTCAGCTTGTCCTTGGTCAAACCTCTTGGCATTGATCTTACAAGGACAACAATTTAGGCTCCGTGAAGATCCTTTCTCCCAGCTGGTCCTTGGCCAAACCTCTTGGCATTGATCTTACAAGGATAACAACTTAGGTTCCGTGAGGATCCTTTCTCCCGGCTGGTCCTTGGCCAAACCTCTTGGCATCAGGGTTCGCAATCGGTACCAGTACCGGTACCGGTACCGCCGGTACTGACGCCTCAGTACCGGTACCGGTACCGGGTTCCAGTACCGGCGGTATCGGTACCGGAATTTGTGAAAACACGGAGGTTTATTTGAACGAATTCCTCACATTGCACGTGCATTATTTCAGTCGCTTGACATATTCTCACGCTAACCTGACCCATATATGGTCATGGGCATGACTCATGGGACCATATATGCTCATTCGGCAGGCAGCAAGAAACTATTTTCTAGAAAACTGCTTCTCCGAAAATTGTCTCTTATGACCATATAAGGTATATTTAAACGCTTGACTTTTTCCGGGAAAACCATCAAATGACTGCGAAATAGTTGAGATCGAATTAAGACTATCCGTATTATTGACTCTCAGTTGCCATCCAACTGTTGGTGTTGTGTATAAGTGTTTTTAAACAATATCTTATTCATAAAAATACGAAAAGGATTGGGGAACAGGCTTTCGCCTATATAACCCCTCTCCTAATACAAAATGTTCATATTATGTACAGTATAATATCGTTAAAATAAGTGTGAGATGTATATCTAAATTTTTTCAGTTCCTAATAAAGTAATATTCATTTCGGTAATGAAAGAAATTTGATAGTTGTGAGTATAATGTAAACGTTTGGTTCGCGGGGAAGAGATTCATTTGATAGAAGTAGCAATAAAGGGAATATAGGGTTATACAGCAGTGAGCAGTTATATAGTCCGGTTTGTCATACATGATTTGGTCTCAAATTCATTGTACCAGTGTAGTACCGGTATCGGTACCGGTACCGTCGGCACCAGCCTCGTACCGGTACCGGTACCGGTCACCTGGTACCGCCGGTACTCCTGCGAACCCTGCTTGGCATTGATCTTACAAGGATAACAATTTAGGTTCCGTGATGATCCTTTCTCCCAGCTGATCCTTGGCTAAACCTCTTGGCATTGATCTTACAAGGATAACAATTTAGGTTCCGTGAAGATCCTTTCTCCCAGCTGGTCCTGGGTCAAACCTCTTGACATTGATCTTACAAGGATAACAACTTAGGTTCCGTGAAGATCCTTTCTCCCAGCTGGTCCTTGGCCAAACCTCTTGGCATTGATCTTTCCTGGATTATCCGTACCCATTTACAACTGAGTGGACTGGAATTATGAGGGATGATGACTTATTCAAGGTCATCGGACTTTCACACCCCGGTCAAAAACCAAACCCTCAAACATAACAACCTTCATTTCTTCGTATCCAAGCAAATGGCAGCTAATTTTGGAAGTTGAGAAAATAAATGAGGTGAACCATTGTTGCTGTCTTTGTGAACCTAAGTTGTTGTCCTTGTGAATCAAAGTTGTTGTCCTGTGAACCTAAGTTGTTGTATTTGTAAAGATTAATTATTGTCCTTGTGAACCTAAGTTGTTGTCTTTGTAAATAGTCATTTCTTTTCTTTAATCTTCACTCATAATAACTTAGCTGTAAAAGAGTACGTATGGGGCTTAATCAACATGGGACCAATACCACGAAGTTTGGCCAAGGACAAACACGTCATGATCCTTGAGTTGCAGTCTAATTAAAATCAGACCCTAATTTCGTTCGTTGTTTTTTTTTAATCCGGTTTTTTAACCACTACAACCGGATTTAAAAAAAAAACAACGAACGAAATTAGGGTCTGATTTTAATTAGACTGCCTTGAGTTGTTATCCTTGGCCAAACCAATGCCAAGATGTTTGGCCAAGGACCAGTTGGTAGAAAAGACCTTATGTTGTTATCCTTGGAAAAACCATAACCAAGAGGTTTGGCCAAGGACCAGCTGATATAAAAAAGGTAAATTAATGTTCTTATCCTTGTAAAATATGTTTCTTTCTGTCCTAAGTACTAAGAGGTTATGATAAATTGGGTTATTAGAATTGTATCGATTAAGTTATATATATTTAATTATTGAACTATTTTTGGCCATCTGATTGGGAGTGAGTTTATTGAGCTATTTTTGGCGGTCTGAATTGGGAGTTTATTGGGTTATAACGTCGAGTGCAACTGATTACTGCTATAAATAAACTATAATACTAATCCCTGGGGGTCGGAGATTTCATGTACTTAATCTTCTATAGATATTTTTAATTTTATATTCTCTTGGGCCCTTTTCTCGCCAAAAAAAGAAATACCGTAGCCTTCATCTGATCGGATAATAAAACAAATTTCAAATTGACTTTAGCGCTTGCTCGAAGCCCCAAATACACTTAATCTATTTTATTTAAGTTTTTAAGTTATATTTTCCCTGAATTCTTGGTTCATATTTATCATTAAAGGGAGATAATCATTTAAAGTTCTAATTCAAATTCAATTCCTTTCGAACTAAGCGTCGTAGCTATCGCAAAGGCCCTTAAACACATGTATATAAGTATTTTTTCTGATAGTGACGGCACTTGATGTTAAACCTGTTTATATTTGCAGAAACCTCGGACCTTAAGATGAAAATTGGATTAAAAGAGCCTATTGCACATAAAAAAGCTAAGAAAACTCTTTGCAACCTCTTTAAGAAAAATTACTGGAAGTGGACGTTAACTTGTCATCTACCAACAAATACCTAGTCTGTGATATCAGTTAACAGGAAATGGACCAACAACTACCTAGTCTGTGATATCAGTTATCTGGAAGCGAACGTTAACTTGTCATCTACCAACAACTACCTAGTCTGTGATATCAGTTAACTGGAAATGGACCAACAACTACCTAGTCTGTGATATCAGTTATCTGGAAGCGAACGTTAACTTGTCATCTACCAACAACTACCTAGTCTGTGATATCAGTTAACTGGAAGCCGACGTTAACTTTCATCTACCAACAACTACCAACAACTACCAACAACTACCTAGTCGGTGATATCAGTTAACTAGAAGCCGACGTTAACTTGTCATCTACAAACAACTACCTAGTCTGTGATATCAGTTAACTGGAATAGGACGTTAACTTGTCATCTATCAACAACTACCTAGTCTATGATATCAGTTAACTAGAAGCCGATGTTAACTTGTCATCTACCAACAACTACCTAGTTTGTGATATCAGTTAACTGGAAGTGGACGTTAACTTATCATCTACCAACAACTACCTAGTCTGCGATATCAGTTAACTGGAAGCCGACGTTAATTTGTCATCTACCAACCAACCAACCTTAGCACAGAACTGCACTGATAAGGTCAAGAAAGTCAGATCATTACCGTTTCCAGTTAATAAAGATTCTATATACATAGATAACATTTAATAAAATATAATAATAATCAATATAGCCCCCCACGCAATTCCTAATCAATTTAATAGTGTATATTCAGACTCTATATCATAATGAAATATAGATATTGATATATAAGTTAAAGGGGAATGTTCAGTATTCTCGATGGTCGATTTAGGACTCGAATATACATAAATAGCCTCCAGAAGTACTAGAAATGCACAAAAATCATATAATTCCTTCAATTATATCTCTACCTAACATTTATCCTTCATTTTCTGTAATATGTGTTTCTATATAACGCATAGTCTTACTAAATGACGAGTCGTATTTTTGACTTTCAAACGCCGATAATTATGGGTACACATGTTTGAAGTCTTCAATTTCGTAGGAGAGTTGTGAACAATATTACGGATTATAGATTAGCTAAAAAAAATTAGATTCTGAGACTAAATTTGTTTGGTCGAACAGTTAGTGAACATATTCCTTTAATGTCGTAATGAAATGAAATGGGTATATAACCGTACCATAAACTAACCACCCAGGGGATTTATCATTATTTGATATACTGGTTAATATTTACCCAGAGACAGTGTGGGAGGATTATGGGTTTGATTTTATTTATTGAATCAATTTGTTCGTATTTTTCTTACATTATGGATCAGAGATTTACGTCTTAAAGGGATTGTAAATCGTATTTCTAAACTTTGTATGTATATTGACACTGATAGCATCAATTTGTGCCATTCCAATTTTCCATTCTAACGACTGTGGTTCTTGCAATTCCACTAAAACTAACGCGTTTTATGACGTCACCCCCACTGATCTACCTTCCGGTACTATTGATATCTATGCAGATTACTGTCAGTGACGTCATAAAACGCGCTAGATATAGTGGAATTGGGGAACCCATCAGAAAATCCCCCCCCCACCCCGCAATGATCTGCGCCCCTGATTACTGTACTGTATTAACATTAGGTCGTGGTGAAGAAGGAGTGCGTATTATATTCGGAAGTATATGGTAACTGATGGGTGGTGGACAGGGGGGACCCATCAGAAAATCTTGGGCACTGCCCCCCCCCCCCCACCCCGCAATGATAAAGCGATCTGCGCCCCTGATTACTGTACTGTATCAACACCAGGGCGTGGTGAAATGGTGAAGATGGGGTGGGGACATGTTAATCCTTTCTAAATAACGTGTTGATTCTAAGATTTATTACGACTAATAGATATAACGTCTTGTTGAACGTGATTCTAACATTGGATACAGTTTGAGAGCTGCTACATCAAACAATTTACAGGGTGGATAAAAAATGAATGATAAACATATTTAATAAAAGCTTGACTGTTAAAAAGATTTATTTGGACAAATATGGTAATCCAGGGTGTATCACCTTCGTATTGATACAAATTCTTTTTAAAATTCTATAAATTTTTATTTACTACACGCCTACAACTAAACGGAGGGGCATCGAAAAGTTCTCAGGGACAGCCACAGCCAGTTACACACCCATAACATAGGTGAGCCTACAGCAGTGCCTTGCAGTAATTCGTAGCTGAGGCTTATGTTGGAGGCGATCTTCATACTAAAAAAACTAATACGCAATACTGGCTTTCCAAAACCGTAAAACGACACACTACAGGATCGTCCCTTGCAAAATTGCAGAGCGATGCCATACGTGGAAGCAGTGATAAAAACTTGAGGTTTGGGGCACTGATATGTCTTGAAAAACCATATATTTTCATTTTAAAATTAAGGCCTACAGCCAAAACTTCATAACCAACCCTCCAAATAATGAATTTCAAAAGAGTACAATAACTTGAAACATTTCGCTACATTTATAAATAGCCTACATCTAACAAAATAAACTAATCTTTTTTCTGATCAAATTCAAATATTATTTCATTACGTGTTAATTCGGGGTTTAGCCCTGGTACGACCTCCCTCTATATTTGCCCCTCCCCCACCATTTCAACACAGTGTACAATAGAAAAATAAACTATGTCTCAACAGGCGGGTGTGAAATTTCTACAATTCAACAATACGTACTTGTAAGATTTCATAGCTGAGTGGTGATTTTTTTTAGATTTTAGATATTTTTCTGCACACCCTAACAGGTGCTATATAATAGATATCTATCTAGTAAAATGAAATGAATGGAGTTTTACGTCCTACTTTTCTGCACCTATATGGGCTATATGAGTACAGGCAAACGTCATGCAGTGTGCAATGAGAGAAATTTTGCCAGGACAGCGGCATTAGCCTGCTCTTATTTTCGATTTCCAACTGTCGAGAGATCTTTAACGTGCACAGCCTGGAGCACACGGGTCCTCGGTTTATTGTCCTATCGAACGACTAGACGCTTGTTCCATGTCAGCCCCTCTGATAATAGATATTTATACTAATGTTAAGGCCGTTATGACTTGTGAAATGAGTTTTACGCTCCCTTTGGACTATTACAGAAGGGCACTGTCATACAGTTATATTGGTGGAACTTTTTTCAAATGTAGATGAATTTTTATTTACGGACATGGGACCTCAGTTTTTGTCCCAATTAAACACGATACTTGTTCATGGTAGCTCCCCACAGGCCCGTAGGAACGATATTGCTCATTTTTAGAATATAACAAGAATTTACTGGTATGTTATTAGGGCCAGCAAAATCAAAATTGCTTTATGTAGGCAGGAGCAGCCAACCCCCGGGCTTTGAATTCTGCACCACCACCCTTGAGAATGTGTTTTGAACAATTTGCTCCCCGCCTCCCCAATATGAAATTATTTCCTATGAGCATGCCCCAGTTCTTTCCACCACTGGGGAAGCCAGTTTTAAAAGTCTGTTTGTAGTACTTAAACCTATATAATGCAGAATACATTTAGGCCTACTTGTCATTGAATGGGCGAATTACGTTTTTCCTGATGGAAACCGTCGTACACTGTAAGAAAATAATTGTAATTTTTACAGAAAAATACCAGCAGCTAAGCTGCTAACTTAAATCTGTAAAATTTACAAAATATATTTTTTTTACTGTTGAACCTCAATTTGCCAGTTTAAAAAAATAAAGTTTTAAGTCCTTCTTTGCGTACTAATTGAGACTGTGTGCAATGAGGGAACTTTTACTCATTAACCAAGCAAATAACACAAGAACAATGGTTTGTTTCAATATACAATTTTTATTAGGTTTAAATATACAGTTAGTAATGTCAATGGGCAGTTATCTAGATCAAGGGTAATTTGCCCAATACATGTAGCCTTCAACCCATGACAAATATGGATATGGGTCACAAGCCTTTGTGTGTCTCTATTTTTGGGTTACATATACAATGGGTAAAATGAGAAACATTTTTATGCACATCTGGAGCCGGTTTCTCTAAAAATCTTGCGATAAATTTTGACGTAAGTTCAGCATTTTGCAATGAATAATTTCACACTTACAACAATTTGTAATCATAAAATTTTTTGAGAAACAGGCCCAGGGAACAATTCAAAACACAAACAAGAACAGTCTACTAATTGTGAGGTATAGTCAAACAGAGATATTTCGGCTCATCCGGGTACAGTCAAAACATATACACAACCAGTCCATTATATTTTCAAGGGTGTTGCTGTAACTTGCCAAACAAACAACCCTCCAAATAAGATATTTTTATACCCTTGAAAATATAATGGACTGGTTTTGTATATGTTTTGACGGTACCCGGATGAGCCGAAATATCTCTGTTTGACTATAGTTTCAAATGATTATAATCACAAAATTGGTTATCTTTTTCGGTTTTATTTAAATTCCTCTTTTTTTTTACCTAAAAATAAAGTAGACTGTTGTATTTATGTTTTGAGTTGTACCAAGATGTGTACCAATATCTTTGCTCTACTACTAAAGGAAGAAATGCATCACAAATATCACAATTGGTGACTAGAACATCACAGTAATATCACTATAGCGTTATTAACAACAAGCGATGGTTTCATGTACAAGACCAGGGGCCTTATTCTCGAAAACTTAACTTAGCAGATTTTAATTTGATTGGACATTAATACTTAATTTTAAACTGATTTTAGTAACTGACCAATCAGATTACTGAATCACTAAAATCATCTTAAGTTAAGCTTTCGAGAATAAGGCCCCTGAAGTTATGGGGATTGTAAAGTGATTTTCTAAACTTTGTTTGTGTATCGGGGACACTGATAGCATCAATTTACGCCATTCCAATTTCCATTCCGATATCTGTAGTTCTTGCAATTCGACGTCTGTGGTTCTTGCAATTCGACGTCTGTGGTTCTTGCAATTCGATGTCTATGGTTCGTGCGCAATTCCACTAAAACTAACGCATTTTATGTCCAGAAGCTTCTATTGATATCCCAGATACACATACAAAGTTTAGAAAACCTCTTTACAATCTCTTTAATATTAAGATCAACAAGGATTATTTTCATAGTAATATAATAGTGCTCAATGAAATAATTACTGAGCTTGACAGAAATATGAACCCAGGACCATAATTTAGTTATATTCAGGTTCTGTTTTAACATTTCTATATAACAATAACAAGGGATCTCATCATGATTATAACACTTGTAAATTCTGAGTAACAACATAGTCCAGAATCAGTCGAGAAATTTGTGAGAGAATTCTTCTATGACCTTTTGTGACGATAATCCTGAATGAACAACGGAGTGTTCACTAGAGAGTTGGTCAAATCGGTGAATAAATTTGTCGATGTGTGTATTATAATTTTTGCAAATGAAATCAACGAACATAAATATAACATGGTATATACAATAAATAGAATTAAATATCATTATCAGCTTTGTGGACTCTCTTAAAGGGATGCCAAGTTGACAAACTTGAGGAGCCCAAAATGTGGACTGACGGGACTCTCTGAGTGAGAAGGATGCCATTTCGACTCAAAAGACCAAATAAACAATATCAGCTACGGTGAGCTACATGTATGTGGACTCTCAAAAGGATTTCAAGTGGACACATATCCATAAAACTAAACGTTTATGTGAGATTTCTGAAAACACATATATAACCTCTTAAAATGAACGTAAAAATTTGGTCAATAGGGGTATATATTATATTCACCAGGCAGGCTCGTAGCCAGGAATTTCCAAGTGGTGGTTACATGAACCAATCATACTCAACTTTTACAGTTACAATTCAAACAGAATGTCAACTTTAATAGTGCTTATTTGTTTTCAAGGGGGGGAAAGGGTAGGGGATTTGTCCGAACCCCTCAAACCCCACCTGGCTACAGGTATGTCAGGGGACTTTGAGAATAAAAATTTCATGTTCATTCTAAGAGGTAGTATTAATAGAATGTATTATGCAATCTCTTATATTAGTAAAGTTTTTGTGTAAATAGAAATTTGAAATAAAACAACAGAACAAACAACATAAATTTCAACATGATAAAAATAATATTGCACAATAAAAACAAGGCATGGTCAATCAATGATATAAATAAACATTGCAAAAAAAAAAAATAAAAAACTAAGGCTGGTTGGTCCCAATATAATAACTTGTTAGTTTCTTTAAAATAACTTAATGTCAAAATTTAAAAAAATTGGGTTGGTTGATCCCGTTATCCTAACACATTGGAATTCTTTGATATAAATTAACTTTGGGGACTTGGTTATTTAAAACATAATTGACTGACCATAATACTTTGATAGTTAACAAAATGATAATAATACATGTAATACTAAACATTCATTATAAGAAATGTGGACTCTCTTAAAGGGATTGTAAAGTGATCTTCTAAACTTTGTATGTGTATCGGGGACACTGATAGTATCAATTCGCGTCATTCCAATTTCCATTCCAACGTCTGTGATTCTTGCAATTCCACTAAAACTAGCAAGATATCAATAGTAGTTTCAAGTAGATCAGTGGGGGTGACGTCATAAGACGCGTTCTTTTTACTGGAATTGTAAGAACCACAGAAGTTGGAATGGAAATTTGAATGGTGCAAATTGATGCTATCAGTGTTCCTGATACACATACAAAGTTAAGAAAACTTCTTCACAATCCCTTTAAAGAAATGCCAAGATGATAAACTTCAAAACCAAAAAGTCAATACTAGCAAACTGGACTTTCTGATAGGGATGACAAGTTGACAAACCTTCAAACTAAACATTCATTATAAGAAATGTCATAGCCGTAGGGGCCCACGACTCAATAAGGGGGCAGATCAACATATTGCCCGAATTTTAATGATATTTTGCAGGATTTGGGGAATTTTTTGCCCGAAAACATGATATTTGCTGCCCCCCAGTCTCTTAGGGCTATGAGAAATGTGGACTCTTCCGGTATGCCAAGATGACAAACTTCAAAACCAAATACCGTATATTTCCGACTACAATGCGCACCTGTGTATAATGCACACCCCTACAATACAATACTAGCTATGTGGACTCTCTGAAATTATGATATTAATGAGATCTTCAATAAGGAAACTTAAGTAGAATAAATACAACTTGTTATCCTTGAAATGAAATAAAAAAAATCGTTGCCATGGAAAATGATATCTTAATGGAAAATAGGATAATTAACTAAAAAACTGAATACCTAGATTTACTCCTTGCCTCTCAAAACTTAATTAAATGAAAAGTTTTTTTGAGTTGAAAAAGATTCAGTTATAAGGACTCCCAGAAAGAGATGCCGAATTGATATCTCTAAATAGCCAACAAAGAAAATATCTTGGTCGTCCAGAATATGTCCTCTAAGAAAAGCATATCCAATTGACAAAAACATATTCCACATAGATATATTATCAATATGAACTTTTTGAACTGCAGACAATTTGACAAAAAAAGTTGCAAAGTAGCATTAAGTGCTCTAGAAAAGTGAGCATACCTTTTATCTTTTCTAAGTCATCGAGCATAGAAATTTGAAAAATTCATATCTGTGCAGAATACCTGTTATCAGTCAGCATAGGGTATAACAATACATTACAGAATAGTATAATACAGTTAACAGTATACAGTAAAACCTCTCTTAAAGCGATACTACGTCTTAAAGTGAACAAAAAAATTAAATTTTCAAACTTGGTCAATAGGAGTATATATTCATCAGGGGACAAACCTAGTGGCATAACTATGATACAGATTACCTAAATAATCTGATAAATCCAGAAAACTATGTTTAAATACAATAATTGATAAATGTCTTAATCCAATTTAAGACATTTATCAATAATAATCTGTAAATGTATGGAAAATTACATAGTTTTATGGGTTTATTTGATTCTGTTTGTATACTTTGGACACTGTTGGTGAATATAAACTCTTATAGACCAAGTTTGAGAACCTAATTTCTTTGTTCATTCTAAGACGTAGCATCGCTTTAACCAGATCTCCCATTGGACTGACAAAAATGCCAGTTTAGAGAAAATTCCCAAATTTTAGAAGGGGATTATAATTCATGGAGATTGTGGTTTAGAGAAATTTCACTGTATATAAATATTTTGGCTTTTAGAATCCTTTTATATACAAAATACCAATCATTAGATGCCTTTAAAACAGATCAAAGGAGTTATAAAGAGGTTATCTAAATTTTGTATGTGTATTGGTGACACTGATAGCATAAATTATCAATCAGGGGCCTTATTCTCGAAAACTTGACTTACAATGATTTTGGTGTTCGGGTCATCTGATTGGTCAATCACTAAAATTGATTTTAAATACAGCTTTATAATCCAATCAGAGTACTGTATTTCTTCAAATCTTGATTTTATCTAAGTTAAGTTTTCGAGAATAAGGTCCCAGATGTCTTTGGTTCCTGCAATTCCACTTAATCTTAATGTTTTAAATTTGCAATTATCGACATCATTAAACACATAATCTAAATGGAATTGCAAGAACCACAGAGGTCAGATTGAAATTAGGAATGCTGTAAATTGGTGCTATCAGTGTCCCTGATACACATACAAAATTTAGAAAATCTCTTCACAATCCCTTTAATCCTTAGAAACAGCAGTCAGCATTGCTCATCTAGAGCGGGGATAAATTGTGATAAACTTGTGATATGAGGGTTGGTCAAAAAGTTTTGGTCTACTCTAATTGGTGCCATCAGTGTCTCTGATATACAAAAATCTCTTCACAATCCTTTTAATATTTAGAAACAGCAGTCACATCCAGAGCTTGTGGTTGGTCAAAAAGTTTTCGACCTACATGTATAATATTTTGACACAGATAATCATATATCAGAGTATATCTATCAAGAAATGGGAAGCTTTGAGTTCAATAAAATAGTGTATTTTTATGAAAGGTAATCACCTGGGCAATAAACAGTAAAAGACTTCGCAGCTATTAGTTTTATGTTGTGGGTTTAAGACTTTTTGACCAACCTTCGTACTCCCTGTCTTAAACTTAAAGATCCCAGCTAAATAGATGATGTTTGACTAACATGTCCTTCACTCCGTCTCGGAAAGGTCTGAATGTATCTGACTGTCGTGGTAATTCCCAATCTCTGGATAGATTAAAGGAGAACTGTGACATCAACCTACAAATATCATCATTTTATACATCAGAATTATCTCATATATATTCAATAGCATGTCATTATCTTTTTAAAAAAATTTGTACAAGCAAAACAATTCCGTTAATCAAAATCACATGGCAAAATCGAGAGCAATAGTTATATAGTAGAGGACTATTCCAAAGAAAAGTACCATCAGGTGTTTTGAAAAGAGTAAGCATGCTCTGATTTGCGTGCGACGCCCGCCTCTACTAAATAGACCAACATCAACATTATCTTTTTTCAAAATAGAATTATAAGATGTTTTTTAGCCTATGTGATAAAGGCTACGACAAAAGTAAGTGATACGAAATTAGTTTGAATATGAAACATAGTAGACTACAAATAAAGTAGGATACAACAAAAGTAGGATACAAATTAAGTAGACTATATAATAAAGTTGGCTTCAAAAGTAGGATACAACAAAAATCAAAGTAAGGATACAAATAAAGTAGGCTACAACAAAGTGGTTGGAATACAAAATAAAGTAGGCTACAAATAAAGTAGGATACAAAATAAAGTAGGTTACAAATAAAGGAAGGATACCTGATACAACAAAAGTAAGGTGTACAAACTAGTTTGAATACGAAAAAAAGTAAGAGATACAACAAAAGTAGTAAAGTAGGAAATATACATATCAAAGATACCAAGTAAAATTGAGGCAAGAATTTAATAAATATGGCAAGGATTTCAACTTAAAGTAGCACAACAATAAAATAATGCTGAATTTAGACAAGCAACAACTTAAAGTAATTGTAAAGAGGTTTTCTAAACTTCGTATGAGATAGCATCAATTTGCGTCATTCCATTTTCCATTCCGACGTCTGTGGTTCTTGTAATTCCACTAAAACTAATGTGTTTTATGACGTCACTAACAGTGATCTGCATAGATATTAATTGTAGCTTCCGGTAGCAGTCTAATTAAAATCAGACCCTAATTTCGTTCGTTCGTTTTTTTTTAAGTCCGTTTTTTTAACCACTACATTTGGGTCTGAGAACGTCGCGCTTTGCCAGCCGTTCAGGTTAACTTTGACCTTACCTTGATAAACATGACCTGATAAACTAGTCTACAGTACTTAGGAATCCTAGAATGCACCTATTGTTCGCGAACAAAATCCCAGCGCGGGAGAGGGCAAAGATCTGATTGGTTAAAACAAAGGTCATTAAGGTTAGGTCAAAGTTAACCTGAACGGCTGGCAAAGCGCGACGTTCTCAGACCCAAATGTAGTGGTTAAAAAACCGGATTTAAAAAAAAACGAACGAACGAAATTAGGGTCTGATTTTAATTAGACTGCTTCCGGTAGATCAATGTCAGTGACGTCATAAAACATGTTAGTTTTAGTGGAATTGCAAGAACCACAGACGTCAGAATGTATATTGGAATTGCGGAAATTGATGATATCAGTGTCCCAAATACACATACAAAGTTTAGAAAACCTCTTTACAATCTCTTTAAGTTATTGATTATAACTATAGGATTTCAATGATTATGTATAAATTGGAATATTAAATCAAAGTACTTTCATTGAGCATAAAACTTGAGCAGATTAGAACCCTTAAAACCTCTTAAACAAAAACCTCCACCAAAAATGGAAGAAATTTGAATATTTTACATGTTTTTATAAGTCCCAACTGAACAAATGATGTTTAATTAGCATATCGCGGACACCTTCACGTAAACTATCAGGTGGTCCTCGTTTCCTTGGTAACTCCCAGTTCGTAGACAGGGTAAAAGAAAACTGAGCGAGAATTCTGGAAATAAATGAAGAACACAATACAATAGATTTACAACATCAATTCAATAAGTTAGAGTTTAAAGCGATACAACCTCTTAGAATGAGCAAACAAATTAAGTTCTCAAACTTGGTCAATAAGAGTATATATTCATCAACAGTGTCCAAAGTATACGTATACAGACGGAATGCAAAAAACATGAAACTATGTAAATTTCCATATAATAACAGGTTATAATTGATAAACGCCTTAAATTTGATTAAGGGTTTTTCAATTATTGTATATAAACTTTGTTTTCTGGATTTATCAGATTATTTAGGTAATCTGTTTTATAATTATGCAACCAGGCAAGTCCATTGATGAATATAATCTCCTAATGACCAAATTTGAAAATTTAGATTTTTTGTTCATTCTGAGAGGTTGTATTCCTTTAAGAAAGGATCATGCAAGTAGGAAATAGGCATTGAATTAATTTCTTTTTACAAAAATAATATTCCTATATTGTACTAAAATATAATAAGTGAACATTTAAAGTCATCTAAAAAATTACTAAAATAATACGTCAGTTAGAAAAATGCCCCAAAAGAGAAAAACAAAACATAAATTTTCTTAAATAAATTGATTTTTTGTCTACCTGAGAAAAAAAGAATACCAAAAATAAAGGAAGTATATCAAAAACTCTTTCAAAAAAATCAATACAAAATAAATTAAAAAAAACCCATAATATGAATATGCAACACAAGATGTTATGCAAATTTTATGCAGATTAGAACATAATTTGAATATTCAAATATGTTTTGATTTACGTCAAAATTTAAAATATAACACATTAGATTAATTTGAGTAGTGTAAATGCTAATTATATGCAAATTAGCTATGAATTTTAGCCTTGGTTTCCTTTGATTTCTGTATAGATTTGTATTCTTAAATTTCATATATAATATGCTTATAAGATGTAAATATGCAAATTAGTATCCTAAATAGCAATTTATTTCAGTTTTTGTTAGTTTCTGAATCACAATTAAATTTCTGTATTGACTATGGCTCTTGAAATTATTTATAATATGCTAATTAAGATGTCAATATTCAAATTATTATGCAAATTAGTATGTAAATTAGTTAATCAATATTCCCAATTAAATAAATGATGAGATATAAGAAGATCTTTAGCTTCCTCAATAATACGATTGTTTGTCTGGATTGGTAGTTCCCAATTTAGGGATAAAAAGAAGGCATAGTTGGAAAGCATCCTGCAAAATAATCAAGAAATTCATGTACATGTGTCCCTAACCATCTCTCCATTCTTGCTTGATTTTAGAAAAACACTATAATAATTCATTTCCATTCACATCAAAAGTTTTACATGTGATTTAAAAGCGAAGTTGAAATATCATAAAGTTTTTTAAGGGATTGTTAAGAGGTTTTCTAAACTTTGTATGTGTATTGGGGACACTGATTCCAATTTCCATTCCGAAGTCTGTGGTTCAACTTATGACGTCATAAAACGCGTTAGTTTTAGTGAAATTGCAAGAACCACAGACGTCGGAATGGAAATTGGAATGGCGTAAATTGATGCTTTCATTGTCCCTGATACACATATAAAGTTTAGAAAACCACTTTACAATCCTTTTAATCATCGACTTATTAAATCTAAATAATATTCATAATGGTTGTTCACTAAGTTCGTATTTGTTATTTCCAAGTAAGAGCAACATTTAGTTTGGTTTGTATATTATATAGAACTAGGCCTCGTGTTTATACAGTGGGATTTAAATTTTCATAGATATCAATAAACATTCAAAAAATTCAAAGAATAACCATTATCCATACATGCAAAAATCACAACAAAAAAGGGAAAACAGATTAACAACAAACAAGCCACCAAAGAAATTATAGTCAAACAGAGATATTTCGGCTCATCCAGGTACCGTCAAAACATACACAACCAGTCCATTATATTTTCAAGGGTATAAAAGTATCTTATTTAGAGGGTTGTTTGTTTGGCAAGTTACAGTAACACCCTCGAAAATATAATGGACTGGTTGTGTATATGTTTTGACTGTACCCGGATGAGCCGAAATATCTCTGTTTGACTATACACCACACCAAAATAAAAAACACGAGAGATCCTTACCTGAGCTCACATTTGATTTGGACCCAACCCGGACTTCTTATAAACGACCAGGGGTGATACCATTTCTCTACGATTTCTACACACGAACATAATGTTTCTAACCATAGATGTAACACTTGTTCACTGAAAATAAAAGACAAAAAATTCTCTTTGACTGACTTGCCAATTTTCCAAGGTATTTGCCTAAATTTACATACATTTTAAATCAAAGCCCTGGGTCCTTATTCTCAAAAACTTAACTTACAATGATTTTAGTGTTCAATTCATCTGATTGGACAATTTTTAAATTTTATATATAGCTTTATTATCCAATCAGATAACTTTATTTCTTAAAATCTTGATTTTATCTTAGTGAAGTTTTCGAGAATAAGGCCCCTGTATATAGAAACTGGAACCAAACTGATTTTCAGTCCATACCATATGTGCCAGATTGAGCTGATTTCAGAAAATTATCTTTTTTCTTAATTTTTCAACACCTTATTAAGATTGAGATTGAAAACTTTTAAAAGTACATACTTGAGGCCACAACAAATTAATGACCGGAATTTGACGTCCATTTGTGCATGTACTGCATCATGGGATATATTAACTGCTTGTACTGCCTGTAAAGAAAACAGAATCAAAATCACATCCAAATCATAGTTGTAAAGTAGAGGACACCTCCAGAAATAAGTAAATAAGTACCATCAGGTGTTTCGAAAAGAGTAAGCCTATTCATACAATAATTGGCAATTCAATACATGTGCATATAGACTGACTAAAGCAATGATATAATTCAAGTTTTTTGAAAAAAAATGGATGCATAAAAGGGTTATATAATATGTAGGCCTACCCTATACATGACTTCTTCTGGTGTCAAAACTTTACCATCTTCATCTAATCTGTAAATATATAATATCAATTTGTCATCTTACATTAGGCTAGCTAAAAAAACAATACATGTTTAACATCACGAGTTTGCTATTCTGCTCTGCTCAAGAAATTTTTTTGTCCTACATTCTTTTGTAGGATTATGCAAATGAAGGTGTTTAAACTCCAATAGAGTATAGAACTTCTGACCGTTAATGAAACTATCAATTACACAGCAATGGCTACCTACCTGTAAGTTTTACATAGAACTAATCTAGAATAAACACTCTGAAAATCTTTCTCAACTTCTCTTGTAGCTGCCTGAATATATACAAAACAATTCTTTATAACATAATATCTTTATCAACACCTATTGTAATCTTAAAGGAATACAACCTCTTAGAATGAACAAAAAATCTAAATTTTCAAACTTGGTCAATAGGAGTTTATATTCATCAACAGTATACAAACAGAATCAATAAACCCATAAAACTATGTAATTTTCCATACAATTACAGATTATTATTGATAAATGTCTTAAATTGGATTATTGTATTTAAACATTGTTTTCTGGATTTATCTGATTATTTAGGTAATCTGTCGTATAGTTATACCACTAGGTTTGTCCCCTGATGAAAATAAACTCCTATTGACCAAGTTTGAGAAATTAATTTTTTCGTTCGTTCTAAGAGGTTGTATCGCTTTAAGGATGCTGTATTACCAATGTGTTTACATGGATTTCAAGATTTATTTTACGGTTAGGATCGTTCATGCTTGGGTTATATCATCAAAGTCAATAATACCTTTTGATGTCCTTAAAGCAACTATGCTTGAGACATGACTGTTTAGGTTGTGAAAAATGAGATAACAGTCATAAAGTTGACATTGAAATATGAACTGTGTCAAAAAATTGTCCCAATCCGTCAATTCTACGCGGAGATATGAGCATTCAAAAATTCTGTACCTTTGTTGACATTTTGATATCGGAAAATCTACGGAAATAGCCGAGGTACCACGGAAATGACTGAGCGAGGCTCTGGCGAGACTGGTTGATCGCGACGAAGTTTAATGTTTGACCACGACAGTATCACATGATGTAAATATAGTCACAGTCGTCAGGGCGTCTTCTATGGTCTTTTTCGGTCATTTCCGGTTGACGTCATCACAACAACGTAAATTTAATCGAGTTAGCTTGTTGACATCTTCGAAAACAAATCCGATTTAATCCAAGCCATCGGTGGTTGTTTTGAAATTATAAAAGCGCTAATCTTTTAATTATACATTACTCTTTCATTTTATCATAATATTAGCGTGTATTATTTTTTTTTTTTTCGTCTCAAGCATAGTTGCTTTAATGAAATCTAGTATAGTTAACATTAAGATATGGTAGTTGAGATTGTCTCATTTGTCTTGTTGAGATCACAGACACTTGGATCGAAACATAGAAATTCCCTCTATGACTCCCCCCCCCCCCCCCTTATGGACATTTCAGTATTAATAAAATGTGAATGAGGGGGGTGATATTTGACCAAAGCGCCTGTGGTTGAGATGTATTGAATTTACAAAGAGACTCAAAAAGTTCAAATTATATTATTTTATATTTGCACTGAGTCATCATTCATTACTAAAATAGAGACATGACTGAAAAAAAATATACCATGTCAGTCATTTCCTGAAGTATTTCACTATGAACAAGTCAAAAGGTATTGATGTCATTATAACACATACATGATTGATACAACAGTAAGTTTCCTGTGGAATTTCACCCACAGTATATCTGTCCATAAAAGTTACATATTTCCCTTCAGGGGTTTTGGTTAAAATTTAAAGGGATTGTAAAGGGTATTTCTAAACTTTGTATGTGTATTTGGGACACTGATAGCATCAATTTGTATCATTCCAATTTCCATTCTGATGTCTGTCGTTCTTGCAATTCCACTAAAACTAAGGCGTTTTATGACGTCACTACCGGTGATCTGCATAGATATCAATAGTAGCTTCCGGTAGATCACTGTCAGTGCCATCATAAAATGCGTTAATTTTAGTGGAATTGCAAGAACCACAGACGTCGGAATGGAAATTAGAATGGTGCAAATTGATGCTATCAGTCTCCCCTATACACATACAAAGTTTACAAAAACATCTTTACATTCCCTTTAAGTTTGATGATGACACTGTTGGTTTGACACAAAAATTGAATTCTACACCTTTCTTTTCAGCTTATCTTATCCTAACACTAGTGACCTAAGCCAGCGCTTTAAATAAGACTTAAGAAAGTATAAAATCAAAAAATTTCAAGCTAAAATTAAACGGATTGTAAAGAGTTTTTCTAAAATTTGTATGTAATGTGTATTTGGGACACATAAAAAGTTTTGAAAAATTCTTTACAATCCCTTTAAGGGAAGTATATACTAATAATAAATCTAGGGGATAAAATCAAATCAAAAATGTTCACTGTAGGAGACAAATCTACCAGTTGGTCTTATGTTAATCATGTCACTTGTAACACTAACAGGTGCAAGGTGTCATGAGTTTGGATGAAATGAAATGAATGGAGTTTTAAGTCCTACTTTTCTGCACCTATATGGGATAATTGAGGACGGGCAAACGCCATGCAGTGTGTAATGAGGGAAATTTTGCCAGGACGGCGGCATTAGCCTGCTCTTATTTTCGATTTCCAACTGTGAAAGGATCTTTAACGTGCACAGCCAATAGCACATGGGACCTCGGTTTATTGTCCCATCCGAACGACAAGACGCTTTTTCCATGTCAGCCCCTCCGACCTGCATCACTGACAGGGGGAAACCGGGTTGAAAGAGACAAGATTTGTCTATTGGTACATGTATTCACCTGTCATAGGATATCAATAATGATAACTTCAACAATTAAGTCACATGAAAAAACAAAGTAGCGTCCTCCATTTAGATGTCATAATGTACAAACAATAAAATTTCAATCTTCATGTTTATATAAATATTAAGACATTGATATTTTTTGTAATAGACTATATTTACACAAATGAAATATGAAAAGGGATCAGGGACGAGACTTTCACCTTCCCCCAACTTATTGATATCTTGTGTTTATAGAACATTAAGTCAACATGTCAAAACATTATATTTAGATATCTTTACAAAGTTTTTTAATATACAGAGACAAGAATGCTGTCTTCAACTCCATGTCAGATGTTGATGTCAAAAAGCTAAAATCCTTTTTAAAATTGTTTGTCTTTATAAGGCATTTAACCCTCTAAATCCTAGGTTTTCAACTTAGGGGACATGTCCCAAACTGGGGACATTTTCCTGGGGACACAAACTGAGCTACAGGCCTGAAAAATGTAATATATTTTATTACATACATGTGTAATACTATGACAGCCAATCATTGAATACAAGCCCATGTAATAATTGAATCCATATTCAACGGTCATTGAATACGGTCGGAACTATTTTTACTACTGACTCGCGAATGACGCCATCTTGTTTTTTTTTTATCTCACTTAGAATATTCCCAGTTGCATTACAAGTTTCAATTTAAACAAATGATGATGAATTAACATAAATTCTTAATTTAAAACATGTCCAAACAAAAATAGTCTACAAAACCCATAAAGAACACCGTAATTAATGTTTTTGAAAGCAAAATAGCCTTGGTAACATGTTGAACGGCATTGGGAATAGCCTATTTATAGCCGGAAAATAATTTTGGAAATCCCCTGTTTAGGCTAGTAGTCTCTATCACCTAGGCGTAAGACTACTTCTCTCATAACCTTATAGCACAATTTTTGTTGTACGTTTTTTACTGTACATGAAAAACTTACACTCCATTCAAAACAATGATAGTGTATGTAATAAAAGTAGAACTGCACACGAGTCTATAGGAATTCAATATTGCACTCGGGGCTTGGCGGCGGGATATCACTCGTGTGCTACGCACACTCGTGATATCCCTACGCCAAGCCCCTCATGCAATATTGAATTCCTATAGACACGTATGTGCAGTTCTACTATTGTATTTTCTGGGTAAATGTTTATCCAGTGTCCACTAACCGTAAAGACTCTTTATATCTGGGTCACGATTTTCATGCACACAAGTCATCATCAAGAAAAGAAAGGGGCTGTATGTCAACCAAAGTGTAAGAAATTTGAACAATTTCTGTTCAGGGGACATGGTAATTTCCTCATGTGTATTCGGAGACACTGGAGGAAACAAGTTGAAAACCCTGGCTCTAAATCTACATATTGCAGTCATTGTATCAAATACAAAAATTTGGTGTGTGGATTCTCTGAAAAGGATGCTGAGATGACAAAGTGGCATTTCCCTTCCTTGTCTGTATTTACAAATCACTAGTAACTAGTAGTAAGTATGAAATTTCAGAATGTAGCAAAAAAAAGAAATCATCCAAATGAAAAAGTAAAAAATAAATAAGTTAATTGAAAGTTCAAATTTTCACACCTCAAATCAACTTTTGCAAGATTTTATTCTAAAAAATTATAATTGTACAAAATTATCATTTGTTTATAAATCTTCTACTTGAGTTAATATTGAGTTAACAAGATAGAATATATTGCGTAAACAAACATAATATAAAAATATAAAATAGTATTAGTTAATATTGAGTTATGTTATATAAACAAACATAACATAAAAATATAAAATAACATTATCATTAATGCATCATATTATCATTGACCGTATTCTAGAGAGTCAATAACCTACAGTTATAAAGGGATTGTAAAGTGGTTTTCTAAACTTCTATGTGTATCGGGGACACTGATAGCATCAATTTGCCACATTCCAATTTCCATTCCGACGTCTGTGGTTCTTGCAATTCTAGTAAAACTAACACGTTTTATGACATCACTAATAGTGATTTTTTATATATATCAATAGTAGCTGAATGGTAAATAAAGTTAAAGGGACTGTAAAGTGGTTTTATAAACTTTGTATGTATGTGTATCAGGGACACTGACAGCATCAATTTGCACCATTCTAATTTCCATTCTGACGTCTGTGGTTCTTGCAATTTCACTAAAACTAACACGTTTTATGACGCCACTGACAGTGATCTGCATGGATATCAATAGTAGCTGCCCGTAGATCACTGTCAGTGACGTCATAAAACGCGTTAAGCCTTCTTTAATTACACTTTATTTTATTTCATTTTGTTCGAAATTGCCATGATAAAAATTACACTTGTAACAACAATGATAGTAAGAATCTTTTAAAAACAAGACCAAGAGCTTTAAAAGAAATGAAAACAATAGAAGAATGATAAGAGGTACTATTGTTTACTGTAACAATGCCAGGTATTTCACTTTGATATAGTCAAGTATCATTGTTACAAGTAGGTATTGTTTGTTAGTTCAGAATCGGCCTCCGGGGGCCAGGGGCCTTATTCTCGAAAACTTAACTTAAAGAGCCACGTGCAGCATTTTTGGAAGTCGTTTTGGGCCTTTGTTATATGTAAATAGTCTTCAGAAGTACTCAAGCTATAAGAAAATCGCAAAATACCTTCAAATATATCTCAAACTAAAAAATTCACTTTTATTTATTTTTTTTCATTGCTGTACGCGGCTGGTCTCCAGCCTGTGTGAAAATTGTGTGTCTTGTTGACCAAGTCTACAATTCAAAATACGGTATGCTTGTGTGGGCCTATGCAGTAGTCTGGATGACCTGACCCGCGCTGTTGCACCACGGGAACAACTTATTTGTTATCAAGATGGCGGGACGCTCAATGTGTAGTAGGGCATTGGGACTTTCAAACACGGATAATCAAGGATACACATGGGTTTGAAGGCTCAAATTTCAACGGTAAGCTCTGTAGACTATTTCTAATTAGCTAAGCTAAAGATTCCACATCTTTGTGACCGTCGGATGATTGTCCGAAACAAATACCGCACGTGGCTCTTTAAGATGATTTTAGTGTTCCAGTTATCTGTTTGGTAAGTTACTAAAATTGGTTTAAAATTAAATTATTATCCAATCAAATTGTTATATTTCTTAAAATCTAGTTAAGTTTTTGAGAATGAGGCACCAGGAGAGGTAAATTTGGTTGAAACTTGCATGGGATGTAAATTTGTTAGCCGTTCAATAAAGGGTGGTGCTGAATACAGGTGACCGTTGGACCAAGTTTGAACTATACTTAATTTACATTCTTACCTAGAATTGTTTCAAGTTCAAAGTTCATTATTCCCCTAGTCATATTTCCTTGAGTGATGCAGGTAAGAGGGGTTAACATAGAAATGTCCCACTACTGTGTCTTCCATTTCTTCGATTACAGACACAGTAGTGTATGGTCCCTCTATAACCCTTGGCGCAAGATTTGTTGTCATTTGATGACAAAAAAGTAAGCTCCTTTATTTCCTATTAAACTAGCCCTCAAACGCAATGTAGATAGCTCAACCAATGGCTATACATATAATAAACTAATTCCGATTGAAAAAATGGTAAAACCTCACCGTCTAATTATGTGATTAGCAAAAATCCGACGACTACTGATATTTTTACATTTTTAAAATATGAATGGCGACCTTCAATGAAGTGCGCATGTCATACAGGAAATACGTCACGTTCCATATATGGTGATGCTGTCCTTAATAGGCAATGGGAGTTGTAGAATTCGTAGTAAAGAATCCTTATAAGGAAACAAGTGGGCGGGACTTAGACGAGACGAGATCTCGCGATAAACAACAATGGAGCCGTGCATCAGGAAATATAACGCTTAAAACTTCAAATCCAATTACTATGAAGAGAAAGTGGGCAGTAGCTAGTTTTTTTAGTTCATACTATACTATTTAGAGTATTAGTATTCATTTGTACATAAATTGTCATGGTATATGCTGGGAATCAGGTTTTAGAAGCCTGTATTTTTTGCGCGTACACTCGTATAGTGTACCAATCGTAACTTCCACGGGAGTAAAGGAGTGGAAGTTACGATATAGTAACTAGGGTTAACATTGAACAAGCTCCTAGTCATTTATTTAGGACAATAAACCAAGACCTGGGATCTGCACGAATCATTGTCCAGAACAGCCAGAACTGTTGGAACTGGATTTATGTGAACTGGAACACTGTTCCGGACAAAGATTTTCTGTCCAAACTAGCGAGGTGGTGCAGCTGGAACAGTAGCGAAATCAAGATGGCGGCAAATGTCTCAACCGTTTTTTTTTTTTTAGTGCAGTGATAGCTGTGACTTCCTGTCGAGAACTACTCAGATATTAGTTCCGTACAGAACTTTCCACTACCTGTCCAGAACAATTCCAGAATTACTCGAAAGCTTGTTCGGAACAGAACATCTTGAACAGGTCAAGAACATCTTATGTGCACTTTAAAGATCTCTTAACAGATAGAAATTGAAAGAGAAAGCTTATGTCATTGCCCATCATTAGTCCATACAGGTGTAGAAAAGTAGAACATTGAACCCCATTTTCATTTTTTGTTATTCTACTGGTAGGAATTTCTACTTTACATTCCCACTTAGAATAGTTCTAGTGTCTTATTTTAGATCACTGTGTTTATATTACTAACAGATTGGCTGCTCTTTTACTTATACACTTCTAGTCTGGTTACAAAAATATTTCTTTTTCTAAAAACTGTATTTCTGACTTTTCTGTACTTTATTGAAGATATAGAGTTATCAAAATTGATTTTGTCGTGCCGGCCACCTTTCCCTTTCCCAAAACTGGGGCTGTGTAAAAGCAGACTTGAATAAATATAGAGCAATTTAAAGGGGAATGTTCAGCAATATTTTGACGGTTGAGTTGGGTCTTTAATGTATGTGAATAGCCTCCAGAAGTACTAGAACTGCACAAAAATCGCATAATCCCTTCAATTATATCCCTTCCTAAACATTTATCTTTCATTTTATGTATATGTGTTTTCTATATAAGACGTAGTCTTACCAATTTCCATTCTGACGTCTGTGGTTCTTGCAATTACACTAAAACTTACATGTTTTATGACGTCTCTAATAGTGATCTGCATAGATATCAATAGTAGCTTCCGGTAGATCACTATTAGTGACGTCATAAAACGCTAGAACCACAGACAGCAGAATGGAAATTGGAATGGCACAAATTGATGCTTTCAGTGTCCCCGATACACATACTAAGTTTAGAAAACCACTTTTCAATCCCTTTAATGTAGAGGCTACATACAAATAGAACCACAATTTTGGACAGTTGTATGTAAAAGGATAAATTAATCTTACTCACCTCTTCAATAAAGAGCCAAGGATGACAGTTACTGCCAAGTAGATTGGATCTCTTTAATCCATGTTCAAATACTGCTTTAATAGCTGGACACAGCCTAAATATAGAAATATATACTAAAGATAGTGGACCACAGCCATATACGCCTAACGAAAAATTTAATCGGGATAAAATTAAACTTTCTCAAACCTTTCGATTTAGGTCCAATAACATCCATTTTAAGTTTCATCAAAATCGGTTGAAAACTAAGAGAGTAATAGCATATTCAAGATTTGGGGCAAGGGCAATAACTCTGCTTCTAACGATCGAAAATAGCTCAAATTCGAACCTGATCTTCGTTTTATGAATATGTATACACATATCAAATTTCATTTGATTCTGTCAAAAACTCTAGTTTTTAGACCGTTTACAAGCAAATGTTGACTGACAGACCGACAGATTTGTGGCAAGGGCAATAACTCTGTTTCTAACGATTGAAAATAGCTCAAATTCGAACTTGATCTTCGTTTTATGAATATGTATACACATATCAAATTTCATTTGATTACGTCAAAAACTCTAGTTTTTAGAGCGTTTACGAGCAAATGTTGACGGATGGACGGACGGACGGACCGACGGACAGGGGTGCCGACAATATACGTCCTCATAGAGAGATGAGGGCGTATAATAATAAAACCCAAGCATGAACGATCCCAACCATAAAACAAATCTCAAAAATCCATGTAAACACATTTGGAATACATTAGTAGCAGCTAATGAACTTTTCATTTGAGGAAGTATATCAATAAATGAGTAAATATTTCATAATGAAATAGTCATATTTATAATTTACAACATTTCAACACCATCAAATTATTTATCTAAAATTATAACCTGGCTAATATAGTTATTCTTGGTCTAATGAAAATGCAGGGAGATAATTTGTCAAATTGCTACACGTTTTTAATGATGTTAATTCAGAAATTTCAAAATTTGTTATAAAACAAAACTGAAAATATAAATTTGTCAAGTTTATACTATTTGTATGAATCTATTTTTGCTCCAAACTGAATTGCATTATCAAATTAATGGATATTTTATTATTTTTCCTGCAAACTCAATTTTGAAAAGAGCATATCATACAATTTGTAGGGCTGCAACGATTCATCGTAGAATCGATGAATCGCGATTCGTTCCTCCTTATTGATGCATCGTGTAAGAAAAAAATAATCGCGATTCATCGGCCAAGATTTTGATTCATTTAATTAACTCTTTTATTGAATGAGAACAAGAAATCCTCACGCATTTTATAATTTATGTCGTATCAAAATTTTCGAAAATTGCTTTTTACGTATCAATTTGTTTATTATCACCTTAAACCTTTGTTTTTAATGATGATGATCTTAAGCATATAAATTTGTTACGAAAATTATGTCAAAAATGTGTTAAAATGTTAATGATTAAAGGTTTTCTTTTCTTTCTGATTTCAAACTTAAGAATCGCGATTTGTAATCGCAATAAATCGAATCGTTGAATGTGTATCGTTTAGCGTATCGAATCGTCACTTCAGGAATCGTTGCAGCCCTAACAATTTGACTTAAAAACAGACTTACGTTCCCCTGACGATATCAGTAATAGCTTCGGTTATTGTATCGTCACCAGCTTGAGAGTAATTTTTACTTCTTTCATCCAGTAACTCGACAAACTTGGCGGGAAACCAGCCTCGTAACCCGTTCAACTCTCCGATCCAACAATGTTCATCTTTCTGAGAGATTATCTGAAAATTAATTCAAAGATAAGAATGGAGGAAAGATGTCTTTGAAAATTCAAAATGTAATTGAATATTTTTTTAAGTTACGGTCAAATGGAGATACTTGTAGAAGTTTAAACACAATTAAAAGATTTTATTGTGGACAAGAAAATATATTTGTGGACATCCTGGCATATCTCAAAAAGGTCATGACTTAATTTTTCAGAACACATGGAATGAATTCTGAACTCTCGCTTAAGCCCTAAAGATTTTAACGGACCAATAGAATTGCGTAAATTAACCATGTGATATATCTCCCGCGGTTGTTCAAAATGGCGTGTCTGCCTTTTTTTGAACAATTGGTCACGTGAACGGTCATGTTATCTACTGAACAACAGTGCTCTCAGCCAAATGCTTATTGTCTGCACTAAAACAGAGGCAACGGCTTCTCGAGGTCGATAGCTGAGCATTTGGCTCTCGTCTGCGGGCTTTAAAACAAGCAGACCTCACTCATTAAACACCAAAAATGATATTAATAGTACAAAAAATATCTAAAACCTAGCTATTTACCGTAATAATATCATTTTTTCTGAATCCCAATTCATCATCATCATTTCTTTCAAAATCTAACAACGCCTTGGCTCTTCTACGTCTGGTCCGGGCCACGTTAACATAGTTCTCTAGATCTTTTACATGACTATCCATAGTATAGTCTGCTGTTAAAATCTGATAATAAAAAAATCAATTTCAATATTCATTAAAGCCTCAACCTTCATTTCTCAAAAATCTTTTAGTCTTGGATTTGATTGAAATGTAAGCTTTCATATTTAGTTCCCTAAGTGTTTTTAAATTATTCTGCGGGTTGGTTATCGATAATAAATCTAAGAATGCAACGTTTCTTTATCTGTTCAGTATATATTATCTAGAAGGGTACTTACCACTTTATTATTTTTAGGATCTAGAGATTGAAAATGACGAGCAACTTGAAGTATAGCTTCACGTAAATCTACTAACAGTTCGGTCTGATGTATATTCTTCGCCTTCCCAAAATCATCATCTTCACTACCCCACAGTAATATAGATAACGAGGAACGTGCCCTTTTTAAATGTCGTTTGTTTAATTGCTGAAATTACAAAATGGCCAAATTATTAATTTCTGTTTTAAAGGCAACGTTCACTAGATAAAATGAGGTAGGCTTTGATGGATTATATTTCTATTTTCATGAGACTTAAGCACCTCTCACACCTACCCCGAGTACAATTTGGATACAAATCAGAAAACTCCTAATATCCACGGAAAAATCCCTAAAGGAACTCGACAAATTTGGTTGTATATCCATATATCTTTGTGTTTTTAATATCTAGTGATTCTTTATAACATAACGCTGTCTGTATGAGCATGTGAAACGTTGAGTTTATAAATGTCCGATACAGTATATCTATATATCTAGTGATTCTTTATAACATTTGATAACACTGCCTGAATGAGCATGTGAAACATTGAGTTAATAAATGTCAGAAATAGTTTATCTATATATCTAGTGATTCTTTATAACATTTGATAACATTGCCTGTATGAGCATATGAAAAATTGAGTTAATATGTCAGAAATAGTATATCTATATATCTAGTGATTCTTTATAACATTTGATAACACTGCCTGTATGAGCATGTGAAACGTTGAGTTAATAAATGTCAGAAATAGTATATCTATATATCTAGTGACTATTTATAACATTTGATAACACTGTCTGTATGAGCATGTGAAACGTTGAGTTAATAAATGTCAGAAATAATATATCTATATATCTTGTGCTTCTTTATAACATTTGATAACGCTGTCTGTATGAGCATGTGAAACGTTGAGTTAATAAATGTCAGAAATAGTATATCTATATATCTAGTGACTATTTATAACATTTGATAACACTGTCTGTATGAGCATGTGAAACGTTGAGTTAATAAATGTCAGAAATAATATATCTATATATCTTGTGCTTCTTTATAACATTTGATAACGCTGTCTGTATGAGCATGTGAAACGTTGAGTTAATAAATGTCAGAAATAGTATATCTATATATCTAGTGATTCTTTATAACATTTGATAACACTGTCTGTATGAGCATGTGAAACATTGAGTTAATAATTGTCAGAAATAGTGTATCTATATATCTAGTGATTCTTTATAACATTTGATAACACTGCCTGTATGAGCACGTGAAATGTTGAGTTAATAAATGTCAGAAATAGTATATCTATATATCTAGTGATTCTTTATAACATTTGACAGCACTGTCTGTATGAGCATGTGAAACATTGAGTTAATAAATGTCAGAAATAGTATATCTATATATCTAGTGATTCTTTATAACATTTGATAACACTGTCTGTATGAGCATGTGAAACGTTGAGTTAATAAATGTCAGAAATAGTATATCTATATATCTAGTGATTCTTTATAACATTTGACAGCACTGTCTGTATGAGCATGTGAAACATTGAGTTAATAAATGTCAGAAATAGTATATCTATATATCTAGTGATTCTTTATAACATTTGATAACGCTGTCTGTATGAGCATGTGAAACGTTGAGTTAATAAATGTCAGAAATAGTATATCTATATAACTAGTGATTCTTTATAACATTTGATAACACTGCCTGTATGAGCATGTGAAACGTTGAGTTAATAAATGTCAGAAATAGTATATCTATATATCTAGTGATTCTTTATAACATTTGATAACGCTGTCTGTATGAGCATGTGAAACGTTGAGTTAATAAATGTCAGAAATAGTATATCCATATATCTATAGTGATTCTTTATAACATTTGATAACACTGCCTGTATGAGCATGTGAAACGTTGAGTTAATAAATGTCAGAAATAGTATATCTATATATCTAGTGATTCTTTATAACATTTGATAACACTGCCTGTATGAGCATGTGAAACGTTGAGTTAATAATTGTCAGAAATAGTATATCAACAAGGGGTACACACTATACATGGGTAAATGAATTTTTCCCGACTTTGATGGGGTAAGAAAGGGGTGCGCATTATACATGGGTGCGCATTATATTCGGAAATATACGGTATATCCATATGGCTTGTGCTTTGTTTCCTACGTCTATTTCTATATGTCTTATAAATAGTAAATGTATATGTACTTACTTGTTTTGGAAGATTACGTGAAGATTCAGGGTTAACTAATGCTCCTTGATCCGCCATTAAATACGCGAGATGTTTTCTACGGTGAGTATCAACTACAACATCTGATAGAGATCCAGCTACTCGGAATGCAACCTGTCAATCAAAATTATAATTTATAAAGCCTTTTTTTCTATACTTAATCAAAAGCAATACACTTCTCAAAATGTGCCCCCGAGTTAGAGGGCGGTGGCTCAATGAGTTAGATGCTTGCTCGCTAACCTGAAGGTCCAGATTTTTTAACCTGTTTCCCATTGACAGTGATGCAGGTTGGAGGGGCTGACATGGAAAAAGCGTCTAGTCGTTCGGATGGGACAATAAACCGAGGACCTGTTCAGTCAGTCTTGTAGAACTCAAAAGTGGCTGTTTACTAAGGGGTGGGTGCTTAACACAGGTACATGTATGGCGATACCAGTTTAGAATGATAAGTTGGTATTTTGTAATTATATGCACATGCATAAATATATAACATTCTAAACAACATTGGCAATGTTCTATATTAAATATTCTTTTAGACAAATGGTTATTACACTTTTGAATACAAGTGACCGTTAAACCAAGTTAAACTGTATTAAATTAAGAATTATTAGAGGGTATTTAAAGACAATGAAGATAGATAACGTACCTCAATCAAGGCCTCGACGTCTTCCACGTCACCTGGTACGTCAGATAGGGCGTTAAATATCTGAGCAGAGTTATCTAAACTTTCTAATTCTTCTTCCTGATAATAACACATAACTCATTATAGATATTATTAATACACTAATATTTCAATAAATATAACACAGTCAGTTACTGCGTCGTCCTTTACAAACATGACGTCATTTACTTGGATACAAGGAAATGGTAGTAGTTATGTTTGAGAGTTTAGTTCTCGATCAGGTTGTGAAAGTCGGATGACCTTGAATAAGTCATCTTCACTCATAATTCCAAAATTATTTGTGGACTGCTAATTTGGGTACGACGTTTAACGATGTAACTAAGATGTAATCTAAAGTTCTGAAACCATTAATCATCTCCAAACCATTAATACTGACCTTGAGTTTTAACATGCCCATTGTTATTTGAAATATCACAACCGAACCTTCATAGAAAAACAAGTCCCATAACCGTAGCAATACTCTCATATGAACCACGCTGGCAAACAACGTTAAGAACCAGTGAAGGCTTATTAATGAAAGCTCTGAAATCATGCAAAAAATACACATGCTTGTTAATAAGGGGTTATAAGGGCCAAGATACCTACACTTCAAAAGCTGGTTAATATCAAGAAATGTTAGTGAATATGAGTCAAATGGGGGAACAATCAGCATTTCACAGGTGGATTTGGGTCTTGAATATAGGTATAGAATCTTCAAAAGTACTAGACAAGCTATATTTGTATGGGTCAATGAGGATGATCAAACGTCATGCAGTTTGGAATGAGGGAATATTACCAGTGAAGCGTATTAGCCTACTCTTTCTTTCAATTTCCAACTGAGGGATCATTAATGTGCACAGCCTTTAGCACACAGGTCTTGGTTTATTGTCCCATTTGTACAACTAGATACTTTTTCCATGTCAGCAACAAAAATTTCTAGACCCATGCTGGGATTGAACCCTGTGCATTAGTGAGCAAGCGTCTTAACTTAACTTAGCCCCACACCTTAAAAGGTTTATAAACTATTTATATATATAAAGGGAGGTGACAGCATCAATTTACACCATTCCAATCTTCAATTCTTGCAATTCTCACTCAGCCAGCTGTGTTAGTTAGGCTATAGTATAAGCAGTTACATGCTAAATAAAGCTATGAAAGAAAACTGGCTAAAATGCTGGGGTCTCATTCTCAAAAACTTAACAAAGATAAAAATCCAGGGGCCTTATTCTTGAAAACTTTACTTAAGATGATTTTAGTAATCTGATTGGTCAATCACTAAAATTGATTTTAAATATAGCTTTATTATCCAATCAGATTACAGTATTTCTTAAAATCAGGATTTTCTCTAAGTTAAGTTTTCGTGAATGAGGCCCCTGATTGATTAAAGAATACAATAATCTATTTGGACAAAAAAATTGATTTTAATGATTAACCAAACAGATTACTGAAACACAAAAATTATCTTAAGTTAAGTTATCAAGAATTAGGCCCAAGCTCTTCCTATGAAATATAAGTTTTGTTAGAAGTTTTCTTACCTATGTCATGTTCTTTCAGTACAAGATCAACGTTTGGTAGAAAACTGATCAATAGTTGACGTAATACTCTTTGATCAGCCTAAAATAGAGAAACAAATATTCATTAAATAGTTGAATAAAACATGTTAGTTTTAGTTGAAGTACATGTTGCCGAAAAACCATGTTGTCGAAAATGTTCCGACTCATTCACTCATTCAGAAATAAGTTGCCCAAAATGTTGTCGCACTGTTGTCTTGTATAGGACCAAATTTGTGTTACTCAGGTGTTTCGACAAAATGTTATCGAAAATGTTGTCAGTGTGTACAGTACTTTATAGTCAAACTAAATTCAATATTTACCTGTATACCAATTAGAGTATTAGAATAATATGAGGCTGGAAGTAAATCTTCTATAATAGCACACATTATCCAGTACGCATCTTCTTCTTCATTGAATAATAATAACGATGCTGCTATCTACAATTAAATAACGGTCAAAGGTCAAAATTTATATCAAATTAAATCTTATGTCATATCGTACTCTTTTACACAAATCTGAGCTTTTTAAAATGAAATAACAGTCAATCAAAAGCCAATTCTCATCCAAATCAAAATTATGATGATGGGTTACATGCAAAATTCCAGCAATGATGTTAAAGGGATTGTAAAGAGGATTTCTAACATTTTTATGCTTTATAAGTAGCAATAAATACCCTTTAATTCATTTGAAATAGTGGAGGTGTACACCTTGGTCTGTATTGGGCCAAGGAGTTATAATGCAATACAGTGAAAACCCTCAAAACCAAATCCTCTGAAAACCGGAATCCCTTCAAAACAAGAAGTAATTAAATTTTATAACAAAGGGAAGTAACTCCAATTAACGAAAATGCGAATCCACAGAAAACAAACATCCCCTCTAAATCGACATTATTACCTGGGACCTTATTCTTGAAAACTTAACTAAGATAAAATCCAGATTTTAAGAAATACCGTTATCTGATTGGATGATAAAGCTATATTTAAAATCAATTTTAGTGATTGACAAATCAGTTGACTGAAACACTAAAATCATTTTAAGTTAAGTTTTCTAGAATAAGGTCCCTGGTCCCACACACTGTCGGTTTTGAGAGGTTTCACTGTACACAAAGTACCCAAAAAGGGTCTAAGATCACTAGATTGCGAATCAAGATTCAATAAATGAACTTACCACCCCAGTACCTTGACAATAACCAATATCAGGATATAGCCACGCTAATCCTCGTAATATCCTCCGTAACCGTGGTATTCCAGTACTGTTTATATTACAGAAACAGGCATTACTTGGCATTGTACGTAGCAGATCCTGTAAGAGAATAAATAATGAATAAAAAATTTGAACCAGTCCCAAATAATTGTACACATCAAAGATAGTGGACCACAGCCATATACGCCCACCACGGTATGCAAATGGTAAAACGAAAAAAAAAAAATCTTAAATTTAATCAAAAAAAAAAAAATTCTCAAACCTTTCAAATAAGGTCCAATAAAATCCATTAATTTTAAGTTTCATCAAAATCGGTTGAAAACAAAGAGTAATAGCATATTCAAGACTTTGGGATAAGGGCAATAACTCTGCTTCTAACGGTAAAAAATAACTCAAATTCGAACTTGATATTCGTTTTATGAATACGTATTCTGGCAAAAATTGCCCACACTGCATGGCATTTGTTGTCCTCATTAGCCCTTACTAATACAGAAATTACAGGGCAAGATGGCTACAATCCTTTTAAGGATTCAAACTCTACCTTTTCAATTTGTTTAGAAGTCATAAGATGATCATTAGAACTGGCTTTAACCACATCTTTATATGATAACTCAGAATTTAATTTCTTATGTAACGCTCCTGATAATCTCATCCACATCTGACTGCGTAATGAATGAGGGATTCCGTTTTTTACCATTCCACGTAATTTCTCAGATCTTGGTAAATGGGCGTTAACCTGAAAATGAAGAGATAACAAAATTAAAATGGATATATAGATTATATTTCTATTTATTGAACTGATAAAGGCAAACAACACCATGCAAGGTGCAAACTGAAGAAAATTATGATTCTATCACATCAGGAATGCATCTTATGGGTTACGTGAAGTTTCTAAGAAAGCAGATTTTTGGTTTAAAACCAGGCTTGTCAGGCCTTTGTCAGCACTGCAGAGCTAGAAATGCCAACATCTTTGGAGGCCTCTGTCTAATCATAACAGTAGTCCTTCTTACAAAAACGAAATTATATAACACCCAGAGAGTTTTAAATAAGTGAAAATGCTACCGTAGGCTTCCCATGAGCTCTTGCAGTCTATATTTCCATGTTCGCTTCACAAATACAGGGTGTGCCCAAATTAATGTAATATAAAGCCCTGCTTGTTGTTTTTGATCCTACTCCGGCTTTTAAGAAAGAGCCCCGTCCAGTGAAAGGATCTCATAAAATTCCTACCTTATCCCAGGTCAAATCACCCACTTCATTATTATGCGTAAATTCTAAATAAGCCGTCCATTTTAAGCGATATTGTGGGTCTTCTACAAACGGTGTACTTAATAAAATACTAGAGTTTTCTTCTGGCCCATCTACAATAAAACAAAAATTTACATATCTGGGTGAAATTCTTATATTGGTTGGTAGATGACAAGTTAAAGGTTTTCTAAAGAGGTTTTCTAAACTTTGCATGTGTATTGGGGCACTGATAGCATCAATTTGAGCCATTCCAATTTCCATTCCGACGTCTGTGATTCTTGCAATTCCACTAAAACTAGTAAAACTAACACATTTTATGACGTCACTGATAGTGTATAGATATTAATAGTAGCTTCCGGTAGATCACTGTCAGTGACGTAAAAATAAATTCTTTACCTTCTTCTTCTACTTTAAAACCAAATTCATCATATCTATAATCTAACTGACCATGGGAATCTTCAGGCTAAAAAAAAACAACATAATAAGCCTTAAAGGGACATTTTCACTAACTGTTCGACCAATTAAATTTTAGTCTCAGAACCTGGAATTTTTTAGCTATTCTAACCCATAATAATGTTCACAACTCTCCTTTGAAATTTCAGCCTTCAAATCCACGTGTAGCCATAAATATGAGCGTTTGAAAGTCAAAGATACAACTCGCCGTTTAGTAAGAGGCGTAAATCAACTCTCAAAAATGCCTTTAATATAGATAGTGGTCTAGACATTATAACTCCTCAGACAGATGATTTCTAAGACCCTGAATCTTCAGGTTAGCAAGTAAATGTCAAACCTACTAAGTTGCAGTAGCCCCTTTTTTACCCCCAAATTTTTTTATGGTTAATAATTAATATTATACCATGCAGATATCATTGCTTAGATGTGTGGTTTTTGGCAGAAGCATGATTCGATAACTATCAACATCATAATCAACATTTCCCTTACCGTGTTTCCAAGTTTTGACATGATATCCTGGGGCCACATTGAGGGTGTAAGGGCTGAGAAAGGTCCACCAGGTGTAGGGGTAAAACCAGAATCGTTGGTAACGGCTGGGGTAGCTGATATACTGATACCATCTCCGGTACAAGTCTTGGTTTCATCATCTTCGTCTTCTGATAGTGTTTCCGCTGATAAATAAACAACACATTCAAACATTAGTCACAATTTTAGACAAATAAAACACACTGAAAAAAGCTTGGAAGTCGGTGTGTTGGATTGTATTCTGTTAGGTCATTAGACTGTAACACTTAAAGACAAAAAATTTTGGCAGCAGTATATCAGTTGGTAGAGGGTTAGACTGTCAACTGCTAGGTAAGTGGAATAGCACATTCGGTAGTTGTCTGCTAGGTGATTAGGTTCTGTGGATTAATGTGCAAAAAAATCCTGGTTGTGGTATATCTGTCGGTAGAGGGTTTGTTTTTGCTAGGTGATTAGGTGCTGAAGGTTTGAAGCTTCCTCTAGATAAAAATAATTTCAATGTCCTAGTCAGTATTTCTGATAGTCAACCTTTGTCAGTTTTCAAGTCTGATCACAATTTTAAGTTCATTTTCAATGATAAGTCCTGATAATGACTAGACTTCTTGACAAACATCAAACACTTTCAACTATAGGGCCTAAGTTTGGATGTTATTTTCTGTAGCCTTATAAAGACAGTAATTGTATTCCATAAAATAGAGCTTTATTTATAATAAGTTTGGATAATATGGTTCGTGTTTACTAAACTAAACTCTGTTAATCAAATAAAAGTCCAGATATTGAGTCTAATTATCACAGTCTTGGACACTATTTGTAAATAAAGATTAACTTTGACTCAAATATCACTTGTCCCTATCCCAACTCAAATTACAAATTTCAATAATCAGGGAAAGATCAATGCCAAGAGGTTTGGCCAAGGACCAGCTGGGAGAAAGGATCCGCACGGAACCTAAGTTGTTATCTTTGTAAAATATAGATGTTTCTTTCTTTCTTCAACAGAATCTATGACACGAATGTTTGGTTCAAAACAGTTCACACAAACTAGACGATCCTACAAGACATTCACTTTTCTAAAGTAAAGTTTAGGCACAGACTTAGTAAAGAACTCATCACAGATCTAGACTCAAAACAAAGTTGCAATCTTAAGTGATCGTAAAGTGATTTTCTAAACTTTGTATGTGTATCGGATACTGATAGCATCAATTTGCGCCATTCCAATTTCCATTACACATACAAAGTTTAGAAAATCACTTTACAATCCTCAACGAATGTTTCTTTTAAAAATTCCAATTAATATGCCAATACATTATAAATTCAAAAAATTAATTTTGATGCAGAATATCCCATATCCAATCACAGAATAAATCAGGATAAACTAAAAAAAGTTAAACAAATTTATTTTTATATTTTGATGCAGAATATCCTACAGAATAAATAGGGATAAACTTAAAACAGTTTAAAAAATTTATTTTGATGCAGAATATCCTATATATCCAAGCACAAGACTGAATAACAAATTTGGCTATCACTATGTGTTGGTATCCAAACACAAGACTTAGTGACAAATTTTGCTTGCTATATGTGTTGGTATGTCTCTAAAGAACAATGACCAATATATCCACATCAATGGCTAATTATTAACATGTGTTACATTGTTTTAAAACAATCAACAAATATCTCATGGTTTCAAATTCATCAGACTGTATCACCAATAACTTGGTCATTTACACCAATTTTCCAGTTATATTTCGAAATATCTATTCCAGTCATGAAACTTAGTCAAAACCTCAATATATTGGTCTAAGAAAAAAATCTTGCAATCAAAATGCATTTAGAAGTGAATTTCATCCTAGTGTACAGATCTAGATACTGTAGTAACCCACAATCAAACATAAAACAGAAATCTGCATTGCAATCAAGACTGAAAGTTTTCTATTAAAGGGATTGTCAAGTGGTTTTCTCAACTTTGTATGTGTATCAGGGGACACTGATAGCATCAATTTGCGCCATTCCAATTTCCATTCTGATGTCTGTGGTTCTTGCAATTCCACTTAAACTAACACGTTTTATGACGTCACTGACAGTGATCTGCGTAGATATCAATAGTAGCTTCCTGTAGATCACTGTCAGTGATCTGCGTAGCAATAGTAGCTTCCGGTAGATCACTGTCAGCGAACACATCCCTTTAAGTTGTGTATCAAGTAACAAGCATGCATTGTCTGTTCCAGTACCTGAATCTTGCTTCTTTTAATATACTTCTATACCCGAAGTCTATCAGTCACAATAATAGAGCAGACACCTCACAAATTTCCTATCACTGTACCATACCTCAAATGTCTAGATTGAAATTATATAGGCATAACATCTTTACATAACAAGGTCACCAGAGCTAGGCTATCTTTTTTATGTACCATTAAATTAAATGCCACTTATTAATGGCAGTAAATGCCAGAGTTTCACAAAACTGTCATGTCATATAAAATAAGAAGACGAATCGAAAGCATTTCTTCCTTTAAATCAAATTTGAGAATCACTCAGACTTGCACACCATATGTAATTATGTTATTTGTACTAAATAAAATAGTTAGACAATACCCCCTCCCCCTCTTTTTTCTAATGACAACTACAAGTACAACATCCATGTCATTGACCAAGCTTTGATCAACACTTGATTGACTTGGCTTAGACTTTTTTGAGTTAGGAATCTTGTCTTTGGATTTGATTCTTACCAGCTGTAGCCTTGCTGCTATATCCCTCAGTATCTCTCGTGCCAAATACAGCACGTGCTATTTCCATCTTGGTATTTTCTTCTGTTATTTCATGGTTTTGGGAATATTACGAAATATTAAGCCGATAAAATGCCATTTTCATTCAGTTTTTATGCAAATTATGTTATTATTCCATGGACGCGTAAGAATACATTTCTGATGTGGAAAAATCAATAAAAAGTACAGATATGTATTAATTCAGGATTTAACAGTATTTCTGTTTGTCATTGTCGCATCAATATCAGAACCGATGATTCCAAAATCAATTATATTAAAAAGTCGGGTGAATGATCATAGCTTTTGGAATAAAAACTAGAATTATTTTACTTGTGAAAGGATATTGACAGGTACTTGTGTTCTATGCCTACACTTGAGTCAAATCTCCCATGGACAAGTCGACCCTGTCTGAAAATGCAGAGGACAAATCGCCATTTTGATCCTTGTCAGTTTTCTATGATCAGATTAAGTCTAAAAAGTTTGTTAAATTTCAAATTTTTGTTGTGATCTGTAAAGTTGGGGATAATGAAAGGTGATGATTGAATGACAATGTAGTGATTTCGGATTAACCTGGCGAAGCAGGCATGATTAATTCGGAATGACCTTAACGGTACTCACAATGCACGTGCATTCTCCGTGAGAATAGTTCAAAGCATAGTAAAGTGCGTGATGCATGCTGGGGAATATCTGAAGTTGATTTTCATTCATGTTACACTTGACAAGAGAGGGGAAACTTTGTTTAGTTGTGTTATTATAAATTACTGTAGTTACCTACATGGATATTATCAAAAAGGTATGGGTACACTTTTCATTATGAAATATTTACTCATTTATTGATATACAATGTATTATCTCGAATGAAAAGTTCATTAGCTGCTACCGATGTATTGCCAATAGGTTTTCGAGATTTGTTTTACGGTTGGGATCGTTCATGCTCGGGTTTTATTATTAAAAATAAAATGTTAGTTGGGTGTCATGGAACAATAAAACTAATGCATGAACGATCCTAGCCGTAAAAATTATCGAAATTCGTGTAAGCACTTTAGCAAGAATTGGAAAATTTATTGGAAACATCACTTCAAAAAGTATTCTTATTATTATTATTACAAAAATTCTGATATGCTGGACGATTTGGTATGTGGGCGAAATGTCTTTCGCATGCGCACTGAAGACGCTAACTGAAACAAAAAAGAAATCATTGCTCGTGTTTCTTGATAATAAAATTAAGAAAAATCACCATTTCAACTAACTTTAGGTCGTAAGTAACTATGGTTTTGCTATATTTTTGTTTGATTGTTTGAAATTTCGAAGATTGCACCCACAGTCAGTTGTACTTTTCAACAAAAACGCTAAAACATTTCTATCATAAATTCGTGTGTCGCCATTTTCGGCGTGAGTCGCCATTTTTGTTTTGATTTTTACTCAAATATAAAAGTCTTGATCTTTCATATCAGTATATATTACAATTTATCTTTGTCTCTCTTCAATTTAAAATCTTAATATTTCAGTGCTATTTAAATCAATACAAATGTGTGGTTATTAGCTAAGGCATGTGAATACAAAGGTTTACTCAACTCTGCCTAACCAAAATGGTCCTATTTGGTCAAAATGGCCCCTTATAAAAGATCAAAATGGCCCCAAGTAAAGTTCTTAATCAGTGAACTATATATCCCCATCATTAGCCCATGCATTTTAAGTGCATTTCAATTCTGGCTACTTTTAGTTTAGGTCCACATAAATGAATGGCAGAGAATTACTGAGTACCGGTATTTCATTGGAATATCCTTTGTAATGCAGTGGCGTTACTAGGAGTTTTTAGGTGGAGGGGCCGAGTTGGGGCCATATAATTGTGGGGGGGGGGGGGGGGGGCCTACCAGCACCAAGTATCCGTATGTAACATTATCAGAATTTCAAAGTGGGGGGGCCAAGACCTGGCCCTCCGTAGAAACGCCACTGTTGTAATGGTACACATTGACTAAATTTTCCCTTTAACAATAATGATAACTATACAGGTAATAATTTTTGTTTATTTTAAGAGCTTGTAATCCTTCAAATTTCCCGTTAATTATAACAATCATTATGATACTGGTAATGTTTTTCAGGAAGAAAAACCAGACATAGACTATCTTCATCTCAGTCAGATTGCAGACAACAATTTTCATACCAAGAGTTATAGTTCAGACACCGATTTTCACTCCCACAAACAGAGTGATTGTTTCAAATCCAACATGTCCGAAGAAGATGATGGCTGTATAGTCAGAGTTAGAGGCCTACCTTGGTCATCTACCACTGAAGAAGTTTTGAAATTTTTTGAAGGTATGGTATGGTATAAGTTTGTCCTTAAATGAAAACGTCATTCCGCTGGCAAATTGGACGTTTGTTTTTGTTGCTATTACACCTACTGAACTACAGTACCATGCAATATATATTCGTACTAAGAAATAGGTTGCCTTTCTCCTCTCCAGTGCATACTATGTACCCCCTTCGTTCTACACGCTTCTTAAAACTTACTAATTGTACTCCTGGACAAGTCCAACGTTTCTGATACATAGGTGATGGTTTTCCCCCTTTGTAATAATTTCCAAGCGATGTGCAAGTATGTAATGTTGTAGAGCGAATGTAACCACATCGCCATTTTGTACGAATATTTATTGCACGGTACTGTAGGCCAGTGCTTTAATTGAGGATTGTCTCAACACACTCTAATACCAAAACTAAGTGTTTATAGCATTTAATAAAGTCTGTTGTATTTTATTTTTAATAATTTAGGGTCTAATATTTGTGGAGGAGAAGGTGGTATCCATTTCACATTTTCTCGTGAAGGACGACCTAGTGGTGAAGCTTTTATAGAGTTTGAATCTCCAGAAGATGTAGAAATTGCTATGGGAAAGCATAATGCTCATATGGGCTCCCGATACCTTGAAGGTAAGAAAACCAGAAAACCATAGGTTCACATTTCAGAGAGTCCACGTAGGCTGTAGCCGACTGTTTTTGTGGCATTTAAATTTGTTGAGTCTAATGGTTTCAGAGAGCCTATGTGACCTATTGTTGTTTATATACCAATATATATTTTTTGACTCTTCACCAACCTAGCTGGCTATGCCTTGGAGATTTCAAATGGGAAAAGATCAGTTAAAAAGTATTTTAGATTGTCATCATTTCTACTTTTTTGAGAAATCTGATTTTGAAGTCATTTAAAACTTTGTAAAATGATGGTAATTATTTAAACCTTCAATTATTTTTTAAGTGTTCCGTTCAAAACGAAGTGAAATGGATTGGGTCATCAAAAGAGCTGGGCCTAATCAACATGAAGGTTTGAACGATTCTTGTGTTCGATTGAGAGGGTTGCCATTTGGCTGCTCAAAGGAAGAAATTGCTCAGTTTTTTACAGGTAAAGTTATGTTTTGATTGATGTTTTTGGAAAAAAATAGTAGGATGTAAAACTCAAGTTCATTCTTTTTTTCAAAAGTGTAAAGGAAATATGATAATTAAAGGAGTCTTTTTGAATTGTTATTATGAGCATGGACAATCTGTAGATTGGTAAAAAGGTGCTTGGTCTGAGAAAAAAAATCTTGCAATCAAAATGCATTTAGAAGTGAATTTCTTCTTGATTTATAGGGACTTACAATCAAACATGAAACAAATCTGCATTGCAATCAAGGCTGAAATTTGTTTCTTAAAGATATGTTTTGATTGCAAGATGTTTGGATAAATTGACAAGATAATTAAGAACAGAATAATTGAATTGTTAAATGATTCAGATGTTGTATTGTTTGTCCCTCTTATGGGAGAAAGCCTAATGTTTAATTTTGTTTTGTTTGGGCGGGTTGTAGGGTTGGAGATTGTACCGAATGGGATTATGTTACCTGAGGATCGACAGGGTAGAAGTACGGGGGAGGCTTACGTCCAGTTTGCGAACCAAACCATTGCTGAACGTTCACTTGGGAAACACAAAGAAAGGATAGGGCACAGGTGGGCGGGCCCTCGGGCTGTTTACACAACACGAAGTAACCACGGGACCCATTGGGTGGTCGGAAATGGTGGGCGTGTTGGATTCAATTCTCTTTCTATTTTTCATTCTTTATTTTCGCTTGGAACATTTAAATAATTATTAACTAATTTAGAATCACTTTACTTTTGATTTAAGAATTAAATTTTAGATTTTCTGTTTAAAAAGTTCACTTTGTTTTTCTGTTACATTTAAGTTTGAATTTCTTTAATATTTAAATTAAATTGAAAATGCACACACAAAAAAATAAAGCTATCAGTAATTAAGAATATCTTTTAAGATCAAAAATTTTTTAAAATCATTAAATTTCCTTTTTTTGCAAAATCTTCAGCATTATGCAGTTTACTAAGATTATTTTTTATCCCCTTTTTAGGTACATTGAAATATTTAAGAGCAGTCTGAGTGAAGCCCATGCAGCATTAGGAAGTAACCGTAACATCCGACCCCTGATGGGAGGGGGAGGAGGTGGCAGTGGTGGTGGGTCAATGGGCGGCCGTCCCGGACCCTATGACAGAAATGATCGTTATGGTATGGGTGCTATGGGAGGAATGGGTATGGGAGGTAATTTTGGAAGAGGAAGTCGAGGTGGAAGACAAATTAAAGGTCAGAATATTTTCTTTCTACACTCTTGATGATATTGGACTGGGGCATTATTTTCAAAAACTTAACTAAGATAAAATCCATATTTTAAGAAAATACAGTAATCTGATTGGATATTAAAGCTGTATTTAAAATCGTTTTTAGTGATTGACCAATCAGATGGCTGAAACACTAAAATAATTGTAAGCTAAGTTTTAGAGAATAATGCCCCAGGTTTGGCTCTGTGTGATTAAATACTTGGAGATGGTACATTCAGATTTTTCCAACTGGTTAACCCCCCTGACAGTGATTCAGGTCTTAGGAGATGAAAAAATTCTCTGGTAGCGGTATTTGGTAATAAACTGAGGCTGCATGTCCTTTAGGATTTACATGTTAAAGAAGTAAAAGTTGGAAATTTAGTATAATAGATACCGGTACATCATAGCATGCTTTTCTGAGGAAAATTTCCCCCATTGCACACTGCATGGCTTTTGCCTATCCTTGATGCAGTCCAATTAGATCAGTTGTATCAGAATTAATTTTGTGTTTTTTCAGGATTCTACGATGACGATTTTGACGATTACAGCAGTGGATATGGTGGAATGGGGGGTGGATTTGGTGGAGGAGGGGGAATGGGAAATAGACGAGGAATGAGAGGAGGACGTGGGGGGATGGGAAATAGAATGGGGGGTAACAGAATGCCTGGGTCTCAGCCTGGAAGCCAGTATAAGAGTAACACAGGACATTCTGTTCATATGAGAGGTCTTCCATTCCAAGCTTTACAGTCAGATATACAAGATGTAAGTCAACAATATTTTACCCACTTTCTTATTTCTAGGGTTCTGTAAGGCAGCCATTTCCTTACATGATCAATGTCATTTGCTTCGGTTAATATGTTTTACAAATGACAGTTGTGGATTCTAATCTTATTTGGCTCTTGCAATGACCTTGAATACTTCATTTTCACTCATATAACAGGAAAGCTAAAATAAGCCCATGTGTAATGACTTATCCCTATTCTAATAAAAGATGGAATGTCTAACAAGTTCACAGGGAGGCTAACTCTTTAAATATTTCAGTTGGAAATTGCAAATAAGAGCAGGCTAATGACGCTGTCCTGGCAAAATTGCCCTCATTGCACACTGCATAGCGTTTGCCCATCCTTAGTAGCCCATATAGGTGCAGAAAAGCAGGACGTGATACTCAAATTCATTTTATTTATTTCAGTTTTTCACCCCATTACGCTTGGTAAAAGTAGAATTTGAATACGGTTCTAATAATAGACCTACTGGAGAAGCTAATGTTGATTTTGAGTCACATGCTGATGCTGTAGAAGCTATGAAAAAACATAAATGTAACATGCGTAAGTAATGCTTTTCATGCATATAGTCTGATTCTTAGCATTTAACTAAGTCCATGGTGATATTCAACTTGATATTTTCTTACTAACTCTTGCATAGACTCGAGTCGACTTTAAAAATTTATCTTAAGCACAAGGCTAGGAACTGGGCCAAGTACTTCTGTACATAGCCCTGTAGGCAAATGAGATTGTTGGCTCTAAGTTCTAAAACTACATTATTGTCCTGTTATTTGACGTTTCGGCTTACTGCATTCTTCAGAAACACCAAAAATAGATCTCGATCACATCATATTCCCTTATTTGACTAACTATTTTAAATTCAAATATTTGTCCAATACCAGCAAAAATTAGAACTAAATTCTTGCAACTCATATTATATCTTAGGGCCTTTGTGAAAGACAATTTATAACGTTAAAGTGGAATAGCAAGAACCACGTCTGACTGAAAATGAGACTGGTGAATATCAAAGCTATCTATCTACCCAATACTCTCAAAATTCACAACCCTATTTTCTTTTTTCAGAACACCGTTATATAGAACTGTTCTTGAACTCTACACCAGAAGATAGTTTCAGTGGTGGGGGTGGAGATAACTTTGGGAATAATGGTATGGGTGCTGGAATGGGCAACAATGGTAGTAACAATATGATGGGAATGGGCGCTATGGGTATGGGAGGTAACATGGGAGGGGGTTCGTTTGGGGGACCTGGTGGAAATTTTAACACTGGAGGGGGATATGGTGGAGGTGAGTAAATTATTTGACTATTTTCCTTAAGGAAGTTGCGTTAAAAAAGAACATGATCCAGTGATCAAAATTTATAAAATTTTTCACTATTTGATAATAGTTAAATAAGAATAAGCATTGTGGATTTTTAAGACAGTCTGCATCTTGCACTAGTGAATTCATAAAACACATAGTTTTAGTGCAATGGAAAGCATTTCCAAGGCCTGATTTTAAGGAATATGTTCACTTGAAAGTCAAAAATACGACTCGCCTTTTAGTAAGACTATGCATTAAATAGAAAACACAAATACAGAAAATTATAAAGATGATTGTTTAGGTAGGGGTATAATTGAAGGAATTGTGTGATTTTGGGACTGTTCTTGTAAATCTGAAGGCAATTTGCATAAATTCAAGGTCCAAATCGATCTTCGAAAATGGTGAACATTCCCCTTTAAATATAAATATCCCCCATACATTTTGATTCTAAATATTTTCTGTCTTTCTTTCAGGAATGATGAATGCTTATGATGCCTACAATTAAAGGACCCAAAGATATTCTAGAAATTTTAAAAGTTATTGTTATAAAAGTGAAAAACTTTCATTTTGTGTATCATATTCAGCATAGAATTTGTCTAAACTTAACTTTTTTTTTTGCATTTTTGCAAAATTGTTGTCTCGACCACATCACAATGTGCTTCAGTTTTTTGTGGGGCAAATTTATTTTTGCACATCTAGGTTTAGTTTGAATCCAAATTGTTAATTGAACATTCTGTCTCTAGGTTTGGGGCTTGATTACTTTATTGATTTGTTCATAGGCGTAAGGGCTGGGAGTGCAGGGGGGCAATTGCAGTGATTTTCATGAAGGAAATTTAAAAAAAATAAAATCGTTTGGAAATGATGTGATCAGGCAGATGGCGAGTTTTTTTTGGAATTAGGGGTTGGGGTGTGGGCCGATTTGTCGGGCATATATTTAGTTGTTGGGCAATTTTGCATAAGTTGTCGGGCAAATTGGTTTTGCCCCCCGCTCAACTAACGCCCCGTGCGCCTATGGATTTGTTAATGTGAAATAAACTTTGACAATCTGCCGATTGGATAACTGAATACTTAGATTTATTTATGCTTTAAACTTGGATGTGTATAAATAGATTTGTCATACTTGTTTTCTTTCTTTACTTATGTTTTTGTATATAAAACTTTTCATCCTTTAAAAAGGGCAAAATGGCCCTTGTCACAAATATCTAGAAGTCTTATTTAGATTGTTAAATCTTAGAGAATGTGAAAGTGGTTAGTAGCAGTTAGCACAGATGGTTTTAAATGTACAGACGCTCAGCTGTTTACATCGCAAGCGGAAATACTCGGCACGGAGGATAGCAGAGCAAAGCGATACCCTGTTCTATGCTTCACTGCTCTGCCTATACGAAATTTCCCATCTTGCCTATCTGTAATCTTTGTCGTTTAGAATGAGCTCTGTCCGGCCTGTAGTGTGATTTAACCCAAGTCATGTTCTAATGCAAAACCTTCAATCATTGTTAAGAATTTGTCACCTGCCAAGTATTTAGAGAGTTATAATTCATGTATCATTCATTGGAATTAAAAAACTATGTTAAAATATTTTGTGTCATTCAATCCAGCTCAGATCTTGCCCAGTAAATCTGACAAGATATTCAGATGGGATATAAGCCCTATTATATTTAGCCCTCCCTTTTGGTTTGAGGGTCTGTCAATGAAAACACTTGCTTAACCTTGGCTTAGGTCCCGGGTTCGATCCCTTCATGGGTCAGAATAATATTCCCAATGTCAAGGCATTGACTTGATTTGAAGGGGCTGGTCTGTGTGGCAGGGGTGTTTTGCTAACTTTGGAAGTAGGGGGGCCCCAAGTGGGGAATGCCCCCCCCCCCAGCAACACATCCCTGCTGTGTGGTACATTACAGACTACAGCCCAGGTGATATAAAATAAAAATAATGATCCCTTGGCTTGGGACGACAGGAGTTGGAAAGCGAAAAGGACAAGTCGAATGCATTCTGTTCTGGCAAAAAAAATCTCATTGCGTACTGCATGGTATTGGCCCGTTCTCATTAGCCCAAACAGGTGCAAAGTAGCCCAAATTATGATGTAAAACTCCTTTATTATCAAATAATTTTCGTCTGCTAATGTTAATAACAGTATATAATTTCGACCAATCAGGTGCGTGGAATAATTCACTGCGGTCTTAGTACAGCATGGCTGCAATACTTCCGGTTGTATAAACTTGAGAGAACTTTCCATGATGAATTCCTCGTTACGATTTGTAAATCGATTAAACAGTTACTGTAGAAGGTTGGTGAACACAAATACGTAATTTCAGATTTTGCATAATTGACCATTTCGTCTAAAGATATTTTTATTGGCGTACATCTAGATGCATTCCAAAGTACTCAAACTTGAATTTTTTAAGTTTTGAACACTGAATTATAATTATATGACTAGTCCGAATCTTGCTGACTTTAGGCCTATTCCCAGCATTTGGCAGCTATTTGGACAGATATGACTGGGGGAGAGTTAGAAAAACTTGGCCACAAAAATTGGAGATTTCCCCATACCTTGCGCGCCCAGCCTTTCAATCCAAGGTGAGCCACTGATTTTATTTCATGTAAATTGGAAAACAACTTTGATGGACTTGCCAGTGGCGTTTCTGGGAATTTTTAGGTGGAGGGGCCGCGTTGGGACCAAATAATTGTCAAGGGGGGCTACCAGCACATACCATCTGTATTTAACATTATATGAAAATTTCAAAGTGGGGGGGCCAAGGCCGGGCCAGTCTAAATTCTGGGGGGGCCATGGCCCCCCCCGTAGAAACGCCACTGGTACTTGCATATTGGCCTTTAATCCTGTTCAGCGTAATGATGGTATGGTTGAACTACAAAATCATCCATCTTTCCAAATATATTGGAAGTTTTGTGGATTTGAGGTAAATAAATATGTTTAAAACCCTGCAGAAAATGTGCGGAAAACCACTATTTTTTTGGGGCCTAGTTTTTCTGACTCTCTCCAAGCTGGGTGCAATAGTCCAAAGAGCTATCAGAGGCTGGGGAAAGAGTCAGCAAGTTTCGAACTAAATTAAGACAAAGTCGTCAAAGTTGTGATGGTTTAAATTTTTCAGACATGTATTAAAAACAGTAATAAGCAAGCAACCAGTAAGATTATTATGTACAGCCATACCAGAACCACATATTGATGGACAAAACGAAAATAATCGACCAAGATTAGTGCAATTAGTTGAAGATATAAAAAAACTGACACCCGTTGAAGTAAAAGACATAAATGATTTGTTAAAGGTGAGTAGAAATTAGCATTCGGCTCCACCTTCGTCATTGTTCGAGACTATGTTCGAGACTATATAATGACTCCACCATCTGGTATTTGGGCAGGAAAAGATAACTCTTGTTTCAAGGTTGATTTTGTTGGCTGTTTTTTTTTGCGAAAGATTTTGATACATTCTGAAGAATAATTGTGATTTGTTGAACTATAATTTATTCAATATAGCAACTATCGTATAGTACCGGTATACATGGTTATCTGGCATGTCTACGTCTAGTTCCGAAGTTGATACGAGTGTAGAAATTAGGGGTTGAAAGCCAAATCGGGCTGACTTTTTGAAGATCTGCCCATGCATCAGAACCTTTCTTACCTACAGGGGGTTTGGAACATGTGGCATGTAATTGCATAGCAGACAACAATCCAATTCATGACCATGACTGACTGATAACCTTTTCTGAAAAATAGTAGGGTAGACAGATTTCAAATTGTCAGAGAAGGAATTAGAAGGGTTAATTTTGAATAGGACAAATTCTATTGAAATCCGAATTAGGACAGATGAAACTTGTTCAGAACTAGTGCTGTCTCTAATAATTGATTTTCAATGCTGCAAATTATTTGGTAATCGATACCAATCATGCCTATTCAGAACCCACCAACCAAGCGCTACCGCTACCATGATATTATTATTTAGCTACTCTCTGAAAAACACAATTCAGACCTCAAAGTAGTAAGACTTTTTTTTCTATTAAGTCATTCATTTGATCAATTTTCAGACTAACAGTAACCTTCGTATTGATTCAAGTGAACCCAAAAAACCCAGAGAATCACGAGAACCCAGAGAGCCCAGAGAACGTATAAAAGATAATAGCTGTGTTGTCAGAATTCGAGGCCTACCTTATTCAGCAACTGCAGAAGGAGTTCTGGAATTTTTTGAAGGTATGACACAGAAAAAAAATCAATTTTTTGTCCCCTATCTTAAAAATATTTTCCAACAATTTGTGTTTCTAATTGCCAACTTTCAAAAATTCCTCGCATTTTGAGCATTTTTGTCCACTATCTTATAAATAATTCCAACAATTTTTTGCAGACTTTTAAAAAAATTCTCACATTTTTAGCATTTTTGTCACTTAGACTCATGTCTTCACAATTCACTGATCTGTTGTGCTAGTACAGAGTTTTGACTCAATGAAGAGTGTTTGAATTACGATGTTTCATATCTTACACAGTATCTGAAAATTATTCAGTATTTTAATCATTTGTTTGCATGTTATCTTGTCTGTTTATTCTCCAAATGGTCCACAGTGAAAATCCCTCTACCACTGTGCAATATAACTGAGTTTTCAGATGATTACTATGTGTAAAGGTTAGCAGGGGTCACGGAGCATCTCTGGATGTGGGTGGGCCTTTGGTTGAAAATTTTTGAAATTCACCTCTCACCTAATACAAAAAATAATTATAAAAAGGACAAAAATATTTTGATGTAAAAAAAAAAAATAGGCCCTGCTCTGCGGTCCCTGGTTAGTTAAGGTAATATTTTACTCGTGCTGTGATTATTTTAGGCTCTAATATTTGTGGAGGAGAGAGTGGTATCCATTTGACTCAAGATGATCAAGGACGACCAAGTGGTGAAGCTTTTATAGAGTTTGAATCTCCAGATGATGTAGAAACTGCTATGAGAAAGCATAATGCTGATATGGACTCAAGATACATTGAAGGTAAGCAAACTTTTCGAAATAACAAATTCATTGAGGAGAGTCCAAAGCCCAAATAACTGTTAAAGTGTATTTGTCATCTGTGCACTTTTTTCATTTGTCCTTTCAAGGAGTCCATAGCCTTTATTTTTTAAAATGAACCCTAGTCCTGGAAGCAAAGTTTATCAGTAATATGGCCCATTTTCTCCTTCAAAATGTAAGACTTATCCTCATATTTTAGTCAGACTATGCCTAAGACTAAGTTGTAAGACAAATAATTAGTTAGAACAGGCCTTCTCAATTAATTTTTGTCAAGGGCTAAATTCGCCAAATGCATTTTATGAAAAAATATAAGGGCCAAATAGAGCTTAGCTAGTATAGAGAGGAAAGTGTTTTAGAAGAAGTCACTCCAATACTGTATATTCACCTTATTTTTTATTTAAGTGTACCGCTCTAATCAAAATGAACTGGATTCAATTGACTGTATTGTTCAATTGAGAGGGTTGCCATTTAGCTCCGATGAAGAAGAAATTGCTGCATTTTTTGATGGTAGGTTACTGTCTTGAGTCTAGAATGAATGAATGAATCGAGTTTTACGTCCTACTTTAGGCTAATTGAGGACGGGCAAAACAGAAAATTTTGCCAGAACAGTGACATTAACCTGCTCTTATTTTCGATTTCCAACTGTCGAGGGATCTTTAATGTGCACACGGGGCCTCGGTTTATTGTCCAATCCGAACGACTAGACGCTTTTCCATGTCCAAGCAGGGTATGCTAACTCTTCTAGACACCCGACACCACTTTTCATTATTGAAATATTTACATTTTATTGATATACTTCCTGAAATGAAAGGTTCATTAGCTGCTACCAATATATTGCCAATGTGTTCACATGGATTTCTAGATTTGTTGGATGAACTTGCTTGGTTTTATTATTCTAAATTTGGAATGTGTATTGGAGCACCGAGCATATTTTAAAGCGTTATTACATCTTAGAATGAACTAAAAAATTAAATTTTCAAACTTGGTCAATAGGAGTATATATTCATCAGGGGACAAAACTAGTGGCATAACTATCCAATTTAAGACATTTATCAATAAAAATCTGTAATTGTATGGAAAATTATAGTTTTAGGCCTAGCGCACACAGCCAACTTTTGCTGACTTTCAGAAAAAACAATGTTTCGAGTAAATGTTTCTGGGAACCGCACACAGCTGTCTGAAAGAGCACACGACCAACAATTGCTGCGTCAGATACGGCTGACAGCGCCACCATAGGCGAGTCAAGTCACATGATGACAAAATGGCAGCGTTTATGCGTAAACGAAGAATCGCTAGACCACAGATCCGCCCGATAATATCCTTGTCCATCAAATATTAGCTCATTGGGTATATTCATAACAACATCATCGTCATACATACGACCTCAGTGACCGTCTCAACACAATAAGCAAGTACTAAACTACTAGTAGTAGGCCTACCTGTCATATCGAGAGCTGCTGCCATTTCTTGAAGGGCTGCATCCCGCTTTGATCTGTCCCTATACTCTGTCGATGTGATAGCGTATAGACAAGGATGATTTTCCAATAGTTCTGTTAAACTTGCTTCACTTTCAATGCTCCATTCTGCCGTGGCTTCTTCGACGGGGGTCGCCATTTTGTAAGGCCTATCACATGAAAGCAGTGTGAACACTTATTGGTCGACGTCGCAGATTGTTTCGATATTTTGTTTCCGAACACCGCACACGGCCAACTTTTGTAGTAGGTTTCGCCAACAATGTTTTTGAAATCAAACATGTTTGATCTCAAAAACATTGTTGGCGAACATTGTTTTAGAGTTTTTATTCACCGTTCACGTCCACCATTTGTTGAAAACATTGTTTTCCAGCAAAAGTTGGCTGTGTGCGCTAGGCTTTATTTGGGTTTATTTGATTCTGTTTGTATACTTTGGACACTGTTGATAAATATATACTCTTATTGACGAAATCTATTTAAGAAAAGAATAATTGAATTGTTAAATAATTCAGATGTTGTATTGTTTGTCCCTGTTATGGGAGAAAGCCTAATGTTTAATTTTGTTTTGTTTGGGCTAATTGTAGGGTTGGAGATTGTACCGAATGGAATAACTTTGAAAAAAACTCGACAGGGTAGAAATTCAGGAAAGGCTTATGTCCAGTTTGCAAACCCAGCCAATGCTGATCGATCTCTTTGTAAACACAAAGAAACAATAGGACACAGGTAAACACAATATTAACGAACCTTGGCTTCTCTTTGTTTCTTAAAAAAATCTCTGGAAGGTCGACTAAAATTATTGAAATTTTAATCAATAAGGATCATCTTTATAATGACTTTGACCTACAAAATAAAATTTAAAAGAATCGAAGCCTGTAGAGTGAGCACGAGTTGCACAATATAGCCAATAGAGTAAAACGTCAAGTCGGACACAATATTTTGGTGAAAAATTATTCGATCATCAAGAAAATGGATAGGGATCATCGTCAAAATGACATTGACACACAAAATAAAAATAAAAACAATCTGTAAAGAATTATAGCCTGTAAGTGAGCAAGAGTTGCACAATATAGCTAATAGAGTGAAAGGTCAAGTCGGACACGACATTTTGGTGAAAAATTATCCGATCATCACGAAAATCGAAAGGGATCATCGTCAAAATGACAGTGACACACAAAATCAAAAGAATCTGTAAAGAATTGTAGCCTGTAGAATGAGCACATGCAAAATGTGAACAGAGGACCGAAGAGGTCAGGTATTTGTGGGCATATAAAAAGGTATCAAATAATAAAAAAAAAATTTTGATATTTTATTTTTTAGTCATTTGCAGTTGATTTAAATTATTTTTTATCTCATTTTTAGGTACATCGAAATTTTTAGGGCTACCGTAAGTGAAGCTCAAATTGCAAGAGAACAAAATAAAAATCAAGAATACTGATCATCTATGGAAAGCTCTTCTGGGGCCAACTCTTTTACAAAAACGGATTCTCCGAATTCGTCCCAATCCACTCTATTACGCGTCACTTGGGTAATCTGGTCTCTCTATTTTCTCCAACCGACAGACCGATGCAATAGCGTAGATCATGTGATTAAAAAGAAAAATAACATGGATAATCATGACACTAAAATTGAGACTATCAATATTTTGAGTGCTGATTGATATCATATGGATCTCTGGTCGTACTCTATTTCCAATTTCTAACGGATACTTTGTGGACAATCCGGACTGTCGTAATAGAGTTGGTCCCTGATTTTTATACGCCCACACATTAATGTGGGCGTATATTGTAGTCGCCCCTGTCTGTCCGTCTGTCCGCCTGTCCGCCTGGCTGTCCACAATTGTTGTGGACACGATAGAGAGCTGGTTTCTTGATGGATTTTGATGAAACTTGCTGTGAGTGTTTGTTATGACCCAAGGATGAACCCTATTGAAAATCAGACGAATCGAAAAATATTTCATGGGTTATTGCCCTTGCTTTTGAAAATATCTTGTGGACACCATAGAGAGCTCGTTTCTTGATGGATTTTGATGAAACTTGGTATGAGTGTTTGTATTGACATTAAGATAAACCCTATTGAATATCAGAAACGTCAAAAAAATATTTGATGAGTTATTGCCCTTGTTTTTTAAAACGTGTTAATTTTTCAGCCTTTAACAAAGTTGTGGACACGTTAGAGAGCTGGTTTTTTGGTGGATTTTTATGAAACTTGATGTGAGTGTTTGTTATCACCCAAGAATGAACCCTATTGAAAATCAGACGAATCAAAAAATATTTCATGGGTTATTGCCCTTGCTTTTGAAAATATCTTGTGGACACCATAGAGAGCTCGTTTCTTGATGGATTTTGATGAAACTTACTGTGAGTGTTTGTTATCACCCAAGGATGAACCCAATTGAAAATCAGACGAATCGAAAAATATTTCATGGGTTATTGCCCTTGCTTTTGAAAATATCTTGTGGACACCATAGAGAGCTCGTTTCTTGATGGATTTTGATGAAACTTGGTATGAGTGTTTGTATTGACATTAGGATAAACCCTATTGAAAATCAGAAACATAGAAATAATATTTGATGAGTTATTGCCCTTGTTCTTAAAACGCGTTAATTTTTCAGCCTTTAACAAAGTTGTGGTCACATTAGAGAGCTGGTTTCTTGATGGATTTTTATGAAACTTAATGTGAGTGTTTGTAATCACCCAAGGATGAACCCTATTGAAAATCAGACGAATCGACAAATATTTCCTGGGTCATTGCCCTTGCTTTTGAAAATATGTTGTGGACACCATAGAGAGCTGGTTTCTTGATGGATTTTGATGAAACTTGGTATGAGTGTTTGTATTGACATTAGGATAAACCCTATTGAATATCAGAAATATCGAAAAAATATTTATGAGTTATTGCCCTTGTTCTTTAAAACACGTTAATTTTTCAGCCCGTTACTCTCTCAAAGTTGTGAACACGATAGAGAACTGGTTTCTTGGTGGATTTTTATGAAACTTGCTGTGAGTGTTTGTAATCACCCAAGGATGAACCCTATTGAAAATAGGACGAATTGAAAACTATTTCATGGGTTATTGCCCTTGTTAACTTATGGTTGTAAACACTAAAAAATCGTTTTTGTAAACATTCTTGATGGCACGGTTTTCGACAGATGTTTCATTTACTGATAGTTCTTGTCGACCTCCCGGACGACTTGGCTGCCATTACAAAAGTGGGCGTATTACGATGGGGCATCGCTATTTTTGAATATTGAATTGTAATATATATTTATGTCTGGCGTAGAAGACTTGTGAAACTGATGTTAATGTCTTAGATTTTTACATTGATTGAATAATTTAACAGTATCATTATTAGTTTGAAAACGTAATTGTTCATGTGACAAACTGAATAAATTATGTTCTTGTATGGTTAGTCCTTTGTCATTCTTAGCACCCTTAGTTTGGTTAAAGCATATCCCCTACAACGCAAGCCCATCCAGCATAGTATATATCCCAGCAAACTCTAGATCACATTACACATTAATCTAACAAGGTTTATAAGGCAAGCGTGTTCTGGTAAAGTGGATTTCAGCCAATCAGAAACTACCTTCAAGATTCTATGCATTGTGGGAAAACAAAACAGAAAGTAAAATGACACAGCAGTACAAATTTTGATGAAATACAAAATGTTCTTGTAAACGTTGTGCTGATTGGCGGAATGGTGGCACATGCTATGAATAGCTTATTTCATCACCAGATGATGATCACCCAGCTAACTTTAGGTCACTGGCAAACTCTGGGTCACTCAGCAAAGGAAAATGAAATGAATGGAGTTTTACGTCCTACTTTTCTGCACCTGTATGGACCAGTGCAATGAGAGAACTATTGCCAGGACACCAGCATTAGCCTGCTCTTATTTTCGATTTCCAACTGTCGAGGGATCTTTAACGTGCAGTGCACAGCCAATAGCACACAGGACCTCGGTTTATTGTCCCATCCGAACGACAAGACGCTTTTTCCATGTCAGTCTCTCCGACCTGCATCACTGACATGTGGTAACCGGGTTGAAAAATCCCAAGGTATCATCTCGACTCATGCCGGGATTGAACCCTGGATATTCAGGTTAGCGAGCAAGCGTCTAGCAAAGGAGATACATGTAGTCGGTCACAATGGCTAAACATGAAAAAAACAATTTAAATTGTAGAAATAACAAATTTAATATCATAAACACAACAAGTTCTTATAAAAACTAAACAAATTAAAATAGTTTGACAAAGAGATCTGAACACATTCAGAGATCATTCAAACAGTCTATGATTTTTTAAAGATAGTCTTTAGTCTTTCAACCCGAACAGCTGGTATACTGGCCCAACTTTGGGTAATATATACAGGGTTCATACAGATCATCTGATCAAATTTTCCCTGATATTTCCATGACTTTCCAGATAACATTTCATCATTTTCCAAGACCAATTTTACTCGGGATCCTGGATTGAACAGGTATTTAAGACTATTCTTGATCATAGTTTTCTTATTTACCATCGAAAAAAGATGAATAAAATAAGAGGACAGTAAGAAACATCAATTTTCCAGAATTATTATAATTTTCCCTGATATTCCATGTCTGGAAAAGTTTTTCAAAATTCCCTGATTTTCCAGGTTTTCCATGACCTGCGCGAACCCTGTATATTCCCAAGTGGCCAGCGGACGTTGTCAGGTGACATCATATAACGTTGACGTCATATAACATTAACGTCATATACTTCAAGTAATATTGCTTGGAGTTAAGGGTATATGACGTTCAACGGTGGGTTCGTTTTGCCGCATTGCCCAACTTGCCGCAATGTGCCCAACTGCACAAAAATGACTTGCAAAACGAAACTAAAGGTTTCTGAAGTCTTGAAACTACTTCCTGGAAAACCGCCGGCTAAGTGTATGTATTTTGTATTATGGTTCTGATCGTATAAACTTGGTTATTTTATGTCCCCCAAACAGGTCCAAATTATAAATAAAAAGAAAATCTATGCGGGAAAAAAAATTAAAATATTCTATGGCCATACCGGATTTTATCAGAAACCTTTCGTTTCTTTTTACTAGTAGTTTTAATGCAGTTGGGCACGATGCGGCGAGTTGGGCAATGCGGCAAAACGAACCCACCCGACGTTCTATCTAAATTAAATTCAACATACTTGACAGGTTATTGTCTTTGAAACAGTCATTCAACAAATTCCTCCCTGAATGAGTACAGAAATCATTGTCTGACTATAATATCAGTCCGATTAAAATCAGACCCAAATCTCGTTTTGTTCTGTTTTTTAATCGGGTTTTTTAAACACTACATTAGGGTCTGAGAACCACATGCGATAGAAAAGTATCTACGTGCACTCTGACCTTACCTTGATAAAAATGACCTGATAAACTAGTCTACAGCACTTAAGAATCCTAGAATGCACCTATTGTTCGCGAACAAAATCGCGGCGCGTGAGAGGGCAAAGATCTGATTGGTTAAAACCAGAGTTAACACAGACACTATCTATCGCACGTGGTTCTCAGATCCTAATGTAGTGTTTACAAAACCGGATTTAAAAAACCGAACGAAACGAAATTAGGGTCTGATTTTAATTCGACTGATTATAATATATAATATATATACAATAACATTAATAACAATCCAATATAACACATCAACATTTGTGCTGACACGACAAAATAAAACGAACGTCCTCAGGTATTGAACCTTTACGTAAACACACCCCTTTCAACGAAACAACTGAACTGAAAAATCAGAAAGGGAGAATACTCTGCATATTGTGACTATCATGTGAGCCACAGTAGACAATTTGGGTTCAAATAAAGCAGTATCAAGTCAAATATCACTGCGATGGAGGATAAAATATGCCTGTCTACACACTGCTCTTTGACCCTTCATCCCCTCCCCTCTGTTGTACGTCTCTTACTCCAAGAAATGACGTTAACCCCCTCCTGCTTTATCTCTCTTAATCCAAATACGACGTGGCTTGAGTTTTACCACATTTAACAATGGCGTTTAGAAATTTAATAAATCCTGTATCTTTTGGTTTTTCTAAACCCCGTAATAATCTTCTCTTCATTACATTAACAAACTCTTTATCACTCAGTTCACCATCATCTGAAACGAAATGAAATGGAGTTTTACATCCCACTTTTCTGAATATATTGGGCCAACGAGGATAAGAGACCGCTATGCAATATGCAATGAGGGAAATTTTGCCACGACAGTTGCATTAGCCTACTATTATCATTTCAATACATGCTGAGATTCACTCTGGACCATCAGGTATTGAGCAAGCGTCTAAATCACTGAGCCACCATATCCCAACATCTTTAGAAATATGTGTTGCCTAGCAGACGATAATCAAAACTGCTACCGATAGTAAGTCTGATAAAAGCACTGGCCAATGTTACAATCTAAGTAAAGAAGTGGTGGAAATGGACAATAATGAGGACGACAAATGCCAAGCAGTGTGCAATGCAGGCAATTTTTGCCAGGACAGCCGCATTAGCCTACTATTATGTTTAACTGTCAAGGGATCTTTAAAGGGATTGTAAAGAGTATGTCTGTGGTTCATAAAACGCGTTAGTTTTAGTGGAATTGCAGGAACCACAGATGTCCGAATGAAAATTGGAATGGCACAAATTGATGCTATCAGTGTCCCCGATACACATACAAAGTTTAGAAAACCTCTTTACAATCCCTTTAATGTAAATAAAATAAAGACTTACTGTTTTCATCAAATAAAGTAAAAACAATATCTACAACATAATCTGAGAGTTCAACTTGGGCCACAGTCTTTGCTACATGTTTGAATGTTTCTAAAAAAAAATATTTCCAGCTGATGAGGACAAAAAATTCCATGCAGTGTGCAATGAGGGAAATTTTGCCAGGATAACAGCACCAACAGACTCATATATTGGATTACCTGTCAAGGGATCTCTTAACATGTACAGTCTGTAGCACACAGGGGCCTCGGTTTATTGTCCAACCTGAACGACAAGACCTTCTTTTCTTTGTCAGTCCCTCCAATCTGTCTGTCTCACACTGACAGGGTAAAACCAGGTTGAAAAATCCAAAAGTATCCCAACCCATGCTATGATTGAACCCTGGACCTTCAGATTAGAAAGCAAGAGGCTAACACCCTAAGCTTCAATAAGAAGTTTAAATAAATTTGTTCAAGAGATGTCACTGGCTCCCCAAATATTCAAGTACCCAGCTTCTGTACCAGGGGTTTATTCTCCAAAACTGAACTAAGATAAATTTGGATAATAAAAATTTTAAATCTATTTTAACAACTGACTTGTCAAACGTGACAAATGACTGGAACTCAACCTAAGTCAGGCCTTCTCAAATGGCTGCATTTGGCCCGCGATGCCCTCCATAGTGGCCCTAACCCACCTGCTAAAACGCTCTAGCTTCTTAAGGCCCTTTAATTTCATTCACAAAATGTTTTTGGCCCATTACAAAAATTACTTGAAAAGGCCTGCTCTAAGTTTAATAAATCAACTTACCCATATCTATAGAGACTCCAGCTAAATGGTAAAAACTCAGAGCTGTATCGACATCACTAATACTTTTTAAAAACAACATAAAATCATAATATTCTTCAAACGTGACTCCCTGAAAATAATTAAATGTTATTTAAAACTTATATTTCTTAAAATCAGTATAAGCTAAATTTCTATTAAAGGGATTGTAAAGAGGTTTTCTAAACTTTGTATGTGTATCGGGGACACTGATAGCATCAATACAAGCCTCTCCAATTTCCATTCCGACTGTGGTTCTTGCAATTCTACTAAAACCACAGACGTTGGAATGGCGCAAATTGGTGCTATCAGTGTCCCCTGATACACATACAAAGTTTAGAAAACCTCTTTACAAACTATCTCATATATATTGTAAAATAAGTAGTTGTTGGTTGTGGTAGTACAGTATAACTTGTATTAAGCAGCCAGTCAAGGGAATGCTTAAAAGTGGCTGCTTACTAAGGGGTGGTGCTTAATAAAGGTACATGTATGGCAACCCCAGTTTAGAATGATTAGTTTGTAATTAGTAATTACATGTATATGCATGAAAGAAAAACAATAGCAATTTAAATAGCATTAGCGATGTCCTACATGTACATAAAAATATTATTTTAGACAAGTCTCTTATACACTTTTGAATATTTCATTACTTATTTTAATAACCATTTACAACATTAGGCCTAATTATATCAGTGTATGAGTAAAATTCATGGATTATAGACTGAGATTAATCTGTTTGGCAGTAATTAACTGTTAATTTAATTAATGGGATTAAAAAGGATTAATGGAAAATGACCGCTGATTGCAGGGTGACACATGTTTACTGTCAAGAAAAGGGTGACCGCTGGCCGCGTCAAGAGGGTGGTGTTGAATAGAGGTAAATTTGGTTGAAAATTGCATGGGATGTAATTTGGGTGGCCTTTTACTAAGGGGTGGTGCTGAATACAGGTGACCGTTGGACCAAGTTTGACTGTAGTTGGTAGTTGGAAAGTTTCAATCAGATGGTACTTTGATGTTGCTTTGGTAATTTGAGAATTTGTGAGATCTGGTCTGGTCGAATGACATGGCAGTGAAACTCGGCCCTGAGTAGTGTGGCGTGAATTACTCATTCTTCCAAACTCGTTTATAATCCTTACCTTTGGATCATCCTTAAATTTACTTTTAACTCTTTTGATCATTTTACTACGTTTTCCATCAGTCAATTCAGCATATTTTACTAATGCCTTGCTGAAATCTCTCTCACTGATCTTCCCATCTTCATTTGCCACAAGATTAAACTGTAATATAGAAATTGAAATAATGGAGTTTTACATCCTAGTTTTCTGCTAATAATTGGGCTTGTTGCTATATATTTTGTTATGTTTTATTCTCTTGCCATTACATCTGATGACGACACGTGTATATTGTGTTGAAACGTTATGTGCCTAACTTTATTTAAGTTAAAGAAGTGTGCTATATTCCATAATATTGGGCTAATAAAAGTTCATGTCCTATTTTTCTGCTCTTGGCTGACCTTGAAATAAAAAGAAATTTTACACCTTTCATCTGCTCCTATGCATATTTTCCAGGGGACACAAACTGAGCTATAGGTCTGAAAAAATATGTAATATTTGGCATAGTCCACTGCCCTCAACAACTCTATGAACCTAGGCCACTATTTTATGCTCATCAAAACCATGCTGTTGCGTTATCTTGGACACTTGGAAACTTGGAAACCAGTTAAAAACCCAGCACAAAAGTTAAAACTCTACCTCAATTTTCAGAATTTCTCTTTGAAGTTGTCTCTGAAATTCCAGGAATTCTTTGACTGTAAGTTTCTTGTTATTTTCTTTACCAAAGAAATACGTGTTGAGAGCTGTACTCATGCCTTTGTTGACGTTACCAGTAACAGATCTATCTCTGTGACGTTTACCAACAGTTGTTTGGTGTTGTAAGATCTGTTGAACCTAGAAAATAAATAAAGTGTCCTAATAAAAACGTTCCCAAGCATAGAATAGAGGCTATTACTTCCCTTTAAAAAACTAAGATTCCATATATGCGTCATTCGGATCCGTCATAATTAAATGTTGATTTTTGACGCATCGAACGTCTTTCCGTACAGAGATATCCCAAATGTGACATATTTTGTGGGGATTCCCTGTCTTTTTTCCTGCTATATTTTGACAAAGCATCCATCTGTCTAGAAGTCTCTGCGTCAAAAGAAAGATAATGCATAAGTTTAACACACATATGGAATCATATCTGACGCATGACGGATCCGTACAGGCCATTTATGTCCGCATGACGCATATATTATATATGGAATCTTAGCTTAAACAGTTTATTTTGATTTTTGTTTTGATGTTTGTACTTAGATATGGCAGAGCAAAAGTGAAAAGGGATACACTTGGAAGACAGAAAGTGTAGAACTTTTTAATAAATGGTATGAAATGGAGTTTAACGTCATAAACCGACCTATTATTTCAAGGACTGGCAAACACCATGCAGTGTTAATGAAGGAAATTTTGCCAGGAAAGCTGCTAGATTGAATAATTTTTTCAATTACCAACTATCAAGAGTATTACATCGTGCACAAACTGTAGCACACAGAGTCTCGGGTTTATTATCCCATCTGAACTGCATCAATAACAGGGGGAAACCCAAGGTATTATCTCCATAAAAACACAGAAAAATGATTTTAAATGCTACTTACTTTACAGAATTCATCATGATCAACTTCCCCATCTCCATTTAAATCAAACATCTGAAAGGCTATCTGGAAATTTCTGGGAGGAGCTGTAAAATAGTATCATTTTCAAGTAGGTGTGAGTTTTTTCTGGGGCACCATGGGCCAAGTTGACTTAGGGTTTGAAGCACAAAATTGATCTTAAGTACAAGGCTAGGAACTTAAGATAATTTTTGTGTTCAAGTAATCTGAATTAAGTTTTATTATCCAATCGAAATATACATGTCGTCATCACATGAATTGATGAGAGAAAAAATATACCAAAATATGTATCTTTTTTAAATAAAACAAGTGTGGTTTCTTGACTTTATTCCGTAAAATTCCCCTTGTGTTTGTGATATGTGCTCCTTGCTTCTTTATGTAGTTCCAATCAGAAGTGGATGGGGGATTGGGTCAACTTTTTAGCTCAATATAAAAAAAATTTTTTGTCATCTTCATGTCTTGAATTTGAAAATCTAGTGACTGATATCCAAAAAGTTTTTTTAAGTATTGTGGTGGGAGTGAGGTCTCAATTTTTCTTAGGACCTCCGCAGCCCCTACATAATTACTCCATATTTGATTAAATATAAATATAACACTATAAAACTTACTAGATAGAATGGTAAGAAGAAAGATATAATCAGAGAAAGATATCAAACCACTCTGTCCTAATTTACAAAAAATACTGTCTTGATCAACATCAATATCTTTACCAGAGTTATCTTTCTGAAATACATACAGTTTACACATGTTTAAAGGGCTATGTTCACTTACTATTCAACCAATAAATGTGTAGCCATAATTATGAGCGTTTGAAAGTCAAAAATACGACTCACCGTTTAGTAAGACTATGACTTATATAGAAAACACATAAACAGAAAATGAAAGATAGCTGTAAGGTACTGGTATAATTGAAGAAATTGTGTAATTTTTTGGCATTACTAGTAAATTTGAAGGCCATTTATATAAATTCAAAGCCCAAAACAATTCCTCAGAGAATCTGCTCATGCGTTAAAATCAGTCAATCAAAATCGGTCTCCAAACAAGAGTTATCTTTTCTAGTCCATTTTCCGGGCAAGACATGCTGTTATCATGGACGAGTTATAATGTATGTTTCGAAGATTGATAAGGTTGAGCCAATGCTTTAACAGGCAACAATAACAACTATGATTTTACGAATGAGCTCTTCCAATCAGTTTTATATTGTTAAAAAGAATGCATGTGTGGAAGAATTCAATAGAAAGTAGAGGGGTGACACATAGTGACCCTGAAGACATAAAAAGCTTAGTTATTGTAAAATATACTGGTGAGTAATAAACAAATAGCCTAATAGAGACTAATTCTAGCACACACACCACTGCAGCAGATAAGATAAGACAACCAGGTAAAAGATGGAAGCCAAGAATTCAAAATTATATAACTTAAAAGGATTGAAAAGAGGTTTTCTTAAAATTATATGTGTACACTGATAGCATCAATTTGCACTATTACAATTTCGACAACCTCTTTGAAATCCCTTAAAGTTATATAATTTCTATTGTGTTGCTATGTTACGATCACATTTAGTAGGGTAAACAATAACTGTTCCAAGGCATAAAAAGAAATTCACAAATATAATCATGACATATAAAACACTTAAGTTTAGTAAATTTATGACACATTTATTAATTTAGTAAATTTATGACACATTTAGATGTAAATTTGTAAATGACAAATATAGGAACGAGAAAAGAAAATTATCACTATAAAATAACTTCATGCAAATAAAATAATGTAGAAAAATTTCAGACTTGTAATGACATATGTTGTGGTTGCGCCACCACTTTATTTCTGTAAAATTTGGACCAAAATTTTGTGTCAGAAAGCATCAACTTATAAGTGGGAGAAAATTGTCTTTTCAGTAACCTATTGACATGAAACAAAATGGTCTGAAATGAAGGTCCATAGTCAGGGTTCAGATGGTAAAGCAGATATATGGAGTCCCAATTTCCTTTTTATCAGCATTATCAAATAGCATGTTTCACACACTCTTGATACCCACAGAAATAGCAGTCTTTATTTTTATTTTCATTTGTTAAGTTCTCCGATAAATGTTAGCTTAAGACACACCTGTGAAATGACTAGGGTAGATTTGTCAAGGCAAAAGAAAATACACATGTACTGTTTCTTTTTAAGAAATAAATTTTTACAGAATTAAAATTTAGAATTAGTAATACAAATAGGGTAAAAACACAAAAATTGAAATTTTAAAGAAACAATTATAAATTTTTAAAACATGCAGATAAAAAAGTTGTTTAAATTGTAAAATGGGGTAAAAAGAACGATTTCAAAGCAGGGATAATCCACAAGAAAATGGAAAAAATGATTTAAATATAACAAAACTCTAGATATTTTGTTTCTTTTTTTTTCTGTAAGTTACCGCTCACAATCTTCAGCTGATATCCTGAAATCTTGTTCTTAAATCAAGTTCGGTGATTTTAGTCCGTGATATCTGTTTACTGGAAGCGGGCTTAACTTGCTATTTATACCAACAACAACCTAGTCTGTGATATCAGTTAACTGGAAGCGGGCTTAACTTGCTATTTATACCAACAACAACCTAGTCTGTGATATCAGTTAACTGGAAGCGGGCTTAACTTGCTATTTATACCAACAACAACCTAGTCTGTGATATCAGTTAACTGGAAGCGGGCTTAACTTGCTATTTATACCAACAACTACCTAGTCTGTGATATCAGTTAACTGGAAGTGAACATTAACTTGTCATCTACCAACAACTACCTAGTCTGTGATATCAGTTAACTGGAAGCGGGCTTAACTTGCTATTTATACCAACAACTACCTAGTCTGTGATATCAGTTTACTGGAAGTGGACATTAACTTGTCATATAACAACAACTACCTAGTCTGTGATATCAGTTAACTGGAAGCGATTGTTAACTTGTCATCTACCAACAACTACCTCATCATCCCAATGTCATACCTTTCTCCTTTACTATGTACGTCAAAAGCCATGACCGATAATAGTACTAGAAATACGGACAAATTTGATTGGCGACAATATTCGACACGTCCCAATGAAAGCCTCTGTCACAAATAACCGACCTTTACGCATGCAAGCCAATGACGTCAGATATTTTATAGACGTCATTGATGCAAGCTATTTATTTCTTATAAATTGTATTCATTGGTTAACCAAGACTACGTTGTAATAGTCGCAATATATCACTCTATGGCCATAACTCGATACTACAGTACATTTGATTGGTTGCTATTATTAGTTACACTGTAATGGATCGGGACTGTCCGAGATTCACTCATGGTTATCTGTCAAGGTATTAGATGTACGGTAGTTAAAGAGAATAACTTGACCACGGGAAGATGCAACTACCTAGTCTGTGATATCAGTTAACTGGAAGGGAACTTTAGTTTGTCATCTACCAACAACTACCTAGTCTGTGATATCAGTTAACTGGAAGCGATTGTTAACTTGTCATCTAACAACAACTACCTAGTCTGTGATATCAGTTTACTGGAAGTGGACATTAACTTGTCATCTAACAACAACTACCTAGTCTGTGATATCAGTTTACTGGAAGGGAACTTTAGTTTGTCATCTACCAACAACTACCTAGTCTGTGATATCAGTTAACTGGAAGGGAACTTTAGTTTGTCATCTACCAACAACTACCTAGTCTGTGATATCAGTTAACTGGAAGGGAACTTTAGTTTGTCATCTACCAACAACTACCTAGTCTGTGATATCAGTTTACTGGAAGTGGACATTAACTTGTCATCTACCAACAACTACCTAGTCTGTGATATCAGTTTACTGGAAGCGATTGTTAACTTGTCATCTAACAACAACTACCTAGTCTGTGATATCAGTTTACTGGAAGTGGGCATTAACTTGTCATCTAACAACAACTACCTAGTCTGTGATATCAGTTAACTGCAAGCGATTGTTAACTTGTCATCTAACAACAACTACCTAGTCTGTGATATCAGTTAACTGGAAGCGATTGTTAACTTGTCATCTAACAACAACTACCTAGTCTGTGATATCAGTTAACTGGAAGCGATTGTTAACTTGTCATCTAACAACAACTACCTAGTCTGTGATATCAGTTTAGTGGAAGCAGACATTAACTTGTCATCTACCAACAACTACCTAGTCTGTGATATCAGTTTACTGGAAGTGGACATTAACTTGTCATCTACCAACAACTACCTAGTCTGTGATATCAGTTTAATGGAATTGGACATTAACTTGTCATCTACCAACAACTACCTAGTCTGTGATATCAGTTTACTGGAAGCGATTGTTAACTTGTCATCTACCAACAACTACCTAGTCTGTGATATCAGTTTAACTGGAAGTGAACGTTAACTTATCTACCAACAGCTACCTAGTCTGTGATATCAGTTAACTGGAAGCGAACGTTAATTTGTCATCTACCAATTACTACCTAGTCTGTGATATCAGTTAACTGGAAGCGAACGTTAATTTGTCATCTACCAACAACTACCTAGTCTGTGATATCAGTTTACTGGAAGCGAACTTTAACTTGTCATCTACCAACAAATACCTAGTCTGTGATATCAGTTTACTGGAAGCGAACGTTAATTTGTCATCTACCAACAAATACCTAGTCTGTGATATCAGTTTACTGGAAGCGAACGTTAACTTGTCATCTACCAACAAATACCTAGTCTGTGATATCAGTTTACTGGAAGCGAACGTTAACTTGTCATCAATCTAATCCATCCATGATCTTTAGAAATTATGCATCTTATATTCTCGTTCATATAATATTCAAGCAATCAAATTTGTGAAAAATGAGTAATGAAATAAGTAACTCACAGAAAAAACGAAACAAAAAATCTAGAGTTTTAAGGAAATTGAAAAAAGTTGATAAAAGTTGAAAAAAGAGTAAAGCGAATGAGCATTGAAAAGCCACTCACCCAGACCGGCATATTTTCCTATGTGACCATTTTTAGGAAAAAAGAATAAAGTTTATCATGCTATTATTAAAGTCATGCCTTCACAAACCAAGACAGGGTTTAAAGAGGCACGTTAACCATTTTTGGTCAATGGTCAACCATTTTTACTAAATCTTGTACTAGTCTCAAGAACGTTCGTTTTTTGGCTAAGCTCATGAGTAATAGTGTTCAAATCTCACTGGTGAATTTTTAGCCTTCAAATCAATGTGTATTCATAATTATCTGCATTTGAAAGTTAAAAATATGACTATAAGAAGAGAGACATCTCCATATATTAGAAAAAGAAAATTAAGTTTTTAGATAAGGGTATATTTGAGAGGATTATGCAATTTTTGTGCAGTTCAAGTACTTCTGAAGACTATTTATATAATTCAGACCAAAATCTTCAATTCAGACCAAAATTAACCCCTGAAAATGCGTCCTGTTCCCTTTAAACTCTGTTTTATATCAGAGTAAAATATTAGATTATTACCATTTGAAATGGAAAGTTTCAAAAACCCATGCTAGCAATTTTAGGATTAAAAGTATTTAAGGACGTTCCACCGAATTGTTCGTGCGCATCCCGTTGCGCATGTGTGTCGTGAGAAACTACAGACAGAGATTGTCAAATATTAGCAGATTTGGTTAATCTTAATAATTCACAATTATATGTTTTTAGTTTTACACTCCAATGGTCATTAGATCACTTTGAATACCTCAAACATAAGAAAGTAATTTGTCATCATATAATGCAGTGATCAGCAGAAAGATAATAGCCGAAAAGTATGCAGCATCTGGTTTAAAATTTAACCATTTATGTTTAGCTTTTGAACGTAATGGTGAATTAGGCCTGTCCACATTATTGGGTGAAAAAGTTAATGGTAAAGTGAGAGTTACAAATAGAAAACTAGTCATTGAAAAACTTTGTGAATTTATCATGAATAAAAAGTAATGTTCTGAAGAGTTATCTCCCTTTCGCCCATTATTTTACTGGACCCTACCCATCTTCAGATCCAATTATTCAGAGAATGAGTTCGGTGACCCCCTTTTTTTATTGGCTTACATGAATTCTTATATAATGGAGTACAAAATTGTCAGAAAAATAATAGATTTTAATTTTCGATAAGCAAGTTATAGGTGTTTTAGTGCCTCTTGAGGCTTATTGACTAACTGGCATTAGAACATTTTTTTATCGGTAAATTAGTATTTTAGCATATTGCTGATACCAAAGTATTATTGAACCGTCTGGGATCATTTTATGTTGATTTTGTGCAAAAATCAAAATTGCAGAAGCGTAAAAACAGTGTGAATTGTGAGTCAAAAGTAGGTCAACTATTGTGCCCCACCCCTACACAAATAACGCCCTCTATCTCAAAAAATAAGTCGGTGACCTATGCTAATTTTTGCATTTTCTCAATACTGATATGTTTAGCTACCACCATGCAAAAAATCAGAAACTTCTAATTTAAATTGGTTATTCGGTGGAACCTCCTTAAGTCATCCATATTAGTTTCATATCTAATACCAAACCCAGTAGAAAAATATCAGTAAATGGAAATTAAAACGATTGTAAAGAGGTATTCTAAAATTTTTAAGTGTAATGGGGACACTGATATATTCAATATTCAATCAGATGTCTTTGAATCTTGTAATTACATTAAAATTAAGGTTTTTTAGGGGGTAGAACAAAATATGCTTACATGATTGTGAAGGAAAATTGAATGTATGCCAATAGAAGTCACTCATTCACATAAAAAGCTTAGAAACCTCTTTACAATCCCTTTAATGTCATAACTTGTAGATATCTCCATTCAAATTCTATTTAACCAATAACCAACATGCTTACTCTTTTTGAAACACCTGATGTACTTCTCAGGAGAAGATTACTACTATAATTCCTGATTTTGCATCCTTTGGACATGATTTTTATTAAAGGAATTGTCTTGCTTATACTGTTTTTTTTTTAAATTATTAATAGATAAAAGTAATATATGATGTTAAACCCTCAATTCCCAAGCTTTTGGACTCTTAGTATCCCTATTTTGTTCAAGAAATCTCCTTGTACCCCTTCCCCTACTTAAGTAACATTAAGAGCCAACATGAAAGTAAAAGGATATTTGTTGGTTGATGGAGTTTGATATTTAATCCATTCCATACTTTTTAAAATTGTCCTAGAGGCTTTCTCAGGTACCCTATGTGGTGTTTACTGATACGTATGATTGGGAACCGAGAAGTTCAACTATGTGGACATGTCAACAACATGCCAGTGGTGAATGGTAGCCCAGTCAAGTTCCATGTAGGCAAGTGACGCAACATGCCCAAACTTAAAGGGATTGGTAAGAGGTTTTCTAAACTGTGTATGTGTATCGGGTTCTTGCAATTCCACTTAAACTAACACTTTTATGATGTCAATAACAGTAATCTACCACGGAAGCTACTATTGATATCTATGCAGATCACTGTCAGTGACGTCATAAAACGTGTTAGTTTTAGTGGAATTACAAGAACCACAGATGTCGTAATTGAAATCAGAATGGCACAAATTGATGCTATCAATGTCCCCGATACACATACAAAGTTTAGAAAACCTCTTTAAAACACCTTTAATTCTAGTGGGGCAGATTAGCCCAGAAATCGTTCAATTAATGACACAAGCATGAAATTTGGCACACATAATACTAAAACCCTATGTAACCCAAAAAGCACGTTAGCCACTTCAAATTCCAAAATGGCGACCGTTTTTCTCAATATGGCCGCCAAAGGTATTTTTATTTCGTCTTATAACATAATATCTGACCAAACTGTATGACTCAATGTATTTTTTACAAGCGTATTGAATTGTATTTGATCATATCTAAGTATAAAAAGACCATATCAGTCCAAATTTCCGTCCTTCGGCAATATTTAGCTCAAAATAATATGTGCAAACAATGAAAGAATGCAAACTATAAAGTCATATTTTTTGTTCATCTTTTAAGTTATTTTTTTCAAATATTTTTGAATCCTTCCTTTTCCAGAGCAATACAGATAATTGGTAACTGTTGCAATTCTAAATTTCACAACTACAACTGCTCCAACTAAAACCAAACAATGTAGACTCAGTTTAAAACATTTGCATCAGCCACAACTATCTGTCTTACATCCGCATCTGGTTAGTTGTTGACAAGTTTTGACAATCGATATAAGTATTTTCCACACGATTTACCATGTATCATATTTAATCCATTCAAATCCTCAAGAACGTTTTATAGTGCAGCTTACAGATTGGCCTCAGATGCATCCGGCCTGGTAGATAGCTCGCTTCATATCGCTTCAAAAGCTCCACGCGTTGGAGGAATTGAATTTCTCAATAGAGTATTTGTTCCATCTTAGGCCTGTATGTTCGGAAGATTCCAACCTTCCCCTCCCCAAAATCACTATCAAAGATGCGAGACTCGATCTTTTTGCAAGAAAGCTAATACCTTACTCTTGTTGAACATATGAAAGCGAGCTATCTACCACGCAGGGTGCATCTGGGGCAATTTGCCAGCTGCACTATGAAAGGTCCTGGAGGATTTGGATGGATTAAAAATACAAATCGTGTGGAAAATACTTGCATCGATTGCCAAAACTTGTCAACACTAACCAAGTGCGAATGTAAGACAGATATAGCGGGTGTCCCAATAAAAACGTCTCCAAGTTTGACGGTAAGTATTTCAGCTGTTGGTGAACCGATCTCTTTTAAAATTCTCACAGATTTACTTCAACATGTCCTTGTCAGACCCTGAAAATATGAAAGTCATCGAACAAAAATTGTACAAGTACTGCTTCGAACAAAATAGCATGTCAAAAAATTCAATATCAGAGCAAATTACATATTTGAATTTGTGTTCATTGTGCCCTCACCACATCATCCACCAATGTCAAACATGTTCCATCCTGATAAACTCTCACAGATCTCATCTAAAGGTACCACTCGAGAAGCGACCATCCTGCATTTCAGTTCCTGTTCAGTCAGTGTGCCCCTCCAACCCAAGTGCAATACACCTGTTAATAAAGAGAATCTCATACTGCCCGGATTCATTACCATCACCTGTGGAACAAACTAGATGAACAGGAACTGAAAAGCAGGAAGGTTGCTTTTTGGGAGAAAATATCTTAAGATGAGATTGTTGAGAGCATTTCAGGATGGAAAATGAATGATATTGGTGGTCGATGTGGTGAAAACATAATAGAAACAGGTTGAAATCTGAAAATATTGAATTTTTTGACTGGCTATTTTGTTTGGAACAGTACTTGTACAATTTTTATTCGATGACTTTCATATTAAATGAAGTAAATCTGTGAGAATTTTGAAAGAGATTGGTTCACCAACAGCTGAGATACTTACTGTCAAACTTGGGGACGTTTTTGTTGAGACACCCGATATAAATGTGGCTGATGCAAATGTTTCAAACTGAGTCTACATTGATTGGTTTTATGCAGTTGTAGTTGTGAAATTTAGAGTTGCAACAGTTACCAATTATCTGTATTCAAATATTCAAATATATTTGAAAAAAAATAAAAAAAGATGAACTTTATAGTTTGCATTCTTTCCTTGTTTGCACATATTATTTTGAGCTAAATATTGCCGAAGGGCGGAATTTTGGACTGATATGGTCTTTTTTATACTTAGATATGATCAAAAACAATCCAATACGCTTGTAATAAATACCTTGAGTCATTCCAGTTTGGTCAGATTTGTTATTAGACGAAATAAAAATACCTTTGGCGGCCATATTGAGAAAAACGGCCGCCATTTTGAAATTTGAAGTGGCTAACGTGCTTTTTGAGTTACATAGGGTTTTAGTATTATGTTTGCCAAATTTCATGCTTGTGTCATTAATTGAACGATTTGTCCTGATATGACATTAATCTGCCCCACTATTCCCTTGACATGAAATATAGCCAAGGGGCGCAGTGGTCAGTGAGGTAAACCCAGTCCAGGTCCCAGTGAAACAAGTGAGACAACAATGAACTACAAGGTGAATGGATTGGATTAAGAAATTAACACCCTACCACCAACTATCTCTAATTTTAATCTACATAATCTTTAATCTATTGTCTTTCTTACTTACCTTGAAATTCTTAAATTGGTCCAAACCTAATCCTACAATTATAAGATTTGAACGACATATAGAAGCGAGGAGCACATATAAAAAAACATTTTGTTAGGATTGTTGTAATCCTACAATTATTAAACGTGTAAAATATGTGTAGGATAATGCATGGTTTCGAGGGATTAGTTGACATAATGCCCGCGGGTTCGGGAAAGCACGAGGGCCGAAGGCCCGAGGGCTTTCCCGAGCCCAAGGGCATTATGTCAACTAATCCCGATAGAAACCATGCATTATCCGACATAAAAACCGATTCCTAATCAATAATTGGTAAATATGTTGAAAAATCAATCAATACACTTAACATCACATGGGAGGTAATCCATGTCGTGTGAAAAAATGTTCCAGAATTTTCAGAAATATTTAGTTTTTAATATTAAATATCTAATTTTACATTAAAAAATTCTAAAATGTAGTATTGAAAGATATAAATCCCTCGAAAATTAATTACGCTCTCAAAATCTAGTTTTTAAATTTTTAAAACCGTTTTTAAAAAATACGATCACCAGTAAAAAACATTACAAGAAATGTGAGGGTATATATTGTTGTATCAACCTTTGTTGAATCAGAGGAAGCAAGAAACCTTACAGATCACTGGGTTGTGACTTGATAATGTCTGATAAGATTGCATACTTTGTCACTGGGTAGTGACTAGTTATGATTCATCAGCTTGATTTTGAAACTTCAATATTAAGTTTGAAAGAAAAACAAATCTTTAAGACGTAGAGTTGATTGCTCAAATCTTGGAATAATTAATTATTCCAAGCTCAAATGTATTGGTGTTAGATTAAAGTATATTCTCTCGAAAGTACTTTGGTAGAGGGGATATTATCTCTAATGTACCTGTCCACGGGGATATTCTCTCGAATGTCCCTGGGTTGAGGGATATTAGCAAAAAGAAAGACCTGCCATAACAATGGGATGACGTCACAAGAGGTTTTTATTAGAAGATATAAGACACCCTTTAGGCCATTTTATTTCAACAAAGCTGATACCTTTTCTGTCTTTATAATCAGAATTGTTACTTGCACACCTTTAGAATTAATCCCCTTTTAAAAATAGACATTGCCCTCCTTTGATTACCTGTAGCCAGAGGTCTGATAAAATCCAGAATTAAATAAATATGGTCAGATGATAAGAAAAAGAAAAAAAAAAATCTATATTTTACAAGGATAATAACTTAGGTGAGGATCTTTTCTCCCAGCTGGTCCTTGGCCAAACCTCTTGGCATTGATCTTTCCCGGATTATCCGTACCCATTTACAGCTGGGTGGACTTGAATTATGTGTGAAAATGACTTATTCAAGATCATCAGACATTTACACCCTGATCGAGAACCGAACTCTCAAACAAAACGACCACCATTTCCTCGTATCCAAGCAAATGACGTCATGTTTGTAAAAAACAATGCGCTAACCACTGTGCTACAGAACCTCTAATGCTTCGCAATTCAAGGTCATCAGACATTCACACCCTGATCAAGAACTGAACAATCCAAGCAAATGACGTCATGTTTGTAGAAAACAATGCGCTAACCAATGTGCTATAGAACCTCACAAGACTACGTTTAAAATCGTTTTAAAGTTTTTGAGAATAAAGTTCCAGGAAAGGAACGTCTACTTACCATCTGGTTGTTTTATCCCAGGGGTCAGGGATCTGACAAAATCCTGGGGGGTCATAAACACCTCTGAATCACCATCAGTCCGAGATTTTAACGAAGCAAAGCAACGAAATATCTTGTCTGGAGTGGAGTAGCGACGGATTCTATCTTCGTAATTAATTATCTAGAAAAAATAAAATTAAATTGAATGAAACAATGGACACAAAGCACTACTTAGATTGTGTTAAAGTGAAATGAGATAGATCTCATAGAAAGCACGGGCCTAGGTCAGAAACAAGAACTATTTACTTCAAGGTGCTTGTTAGATTAGTTTTAGCTCAGGATTGTCAAAAGGCTAGCGCGCACGAGAGCTCCAAGCTGAGCAAAATTTCATTCGTGTCTCCCAGCTCAGCGCGCAGCTTTCGTCGGTTTCCGCGCACACGCTAAGCTTAGAGCTTTCAGAGACATGGTGTCGAGTCATAAACCTATAACTAGATCACGTGACAAAATATCGGACGTCAACAACCCTTCGAATGATTCAGAATATGAAAGTTGAAAGCTAAGAGCTTTCGGCTGCGCACAGGGTAAGGTATTTTTCATTGGAGGAAAAAATTAAAAAAAAATTACGTAAACACCGCGCACACGAGAGCTACGAGCTGAGCTGACAGCCACGAATGAAATTTTGCTCAGCTGGGAGCTCTCGTGTGCGCTAGCCTTTAGGAGTCCTCATCACCACCCCTCCTTATGAAGACACTGACCTGTGAAAAAGTTCTGCCACTGACAACACTAGACTTTAGCCCTCATGACCTAAGAGGATCAATATTGATTAATTGATTTTTTTTTATCAGATTCTGCTTGAAAATTAAAAAAGTTTGACTCATTACCACGCGTGATTCGTGTTTCTTTTTCTTTTTCTCTTTCTCTTCATCTGTTTTATCATCCGAATTTTGGGCTTCAGATTCGACTTCTTCTGGAGATTTACTGGCAGCCTTCAGATCTTTTCCCTTTACATAGTCAAACACACGTTTAAATCTACAAAACAAAAATATATAGTAAAACAAAAATATAGTAGTCGAACACATATTGAAATATACAATCAAAAAATATAATATAGTCAAACACATATCTCATCTAATGTTTTTTATTTCCAAAATTTACAATATAAATAACACAGTCAAATCATAATCTACAATTTTCTTTTTTTTTTTAAGTTTTAAAAATGTAACTTCTTTCTCATTTTTAGATCTAGGTTCCCTTTTAAAAAAAAAACAAACAAAAAACATTCTTACCCATTTCCAAATGTGAACACAAATAAACCAAACATTCCTATTCGAATAATTTTTGCAGTTGTGTTTGTTTTTTCTGTTTGTCCATGCCCAAAATTTGAATAATTTGTGAATCTTGGTGTAAAATTGGCTGTGGAGGTATGAATATTTGTCACTTGGAAAAAGTCATATTTCTGGCTAGAATTTCTGGCAAGGATTTGATTCGGTTGTGAAGCAGCGCGGCTCGGCTTTTCATTATTCTGAATGCATCCACTCGAAGCTCCCGTTAGAGTTCTATAATTTCTATGAACACTAGTAGCAGAAAATCGTCTTACACCTTCTCTCACACTCAGAACTCCCCCACTTTTTACACAATGGAACATCTTTTACTACTTTATCTAAAATAAAAAATAGATTTGTTAACCCTTTCAACCCGACATCTTTATGTTATATATACCCGACAAGCCGGTAAACCGACAGTTGTCAAGTGACGTCATACAACATTAACATAATACGTTTTAAGAAATATTGCAGGAAATATTGCTGGGAGTTCAGGGTATATGACGTTTTAGCCAAAGTAACGTCAGAGTTCAAAGGGTTAAGAAAAGAAAAGAAAATTCTGATGCCACCTGAACCAGTGCTTTTAAGAATCAGCAACTAAAAATGTGCTTGATTCATGAAATAGCTTAGTTGGTAGTGAGTTGGATCGTCACCTTCCCACTGCTTGAGGATTGATGTTGTGTGTTTGCTACTCCTTCAAACAAACTCAACTTTGAACTTTCCAAGCTGAAGTCAAGGACAAGGGCAAGGCAAGAAACAAATCTGATTCCACTCAACTGGCACTGGTAATAATAGCCTAAATCTTTCCTTACTTGGTTGTGACTTGGCATTGTTGGTTCTAGCTTTAGAACTACTGGAGTAAGAGGATTAGAGGAGAGTCTGAGAGGGTGGGTGAAAGAAGGGGGTCCCCTGCTTGCAGAGATACAATAAAAAAGCGGGAGAACCTGTAGTCAGATAAAACCTGCCGTTAAGCGGGTCGGAGAACCTGTAAATCTTGAATTGGATTTGTTTGGAACTGGAGCCGCGGAGGGAGGAAGGAAAAGAGAAATTCAGAAACTCAATTTTGCTACATAAGGATATTCGATTAATGTTGAAAGTAAATGTAGCATAGCCAACAATGGAGATGGGGGTCATAAACTAAAATTTGCAATCATAAAGATGAGGTTTTATGAAGATAAATCACTACAAAAAAGTAAACCTTGCTAATCTCAACTTTGTTGACAGGACACGGTAGCCATCTTTAATCAGATATGCATGAATGAATACACACTACCTATAAAAGTTTGTTTTACCTGAGTTTTGATTGGCTAATAAAAATAGACACCAATCAAAATACAGAAATTATCGTCTGGTTGAAAAATCTCGAAATATCTCGCCTCCACGCATGACTGGTGATACCGGAAGTTGATAGCGAACCAATCTAGATGCTTGTTCATCACTATTTCCCGCGGTTGTGAAAATTTGGCGGGAGTCAGAGACAAAATCAGCTCAGGGAAGGAGGTCTGCGAAGTGGTTGACTCTACATTTTTTTCGAAGATCATCCGACATAATTTGGGAATCTCGAGAACATCAAACATTTACGATCAACACACCAGTTTTACTGTTATATGTTATTGATTTTTAATTTCACATCGTCACCATGTTTGAAGCTCGACTTGTTCAAGGTTCTCTTCTCAAGAAGATTTTAGAAGCCACAAAAGATTTGCTGAACGAAGCGTTATGGGACTGCAGCACGAATGGAATTACGCTTCAAGCCATGGACAGTTCTCATGTCAGTTTAGTTTCCTTGAAAATGAGAAGCGATGGTTTCGAAACGTACAGATGTGATCGAAATATTTCACTCGGAATGACCACAACAAGGTTTGTAAACAAAGACTCTAAGCTGTCAAATTTAATTCATTGTTGAGCATTGCCATTTTTGCTAGCTTTTCCACTTTTAAATTACCTTCAATAATAAACTAAACTAATAGAAATTGCTTATGGTACTAATCAGTAAGATCTTATCTGTGCTCAGCAAAGGAAAACCTCTGCAGTCTTCCGACTAAGACTTGGCCTTCTTGAATTTGCTAAATACTAAATTGGGATGTTATTGATTAGTGTTGCGTTATACAGTAGACATAATGGCCCAACTGATGCCATATTATATTTGTAATTTCTTATTTCAGTATGTCTAAGATTTTACGGTGTGCTGGTAATGATGATATTGTCACAATTAAAGCAGAAGATGCTGGTGATAAAGTTACATTTGTTTTTGAATCTCCACGTAAGTATTTTGTCAAGTGGTAAATTTTTCTTTTTAGTGGACCTTCCCCGAGTGCGAAAAGAAGAGCGGTGGAAGTGGTTTATGTTGAGGACTCTGAAATATATTTATGTAAAAAATAAAACGACGAATCGACTTGTAATATAGGAAAAGATAAATACACGATAACATGCAAATAGAAGGTAAAAAGTCGATATAATGAGTGAATGTAGCTCCATTAATGCAAGTATACGGGTAGAATGCTAGTTAAATCAGTAAAATGGCAATGGATCCACTAAAAATGTTGCCAAATTTGTGTTACAGTTTGGGTCTCTGTGCTGTAATTAATGTTATGATTGGGTGTTATGTTCTGTATATTTTAGAGGGTGAAAAGATGTCCGATTATGAAATGAAGTTAATTGATCTTGATGCTGAACATTTAGGTATTCCTGTAAGTATAACTGTTATATTTTTAACTTCATTTCTATACGGTCTGTCTACAGTAGGTGTTGTTATTTGGATTTATTTTGAAATTATGGGGGCGTTTGTGATGAGCTTTAAATATTAGATAGAATGAACTCTATTCTGCCAGTCCATATTCTAACATGAAAAAAAACGAAGAAGACACATCGAATTAGTAAAGATTTATAAAGGAAAGGGGGGGGGGGTTATGCAATTGATTAAGGCAAAAGGTTGCTTAGGACTTAGTTTGTTACATTTAAGGCTAACGGACAGTTATGTGCATTTTTCTGTGCAATATCCCGTAAAGAAATGCAAAATAAATACATTCTTCAATTTTTTGATCATTTTTTTTTTCTAGGATACAGAATATAGTTGTGTAGTAAAAATGCCCTCAGCAGAATTTCAACGAGTGTGTCGAGATTTGAGTCAAATTGGAGAATCAGTCGTTATCACGTGTACCAAAGAAGGTGTCAAATTTACAGCCACTGGGGACTTAGGAACAGGTAACTTCATACTAAAACTTTCTGAGAAATATCGGGAATATGAATAATTATTGTTCCAGTGACATAAAATATTCTTAGCTGGTTGGTAACCACTATTTGCAGGAGAGAATTTGCAAGTCCAATTTATTGCCACTGTTGACTAGTCATTTCATGCTTTAGTTGTATTGTCTTTCCAGTCATAAAGTTATAATTTTAACAGATTTGTACAAAAAAGGTTTCGGCACATAGAGAGAAATTTGCACAGTGCTACTTCCAATCAACAGATATCAGATTGCCTGCGGGATATTTTTTGTGTGCATTTGTTTGGCAATTGGAGTAAATGATGATAAAAGATTATTTATCAATCATTCCACTCAACCTTAGTCATTGTTGTAGACTATATAATGATATACGGCCATCTTGCCAGGTATTTGGGCAGGAAAAGACAACTCTTGTTTCAAGGTTGATTTTGATTGGCTGTTTTTTCCAAGAAAGATGATGATACTTTCTGAAGAATGATTGTGATTGGTTGAACTGAAGTTGATACTAGTGAACTATAATTTATTCAACATGGAAACAACCGTACAGTGTACGAGGTTATCTTGCCAGTCTAGTTCCGAAGTTGATACGAGTGTTTATTTGTTTTTTAGGTAATATCAAACTAGCTCAGAATATAAACACAGATAAAGAAGAAGAATCCGTTGTAGTGGAGATGAGTCAAGGAGTCTGTTTAACCTTTGCTTTAAGATATTTAAATTTTTTCACTAAAGCCACACCATTATCACCTCAAGTTACCCTGTCTATGTCCCAAGATGTACCTTTAGGTAAGTATTTTAATTGATATCGGCAGAATTGTTTCCTAAAATGAAAGAATTGTGCTGCTTAGTAAGCAATTTTCAATGAAATCATAAAAGAAGTTAAAGGGATTGTAAGGATGTATTCTAAACTTTGAATGTGTATTGGGGACACTGATAGCATCAATTTACACCATTCTGGTAGATACTGTCAGTAACGTCATAAAATGTGTTAGTTTTAGTGGAATTGCAAGAACCACAAACATGAATTGAAATTTATGTCCGGTCTCTGCAAATGGTTTGGTATCCAGAGTACCGGTAATTTTAAATTACAGTGTGTTTCAATGTTCTGAACCACTCTTCCTCAAATACTATGTCAGAGGCAAAATTTCCCTCATTGCACACTGCATGGCATTTGCCCGTCCTCAATTAGCCTATATAGGTACAGATAAGTAGGACGTAAAACTCCATTCATTTCATTTCAAATACTATGTCAGATTTCTGTATAAACAACAATTTACATGCAGTCAAGGAATAGTGTCTTTGTTTAGCCAAATTTCTGTTGATAAAATGTCTTAATATTCATGATATTTTTTTTTTTTTTTCAGTTGTTGAATATAAAATCGGTGACATGGGACAATTGAGATATTATCTTGCTCCTAAAATTGAAGAAAATGACGACAACTAAAAACCTTGACTGTTTTCTCATTGTGCTATTTGTGTCCAGAGATCTGAGACTTTGTTAGGGCTGTACTAGAAAAGAACCTACCCCACAGCCATCAGAGATTGTGTATAACTAAAGAAAGAATTGGGCTATCAGCATGATCAAATCTATTTTTCAGACTATCACCCATACAAAATAAATAAAAAAGTAAATTATTATTCTAAGAGGGTAAAAAACACACTACCCCTTCAATGGCTGTCATTTTATACAACACCCCACAACCATCAGAAATTTCATTTATGTATTATGTACTTCTATAGAAAGACCAGATGAACTTTTCTCAAAAAATCTTAAGATAAATTTTGTTGCAATTTCAGTATTTGCAAGGAATAATTTCACACTAATTTTTTATCCTAAGATTTTTTTAGAAACAGGAACCAGTAGTGAAAGAGTAAGGGGAAATCGGCATGAGCAAATTTTTAAAGAAAGATCCATGTAGAATAAATAAAAAAGTAAATTGTCATTTGAGGGGGTGGGGTGTATTTTTTGAAAAACAGTCCTAACCAGTCAACTCTGTGCTATTTGTATAAAATGTGTATAGATTGTTTTTATGTGATATTAGACGATAATCATGAAATCATTTCACTCTAACGACTCACTAGTTATTGTAAACTAGCAATAAAATTTGTTACCATCTAGTAATATTTTGTGTTCATTATTTTTATCTGAAAGTCAACCTTGTATGGCAGGCCTTCTCAATTATTTTTGTCAAGAGCCAAATGCATTTTATGAATGATATAAAAGGGCAAAAAATAGCTTAGCTGGCATTGAGAGCAGAGCGTTTAGGCGGAAGAGGTCACTGTTGAGCCATTCTCCAGTGCATCATGTTTTACTATTAGAGAAATCCTGTTGTATCGGGTTACAATACAGTTAAGGTGCCTGTGCTGAAAGTTTTAGTGCCTGCAAATAATGTTGCCTGGCACCAACTTAGCTCACTAATAAGCCATATCTAGGTGTAAGGGTTCCAAGTGAATTTTTAAGAGCCCAAGTAATATATGGGCATTCTCAGTACAATAGACTGTTGTATGAAGCTGTGAAAATCTCATAGTAGCTTACAAACACTGCACTGACATTCAATCTGTCGAATCTGCCCTACATGGCAGATTCATGGATTTGGAATCCATTTTCATATTGGATGTAAGTGAGTATGGTCTTGGTAAAAAGAGAAATGAAAAGATGTCGTAATCTCTGCATCTGTCTGGAGGGCAGGTAATGCCATACAGTAGGGTGAAAATATTGCTACTGGCATAACTAAACGCTTCTTTCCCTTCCAACCATTGAGGATTGTTGTGTTGTTGTCAATTTAAATCTGACTTCTTGGAATATTGAAAGGGCATTAAAAATGGAACCCAATAATATAGGGCCACAAACAAAAAGACAAATTAATAAAATATTTCTATTTATTATTCCATAACTTTATCACTTTTCTCCAGTTCAAATTTCTCAGCGTCTCTTTTACTGATGTTAGTTTTCTCAATGTTACTAAAATATCTCATTTCCCCATCCCAAGCTTTAAACAGTTCAACATTTTTCTTTTTCAATAAATTGGGCACTTCCAGTCCAGTGCCAGATGAAAACTCATTCTGTTCTTTGTCTTGTGTGAATTTTATGGAGTCCAAACGTGAAGAGTGTTGATTTTTAGAGTTGGCTCGGCAACCGATTGAATTAACTATGGATATCTGTTCGATTTCTTCATCAAATCTGTCCATGTATTTCAACACAAGTTCTGTTAATTCCTTTTTACTAAATACCAATTTATCTTCGTCCATATTTTGTTGGAACCACAAAAACTTATCCAAGGCCGTATCTTGTCTCAAAGATTTGACTTGTCGGCTTCCGTCAATCCGCGCTTTATGTTTTCGATCCCGTTGAAACACTGATGCTTTCCTACTGTTGGGATGTATCGCCTTGTTCCCTGAAACCTTTATTTTTGGAGCTTTAGGCATTTTAAAATGTTTATTTTTGTTGATAAACAAACGCACGTGAAATTAACCGGAAACAGCTCTTTAATGTTAAAGATAATAACAGTGTAATTTCAACCAATCAGGTGCGTCAAATTTTTCACTGCTGTCTTTCTACCGCATGGATTGAAGACTTCCGGTTATATAAATTTTGAAGGTTTAAGTCAAACTTCTAAACTTTTCGCTATGCATTCTTCGTTGCGGCTTGTAAGTCGAATAAACAGTTACTGCAGAAGGTTAGTCAACATAAATATTTTATTGTAGATATTGCATCATTGAGCATTTTGTCTGATTAGTTCTTATTCTGATTTTGAGTATTAAAAAACTGTCCGGTTTGAGTTGAGGACGGTCATAATAAAACTAAAAGGGTGATAAGGGCAAAGTCGTTGTAGTAATGTGATAGTATAGCACATTAATATGAAAAAAGCAGTATTTGACCTTTTAATCCAGGATTCATCATCCCTGGAACATTAAGAGAGTTCATTAAAGGATTTGTGCATTGTTTGCTTTGATGCCCCAAAACAAACTCCTAAATATGACAAATATCTCCTATAAGATAAACAAAGAAAAAAAAATTTTTTCATCGGTAAATAAATGAAAAAATGAAAAATTATCGGTAGCGTTGTTTTTATGCATATTTTCCGGCAATCTTCGGAATCTCTCGGCGATGACGTCAGAGACGTCCCACATGTTGGCGTCGTTACCCTATCCTATATAGTTTAGACGTTTTTGCATCGCCAATATGGTCTATTGTGTTGCCTTCGGGTGTTCAAATTCATCAAAGAACAAATCGTCGAAGATGTCAGGGATAAGTTTTTTCCGATTTCTAAGTGATCCGGATTTTTAGGAAACGAGGGATTCAAAAGATACAGAGAGAAAATAAAGAGTTGACTGAAGTCGAAGTTCACGCCATTTTTATTTTATTTTTGTTATGTATATGGATCGATCGATGTTGACTTGAGTTTTAATCACGCTGGTTACTAATCTATCGGTCATTTACAGTCCCAATTCGAATATATTTTAAGTTGTTAATTTTCATGTCAATCAAAAAATGTGTGTTTAGTCAAGATAAAATATTGCGACAACGGTAGAAACTGTAAGAGCGCATGCGCATGCAACACGCCCATGTTAACTTGAATTAGTCCCAAAAAAATGCAATTTTCTTGTTCTCATCATGACTCTTATTCTACTCCAACCCGACGATATATTAATCACTTGTCCAAAGGCCCCTAGTTTTCTCGAATTACCGTTTTCTCTACTCTAGCCTATTATTAACTTAGATAAAAAATAATAATAAAAATAAAGTTTTGTCTTCGCACGTATATAGCGGCACATTCGTCAGTCCTAACATAATATAATTTTATGTGAATTTGGATTGGCCTTTGCTATCATCATTGTTTGCAAATGATAATAGTCAAATTGTAATTTACTAACGAATGGGAGAACTGAGAAGTAGCCAAGATTAAGAAGGTGCAGTAGAACGAAGTCAACATAAAATGGCGTTTGTTGAGTAGGCCTACTGAAAAGTAATACTGACACCGTGCAGTTGCCATCGGATGTTCAGACCCTTTCTCTCGTTAACATAATAGTATTAACGGGCAAATTTATTATTAATTATTTCGACCAACTGTCCGCGTAAATTCAAAGTTATTCCCATTCATGTTTCAGGCCTATTTTAGATCGAGCGAGGAATCGGTCATCGGTGACATTATCATCACTTTGACCTACTTACCCGTCATTATTTCCTAACCGATGTCTGTTTGCAATGTTGTCCTCGTCATCCGAACAGCTGTTATTAGGGCCTATCGGCGATGACGTCGCTAAAATCCAAGCATTTATTTTCGGAAATTTGGCTTTTAATCCGGTCAAACTGATAGGGTTCCACACTACCATTTGCCATTGAATAAGCTGGGCTTCAGTCAACACTGGGACGTCTCTGACGTCACTGAGTCACGTGACACGTATCTAATTAAAAGTCGGCCGGCTTGTACAGCTTGGCATAAAATCTTATATTTTTAAGGTATTGCAATGCAAAAAATAAAAAAAATTTGTCTACCCTCCCCTAAAAATTATTAATCAATTATTACAACATGAATTTATTCATTTATTTAAAACAATGCATAAATCCTTTTAAGAGAGCTTTGCAGAGTGGGGCTTTATATTATTTTGTAAACATTTAATCGGAAACTTGCTGACTCAATTCCCAGCCTTTGATAAATATTTGGACAGATATATGGCTGGCAGAAAGTCAGAAAAACTAGACCACAAAAACTTGCGATTTTCCACACCAGTATTTAAAGGACAGTAGTTCTCCCAATTAAGATTACTAGATGGTGTTGATCTTGTCACTGATTGAGATTGTCTAGAATCAATAATCAGATCATAGAGGTGTTAATCTGATTAATTTTTATCTTATTAAAGAGATTAATGATTAAATATTTACACTTTGTCCAATTTGTCCTTGATTACTGTATAGACCTTATTCACACCTCACTTTAACCGCTTAGAAACCGAGGTTCATAACGCAAATGACGTCAACCCATTCATAAAATACAACGTCAAATGAATGAAAAGGAATATGACGTCAATATTCACCCTATCAACAGCGAGAAAATTTTCTAATAACTGCCTTTTAGGCCCCTTTTTTCAGAAATATGTGAAGAAACAATTCATCTGAAAGTATTTTTAAATAGCGTAATTAATTCGATATGGATCTAAGATGGCCAACGTGTGAATGAGGTCTATACACAAGTTTCTGCAATTTTCTCGTACATGAATTTCATATTATGCCTTGAATTTTTCAGACATATATTAAAAACAGTAATTAGCAAGCAGCCAGCAAGATTATTATGTACAGCCATACCAGAACCACATATCGACGGACAAAACAAACAATATCAACCAAAAATAGTCCAGTTAGTAGACGATATCAGTAAACTTACGTTAGTGGAAGTAGCAGATTTAAATGAATTGTTAAAGGTAAGACTTTATTATGTTGGATCTTTTAGGAAAGTCAAGTATCAGAAGCCCCTTTTGGGACGGGGGGTAAAAATAGGGTACAGACTGCCGAGTGGAGAGAATTAGGGTATCAAAAATTTGGTACATAGAATTAAATTTGGTGCTTTCTAACATACTTTGAAAAAAAATGCAAAAAATTATTGAAGAACTTTCTCATGTAATCTTTGTTCTTGTCTGATAGTGAAATGATCACTGAAGGGTTTTATTGTTTTTTTCTTCTAGAAATCTTTAAATATTAAAGATGCACCAGTTATGGCAATGGGAATGGGAATGGCAGCTGCAGCACCTAAGGTAACATTGACATTTTATTCATCTAATGAAGACATACCTATATTGAAACATTATCTGCTGTGTTACGGTACTAAAGAAGTGTTTTATACCAATTTACCATATATTACTTTGTGTTTTCTGTTATTTGTGCTCTCTGTTTGATAACTTTGATCATGTCAAATTTATATCATATATCGGGTGTCCCATAAAAAAAAACGTCCCCAACTTTGAAGTTAGGTATATCAGCTGCTGATGAACTTATCTCATTCAAAATTCTCACAGATTTACTTCAACATGTCCTTGTCAGACCCTGAAAATATGAAAGTCATTGAACAAAAATTGCACAAATACTGCCACGAACAAAATAGCATGTCAAAAAATTCATTATCTGGGGCCAGTTTCACAAAATCCTAACTTAGTATAATTTTAGTGTTTTAGTCTTCTGATTAGTCAATCACTAAAATCAATTTTAAATATTGTTTTATTATCCAATCAGATTATTGTATTTCTTTAAAATCTGGATTTTATCTTAGATAAAATTTTGTGAAACTGGGCCCAGAGCAATATAACAAGATTATTTTATTCTTCAGGAGGAGGAAGAAGAACAAGAAGTGAAAAGAGAAAAAATAATTTTTACTGTAAAATTAACGAAGTATGATGAGAGTAAAAAGATTCAATTAATTAAAGCAATTAAAGGATTATTACCGGATATGAATCTTGTACAGGTATGTTAAATATTTCAATCATTTTTTCAATCAAAAATAAGAGTAGCTTATGATGCTGTGCTGGCAAAATTTCCTTAATTGCACACTGCGTGGCATTTTGCTCATCCTCTTTAGTCCATACACTGTCTTCACACATTTTTCAATTAATCTGTTGCATCTGTTCACCAATACTTGAATTTTTTCTGTATTTTTCAGGCCAAAAAATATGTGGAATCCTTACCTCAAATTGTTCAAGATGAAATATCTAAAGAGGAGAGTGCGAAATTGAAAGAGGCGTTAGAAAGTGCTGGAGGGACAGTAGAAGTGGAGTGAACTGTATTTCACAGTATTTTTAAACGAACTATGGACCTGTATAATAATATTGTATAAAGAGTTTGTGATGTGATAGTAATGAACGAATAGTAGATGTGAATATAGTGAGCTTAAAACAGACTTATTGGATACCAACATCATGTATATTTCATATGGAACATGCCTTCATACAGAACAGAACTACATATTTGTTCTTAGGGAAATTCTCACCATCAAGTGAACAATTGGGTCAGATTAGCTGTCTTTATTATAAATGACAGTAAAGGGTAATGGATACAGCTTTTAGATATATTATGAGGACAGATGCTGTTTTGTCCTGGGACATTTAAAACATACAAGTGTGCCATTAAAATTGTTGATCTGTCATACCTGAGTAAAGATTATTTCCCAACTTGGCACATACTAATAGAATAATTTAACATTTTCAATGCTGTGGTTGGGGCTATGTTGACTCCTTGGGTCAAAATTATAATTATGCCCCTGAGCCATGGCCCTCCCCTATGAAAAATTCCTCGCTAAGCTACTAGAAATTTTCCGGGATTCATATGCATCAGTGAACATTTACATGCAGGATGGTTATGAAGGACAACTACCTTATGCTTGATTAATACATATAAAATTGTTATGAATTCAAACATTGATTGAGCTTGCATCACCCAGATTTTTATATAAAAAATAGTTTGATTATTGTAACAAAGTATGAGAATAAATGATGATATACATCTGCTGAAATTTATATATATTTACCTTCTTTCAAATGTTAAAGGGATTGTAATGAAGTTTTCTAAACTTTGTATGTGTATCGGGGACACTGCTATCATCAATTTGCACCATTCAAATTTCCATTCTGATGTCTGGTTCTTGCAATTCCACTAAAACTAATACGTTTTATGACTTCACTGACAGTGATCTATCGGAAGATACTATTGATATCTATGCAGATCAGTGGGGGTGACGTCATAAAAGGCGTTAGGTTAAGGGGAATTGCAATATTGCAATAACCGATGCACATAAAGAGGTCAGCCTCATGTACCCTACTGTCAGTATTCTCAAAACTTCCGATACTATAATTTCCCTTGATTAAGGTGTACCTCAGTAATTGATTAATTCATATATTCAATGAATACAGAACAAAATAAGACTCGGTTTTAAAATACTGTAACATATTTATTTACATAGCATCATGGTTCAGAAACTGAATAGATTTCCTTACATTAAAAAACTAATATTTTCATCAGCATTGAACATTTATACATGATTTAAGTTAAGCTTTACTATGACATATTGGTGCAGCTAGCAAGGAAGAGCATGTTCACTGTTAAGTTAAATTGGCACCATTCCGATGTCTGTGGTTCTGGCAATTACACCAAAACTAGCGTGTTTTACGACGTCACTGACAGTGATCTACCGGAAGCTTCTATTGATATCTATGCAGATCAGTGGGGGTGACAGTCCCATTTAGAACACATGATACCAAAATTTTCTATAGCAATAAGATATACATGATTAGCATACAGGCGTGAAACCAATACAAGAATTGTGTATTTAACATAAACATACAAAATATAATAAAACACAAGAATGGATTTTAAAATGTCATTAACTCAACAAGCAAGATAACAATTGGTCTATATAACTACAATCAATTAAAATTAGGTTCCATTTCGTTTCGGTTATTTTTTGATTGTCGACACAGTGTAATCTAACAAGGTTTATAAGGCAAGCATTTTCTGGTGAAGAAATAAGCTATTTATAGCACGTGCCACCTTTCCATCAATCAGAACAACGTTTATCACAAAATCTTCCCACAATGCATAGACTCGCGATCTTGAAGGTAGCATTTTATCCGCTGAAATTTTCGTCACTAGAAGACGCTTGCCTTATAAACCTATTTAGATTACATGGCGACGACGATCAAAAAATAACCGAAACGAAATGTAATCTAATTTTAATTAGATTGATATAACTACAATTATGCAATTAATGGAACAAGTTTCAGTATTCAACTCTGTTAGTCCAACAACTCAACTTCAGTTTGGGGTTGTTAGTTTTTTTTGAGAATTAAAGCAATACTACCTCTTAGAATGAACAAAAAAATTAAGTTCTCAAACTTGGTCAATCAGAGTATATATTCATCAACGATGTCCAAAGTATACAAACAGAATCCACTAAGCCCATAAAACTATGTAATTTTCCATACAATTACAGGTTTTAATTGATAAACGCCTTAAATTTGGTTTATCAATTATTGTATATAAACATAGTTTTCTAGATTTATCAGATTATTTAGGTAATCTGTTTTATAATTAGGCAACCAGGCAAGTCACATGATGAATATAAACTCCTATTGACCAAATTTGAAAATTTAGATTTTTTGTTCATTCTAAGAGGTTGTATTCCTTTAAGAGAAGATCCAGAAGCTAAAGCAGGTTTTGTGTGCGATCACAAGAAGTTTACATGCTTTCTGATAAATATATAACAATATGAAGATTTATTTAAAATTTAAAGGCACTTGTCTTTGGTCATAGTTCAAGGATAATGAAAGCAAACATTTTTTCTGAAAATCATAATTGCACAAAATATAATTTCTTTTAAAAGGGAAATGTTTTAGTGAATAACCAATATAAGAAATATTAACATTATTTGATCCTTGGAGGATTTCATTAAAGTCATTTCATGTTAATAGTTACAAGTTGGTGATGATCTCCCTTTTCACCAATCATCAAAACCAGGCATAGGAAATTTCATAGCAAAATCTTCCACATGTTTCTTGATCTGATCAATTTTCGACCTGACTTGTGGATCTTCTAGTTTAGCTTTGAATTCTTTCAGAGTTGGTCCTGAACTAGCAGCTACCTCAGCAGTTAACACAATAGCTGTAAAGATAAATATCATACATTTACTGGCATTGATTTAATTGACATTGACATGAAAAAGTTGATGTTTCTCTTCCTAAAATTTCTGAGCAGATTTTTTTAAATCGCTATACTTAAAGAAATTATACTGGTAAAGATAAAGGAAGGAACAACTATTTATGAAAAATATTACCAATTGGTCAAACCTCTTGGCATTAACCTACATTAATCATTAAATAATGTCATCATTGCTTGAATTTGTGCATTTTCATTTTTGAGTTACCTCAATTCATATTATCACAAAAATGTGACAGGAAAAAGTGTCCTAGATTATTACATGAATGGAAACTCCCCACAGAACACATACCTTGATGGAAGAATTCTACAACTTGTACAATGTCCTTCTCTTTCATATCTCTAGATGTTAAAGCTGGGGTCCCCAGTCTCAAACCACTGGGCTTCAGGGCACTCTTATCCCCAGGGCAGGTGTTCTTGTTGCAGGCAATTCCAACTTCTTCTAGCACCTTCTCGGATCTGGCACCATCTAATTTCTGGGGTCTCATATCAACTAGCACCAAATGAGTGTCAGTACCTCCTAAAAAAAAGAAATTTTTGATTTATTTAATATCCTACTTTTCTACACCTTGTGAGCTAAAGATGATAGGCAAATGCCATGCAGTGTGCCATAAAGGAAATTTCTCAGACCAGCATTAGCCTACTTATTTTGAGTACCTGCATCACTGACAAAGAGAAAGCCCTTGTTGATAAACCAAAGCCCAACCGTAAAACAAATCTCGCAATCCATGTAACCACATTGGCAATATATTGGTAGCAACTAATGATTTTTTAATTTGAGGAAGTATATCAATAAATGAGTAAATATTCCATAATAAAAAGTGGTATCAGGTGCCTAGAAGAGTTGTCATACCCTGCTTGGCGCCACACCCACTACCGCTGCTCAATGATATTATTTCAAAATGCTTCACCTATGTCAGAAATAGCACCTTCATTGAGCCTCACTGAATTGGAGGTAGATTTACCTGTTCAGTGTGCAATGAGGGAAATTTTGACAACAATTACCTGTAACAACTGTGTATCCTCTATCAATCAAAGCTTTCGACATGGCTTTAGCGTTGGCCATGGTTTGTTTTTGGTATTCTTTAAATTCTGGTAAACGGGCTTGTCTCAGAGCTACTGCTACAGCTGTAACATAATCAATATACTTTAATAGAATTCCTGTTTTAACGATTATCACTTAGGGCTTCTCAAGAACAAAAATACAACTCCCTAGGACAACGATCGTTTTTTTTTTTTACTCATACGAGTCATTGTTCTTACAATAAACTTGTTGATATGCAACATAACAATATTTCTGTTGGTGGTGGGATGTAGTTTTGTCTGCAGCCCCAGGAGGGAATGTATTTTTTTCTGGCACAGCTCTTAGTTATTGCCTTTGACTTTGTCAAACACTTTTGAACTGGCTTGATATTATCATAAGATTTGCTGTATTAATTTTATCCCTGACCAGTGCAGATTCAGATCTCCCTTTTGAGAGTCCACATAGCTAAATTTATTTGCGTTTGGGTTTGATCAACTTGACATCACTTTTAAAAGGTCAAAGAAACAAATAGTGTTCATTACAGTACTCATAATGGGGGTGTGTTTCAAAAGTCAAGTTTTGGTGTCGGATGGATTTGATAGATTATTTTCTCTCTAAATTTTGCTGGTTATTATGGAATCAAACTTCTTATATATATTAGGCTTGTCATATATAGTATTGTTCAGTTTGCATCATACCAATTTTGATTTTGATTCAAAATTTGAAAAAAATAGACATCACTTTTAAAAGGTTAAAGAAACAACTAGTGATCATTACAGTACTCATAATAATTGTGTGTCTCTTCTAGAGTCCTCAGAGCTTATGTTTTTATTTTCATGGCGAGAAAACGACGAGAATACTGAGAACTTACAAGCTATTTGATGATTATGTGGTCCACCCTGTAACCCTGGAAACACAGCCTCGTTTATTTTCTTCTCTAGATCGTACATTTCTTCCGTTCCATTCTTTAATACTCTTCTTACTCCTGATGAATAGAATTATATATAACAAGATTAATAGATATGTTTGTCTAAATAATGGTATCACAATCTTAATTCTACAGCAAGTATTAGGAAAAAAATGCAGGGTTCGAAATAACCGGTATCGCATCGCAGTTTGCGATACAATTTTCGGCAAAATGCGATGTAATCTTAGTCAGTAGAGCAGTTTTTTTTGCGATACATAGTATTTTCTATATAAATGAAACTCAGTTAAAATTTTACGATCGGATGACTATAAAAATCCCGTTAATTTGTTACATCTTGGATTTATTTTCCCCGAGACACAGAAAAAAAGGATTGTTACTATTAATAGATCGTGCTGACTCAGGAAGCGTATACATGTAATACTGAAGACGAAGTGAATAGGCCTAGCAGACGACATAGTTGGCTTCCTATTTCATCCATATTGGAATGGAAACTTACGGCAATGAATCATGAAATAATTACATATATTAGAGCTGGGTCGTAACATAATAATTGCAGGCCAATAAATATCCATTTCCGTAAAAACTGTAACTCAAACTGAGTCTAGAAATGTATCGGTCCATAAATATTATCGGTTAGTTTTGTCACCTGGAGATTCATACGCGTGCGACCTTGTCAATTTAGATTCAATGTCACGGGATTATAATTAACATACAAATATCGTACTTTTTGAAGATTCAAAAATGAATTATGAAAAACCCACATCTTGGCCAAAAGTAAGGAAGAGTCAGTCACTGTCCTGGAATTAATACTATTACATGTATAAGCACTTGAAACTATGGTGTCTCCGTTTTGCCAACTTGTTGGGTTTTTTTTTCGAGTGAATGGTTGCGTGCCTATGATTTACGGTGATTTATCCAGAATTACTCGACGAGGGATGTACCTTATAATTGATAGAAAACACTAAAAATGAACACATTCGGAAAGCATTTTATATAAAATATACTAGGAATAAACGATATATTCTAGCACTCAAAATTATGGTGTGTCCGATTTGCCAACTGTTTTTTTTTTCTCGACTGAACGGGGTGCGTATTATTTACTCGAGGGATACACATTATACCTTGATATAAACACTAAAATGAAGTCAAAACACACCCTTAGAGAGCATTTTAAAAAACTGCTATACATTTGCAACTGCCAGAGAAAAAACTGCTCCACAAAATTATAAACTGCTATGCAATTATGTCCCATAGAGCAAAAAACTGCTATGCATATAAAAAAATTAATTCGAACCCTGAAATGTCGTAAATATAGTCAGTTCATTTAGTAGTCTGAATATTACATGTACTTTATAGGCCGAAGGAGCTCAATTTTAGATACGAGAGTAACATTCCTCTATCACCGAATGAAGATTCAATGATTTCAATTGAAATCCTGCAAATGAGAAGATGCTTGACAAAACAACATCTCAAAGATAATTGGAGTCATGAGCTTGTCAGTTTTGATTACGTGCTATAACACAGAGCAATAACTTCAGTTTTATTTAACAACTCACCCTTTCTGAAGAAGATGACTCCAGATCTAGGACCACGTAATGTTTTATGTGTCGTAGACGTAACGATATCACAATGTTCAAACGGACTGGGTACGAGGCCAGCAGCGACCAACCCACTAACGTGAGCCATATCAGCTAGTACATACGCCCCCACACCATCTGCTATATCTCGGAATCTTTTATAGTCTAAATTCCTCGAGTAACAGCTCGTTCCTAAAAATAAATAATTATAATTATCACATTTTGCTTTTGAAGGGATTGTAAAGAGGTTGTCTAAACTTTGTATGTGTATTGAAGACACTGATAGCATCAATTTGCACCATTCCAATTTTCATTCCGACGTCTGTGGTTCTTGCAATTCTACTAAAACTAACGCATTTTATGACGTCACTGGTCGTGATCTACCGGAAGTTACTATTGATATCTATGCGGATCACTGGTATGATTTTAGTTCTACGTTTTATTGGGCTAGAAATTGATGGAAATACTTTTAGCATTCAGTTTTTGGAGATATCACATCTTACTTTTTAATGACAAGTAGAGTAGTACACAATGAGGTAAATTCTGCAAGGCTAGAACAGAAGCATAGCCTGTTTGTTTTTCCCCTAGCCATACAAGGTATCATGCAGTGTGCAAGACAGAATATTTAGCGTGATCACATGGGGCATGAAAATCGTCAAAACTTGCTATTTACAACAGAGTAAATTCATATTATTTTTGCCAGAGGCAGAATAAAGAGAAATATTAACAAATATGATCAACCTACCAGCAATAATCATCTTTGGTAAGAAAAGGAGAGAATTTTTCTCAAGTTCATCATAATCAATGAGTCCAGTTTTAGGGTTGGTCTTATACGGGAATGACTCAAAATATACAGAAGTAGCGGAAACTTTCTTCGTTCCGGTCATGAAGCCATGACTAAGATGGCCGCCGTCAGGAAGATGAAGACCCATAATACGACCGTGAGGCTCCACTACAGCTGTATATACGGCAAAATTAGCGGGTGACCCAGAATGAGGCTGGACGTTAACGCCCCATTTCTCTGGATCCAGACCGAACGCCTCTAAAGCTCTCTTCTGACACAATCTTTCAACTTTATCGATCACCTCATTTCCACCATAATATCTGTAATATTAAGAAATATGCATTTTAAAGTGATTGTAAAATGATTTTCTAAACTTTGTATGTGTATCAGGGACAATGACAGCATCAATTTGCACCATTCCAATTTCCATTCCGACGTCTGTGGTTAGAAAACCACTTTACAATCCCTTGAAGTCATCCTGCCTGGAATAGACAGAAGTATAACCAAAGAGATCAAATAAGGGCCAGAAAAACTTGCTCTGATCAAAGAATTATATTCATCCCAATCCCGACAAAAATGGTATCATTCTTGTTTAACAAATCTCAATACTGCTATTGTTACTAATAATGTCACTGTCAATGGCAGTGGGCTATTTTATTTTCTGACCAACTGCATTTTGTGTTGACTTAAGCTTTCTATCTCAATAAAAATTTTGATAAAAAAAAATACTACTTATAATACTTGATAATAACTGAAAGATAACAACTAGATCTAACTGGCTATCTACTACTTACAACTTACATACATCAATATAGAAAATAGGGCAGTTATCTATGCAATAATTTGTACTACATATTTTTCAGCTATATGCAGTTCTTTATAGTATTATGGACTCTTTTTACTGTGTCTATTATATGCAAATTAGAACAGATCAATTTGTGCAACTACAACACAATACCATTGCCTATTGCTTTTATACTTCTTCCGATTACTGACAACATGCAGTGTACAATAAGGGAAAATATGCCCTTTTCTCAAAATCAGATTAAGGACTTGGTCAGTGTTTCTGTAAAACATATGACTGTATATTTGTTCCTCATAATAAATATTCCTTATGGAACAAACATTATTATAATAAATGATCTTTGGAACTCTTATATAGATCTAGTATTGTATAATAAAACTTCCAAATGGAACAATTATTACATAACAAATGTTCTTTAGAACAGTAATTATATCGTCAAAAACACAAGACCTGTATATATATTATATATGTATGATATATCCTACCAGTCAGTACATTCCACTGACCTTTAGTCAACAATGTTTTAAATCAACTAACCTTTGACCTGGTTGACCCTCAGAGTATTTATTATTCAAACATGACCCCAGAGCTTGTAGACAGGCCTTACTGGCGAAGTTCTCTGAAGCTATTAGCTCTAATCCTCTAAGTTGTCGTGATTTTTCAGCTCTTATCAAATCGTACATCTCTGGGTCATCTTTACTGATTTCATTCTGTAAGTTTAGTCCACTCATCTTGTAACCTAAATATCTAGATAAAAAAGGAGAAAATATATCATAAGTTAGATGGACTCTCTGAAATTGAACATGCTAATCAAATGCATTAAATTTTTTAGTTTATTTAATATAAGCTTATTGTTTGATATCAAAGGTGCATTAAAAAGTGCATAAGAGTAAGAGTGCATGCAGTGGAGAAAATTAGTAGGGAAGTTCATGCTAAATAATGTATTTACATAATCACAAACTTCCAACTCCAGTATCAGCACTGCACTGATGAGGCCCAGAAGACCAAAACAGTACTGTTTGCAGTGAATCACAACATTAATAACCAGTTTTCATGTCTAACACATTTCTAGACATTGCCTGAGAAGTTTGCCATTATCAAAAAAAACGTTGCTCCCATTTTCTTTAAAGAATAACAAAGCCAGCTAGTCCAAATACAGGCTCATCTGGTTAGGACATATATATGGGATTGTGAAGTAGTTTTCTAGCTTCTTTTTTTTCAGTATGACTCCATGACAGGCACGTTGATAGATATAACTTCACCAAAAACCACATTCGTATCTACGACGGCCATTGCCTAACAATAACTTTGTATGCACATAGAAGAAAACCTTCCAAGATTATTTGGCCGCAGGCCCGCAGTAGATTACGCGATAAAAAATAATTCCTCAGCTCATGCTAGTTACCTCCCTTGTACATTATCTTTCGTAGACAGGAGATGTCTGGTTGTAAGACTTGTAAGAGACTAGTCAGAAGTCAATAATGGAGACAATAGTAGTGCGCTTTATCCGCTAGCAGCATACAAGGTTGTTGTCAGACGTAGCAAGAATGGCCGACATATTTACGATTGCAAAAAACTAGTTACGTTTTCATTGTCCTGTGTGCAAGTATGACTTTGCACGAGACGAAATTCAGATACCTTTCTCTCTCAACTTTCAAATACCTGATATTCTTATTGGTTGTTAATACATAATTCTGTAAAATTCTTCTAGAAAACCAGGACACTACAGCCATAAGCAGAAAGATCTTCCTTCACCAAGCTAGTTATAGGAGGGTTAGTAAGCTACAAGGAGATAAGCACATCTTCACAATGTCAAGGTATCACAACCTCCATTCAAAACCTTGATATCATTAGACACTTTTAACAAATCGTCCCAATTTGCGTTTAATTGAATTTTATGCTAGCAAATACAGCCAAATAGAGCACCCAACAGAAAGACAGATACCAATATAGCTGCAGGAGATACTATTAGGAGCTCCAAAATGTAGTATTATCTAGTGTAAAAAATCCAATCAATTTTATTTAAAACTTGAATGATATACTAAAAAAAGTGTCCAATGATGTCAAGATACTAGATTGTGTTATAATAGCTTGACATTGTGAAGATAGGATAAGCATGCAAGAAAGAAGGTTGTAAATGGCAGGTGCTTGTATACAAAAACCAAGAAATGTTGTATAACAATCACTTTAATGGTGCACCAAATTTTCTTCAGAAAAAAAGAATAATTATGTTTCCTTTCTTATTATAATATAAATTTATACAAATTTAAAATTGTAAATTCTTTTTTTTAAATATATTTTGTTCATCTATAGTTTATACAAGCACTTGGGGTTTAAAGGAAAAATACCAACTACCACCACCTAGTTGATTGAGTTGAGTGCTCTGCAAAAATTTATTTTATATAGAATGTCATATATATACACCATTATATGGAGGTATAACGTTGCCAATATTGTCGATTGTGTTACAACGTAAAATACTAATGTCGTTATTACAAAATGCATTTGTCAATGCTGCAAAGTACAATTGTCGATGTGTAAAAATGCAAAATGTATAAGTATACTCAACAATCCAATGAAATGTCACACGAATGCAGCTAACAATTTACTCTTTGCATTATGCATTTTGAATTAGGCACTTTTGCATTATACATTCTGCATTAGTCACTTTGCATTACGCACTCTGCATTATCAAACCTTGCAGAATAGACTTCTACACAATAAAACATATACCTTATATGGAATGATGACGTATATTCATTTGCATACGTAAAAAGCGGCGGAAATGTACGGAAATTAATTAATATGCATGCGCGTTGATACAAGTTCTTTTTGGCATTTAAAGATGGGTTCTCCTTTAAAGATAAATATCTCTGTATTATTTCAAATTGAGTTATTGCTACCTGTATTGGTTCAAGGGTGCTCATTGGTAGTCTGGTTTCTAGGGAGCCCCTCTAGAAAATTAAAAAAAATGAAATGTTATTTATTTCTAACGAATTTAAGGTTTATTTTTAAAGGGACTGAAATTGCAGGACTACAAGAAGAAAATGTCAGGAATTAGACGCCTGGAAACACAATTCTGAAATTTCTGAGGGACCTAACCTTGACAATTTTGAGTACTGGACGCCTGTAAGCGCATTTTCTTCCATCCCCATTCTGATACTTAAATTCAACGGGAAATGTCAGGAAATGTTTATGGGCATCTTATTCTCAATTTTTTAAGCGACATACATTAGACTCTACATACAAATAATTCTGAATCTTAAATTCGGTGGGAGATGTCAATGATTTGAGTATCCAGGCGCCTTATTCTAAACATTTTCTTCCGGTGATCCCACAACCAACAATTTTGTCGGGAAATTTCATATTTTGTGGGCGTCTATTTCTCAACATTTTCAAGGCTAAATTCCTCAGACCCTATACAAATAATTTTGAACCTTAAATTCGGTGGAAAATGTCAGAATTTAGCGTTTCCATGCGTCAAATTATAAATTTTTCTTCTGGTGACATTGCTGTCCCTATACAAATAAAACTGAAATTCGCCAAAAAATGTCAGTAAATTGTGTTCGATCGCGTCTAGTTCTCAAAATTGGCTAAATCTGTCTCTCAGATATTTCATTTCAACTTGCATTTCCAGGTGTCTTATTCCTAACATTTTCTTCTTGTGACCCTCTATACAAATAAACCTTAAATTGGTCAGGAAAAAACGTTTCAGGGAGTTTCTTTTTAAATATTCTAGAGGGGGTTCCAAGACTCCACCCTTGAAGCAACAGGTAGAAATAACTAAATAGAGTTTAACCATTGCAAAGCTTAAAAATTCACAAAGTTTTCGAGGACGTTTGCACCCCCCCCCCCCCCCCTCCATTTTTTTTAGAAGACTCCAAATTTTAAATAATACGGAGATATTTATCTTTAAGGGAGAACTCGTCTTTAAGTGTCAACAAGGACATGTTTCAATGCGCATGCATTTTAATTAATTTCCGTACATTTCCGCCGTTTTTACGTATGCAAATGAATATACGTCATCATTCCATATAAGGTATATGTTCTATTGTGTAAAAGTTTATTCTGCAAGGTTTGATAATACAAAGTGCGTAATGCAAAGTGACTAATGCAGAATGTATAATGTAAAAGTGCCTAATGCAAAATGCATAATGCAAAGAGTAAATTGTTAGCTGCATTTCATTGGATTGTTGAGTATACTTATACATTTTGCATTTTTACACATCGACAATTGTACTTTGCAGCATTGACAAATGCATTTTGTAATTACGACATTGGTATTTTAACGTTGCGACACAATCGACAATATTGGCAACGTTATACCTCCATACCATTAGGCCTATTTACTAACAATATCATTCAACATACTGTTATAGTCTACCTAGGTCATGAAAACATCATTATTTGGCAATCTAATAAAACCATTTTTAAACTTAATCATGAAATGTTAATTTCAATTAATAATCATATAACTGCCACAGATCTAGTTGGCATAGTCATGCATAGATTAAAAAATAAAATAGTAAAAAAAATGGGTCAATTATCATGAAGTTGAAGTTAGCTGGAACAGTGGAACTGGAACACAAAAATTAGAAAGACTAGGCCTACATTTGGTTAAAAACAATTGACATCTCACAACAAAACAAGCATTAAGAATTAGATTGCCATGCTATAATTTGCAAAATTGTGAAAATAGGATCGGAGTGATGCTAAAAGCTAAAGTGAAAGAGATGTTTCCCGCGCTTCAACAAAAAAAACTGCGAAGTTCCAATATTATGACAAAGGTTGCTTAAAAAACACATTCTTTTAAGCTAATTAACGAACACTGACTTTGGCATGTCAAATAATATTTGCTTAGATTTAGCCTAATTTTCGTTATACTCACTGTTTCAGCCTTAGAAGTTGCTAGCTTCAAATACACAAAGTAAATGGACTACACAGGGTGGTTTCCTAATATATATCTAACTTCAACAACCAATCATATCATTTATTACTGATTGTACAACCCATCATCCAATAGAAATACTCGTTACATTAGTTATAGTGTTACTATTTATAGAATACTGTTATACAAGGATATCCCCACAGTTTTCATTGGTTTATATAGGCTCTGGTGTTATGCTTCACAGTGAAGTGCTGTGGGTTCGAATCCCTTCAATGAAAATAAAAATCAATGATGCCCCAGCTATAATATTGGACCATATAGTCACTCAAATTAAAAAAATGCTTCATAGATGTCTCAAAAGTTAAGAAGACCCATTTAGGGAGTCACACACCTAACATGGATTAGGTCTATGCATAGGCTTATGTAGGAGAGCTGTTACTTGATAGTATTATAGTTTTATGGTTTATGAAATTTCCAGAAGATTGGAAAAAAATTTCCTTAAAATGGACTTGAGACCCTGAAATTATCAATCTTCCAGTTCTCTCCAGATCAGGGCCTGCTGAAGGGAACCTACTACAGAGCTATCCTGACCAACTGAACTCAATAAAATGAAAGTGCTGGGAATGTATCTTATGACCAATTTGTCAGTCATACAACAAAATGAAATGATGCTATTCTGCACCTATATGGGCTAATTGAGGACGGGCAAACGTCATGCAGTGTGCAATGAGGGAAATTTTGCCAGGACAGCGGCATTAGCCGGCTCTTATTTTCAATTTCCAACTGTCGAGAGATCTTTAACGTGCACAGCCAATAGCACACAGGACCTTGGTTTATTGTCCAATCGGAACGACTAGACACTTTTCCATGTCAGCCCCTCCGACCTGCATCACTGACAGGGGGGAAACCGGGTTGAAAAATCCGAAGGTATCATCTCGACAGTCATACAACAAGAAAAATCTTTTTAATATCAACCTTACACAAAATAGAAATATGGATTCTCATCTGCTAAACACTTTGTGCAGTAGGTTCAAATCTTCTTCAAGGAAAAAAGCATTCATATGTCAAGGCCAATGCTTTCGAGACAGATTTTCTGAGTGATAAATAACACAAGATGATGATGTTTATGTGAATATTTTTAATGACTATCACAGATATACAATAATAAACATAAAGACACAAAAAATAGAAATAAATAAATTGGTTTTTAGGACGGATTTCTTTTATTTTATGACATAAACCTGGGAATATTGTGACTTGCAAAGTAACATACCCACTACCCCCTAAGTTAACAAATGAACTGTTCTAAACATACATAACCCTGTATGTTATAAATTAAAAGTATGCATGTTTGGTAAGTTCATTTATATTAAAGGGTTATCATCAGTATTTGAGATCTAGACTTTGATATGTGATTCTTGAATCTAGATTATTTATGAAATATGGGTGGAATGTAAATTTATATTTTCCCTTAAAAAATTTGAGCAAAAATGCCCTCCATTCAAAATTTTATTATATATGTTAATATTCATATCCTAATGATTATATATTTCAAAATGTATGTAGTTTTATGTCCTGCTTTTCTGCACCTGTATGTGCTAATTGAGGACGGGCAAACGCCATAATAAGTTTTGAACACTATGGAATTAAAAAAATGTTTTTTAAGTCATTAATGTTTTGCTAGCAGAATTATGAGATATATAAATATTAAAAATCATTATCACTATCCCCTAGGTCAGTGTTTCTGGGTGGGGGACCACGCCCTCTCTGGACTGGGTTCATATTTAACATTTCATCATCATCGTCATCATCATCATCATCGATATCATCATCGTCTAAATCTATATCTGATCCTTCAGATCCATCAGAATCATCCTGAAATATAAAATATAGTCATTAGCGGAAATTTTATCAAAATGTTGACGCAGTTGCTGATGAACTGGATTATCCCTTATTCTTTCATCAACATATGAATTATTAATTATTTATTTATCACTGGAAACTTCATAAAAAGTTCAATGAGAATGTTGGTGAACAGAACACACTTTGAGGTTAAAATTAGTCTTTAACCTAGCAGCTAATCAGAATTGTCCGAAGATGGCATCTGTGTGCTGCTATTATTAATCATGTTTGATATGTATCTCTTTGAAAGAAAGTGACCAAAATCAAACCTAATTTATATGTGTGGGTACAAAAAGGTATCTGCTTAAGTTTATACTTGTTTTTATTAACATGATGAAAAGAACAACAAAGGCAGCTGAAATTGATCTCTCTAAGAGAGAAACTATTTATAATAACTAATGTAACTACTCACCTCACTGAGATCAGGATTCATAGACCCAGCAACACGACCTCCTGTCATACCTCTCTGACCCCCGGCAGCTACAAAATATAATCACACATAAAATAACACAAAATATAACAGCACATTATTGGTGCTTTCTTCATGTTTTTGTTTAGTAGTTTGTTTTATGTATGTTTTACACCTAGGATGGGTGTGGTGCCAGGCAGGGTATGCTTACTCTTCAAGACACCTGATACCACTTTTTGCTTTAACATTGCTTATCCTAACCATAGTCACCCAAAAAAGAGCGGCACATGGGAACATATAAATGAAATGAAACAAAAAGAAAAGAAGTCCTGCTATTCTGCACCTGTTTGGGCTAATGAGGATAAAGAAATTACACTCTCCTTTTGTAAGTGAAGAGTGTTGTGTTCAGGGTATGACAATATACATGTGTAGAAGACAAGGTTTATTTCAATCAATAATGCAAAGCTATTTGTATGACATGCCTTTCACAAATTGCTCATTTCAAGATCTGTTATGCACTCATGCACTGAACTACGCATAAGAAACAAAATTTTCCCTACCTTCAGGTCTGACTCTATGATTAACTGGACGTTCTCGTCTACCTACGACCTCATCTTCTCCACTGTCATCATCATCAGGTCCTAAAAAACACGGAAACACTTAATGTTAGAATCACTGACAAGATCTGACCAGAGATATTCATGTTAATGAAAGGGATTGTAAAGAGGTACATTATTCTAAACTTTGTATGTGTATCAGGGACACTGATAACATCAATTTGCGCCATTCCAATTTCCATTTCGACGTCTGTGGTTCTTACAATTCCACTGATTGATTTATGACAAAATTTGATAATAATATTCACTGGCAAAGTTATGTTTGTATCCAATTGTGAAACACCAAAAATAAGGACTAAAATTGAGCTATCATATGATGAACAAGTATTTGGGTATCTAATTGTTTATAAAGACAAAGAAAAATTCTTACCAAACATATTTTTATCATCGTCATCATCATCATCATCATCTGGTGTTATTTTATGTTGTTTTCTTTCTTCATTCTTTAACCTGTCAGCCATTACTTTCAGGGCAGCATCAGTTTCCTAAAAATTAACGAAAACATATAAATATAGCTTGCCAGGCAAGGTAACATACGCCCACAGATAGCTTTGATTGTAAGTGTGAGTGTTTGTTTGTTGCCCATTCACATTTAGTTGAAAGAAAGAACTGTGAATATAAACTGAATTAACACTTATTAACACATTGTCAAGACAGTTAGACACGATATGTCCGTGAAAAATTATCCGATCATCACAAAAATCAATAGGGATCATCTTTATAATGTCATTGACACACATAATCAAATTCAAAAGAATCTGCAAAGAATCTGTAAAGAATCTGTAAAGAATCTGTAAAGAATTGAAGCCTGTAGAGTGAGCAAGAGATGCACAATATAGCTAATAGAGTGAAACGTCAAGTTGGACACGATATTCCGGTGAAAAATTATCCGATCATCACACAAATCGATAGGGATCATCTTCATACTGACATTGACCCATAAAATCAAAATCAAAATAATCTGTAAAGAATTGAAGCCTGTAGAGTGAGCACGAGATGCTCAATATAGCTAATAGAGTGAAACGTCAAGTTGGACACGATATTTCCGTGAAAAATTATCCGATCATCCCAAAAATCAATAGGGATCATCTTCATAATGACATTGACCCATAAAATCAAAATCAAAAGAATCTGTAAAGAATTGAAGCCTGTAGAGTGAGCACAAATTGCACAGTATAGCTAATACAGTGAAGCGTCAAGTCGGACACGATATTTCCGTGAAAAATTATCCGATCATCACGAAAATCAATAGGGATCATCTTCATAATGACATTGACCCACAATATCAAAATCAAAAGAATCTATAAAGAATTGTAGCCTGTAGAGTGAGCACGAGATGCACAGTATAGCTAATACAGTGAAGCGTCAAGTCGAACACGATATTTCCGTGAAAAATTATCCGATCATCACGAAAATCAATAGGGATCATCTTCATAATGACATTGACCCATAAAATCAAAATCAAAAGAATCTGTAAAGAATTGAAGCCTGTAGAGTGAGCACGAGTTGCACAGTATAGCTAATACAGTGAAGCGTCAAGTCGGACACGATATTTCCGTGAAAAATTATCCGATCATCACGAAAATCAATAGGGATCATCTTCATAATGACATTGACCCACAATATCAAAATCAAAAGAATCTATAAAGAATTGTAGCCTGTAGAGTGAGCACGAGATGCACAGTATAGCTAATACAGTGAAGCGTCAAGTCGGACACGTTATTTCCGTGAAAAATTATCCGATCATCACGAAAATCAATAGGGATCATCTTGATAATGACATTGACCCACAATATCAAAATCAAAAGAATCTATAAAGAATTGTAGCCTGTAGAGTGAGCACGAACTAAATGTGAACGGACGGACCGACAGGGTGATTACAATATACGCCCATCTTTCAAGTGGGCGTATAAAAACAGATGGAATCAGTGAAGTTGAATCAGAAATGTTCGATGAAAATTTCCTTTGCAGACGTATTTAAAGAAAGGCAGGAACTATAGCTCCATTTAAGCAAATGAAATGGAGTTTCCCATCCTTCTTTCTACACTTTAATGTTTAGACGAAGGATTAATCCTTTGATAAGTGAAGGGACACATATGATGTTACAGATGAAAGGAGCAGAGCGACATTTGCTAATGTGACGCAAGCTATAATGTCATTAACATCAAATTAAGTCACTCCCTACAGTATGACGTCATAATTAAACTCACTGCTCAAAGGGTTAAGCTTGCAAAGTCTCTTTTCAGCAATATCACCGATATGACAAAGCTTCCACTTAAAATTTTTTAAATTCATTTCCTTACTAAAATTATGTAAAAGAATTAAAAAAGCATACCTCTAATTTATCTTGTTCAGCCTTCTGATGTTCGTCTAACTGTTGTTCTAAATACGTTAAATTACGGAACTTTATCAAATATTGAGAATACAACTTCTGTAAATCTTCTTCAAATCTTTCATATTCATCCATATACGCTGGTCTATAAAAAAAAATTATCTCATAATATGCTACATTATTCACAAAGGAGATGAGCAAGAATTAATGTGGTCAAAGGGAGATAATATCCAAGAGTGGAAACATAATCATGAGTTACTTCCCTTTTATATAGCATTTTAATATTGAAGGAGGACTTTTCAGAATTGTTTCAGATTTGAGCCTTGAACATATGTAAAAAGCCCCCAGAAATACTAGAACTGCACATAACATACTTCATAATATGAAAGAGTGGAAACATAATCATGAGTTATTTCCCTTTTAAACAGCATTTTAATATTTACATAGGCAATCAACTTGAACCAATGGTTCTCAACCTGGGAAGCATTTGTCAGGGGGCAATGGGGAATGAAGATGCGTATCATTTTTCTAGCTTAACTTTCATTTAATTAAGGTTTGTAGATGCATGAAGTCAAATGCATCTGACCTCCAGAAACAAACGAAAAACAAATTTAAACTATATGACTATTGATATGACAAAGTTGATTAGGTCCCTACCTGACACTCTGTAAAGTCATTAATCTTTTCTGATTTCTCTCCATCTCATTTTTACGTTTTTCTATTTTCGCCTCTAAATTCGCCTCGTCAGAAGCGACATTATCTAACATGGTGAGAGTTTTCTTGATATCAGCCTGTAATATTATCAAATTATCTTACACATTTTATTCTTAAAGGTTTGACAGCTAATGTCAAGGGGATGACCAATTAATATACCAAATCAACGATATTAGGTAGCCATGAATGCTTGTACAGTTTTAATTACCACATACTAAATAATACCTAGAGCAAATAAAGTTCGACAACCATCCACAACAGATAATCATCTCATTTGATGTAACAACACAGTAGAACTTTAGTGAATTGCGGACAGAATCAGTAGCATTCCAATAATCAGACAATTCTGTTAACAGGACATATTACATTTGCTGTAAAGGGAAACCGATCTTTCTTACCTCAACTGCCTTTATAGAGCCTTTCAATCCACTTTCAACTTCATTAATTTCTAGTGGCCTGGCTATCACATTTACTCTCATTTCCTACAAATCATATACAATATCATATTATTAAAAATATACCTAGTTGACCAGCTGTAAATGGATAAGTATGGATACCCGTACTTCAGGAGATCAGTACCAAGAAGTTTGGTCAAGGACTAGTTAGTAGACAGGACCTTCCGGAATCTTAGTTATTATCATTGAAAAATCTTTCACGTTAAGAAATATAACTTCTTACAAGTAACTTTCATAAGTTTTCTTTAGAAAAGGGACCATTATGCACAAATTCAAAATATAAAATACTGACCCTTAAATCGACCTCTTTGCCTAGTAAATCATATAACGCAGCTCCTTTAGTTGTTATTGACGAGGCCAACATTCTCGCTTCTTTTAAATCACTTATCTAAAATAATAAAATCACAAATAAATATTATTTGCTATGTGGACTCTGAAAGGATAATCAGCTAGCAAAATTCAAATATCAAAGTAACATCATTATCTATATTAAATTGATTGGGTTTTGATTGACACATGGACACCCAATTTGCAGAGAGGCATCATGAAATTTAAGTTTTTCTTTGAAAGAGATGTTTAGTTAACAAACCTATAATCATTAACTGTATGAAAATCTTTGATTGGAACATTAACACACCAAGTGCAAAAAGGGATCATGTTAATCAGAACCGTTTTTCTAATTTTTGGTGTTTTCTTTCAAATTTAAACAAGTGTCAAACAGTCAAAGTCTTGGAAGATTTTGATAGATGAGTTTTAAAAATGTTTTTCTGATCCAATCTTAGTGTCAATAATGGTACTGGTACAGAAAAAAGAAATTTACTATTCATAATTCATAACATTTTTTTTTTATCAATGGGGACTCACTGAAAGAGATGCTGAGCAAACAAACCTATGAACATTGAAGGAAGTCTTGGGCAGAAATGTATAAGGTGACTTTTAAAAAAGTTTTGTCTGATCCAATCCTAGGGTCAATCTAAATGGTACAGAAAAAATAAATGTAACATTATTTAATCATTTAAAAACAATTAAAATCTTACCCTAGAGGAGACATCAAAAGAAACATTAGAAGTATCATCATCTGCGTCTTCTAGAGCTTTTTCTACATTAGTTTTTACAGCACTGTATAATACACTGGTAACTTTTAATAATTCTTTTACAGCATACCCATCAGATTGATATAACTTCTTAGTGTTCAACTTAATATGAGCTTTAGTTGCCTGAAATATAAAACAAACGTTAGTGTTTGAAAAATTCAGGTAGAGAAGATGATCAAGGTCTCAGGGATCCATAAAATAGGAAAAAATTGTCTGATCAAGATTCATTCAGCTCAACCTCATTCAAATATAACATGACAACACTGTAAATTAACCAGTAAATGGGCAAGAAAAGACAACTCTTGTTTAAAGATTGATTTTGGTTTGCTGATTTTAATGCTTGAAAAGACAACACTCTCTGAAAACAATTGTGATTGGCTGAACCATTATTTATTCAATATGACAATCTCCGTATAGTTTACGAGGTTATCTTGCACACCAGTCAAGTTCCGAAGTTGATACAAATGGTCAAGATTTATTTCTTTGTATCTTCAGTTGGCCAAACTATGACAATTTTGGCTGCTTTGAAACTTTGAAAGAGCATCAAATCAATAAACCAACAAAACTTTTGTACCATAAATTCAGCGACAGTTTTAATAAAGATAACTCTGTCTTGTTCTGTGTCTATATCAGGGTGAACGTCAGCATTCGGTTCAAATCTGTAACATAAAATAGAACATTTTAAGTAGAAACAAGCTAAGGATAAACCTCGTTTTGATGATGTGGACCCATGAAAATGTGAATTGAAATTCTAACTCTATCTTTATTGGTTCAAAATAATGTTCCCTTATTTCTATTTCAGTTTAAAAGATGAATAACTGAATTGAATATCTGAATTAAAACATCATAATCTTTGAGCGACATTTAGGGATAGAGATCAAATCAAGATCTTCGTATTTCTTTGTATACTGTACCTACCTTTTCACAAGCCATGTGAGAACTTCTGCTACCAAGGGAAAATTAGGCGTTCTGAAATTTTCAATAGATATCAGACGATGATAGCCCAAGGCCCTCATCATTTCTGTAAAATCTGAAACATTAAAATAAAGCCAATTAAGGGTTTGATTGTCTTGTTCTTAAAAAAGGATGGCTAAGCAGCAAGGAAATCACTTGCAATACACATTATTCAAGTTAATAAGCATTACAAACTGATAAACACCTTATTAGCCTTCAAATATGAGTAGAGACTAGAAAGGCGTCATAGGTTACCGGTTGTCCAAACTACCAAAGCCAAAAGTCCACCAAGACCAAGTTATCCCTCTCTCTGCCTCTTTCATTGACTTCGCTTTTTAGATTAATTCTTAACTTGAAATAATCGTTTTCCCAAATAATAATGGCCCTATTCTCCTTAACTTTCCCAGAAATAAAAGAAATACTCAAAAACTTACTTCTTAAATCACGAAAAGACATTTTGAGTTCTAGGAGTTGATTTGTTTACAAAATTTCAGCATTCTTGTCAACTATTTGGACATGCGCATTAATGACTTCCTGTTTGTGAAAGGGGAGATAATTCAGACACCTGTTCAATTACTCAGACTACATCAATATTCATCAAAATGAATGAATGAATGAACGAACGAACGAACGAACGAACGAACGAACGAACGAACGAACGAACGAATGAATGAATGAATGAATGAATGAATGAATGAATGAATGAATGAATGAATGAATGAATGAATGAATGAATGAATGAATGAATGAATGAATGAATGAATGAATGAATGAATGAATGAATGAATGAATGAATTGTTCAACAATTATTAGACTGTCAACAGGGGCCGCTGTGCGTTCCTGAATGTGTGTGGGCACATGGTTCAAAAATCGAACAGATCCCACCTCCAACCTTACCCTCATACCAAAACTCTGCGGATTTCGGCAACTCAATATTCAAATCCATGGAATGATCCAATAAAGATGACAAACTAGAGCTGTGAACAGCACTGAGCGTGGCCCGTGATACTTTGCATGATGGCTGTAAGACGTTTTGAACTTTAAACCCCTAAAGTCTGGTATCCAAAATGGTCCCTGATAAATGGTCAAAATGGTCCTCAAAAAGGTCAAAATGGTCCTTCCAAAAAGTCAAAATGGTCTCAAAATAATATTTTTATTTATGATGTTACAAATTAACAAAACATAAAGCGCTACATAATATAATTTTTGTATAATCTTTTTGAGAACTGGAACTTCAAATTATATTGTAAGTCTTAGAATGTCTTTGACTTTTATTTTTTTGGCCATTCTAACCAATGAATTGGTTGAAATCAAAGAGGAAATTCAGAGGCCATTTTGACCAAAATAGGGTCCATGGTGACTGGCCATTTTGAACAAATTTAACTTTTATGGCCATTTTGCCTCTGGCAAGATTAAACATTTACTTTTTATTGCAACGGATTAGCGCAGACGCTAATGGCCCCTCGTTTGGTCAAAATGGTCCCTGATAAATGGTCAAAATGGTCCCTGATAAATGGTCAAAATGGTCCCTGATAAATGGTGAAAATGGTCATCAAAAAAGGTTAAAAATGGTCTTTCCAAAAAGACAAATGGTCTCAAAATAATATTTATATTACATAATACACAATAAATTTTTTGTATAATCTTTTTGAGAACTGGAACTTCAAATTAAAATTGTAAGTCTTAGAATGTCTTTGCTTTGATGAAAATATAAATAGGAACACAATTTATGTCTTCAAAATTTGTTGTTACTGTTGTTACAGACTACAAGTGACCTTTTTTAGGGTTAAAATAGCTTCCAATTATTCCTTTGATTATCATCATATAAGCTAAAATTTATCAAAAAATCAGGGACCATTTTGACTTTTATTTTTTTGGCCATTTTGCCCTCAAAAAATGTCATTTTGATCAAAGAATTGGTTGAAATCAAAGCATAAATACAGAGTCCATTTTGACCAAAATAGGGGCCATGGTGACCGGTCCATTTTGACCAAAATAGGGGCCATTGTGAATGGCCATTTTGACCAAATTTAACTGTTATGGCCATTTTGACTAGGGGCCATTTTGTATAGGGGATATACCCCCTTCCCCAACATTCGATCTGTGTAAACGTCAATATTTCCCTTTAAGGCTGAGTTGAAATACTGTCTTTTGTTTCAATGGATTGGAGCAGTCAGTAGCCAGTTGAATTGATTTAGTCAATTAAGTGCCGTGGGTAAGAATCACCCTCAAAATAAGAAAAAATCTGATATTATATCAAATATAGCAAACACTCGAAAAAACATGTTAATTTTTATAAAGTTAAAACAATGTGTAATGAGATTAATTTATTTTTGACCTATAATAATCTTAGCAGACGATAAAAAACAATTTGAACACTTACTTTTTATTGCAACGGATTAGCGCAGACGCGTAAACAGTTTTAATTGCTGTCTGCTAGAGTCCAGCCCTAGAGTTAAAAGATTATGTAGTCTGACTAATTTGTTTATGACCTTAGCAGACGACAAAAAGAAAATTGGTGTGTATCTTGTAGAAAGAGTTCTGTCAATGGTACAAAAAAAATTCGGACAGGTTAATGTATCAAAAATTCACTGCTCTAAATGATTGTATGTAAAATTAATATAAGTGAAAATTTTGCAAAAAAAATGAATAAATTTTTTATACTTTTTAGAGTGTTAAAAGATTACATAATCAGATTAATCTGTTTATGACCTAAAGTACTTCACACCTCCATGTGAAAAGTTCATGCCGATAGTTTTATTACTATATTATATAACCTGCTATAACCCTGTCAATCATTTTAATCCTCTCTACCTCTCTCTCTCTCTCTTCTCAGAAAAGGGGTATTCTATGCCTATTTTCACTTTAATGGATTTTGTATTAAACTGGTCATGTCATATGTCGTTGAAAAGAGAAAATTTAGTACATACTGACTATACACACCATATTGCTATCAGATAATTGCATTGTAAGTTAGAACCCTCAGTCGAAAAAAACGCAATATTTTGAAAACATATTTTAATGGGTTATTGTCATATATCGTTTAAAAGATAATCAAATCGGCATTACAAAATTGAAAAATTTAATTCTCTGTGTTGATTAGAGAATGCGATATAGATGTCCAAAGTTGACAAAAATGTCAATTTTCAAATGTTCATAAAACCAGAAGTTAATATTTTTCAATTAATATCAGCATACCTATGGATAGCTGAGGTCAAGGACATCCTTCATTTGAATTTTCAAGGTCATCAAAGGTCAAGGTCACATAATATGGCCTTTTGAATTTTCAAAAAATTCAAACGAACATAACAAAATTTCAAATTCGAAATTCAAAATTCTGTTCCAACAAACTGTAGACAAGGTTACAAAGTTTTGATAGACACCAAAATCATAAAAATCGGATAACAAATAGAGGACTTATTGATTTTTTGCTGAAATGTGTCAGTCTGTGACGGCAGCTTATGCATCACTTCCGGTTTAGATTTTTTATGCTAAGTGCATTCTAATTATGACTGACAGACAATATATATAGTTTTTGTCAATATCTGAAATTTATACCGGAAGTGAGGCTGCTAGGCGTGATTTTGAAAAACCGGAAGTTCTCACGTCAAAACCGGAAGTGATGAAAAAATTTTGATTAATTTATTTTATTTCTATGGACATTCTGTACATGTCCTATGAATTTCAGGTCAATCGGATAATTTGCGGCTGAGTTAGAAATTTTGAGCTTTTTTGAAAATTTTGGTTTCAAATTTTTTGGACAAAAATATTTAAAAATTTAAATTTGTGTAGACCCACCTGATACTTCTTTTTACAATGAAGATATTAAAGAAAATTTCAGCCAAATCGGTCCATAAATAAACCCTACCGACTAAGTGCAAAATAATTGCATATTATGCAATAGCCCACTCCTGGTTCAGCAAAAATTGAGTTTCAGATATTCATTTTTGATTCCAGGTCATTTAATAATGTTTGGTGGATACAATTATGCTACACCATTTTCGATTTTCTCTAAAAAGTTTCCCAAAAAAAAAAAAAAAAAAAAAAAAAAAAAAAATAAACATAACGAAAACAAAGCGTGACAAATCGAAAGATTTGCCACGCAAAAAATCCATTTTGATGGCCCTGCCATATTATGTTTGAAGTGTTTATGGAACATGATATTAATTCATGATGAAGTGGAGTTGTAAGATTATTATAAACAGGCAGGTGATTAAACATCTTAATAATTTGACAAGGCTACTGGATATTTGATACCAGCTCTATAGAGAACATAGATTATGTGAAAACACGTCTTTGCATAATGGTAAAGGTTCATGGGAAGCACAGTTGCATAGAGTAGGCCTTCCACTGCCCCGGTTGATCTTTGGCTAAACCTCTGGGTATTGATCTTTCCCGGATTATCCGTACCCATTTACAGCTGGATGGACTGGAGTTATGAGTGAAGATGACTTATTCAGTACCCATTTACAGCTGGGTTGACTGAAATTATGAGTGAAGATGACTTATTCAGTACCCATTTACAGATGGGTGGACTGGAATTATAAGTGAAGATGACTTATAAAAAGGTCATCGGACTTTCGCACCCCGACAGAGAACCGAACAAACATAACGACCACCATTTAGCTACGTTAACCATTGTGGAATTCTGATAAAGTTTGCTGTCGGCAGGTATAATAATCATGATAATAATAATATAGAAGATAAGAACAAGATAATGTATTACGATGTATTACAAATTTGGTAAATAAAACCTTTAATCAGCAAACTTTCAAGTCCAGAGAACAATCTCTTTAACTTTAACCGAAGACCCAGGGACTCTTTTGATTTTGGAAAAGACTGTGGTGAGGTGGGGGCAGTAGCACCTGTCCGAAAAATAGAAATGAAAATGCAATGAATGTAGTTTTACGTCATGCTTTTCTTCACCTATATGGGCTAATTAGGACAGGCAAATGCCATGCAGGGTGCACTATATAGCCTGCTCTTATTTTCGATTTCCAACTGTCAAGGGATCTTTAACGTTCACAGCCAATAGCACACGAGACCTCGGTTTATTGTCCCACCGAACGACTAAACTTTAGATCCGCCCCTGACTTGAATGCTTGCTGAAGTTGGTTGTGTCAATCAAGAACTTGTTTTGATTCTAGAAGATAAAAACAATATAACGCCCATGGTTTTATCCTACATTTTAATTGTCTTGTCACCTGTCGAAGACTACTACGCAGGTCACTCGTATCAACTTGGGAACTAGACTATCATACTAGTTAACCCCGTATACTATACAGTAGTCGCCATATTGAATAAATTATAGTTCAGCCAATCATAATCATTCTTCAGAGAGTGTTAACTTCTCATGCGTTAAAATCAGCCAATGATAATCAATATTCAAACAAGAGTTGTCTTGTCATGCCCATTTACCGAACAAGATGGCAACTTATTATGACAGAGTCATAATGTTAGTCTCGAACATTGATGAAAGTTGCGCAGGTCTGAGTTTGTCCCAGTAGATAGGTAATGAAACCTCAGTTAACGGACAGTCTACAGGTAGATGACAGTAGATTGTTGGTGGAAAACAAAACAACTCTGATACAGGAGTAAAACATGAGGAAATATTCTATATTCATTCTGTTATTAGCGGCTTTCATTGTTTTAATTAAAGGTAAGCTAATAAAAATTACTTTTTTTTTAATTTCGAAAAAAAAAAATCGAGATTCATTTCCCCCTATTTAAAAAATCATAATAAAAACTCTGCTTAACTATCTTGAATCTGTTATAAGCGTTTTTATTCTTTTAATTAAAGGTAGGCTACCTTTTTTTACCAAATTACAAAAAAACAACTATTTATTCGTTAAATTTCATAATTATATTCCATTGTAAAACCCCGTTAGAAACATTTACGCAAAGAATAAAACATTTTCACAAAATAATTGAATAAAAATAAAGTTAGAAATTTAGGCTATCAGAATTAAAATATTTTATTCGGCAAATAACGCATTTTTTCTTTTGAAAGACTTTTCGAAAACACCTCATCTTTATATGATTGAGTCATTTTTGCTCTCTTTTAAAAGGAGGACAAAATGATATGTTAACATGTAAAATTTCATTCATACAAATGACTAAAATACAATGACGGATAAAAAGCAAAACAATTCCGTTAATCAAAATCACATCCGAAACCTCGCAAAATCGAGAGTTGTATAGTATTATAGTGGACTACTACAAAAGAGAAGTACTATCAGGTGTTAAAAAAAAATATTTAGAGGACTAAATTTCTTTTTGTGTGCAGATAAGAAAGCTCACTTGCTACTATATACCAATGTATATCAAAATGAAATTTTGGATTTCAATTCTTTAAGATCAAGAGAAGAGTAGATATTTTTTTCGACTGTTTTTTGGAAATTGTTATTAGGCCTACTTCACCCATTCCGTTTATTGACGTTGTACGTCATTATTCAGTTATTTAAATGGTGTAATGAACCTTTTCGATTTTTATTTTGTTCGGTTATAAATTACACCTGTAATTTGCCACACCTGCGGGTTCAAAACATAAACGGGAAGTATATTTCAAAACAATGATTTTTTTTCGGGTTTTGCAAAACTAGCATACTGTTAAAACTAAAAAAGAAAACGCCAGACATAAAAAAAAAAGTATCAACCATTTTTTTTTTAACTAGAATAACATTTTGAATATAATATATTTTTGTGAAGAATCAGTTAACTAAACCTCTTGGAATTAATCTTTCCAATAACTTAAAGGGATTGTAAATAGGTATTATAAATTTTGTATGTGTATCAGGGACACTGATAGCATCAATTTGCATCAGAATATATAGCTGGAGCCACAGACTAACTAAAATTGATACTATCAGTGTCCCCGATACACATTTATTAAGATTTAGACATCCTCTTTACAATCCATTTAATCTGTTACCTCATATATTATGCAGATCACTGTCAGTGGTCGTCTTAAAATACGTTAGTTTTAGTGGAAATGAAAGAACCACAGACGTCGGAATGGAAATTGGAATGGCTTAAATTGATGCTATCAGTGTCCCCGATACACATACATTTTTTATAAAACCTCTTTACGATCACTTTAATTTGAACTATTAGCCTACAATCAGATAAATGAAATTGTTATGAAAATATTGTATTGGTAACCAAACTAATAATCATAGACCGAGAATACATTTCGTGATAAGAGTAATTACCAATGGAACATGTCATAGCAATTAGTACATATATATACATCGTTAATATTAAAGTGATGTCCGCTATACATTCTGACCACAAGACACTACTATTACCTCTAGTAAAGTTCTCTGTCACTTACAGCATCCATGCCATGACATTCTGACCACAGGATACTACCATTTCCTCGAGTAAAGATCTCTGTTACTTACAGCATCCATGTCATAGCAATTAGTACATATATATACATCGTTAATATTAGAGTGATGTCCGCTATACATTCTGACCACAGGGCACTATCATTACCCCGAGTAAAGTTCTCTGTCACTTACAGCATCCCTGTCATAGCAATTAGTACATTTATATACATCGTTAATATTAGAGTGATGTCCGCTATCCATTCTGACCACAGGACACTATCATTACCTCTAGTAATATTCTCTGTCACTTACAGCATCCATGTCATAGTGTCCGCTATACATCATTCTGACCACAGGATACTACCATTACCCCGAGTACAGTTCTCTGTCACTTACAGCATCCATGCCATAGCATTCTGACCAAAGGACAGTACAATTAACCCGAGTAATGTTCTGTGCCACTTACAGCATCCATGTCATAACAATTATAGTTCGTATACAAATAAATGTTATAAAGCTACAAGAAATGACCTCAACTGTACAATAACACTGATCAGTCATGCTAGTTAACATTCGGAAATACTACTTCCGAAAGATACTACTTCCCAAAGAGATCAACAGACTGCTCTATCGCATCCTCGCTGTTTTATAAATGGTGGTTCGCTACTATCGTGACATATAACCTGGTGCTAGCAAGGTGCTGCACCTTCTCATTTCACAATGTATTCACAGTTTCTGTTCGAATATATACAGGGGCTGTATCGACTTATTGCCGGAATTTTAATGATATTTTGCCCGATTTTGTGGATTTTTTGCCCGAAAACATAATATTTGGGGGGGGGGGGGGGGGGTGGAGAAGGCAGCTGCCCCCCTGTCTCCTACGGCTATGAATAGACACACCTGATTCGGTCTAGGTAGCAATGGTCCTTCACTGTTTTATGTCACAATCTGCTAGATGGTTGAACCTATGGTTGAACAAGAATGCTAAGAATAATGGTGGTTCATTACTATCGGGTCATAATATGGTAGCTAGTTGGTTCAAAGACTATAATATATATGTTTCCGCCATAGACTAGTTTATGGAGTCCAGTTTGATTTAGCTATGATGATTCAGGTCCTCAGTTTTATTTTATAAATATCGAATGTCGGCTACATCAAGGTGTTCGATAAGTATCAATGGATCAATAATACATTGATAAAAAGCTTTTGGAAAGTAGAACTTTTAGACTAGGCCTTCTCAATTAATTTTTGTATAACCAAATGCATTTTATGAAAAAATATGAGGGCCAAATAGAGCTAAGATAGCATAGCGAGCAGTGCGTTTTAGCAAAGGGGGCCATTCTCAGGGGCGTCGCGGGCAGGATTTGAGAAGGTCTGTTTATAAGTGCTCCTCTATTAGTTGCTCAATTTGTTTTTTCAATTGGTTTTGTCCAGTGTTAGAAAAATAAATATGAAGGTGTTCTTATCGAAAGAAATTCTGATACATTACAAGCGGTTATAAAACACGTATAAAAAATATTTATAGAAGACAAGGGCATTGATTAAAATTGGAAAATTGACCGATGTGTTATGAAGTTTCTGACTAACTGACATCTGTTAAAATACAACAAGTTTTATATTATTCTGACAGTTAAAGCGATACAACCTTAGAATGAACAAAAAAAATAAGTTCTCAAACTTGGTCAATAAAGAGTATATTATATTCATCAACAGTGTCCAAAGTATACAAACAGAATCAAATAAACCCATAATTTTCCATACAATTACAGATTATTATTGATAAATGTCTTAAATTGGATTAAGGCATTTATCAATTATTGTATTTAAACATAGTTTTCTGGATTTATCAGATTATTTAGGTAATCTGTTTTATAGTTCTGCCACTAGTTTAGTCCCCTGATGAATATATACTCTTATTGACCAAGTTTGAAAATTTATTTTTTTTGTTCATTCTAAGACGTAGTATCCCTTTAAACACATTGTTATCAGGCCTTTAATCACAACCCTGTCCGATTATTCTCGATTTCGAACAAAATTATTATCAGAGGTTTGATGAAATTCACTGATTTCAAAGTTAGTCACTTAATTGTTGAAATAAATGTGATATTTAGACTTAATTGGCAGAACGAATGGAGAACATATCCCTTTAATTCAGAGTCAGTTTCGAACAAAGATCATAGGCGTACGGGCTGGGGGTGCAGGGAATTGCCCCCCCCCCCTTTCCTCCCAGTGATTGTCATGAAGGAAATTTAAAAAAATAATATCGTTTGGAAATGATGTGATCAGGCAGATGGCGAGAAGTTTTTGGAATTAGGGGTTGGGGTGGGGTCGACTTGTTGGGCATATATATTTCTTTGTCGGATATATATATTCCCTTGTCGGGCAAATTGTTTTGGCCCACCCCCTCACATCTCCCCCCAAATCCCCAACTAACGCCCCTTACGCCTATGACAAAGATACCAATATACCTGACGGGAGAGTTTTATCAACCTACATTTTACAAGTCAAACATGATACATCAATTAAACATCATTATAATTAAAACACGACAATTAACTAAAATATCAATATGTTGATTTGATTGTAGATAAAATACGACATATAGAAAACAAAGATGGACTGAGAGTGGGTGAGGGAGATTGTAAACTTTTCCGTATTGGGGTTTTCTGGATAATATTGAAGGGATCCCCCTTATGTAGCCTACTTCTTTTATTTGGTCTGTTTCTTTATTAATAAGTTATACGAGTGTGCAGGGGCAAATGTACCTCAATGAGAGTGAGGATTAGGGACTGCTTTTACAAATATCACATGAACTAAGGTTAAAATAACCCGTAATCTTAGGATTGGTATTTTCATGTTAGCATTCGACCGGAAGTGGGAAGTAAACAACTGTACGGATATTCCAATAATTAAAGTGTACAACTTGAACTTCGTGACTGACCTGTTAACAGAATCAGAAAAATTGGAGAAATAGGTTAGGATTATTGCTGGGTATTGCCATTCATGTCACAATACGATATGCATCGCGATACAAAGGTCACGATACGATATGTATATGGGAAAAGGGAAAACAAATTAAAACTTCATCTTCAAAGTTCCAATATCTATTTTTCTAAAGTTTTATTAATGTGAAATTTGGTAATTTAGTTGTAAAAAATGGTCCATATCCACGTCTTAAAAATATTTCTTAACAATTTCAGTCAAGCAAGTGGCACGTCGTATCGCGATACAACGATATATCGTGCCAGCACTTATAGTTCGTGTTTGGGTTTTATTATTCAATGTCGGGTTACTTTTCGTGTTTGTGATTTCAATGAAGAACGTCTCGTAGTTTCGGATGTATTTGTTTGTAAGAAATAACGTGGGTTGAAAGATAATGTGTCTATATTTTTATACTGGCCAATTTCTTATCAAATTACATCCCTTTGTCTTTTATCCTGTCACGGTTAGCTCATTCAATTTACATATAAACGATAACTGCCCTGCGTTCCATTTCGTGAATCATTCCTCGAAACTGTGGGGCGATGACTTCATCATCAGTCCGCCTTCAAACGCCCCGCAGGTGCAGAAAAGAGGGACGTAATACTCCATTTCATTTCATTGTAGGAGAGAAAAAGGTGCCCGTTGTAGGCTATTGCTTCTGTCCTGGCAAAATTTTCCTCATTGCACACTGCATAGCGTCTGTTTGTCCTTAATTAGACCAAACAGGTGCAGAAAAGTTGGGCGTAAATCTTTTATTTCATTGTGGGAGAGAAAAATGTTAACGATTTAGATTTTTCAACAGTTGGAAAGGCTAATGATACTGTCCTGGCAAAATTTTCCTCATTCCCCACTGCATAGCGCCTGTCTCCTTAATTAGACCAAACAGGTGCAGAAAAGCGGGGCGTAAATCTTTTATTTTATTGTGGGAGAGAAAAATGTGCGCGTTAAAGACCCCTCAACAGTTGGAAAAGAAATTACAGTAGGCTAATACTATACTGTCCTGGCAATTGTATTTCCTCATTGCACGCTGCATAGCGTCTGTCCTCCTTTATTAGTCCAAACAGGTGCAAAAAAGTAGGATGTACAGCTCTATTTAGTTCGTTTCAAATTACTAAAATTCCACTGAAGAACTTTGTTATTATCAAGGAATAGAAAAATAAGTACATATAGATACTTAAAAAGACCAATGTCTCAGTCTCACCTTCCAAACAAATGAACCGAACACAACCCATATTCCCCATGGAACCATCTCACCTTATTTTGTGTATAGGACATTTTGAATATTTTAGTATCCATAACAATATGTATTAATAATTAACGGAAACTGATCACTGGACTCGTAAATACTGAGTTTTGTTGCCGTGACGAAACACAAACACAGCAGAGAGATCAGTTGACTGACGAACGTATTGACTTTGGGGTTCGGCTAAAAGCATTGTAGGAAACCCCGTATATTACATGATAACGTCAATTTCAAAGCACAATAGTTAATCCAATTGAATTTCATTATTCGGATAGAGTTGTCTGCTCCTGTGTTCATTTCAGCCAATCAAATCAATTTTAGTACAAGAGTTGTCTGTTCTTGCTAACTTACCGGACAAGATGTCTACGTATCATGACAGAGTCACGACGTTCAACTCAAGGCAATTGATAAGTTGTGACGAATGGTACTGACGTGCGACAGAGAAACAATAGGAATTTTACTCTCTGTAGTGGACAAGCATTTCTAAACACATTTGTCCCGTTGTTAAAGCATTTCAGTCATAGGCGCATGAGCTGGGGGTGCAGGGGGGGCGGGGCAATTGACCCACAGTGATTTTCATGAAGGAAATTAAAAAAAATTAAATCGTTCGGAAATGATGTGATCAGGCAGATGGCGAAGTTTTTGGAATTAGGGGTATGGGTGGGGGTAGTTTTTTTTTTTTTGCCCCCCCCCCCCCCATTCCCCCCACTCAGTATGATTTCAGTACAGTTACGAAACGAAATGAAGTTTTACGCTCTACTTATCTGCAACTGAGTGGGCAAAAAGCAAGAACATAATTTTTTGATCGATTTTTTCGTTGTCATAACATTTCAGTATGGGCCTATCCTCGAAATTCTAACCGAAGGTGATTTAAGTGCAAGGCAAGCTGGGTGGACTGGAATTATGTGTGAAGATGACCTATTCAAAGTCATCGGACTATCTACCTCTCATTTTCGGCGTTATTAGTCAGTGACGATTCTAGGAATCTTTAGGTTGGGGGTGGGGGGCTACCAACCAGCACATACCATCCGTATGTAACATTATACGAAATTTCAAAGTGGTGGGAGGGGGGGGGACCAAGTAGCTTAAATTCTGGGGGGAGGGGGCTGCTCGCCCGAAGAAACGCCACTGTTTCTTGTCTTGACATATCAGGGAGATAAAATCAAAAGTTTTCATTTGGTTTTTCGATTTTTATTATTGTCATTTTCTATCAATGTTCAATCAATTTTTGATAATAAGCTGCCGCTCAATAGATTTCATCTCTGATACAAATTGGTTTAATATAAATAATATCGTTTTTTTATTAGAGATATAAAAACTTAATATTAATAAAACAGAATTAAATATATTTTAAATGGGAGAGCGTTGATAATAAACTTTAAATGGCGGTGTGTTGATAACATTTTAAAGGTGTAGTCCCACGTCGTCTGGGTGTAGGCATGAAAACAAGTTTTTTTTTTTGGTCAAACTTCAATATATAAGAAACTTTGATGTTGACCTATGAGTACCAGAATTTAGTTCCGTATGACTTCAGTAGGTATAAAGAGCAGGCCTTCTCAATTAATTTTTTTATATCCCTAGCTCAACATTTATCCTTCATTTTCTGTATAAGCGTTTTCCATAATCTTATTAAATGACGAGTCGTAATTTAGAGGTTTAAACGACGATATTTATGGGTACACATGGATTTGAAGGCTTTAATTTCGTAGGAGAGTTGTGAACAATATTACGGATTAGATAAGCTAAACAAATTCAGATTCTGAGACTAATTTTTATTTGGTCGAACAGTTAGTGAAAATATCCCTTTAAGTTAAGTTTTTGAGAATAAGGCCCCACTTTAATTCAATTTCGTTGTCACGTAGGCCTATTTCTAAATCTCATTTCGATTAACTTCGTTTTTATTTCCACAGATGTATCTGGAGCCTGTACGTTCCCACCAGAAATAGAAGGAGAATGGCTGAGCAGTGCTCTAGGGACCATCACCTTTAACTCTACTACCTTGAGTAGTATCAGCGTATCAACGTTTGGTAAAAAACAGTTTGAATGTATTGAGAACGACCAGTATAAATATTTACTCAGGTAAGGTTTGGAACTTTATAGATACTTTGTCCCTGAGACCAATTGGTTTCCCAAAGCCCAACCCCAATGACCGTGCCCTAACGGAACTAGCCTCTCTATGGTTGTCCATGGCCTTAACACTCGAAAATGTACCTTTACTCAAGGTTATTTTGATGCATTCGTAAAAAAGCAAAAAGAAAAGCTGACCATATTTGGCAAAAACTTAGCTTTCACATCTTTCACATGAGCTAACATGCTAACTAGCATTAAAATGGCATTTCCCATCCCGTTAAAATGTTTAAGAATGTTTTGTAGAGTCAAGTACGTCGCGAATACTCACTGGTCTTCCCACATAGGAAAAACAAATTAGAGCTTCCTGCCTGATTTTATTCTGCACCCGGCCCTTCACGCAACTACTGGATCACAGTCTCTGCATAGCTGTTCTGTTCATTCTCGTTCATAAATTTGAAGATATTAGTGTCCCAACTTTCCAATACCTTGTCACAAACAACCATAAATGAGTAATCAATTTCTTTATTTGTTTTTCAGATCTGAAACTTTTGAATTTTCAACCGTCGAATTTCAAGCTTTTATTTGTACTGATAATCGCCCAGTCAACTCTGATTTGTGGCTGTTTCGAAGACTGACAGGTAGTGTCTTTGCCATTTTATCAACAATCCCTCTAAAACAGTGGTTCCCAACCTTTTTCGAGCCGTGGCTCAAATTCACGAAACTCCCAGAGCCATTTCAAACTAGGACAAACAAGGGGCAAAATAATGAATATAGCGCAAGGGTTGTTGTCTTGTGCCTCCATATCATCAGAAGGTCAGATGCATTTGACCCCAAGCAACTACAGACCTTACACAACAAAATATAGTTAAATAAAAGATGGCCTAGAGAAAAAATGATATACATACTCAAGCACCTTGGCCGCCTGACAAACACCCTATAGATCCTTAGGGGGCCATGGCTCCGAGGTTGGGAACTACTGCTGCATTCTAATATTCAATCAAGTTTTTTTAGTTTCTTAAATTTAAAAAAGTACCCAAAGCATTTAATGCCTTCACTGTCAAAAAAGCTCATTAAAATATATTAGGGCCTATAACCTTTACGATAGTAGTCTAATTTGACGGTTATTTTGAATCTACAAAAAATTACAAGATGTTCCTGATAGAAAATCTCTTTACAATCCAATTGCACAATTTCAGCAAAAGATTCCCAGAACAACAATGAACGAGTTATTGTCAGAAAAGCAGGTACAGCCGTCACAATGGCAGAGGCCTGTTCTGAACAGGAACCTTACAGTCCTGAGATGTTTTCAATGCTTGGCCGAGAAGGTAAGCTACCTGTGACAGAAAGATAGAAAAAAATCATATTTATAAGGAAAACGTAGTTATTGCGGATCCTGTCTACCAGCTGGTCCTTGGCCAAACTCTTTGGCAACGATTTTACCAAGGATAAGAACTTAGGTACTTAAGGATCCTGTCTACCAGCTGGTCCTCGGCCAAACACTTTGGCAATGGTTTTACAAGGTTAACAACTAAGGTACCCGAGGATATTGCCACAGCTGGTCCTCATGCAACAAAACTCTTGGCATTGAACTTTTTACAGCTGTATTCAGCAATATCCACACCCTCCGTTTCACGTGTATGCTAACACGCACTGAAATTTAAATATTGGCTATCTGTGACAATAATAATGTAATAAGAAAAACGTATGCTCGATACTTAACTTAAAAATATAAAATCCGCATTGGCAAAACAATTCCGTTTACAGTGGCGTGGTGGCTCCAAATTGGCTGGGGGCACAAACCCTTTTTGGCGCTCCTTGCAACTCATGGTCCCCACCCACACCCTAAGGTATTCTGTTCAGGTATGGATCACAATGCATGAATGCACTAATGCACATGTAAAACCTCTGGAGCCCTTCGACCGTGGAACACCGCGTCGAAGAGGAGGAACGAGGAAATACGGGGTTCCTTTCATGGAAAATTTTGAAAATTAAGACTGTTGTAGGTGCGATCTAGATATATTTCAGGCACTTGCAGCCCCGATAAAAATATTCGATACTGAAACGCAAAACACATTTTTTTTTAGGTTTAATAAGTAAATGTTATCAGTAAATGAAAGATTCTGAGAGTGACATTTTTTATATTACACGGGTTTTGTTGACATTATGTTTCTTCAACTTAATAGGCTTCATCCTTGGGTGATTACAAACACTCACACCATGTTTCATCAAAATCCATCAAGAAACAAACTCTCTTTCGGGTCCACAAACAATTCAAGAACGAGGGCAATAATTCATAGAAAATATTGCTCTTATTTTCAATAGGCTTAATCCTTGGGTGATTACAAACACTCACACCATTGTCTTCATTGTCCTTCGTTTTGTTTGTTTTCGTTTTAACTGTAGTAAACGCGGGTTAATTCAACATTGTTCTAAAATTGAAATTAGGCTTCGGACCCTAGAAGTAAATTCAAAGATCCAAAATAATTAATTCAGTCCGTAGGAAGACCGGAAAGACCTAATTTTGAAGTACAAAAGCAATTTTACCATTTGCCATAGTGAACGCTTGTAGCGAGCGCGGACCTATGAGAGACCCTCATAGTTGTCTCCCTTGCATAGCTGTAAGCAGTGAAACGTAACATTTCGACTCACTCCCTTCATTTATCACAACTTAAAAGGCTTTATCCTTTGGTGATTAGAAACACTCACACCAAGTTTCATCAAAATCCATTAAGAAATCAGCTCTCTATCGGGTCCACAAACAATTCAAGAACGAGGGATTAATTCATAGTAAATATTGTTCAATTGCTATTATTTTCAATAGGCTTAATCCTTGGGTGATTACAAACACTCACACCAAGACCCCCGGAAACTTTAAGGCTTTAGCTATTTGAAACAATGCAGGAAGGCTATTTGACGCTATATTTTTGTATTTTTTTGTATGTTTATGTCTGCGCTCTGCGGTCGGTCGGCTCAACTTGACCGACGGATATCAATAACGAGGGCGGAGCCAGGATTTAGAGAAAGGGGGGGGGGGACTCTGAAATATAACATGCTTCAAAAGGAACGGCACTGCGAGCGCCAATTTTATAGAGTGTTCTGACATTATTCGGTCAAAATTAAGGGGGAGGGCCCGAGTTGTATTGAGACTAAAAGAATAAACTCGAAAATAATTAGTATTTCTTAACGACCGACTTTATTTCGAAGGGCTTTTGGCGCCCCCTTGCAACGTCGGCGCCCCCTGGTTTCCATTCGCTGGGGGGGGGGGGGGCATCCAAGTCATGTCAATATCAAGAGTAATAGCTGTAATAGTAAAAGTATCATCAGTTGTTGCACACCCACCGCCGGGCGAGGGGTTGAGTCCAGGTATAGGCTTATTTTTCAAATCATTTTAATTTTCAGATGCTTTAAACGGAAACCTGTCAACACGATGTCCAGATATCATTCTGGGAGAGTTCTTGGTTTCATACATTGATTCCAGTGGCCAATCAGATTGTCCGAATGGTGCACTGCTAGATGTATGTCACAATAAGAACCAGCTATCCTTCAACTATTCTCTCTGTGGTAACAGCAACTCTCTACCAGGTAGGATAGCTCTTGTACATACATTATTAAGGATATACACGCAGAAAGGTGTCTGGTGTAGTTATGCAGCAGAATGAAATAAAATGAATGGAGTTTTACGTCCTGCTTTTCTGCATCTATATGGACTAATTGGGGAGATACCTAGACACGATGCTTTAACTTTCCCATTCTACCCTTTCTATAATTGAACACGGTACCATTGACGTATAGTGACATTTTTTTCAGGGCGATGGAGTGCATGTTTAACTCTAATACGCCACTGCAAGGTAGCCTACCGTGTCTTTTCTCATCACTACTTCATGTAATACACTTCTTATAATGCAGCAACATTTCTACTAACATGTAGTTTTGGTAGGAGGTACTAGTTCAGATAAAAAAAAGTCCGTGCCTTAGATGTTAATTATCCTCCTATCAGTGTGGAATCTGAGAGATCCACCATTTGACAAGATTTAGACAAGATTCAAACAGTTTGTTATAGCCTTTATCAATTCATTAACAATCGAAAGTAACCCAAAGTTCATTCATTATTTTCAGGAAAGTTAAATTGTCTGTATTCCCATGTTGATGATGGAACAGCTACTACCTTTATCTCTGTCTACAGTCAAACTGATTCTAAATTCTACTGTATGGTAGGTATAATGAATGGTTTCCAATTCTATATTCCTAACTTTTCAAGGGCCTTGCTTATAGGAGCTTTCTTAGCCATTTCTGTTGTCCATGTGGACAGATAGATTAGCAAACTCTGACTGGATCAACTTCGACGCGTAGATTGTAACCAAAGTTGCTCGAAGAAACCTAACCAATTCTGCTTATACGAGAAGGCTTTCTACACAAGCAAATGTTCTATCTAAGTTTTCCCTGTCAAACTCCATTTCCTGTCTTTTAGGCAGCCCATGAAGACAGTAATCAAACAGTGTATCTATCTCAACACGAGAATGATTGTTCAGAAGGTCAGAACTCAACAACTGTAGAGTCTACAGGAAGACTGATGTCTCTAACTATTGAAGTTAATAGTAAGTAAAACCACTCATATCATGGCCGTTGACGTTTCTAAGAACTATAAGATGGAGGGGCCGAGTCGGGGTCACAGATTTGTGAAGAGGGGCTGTGACAGTACCAGGCATGTAAGAACTCTAGACCAGGCCTAATGCCAAGAAAGTTGAAATTGAATCAAGTCTTGGAACCCCCGTAGAGACCCAACTGATCAACGTGATAAAATACCCGAAGATATTAAGATGAGATTGAGGATGAAATACAAATATATATTTTTCATCAAAAACTATGTCTTCTAAAATGATTACGTTTCTTCCGAAAAAGGATTGACCGTTACCCAAAGACATGACGTCCTCGGAAACTCTCTCAAAAGCAGTGTTGTAGGTATAATAAGAGGCTTGGGTAATGGTAGTTGTCTTCATCCATTTTCATGTTTAATGTCATCTTATTTTAAAATTCAGGTACTGGTAAATGTGATGTTGAACCCTCTGACGTCATCAGCACAAGCCAACCAACAACTACAACTACAATCACGGATGATCCGAATGGCGGTGAGTAAGCTTGGTTTTAACTTCCGGTATTCTTAGAAACATTGACCAATGCATTATGTACAATCATTAAATAGCTAAGCATTAATTTGATCAATCAAAGAAGATCTATTCAATATTTTGTAATCTGCATACGATGAGCATTCTATATACATGCTACCAATGTTTTGCCAATGTGTAGACCTTATGAATAAAATATAAGTGCCAAATAGAGCGTAACTAGCATAGCGTTCAGAGCATTTAAGCGAAAGGAGTCACCCTTGAGGGGCCATTCTCAATGGCGTCATGGACCAGACTTGGCTCGCGGGCCGCCATTTGAGAAGGCCTGAATGGTTTATATGGATTTCGAGAGTTGTTTTACGGTTGGGATCTGCATGCTTGAGTTTTATTATTCCAAGGAAAATAAATTAGGAATCTTTCTGACAGATTTACCTTGACCAAACTTTTTGACATTGGTCTTTCTAAATTATCTGGAATTTCACACTCCGACAAAGAACAAAACCAACCACCATCATTCGCTTTACGTATTCACAAAATGACCTTGACTAGTACCTTGTTCCCAGGTTAGCAATGTTGTTTTTGATCGTTTTAGCCCTAAAATTAACCCGAATTTTTCGTAAAACAGTGCTGGACAGCCTATATATATTTGATAGAATATTCTAGCCATATGTTTCTGATTGTTTTTTTTTCATTTTTTCCATTTTCAGGCAACACCGGCAACCCGCAAGGGTCTCGTAATGGCGCCACGTCTTACTTCAGGGTTCCATTCATTGCAGTCGTTACCATGGCAGTCCTATTTTCGGTTCTAGCCGTTTTCTTATGAATAGTATGCCTGAAATTTCATGCCTGTATGCAGACCGTATGATGTTATTTTGATAACGGAAGTGGCCTGTTCGTTCTATTGTACATCGTGTTTCTCGGTGATCTTTGCTTCACATCCGGTACAGAAGTTACATTTGCAGTGGCGGATTTAGGAATTTCATAAAGGGGTGGATAATGAAAAAAATGTATCCCAAACGCGCGAGAAACAAATTGTTGGAGGTTCACATTGTTTAAGGTTCAAATATACATATTTAAATATATCCAAAGATTTGTCAACATTTGGTAATAATAAAATCGCGTCAAGCCACACGATTCACCCCCCTGAATCCGCCACTAATTTGGTACATACATTCGTAACTAAGTCGCTACAGCTTCTTTAAGATATGTATTCACGAGATCAGACTCTGAATTAGTATCTTCAAGGGAGATAACTAATATTTTCTGACGAACTATGTTTTGTAAAGCCGTTGCACTTCCGGCTAACAATTCAGGAATATTTCCTTACTATCACCATAGTTACGAATGTCGGTACACCATCCTGATTCTATATAGGAAGAAAAATTAGTGCCACTTTTAACCTCTGTACCGGTTGTTTGTATTTTGCGACTTTTTTTTCATTTTAAACTACGTGTAGTTACATAATTTAATTTTTCTGTACATACATTCCCTTGTTGAGTTCAAGTTTCTGATTCTTATCTGGCCTCAGAAACTTTTTTATTGGACAGAGTTCGGCCAGTTAAGAATTGGAAAAGTAGTTTAGTTATATATATCTATGTTCTATAGTAAACAAACAAAATATCCCTTTGTTAAAAGTTTGAAATTGGTTGGATATTTGATATACCCAATCCACAACCAAACCCGGATTTTCGTCAGTTTGGTCAAAATGTTCTTCACAATTTTCAACATCCAATGTTGGCATTCCACTTAGAAGATATATAAAATCTGAATGGAATATACGTATAAGTATATACTCTCTATATTTTTATCATGCGATGGACGGATTTCGAATCCAATTCCGTCAGCATCTATTTGAAAATCTATTTCTGGTATTTCAGATCCTATTTTCGGTCATAATTCATTCCATTTGAAATTTCAGGCAAATTGTAGAACATTTTAACATTTTTAGATATAAACAATATTTTATTCACATAAATATGAAAAGGAATGGGGGACAGGCTTTCGCCTATAATATAACCCCTTCCATACATTTTGAAGAAATACTACCTCTTAACGATTAAAATTTATCTTCTTAAACTTCTCAATAAGAGTGTATATTCATTAGTAGACTTACTAACAGATTACCCGTGTAACGTGGTAAATCCATAATGCTACGTAATTATTGAAAAGCGCTTAATATTTTTAAGCTTTTTTTAGTATCTACTTGTTGTGTTATGAACTATTGCTAAGTTCGGTTTTAAAGAGATTCTTTTGTGAAGTTATGACACCAGGGCCCAGTTCCTAGCCTTGTGCTTAAGATCAATTTCGTGCTTAAAACCCTAAGTCTATGCAAGAATTGGTAGGAAAATCTCAAGTCGAATATCGGACTTAGACTTAATCAAATGCTAAGAAACAGACCCCTGGTAAGTCCACTGATGAATATATTATACTCTTATTGGCAAATTTCAGAACTTAGATTTTGTGTTCATTATAAGAGGAAGTATTCCATTTACATAATAAAAATATGATATTTTCATGGAAATGTAGACAGAAATCTCATAATTCAGTATTTATTTTTGTATTGTATAATAACGATTAACCTGACCTCAGATTGTATTGTGGAAAGTGTTACGGGAATTGAAATATTACAATCAGTAAGGTATAGTCAAACAGAGATATTTCGGCTCATCCGGATACCGTTAAAACATATACACAACCAGTCCATTATATTTTCAAGGGTATAAAAGTATCTTATTTAGAGGGTTGTTTGTTTGGCGAGTTACAGCAACACCCTTGAAAATATAATGGACTGGTTGTGTATACGTTTGGAATGTACCCGGATGAGCCGAAATATCTCTGTTTGACTATACCATGTACTCTGTGTAATCCGATATGCATTGGGACCATAAAAATATGTCGAATTATGTATATAATGATATTCAGGCGTCTATTTCCATTATTTTTGTAATTTTTCTGGCATTTCTGCCTACAACCATTAATAGATTTATTATGTTTTATGTATGTCTAATGATATTTAAATATATTGTAGTAATCCTGTGATTTATTCATCAACGGGTAAGACAATACACCCCTAATCAAGAATGAGCTCATCTGCACGTGCACAGCATTATATTACATTGCTTAAAAGTATGCATGTGCAGAAGAACTCACTTATTAGATAAGGGGTGTAACGTAATATAATCAGGTATTTGAATATGTCAAAATTACCCTTTTTTATTTCAAATGAATTTATCTAACCATACATAGCATTTTATTACACTGGGGCCCTTTTCGAAAACTTAACTAAAACAAAATCCAGAGTTTAAGAAATACAGTTATCTGATTGGATAATAATGTTATATTTAAAACCAAATTTAGCGATTGTCCAATCAGATGACTGGAACACTAAAATCATTGTAAGTTAAGTTTTCGAGAATAAGGCCTCTGGTAAAAAGTATGCATGTGCAGAACAGTTCAATAAGAAGTTGAGGGGTGTTAAATATTAATGTAATATTGGTTTAGGTATTTTAGATTTCAAGTTACTTTATTGTTATGCTTTCGTTCTTTTGAAATTTTAACAATTTTGTTCAGTGAGAAATTTGACGTGTAAAAATACCTCGGCAGTTAGGAAATGAATTTCACTGTCCTTGTAATAATATTGTCATTGTATTCTGCATAACCTAATCTTTATTATTCCGACAGGGAGCAGAATAGTTGTTACTTTCTTTGTACAGATTTTTGTGATCTTTTTTTTTATCTTATTTGGGACGTGAATAAATATGTTTTTGTAAAAAGATGGCCACGAACTTAAAAATAACTCGGTAGTAGATAATCCACTTATTTCAGAACGAGGGGGAGGGGGAAGGTGTTTGGGGATGAGGGAGGGGTAGGTGTAAATAAGCCACTGCCGACTGATGGATGTGGGTTTTGGATGAGAGGGTTAAGAGGGGGAGGTGATAGGGTAGAAGTATCACTGCCTCAGAAGAGTAGGCCTACATGTCTTCGAAAAGAAAGGTCAAATGCGTCACTGCGTCCAAGCAACCATATTGGTAAGCTCAAAAGTATAATAATGTCCACACAAAATCCAAACTAATTCAACGTGATTAATCGTCTATGAGTGTTTTATAATCAATGTTGGGTTTTCTTTCACAAATAACACAGGTATGATGTAGCCTCGATATGGAACATCTGAAAAATAGCAAAAATAATCAGTTGAGGTGACCCAGGTTTTGTTAGAAAACCAAGGAATAGCTACATTAACGATTTTAGTTTTGAGGATTTTGTCTTAAAATAACAAATTCAGAACAAACTCGCATCCAAAATCATGTCAAAATCGAGAGTTGTATAGTAGTTGACTACTCCAAAGAGAAGTACCACCAGGTATTTTGAAAAGAGTAAGCATGGTAAGCTTCGCATGCGGCATTTGCAACTACTATATTGGTCAACATCTATGGCAATCTGTTCCCATTAACAGTTGTGACTTACTGATACTCTGACCAAGATTATAAACAAAGACCATCGATGCTCATCCGTAATCGCAAAATGAAAAGTAGTCGAATTGATCTTAGAGTAATGGCAAAACAATTCCTTTTCGCATATTGTATAATGTTGATCGTCTTCATCAGCAACGCCAGAAGCAGAAAAAAGACCGCTCGTCCATGAAAGACTGCGAAATTTCAGTAACCTTAAAAGTCGAAAGAAAAGTAGGACGTAAAACTCCATTTTATTTCAGTAACATACCTGGCATGAGTAAAATGGCCACAGAATAAGACGATCAGAGTATCAGCTTCTTTTCCCATTAACTGATCACAAACACTACAGTAAAGATCAGTCTCGTCTGCTAACTGTTTCACCAGGGTATGATGGCGGCTAGATAGAGTTGTATCCCTTGTTTCAAAATACAGAAACTTCAGGATAGCGTGGCATCGTAGCATCTGGAGCTGTAAAAATATCAAAGTGACAGTTTAATAGATTAGACTGTAGCGAGATTGGTTGCCATCTGCGAGACACGTAGGTGCTGTTGGTTCGAATCCCCCTTAAGGTAACACAATTCTGATGTTAAGGCTAGTGCTTGCGATAGTCTACCAACTTTCGACTTTCCACCACTGTCAGCAACAAAGGCTAATCTAAGTCGACACCTAAAATCTTTCAAGGGTGGTTTAGTCTTATAATTATAGTTACCTTATTTCCAATTTTCTTTGCAATATCTAGAGCTTTTGTTGATAATACAATAGCCTGAAAAATGAGAAGGATTTGGAAATCTCTAAGCATATACAATAAAGTTTACAGAAGAGAGATTATGATAAATTCTGACATAAACCGGATACAGTTCAATTTGTCATGATGTAAAACAGGAACTCTTAATAAATAAATAGTCAATGCACGCGCCTCTAGCTCCTCGGTTCCCAACCAGGGTTACTAGTACCCCTTGGGGGTACCAGCAAACACCACAAGGGGTACCTCAGAAGCCTCTCAGACAATTTCAAAAAGTAGGGTATAGTTTAAATATCCTTTTACTTCATGTTGGCTCTTGATGTTACTTAGTGTGGGCGAAGGGGTACCAGGAGATTGCTTCAACAAAATAGGGGTACGAAGAGTCCAAAAGGTTGGGAACCGAGGCTCTAGCTGATAAAATGTGCCCTCCGTTGTTAAAACTACTCAAAATATAATATTTCTAAGCCAAATAAACCCTGTAAAACATTTGGTTGCAGACATTTAACAATAAAGATGAAAACTTAATTAAATACACCTGCACTTAAGCACCCAGACCGCCCCCCACCCCCTACTTGTCCTACCTGTTCGGGATCTGCCATATTTTTATGAGCTTTCGCCATCCCAAGTAAAACATCAGCCTGACCCACTCTATCACCAATCTGTTCTAGTAAACTTAATGCTGATTCATATCTAGGAATCGATCTCTGAAACATAGGACGTAAAACTCTATTAAATTCTGATAAATACCATGTCAGCTTACAGAAAAAATCAAAAAAAGTTCAGAGAAATTTTCAATCAGTAAATATTTGCAACAACTGTTCCAATACAGTTTCTCTATCTATTTATACGTAATTAACTGGCTAGGTTATAGCTGTCGTAATTTTCATCTTAATTATACAAATTATATTTTACAGTGTAATCAGTTTGCTTCATTCAAAGAATTCTGACAAACCAGATCAAAATCTACAGCAATGTTTTTGGTCATTGAGATTAATTTTTAAATCTAACATAAAGATTCATTGAGTCTATCTGTGAAGCTTAGGATATAACCAAAACATATCTGCAAACAATCATTAGATTTTTCTCCAAATGACAAAACTTAAAGCAATTATACTGTCATTAACAATTATTGAAGAACTTAATAGAAATTTAAGATTTTGAGTGTTGCTTTAGTATAAATCATTTATCGGAATGTTATCTATAGCCCTTCAAATTGGAGTTACGTGAGCTTCTCCAGGGGTGGATTAAAAAAGTGAGGGGGAGGGGGCTCCCCTTTTTTTTGGCCGACTGATGTCAGAACACTCTAAACATTTGCCGCTCGCGCCTTGAGCGATCGAGGTACCGTTAAATTTGCAGCATGTTAGAGTCCCCCCCCCCCACCCTTTCTCTAAGTCCTGGATCCGTTCTGTTCTCTATCATTAGAGATTCTTACATGTCTAATAATTGTAGTGGAGTAAAGTGCGATTCTTCAGTAGAGAGAATAAATTATTAATTCCGATATTAGCCTGGTATAACCTTGAGAGAAGATTATAAAACTACCAGATTCTCCAGGGTATTAGTTTGAGATAAACACCGACTTATTCACAGATCATTACAATACTACTTTGACCACAGAAATCTCATCCATATTGTAGAGAAGAATAGCTGTTCAAAGCCTTAGAAAATTGTACATGGCACAATGGAAGTTTTATGTGTTCGGAATGCATAACAATGGATACAGATTGGTTGACATGCACCATGAGAATGTCCAAAGCCATTCCACAATGCCAGAATTGAAAATGCCCAATTGTAGTTTACTGTGTTCGGAATGCATAACAATGGATACATGTCTTTAGAATAACTTAAGCCAAAGAGAATGTTCCTTGTCACGATGGAAGTTTTCCATGTTCTGAATATACAAAACGTGTAAGTTTTAAACCAACGGCAACAACGAAACATGTATGCTCAAAGCCTTAGAGAATTGTACTTGCCACAATGAAAATATTAGTTTTTCAATATTCGGAATACACGAAAGGTGTAAATTTTAAGCTAATGTCAACAAGTTTTCATCAAAATATGAATGCTCAATGCCGTAGAGAATTGTATTAGGTACAATGATAATATTCTGTATTTTCGATTTTCAACTGTCGAAGGATCTCGGTGTATTCTCCCATCGAACGATTAGTTCGTCTTAAAGCAATTTTGGAAGAACTCTTTCATTTGGGAATTTGAAATGCCCTAATGTAAATTAAAATTTTGCAAACTGATATTATAAGTGTACCTAATACACTTACTTTTGTTTTAGAAAACCTCTATACAATTCCTTTAAGAAATAGATAGAATGAACTCTTACCTCATTATCGCCCCTCGAACGATGTATATCAGCAAATAATACCATACACTTTACTTGTACTACAATATCATTATACAACATAGCTATCTTCATAGCATCCTGTAAATACAAATAATACCATACATTTTACTTGTACTACAATATCATTATACAACATAGCTATCTTCATAGCATCCTGTTAACACAAATAATACTATACATTTTACTTGTACTACAATATCATAATACAACATAGCTATCTTCATAGCATCCTGTAAACACAAATAATACTATACACTTTACTTGTACCACAATATCATTATACAACATAGCTATCTTCATAGCATCCTGTAAACACAAATAATACCATACACTTTACTTGTACCACAATATCATTATACAACATAGCTATCTTCATAGCATCCTGTAAACACAAATAATACTATACACTTTACTTGTACCACAATATCATTATACAACATAGCTATCTTCATAGCATCCTGTAAATACAAATAATACCATACATTTTACTTGTACTACAATATCATTATACAACATAGCTATCTTCATAGCATCCTGTAAACACAAATAATACTATACACTTTACTTGTATCACAATATCATTATACAACATAGCTATCTTCATAGCATCCTGTAAACACAAATAATACTATACACTTTACTTGTACCACAATATCATTAAACAGCATAGCTATCTTCATAGCATCCTGTAAACACAAATAATACCATACACTTTACTTGTACTACAATATCATTATACAACATAGCTATCTTCATAGCATCCTGTAAACACAAATAATACCATACATTTTACTTGTATCACAATATCATTATACAACATAGCTATCTTCATAGCATCCTGTAAACACAAATAATACTATACACTTTACTTGTACCACAATATCATTAAACAGCATAGCTATCTTCATAGCATCCTGTAAACACAAATAATACCATACACTTTACTTGTACCACAATATCATTATACAACATAGCTATCTTCATAGCATCCTGTAAACACAAATAATACTATACACTTTACTTGTACTACAATATCATTATACAACATAGCTATCTTCATAGCATCCTGTAAATACAAATAATACCATACATTTTACTTGTACTACAATATCATTATACAACATAGCTATCTTCATAGCATCCTGTAAACACAAATAATACTATACATTTTACTTGTACTACAATATCATTATACAACATAGCTATCTTCATAGCATCCTGTAAACACAAATAATACCATACACTTTACTTGTACCACAATATCATAATACAACATAGCTATCTTCATAGCATCCTGTAAACAAAAATAATACTATACACTTTACTTGTACCACAATATCATTATACAACATAGCTATCTTCATAGCATCCTGTAAACACAAATAATACTATACACTTTACTTGTACCACAATATCATTATACAACATAGCTATCTTCATAGCATCCTGTAAACACAAATAATACCATACATTTTACTTGCACCACAATATCATAATACAACATAGCTATCTTCATAGCATCCTGTAAACACAAATAATACCATACACTTTATTTGTACCACAATATCATTATACAACATAGCTATCTTCATAGCATCCTGTAAACACAAATAATACTATACATTTTACTTGTACCACAATATCATTATACAACATAGCTATCTTCATAGCATCCTGTAAACACAAATAATACCATACATTTTACTTGTACCGCAATATCATTATACAACATAGCTATCTTCATAGCATCCTGGAAACACAAATAATACCATACACTTTACTTGTATCACAATATCATTATACAACATAGCTATCTTCATAGCATCCTGTAAACACAAATAATACTATACACTTTACTTGTACCACAATATCATTAAACAGCATAGCTATCTTCATAGCATCCTGTAAACACAAATAATACCATACACTTTACTTGTACTACAATATCATTATACAACATAGCTATCTTCATAGCATCCTGTAAACACAAATAATATCATACACTTTACTTGTACTACAATATCATTATACAACATAGCTATCTTCATAGCATCCTGTAAACACAAATAATATCATACACTTTACTTGTACTACAATATCATTATACAACATAGCTATCTTCATAGCATCCTGTAAACACAAATAATACCATACATTTTACTTGTACTACAATATCATTATACAACATAGCTATCTTCATAGCATCCTGTAAACACAAATAATACCATACATTTTACTTGTACTACAATATCATTATACAACATAGCTATCTTCATAGCATCCTGTAAACACAAATAATACTATACATTTTACTTGTGTCATAATATCATTATACAACATAGCTATCTTCATAGCATCCTGTAAACACAAATAATACCATACATTTTACTTGTACTACAATATCATTATACAACATAGCTATCTTCATAGCATCCTGTAAACACAAATAATACTATACATTTTACTTGTACTACAATATCATTATACAACATAGCTATCTTCATAGCATCCTGTAAACACAAATAATACTATACACTTTACTTGTACCACAATATCATTAAACAACATAGCTATCTTCATAGCATCCTGTAAACACAAATAATACCATACATTTTACTTGTACTACACTATCATTATACAACATAGCTATCTTCATTGCATCCTGTAAACACAAATAATACCATACACTTTACTTGTACTACAATATCATTATACAACATAGCTATCTTCATAGCATCCTGTAAACACAAATAATACCATACACTTTACTTGTACTACAATATCATTATACAACATAGCTATCTTCATAGCATCCTGTAAACATAAATAATACCATACACTTTACTTGTACTACAATATCATTATACAACATAGCTATCTTTATAGCATCCTGTAAACACAAATAATACCATACACTTTACTTGTATCACAATATCATTATACAACATAGCTATCTTCATAGCATCCTGTAAATACAAATAATACCATACATTTTACTTGTACTACAATATCATTATACAACATAGCTATTTTCATAGCATCCTGCAGATACAGATGTATATTAGGTTAAAGGATGTGAAGGGTGGGGCAGTCAGTACATGGATACATGGATAAATATTTCTTTAAACTTCTGGTAGGCCTACTACTGAATATTTTGAACCTCCTTTTTCTAAACAAGGGGAGCTCTTGGTCTTAATTTCTATGCTAATTGAAATTTTGAAGGGGTTTGGTTTGTTGAGAACTTTCTTCTACAGATTAGATTGTGTTTCAGCAGGGACTAATTCAATATGCCTGTTTAGAGAGGGATGGCGGTTAACAAAGGATCAATCAATAAGTTTGTTAGACTAGACCAGTGGTTCCTAACCTAGGGGCTTTGAAGCATTTGTCAGGGAGCTATGGAGCTCTGTAAACTAAAATCGAGATTTCCCAGATTTCCACGGCCAAGGGAATTTCAGGAATTTGGGCCATGGTATGAAAAAGACTGGGAACCACTGCGTTAGACTTACCTCGGTAAGATCTGTGGCGTCTTTATATTTACCAGTGTTTCTATAAGGTACTGCTAAACACGCCCCGACCAGTCGCCTGTATTTAATATTGGGATCGGTGTCTTTAATTTCACTGACTATATTCCACGCCTTGTAGATATACTCCACTCCAGTATCAAAATCTTTTAACAGCGTGAACATCATCCCTAACTTCGTATTCACGAGAATCTCGAGTTGGTGATCACGACTGGATTCGAATGTCTCTTGAGCACGCTTATAACTCATCCACGCTTTCCGAAATTCACTCAAACCTACAAATGAGTTGCCCATACACAGATGTAAATACCCTTCCAACGGATTCTCAGATTCGACTATCTGTAAACTGTTCCTACAGAATGAAATTGATTTTGAAAATTCGCTAATCATCTCGTTACAAATTGCAAGGTGGAAAAAAGCTTCCGATTTCATAATGTCTTTATTTTGACTGTTCGCTAGCTCCATTTGTTTTCTGGCGAATTCCAAAGCATCCGCGGTGTTTCCGATGTCCAAATACGATCGACAGATTAGTCCATAAAGATTGAATTTTTCGTTGATTCCCGGTTTCTTGGCGAGGATTGCTTTCCATTCCTCGATAGCTTCTTCGAATCTCTGTTCTTCATACAATCTTGAAGCTCTACCCGGCTCCTTTTTACTGCTTTTTTGACCCATTCTGCTGGAAATTCAGAACATCAAGTCTGGTCAAGAAACAGCTGATCCAACTATACCAACCAACCAACCAACCAACCAACTAACCGATAATTCCACCGAGTCAGCAACTCTCCCAGTCACTGTACTATAAGAATGTTCTTTATTCACATGTATTACTAAGATAAAGGGAACCCAATTTCCTTTGTTAAATATTCAAAAGACACTTAATAAGCAACTTAGAAGTTGGACACTGACTTGTGACCTCGGCCAGTGTTTCTATAGGACAACACCCAATACTGACTTGTCCAACCAATCATCCATTCAGCTGAGAAGTTCGTTCACTCATTCACCGCACTCTAAGATCGTTCTTTATTCTTTATTCCAAAGACACCAGGGTTTCTATCTACATGTATATATCCGTCCCTTCATAGAACTTCTGAATGTATTCACCATGTATTCACCATGTATTCACCATGTATTCACCATGTATTCACCATGTATTCCGATGGGACTATAATCGCATTCTAGAAACAGACTTGGGAGAATTTAGCTGTGACGGCAAATAATCTGAAGAATAAAAGAATATAATGAATATATTAACGAATACTTATAGAAGGGATGTATTCATTCAATTATCTACATTACCAACTTATAGACCGTACAGTTGCGTAGTCGTCTAAATGACTAAACTACCCGTGATCTGCATAGATATCAATAGTAGCTTCCGGTAGATCACTGGTAGTGACGTCATAAAACACTTTAGTTTTAATGGTATTGCAAGAACCACAGACGTCGGAATGTAAATTGGAATGGTGCAAATTGATACTATCAGTGTCCCCGATGCACATACAAAGTTTAGAAAACCACTTTACAATCCCTTTAAGACACTCAAGTCTGTTAAGTACAGTATTTAAGTGCAGCGATTACATTGTAATTAAGGGAGAATATCCCTTTAATGTATAATACTGTATAACAGGATATCTAAGGCTAAAAAGTGTTGTTCTATTGATTAGTGTAAAGCCAGTCAAAGATTTATCCTGAATAATACGGTATTGGATTTATTCATACCGTATTCTCGGTAGTAAACATAATCCAAGACGTTTTTCTCTGGGATGGGTGAATTTCCTCTCTCACACTTTCAAAATTTCTCTTATTTCTTATTATTTGATTCTTTGTGGTGTGAGCGCCCCTTGATAATTCTTTGCTACAGGCTGTGCATGTTAAAGACCCCTCGACAGTTGAAATTCGAAATAAGAGTAGGCTAATGTCTCTGCCTCCTCATTGCACATAGCATGGCGTTTGCCCATCCTCATTAGCCCAATAGAAGCAGTAAAGGGAAGGGAAGACACCTTTCCATTACATTTGACAAGTATGTAGCCCCTATACTCAGCCTCACTACAGACGTGGGAATGGAAATTTGAATGGCGCAAATTGATGCTATCAGTGTCCCCAATACACTTAGAAAGTTTAGAAAACCACCACTTTACAATCCCTTTAAGAATCATATAAAAAAGGCACTATCTATACAGTGTAACATACTTTTCCAAAATGGCAATAACGGATTGATTTTGACCACATAACAACAATATGCAAAGCCCTGTTTACAATCGGCAAGTCGACCCAGCTGTAACTCATAAAATGGGTCGGAAAATGCTGGGAAGATCAAAAAATGAAATGAATGGAATTTTTCGTCCTGCTTTTCTGCACCTATATGGGCTAATTGAGGACGGGCAAACGCCATGCAGTGTGCAATGAGGGAAATTTTGCTCTTATTTTCGTTTTCCAACTGTCGAGGGATCTTTAACGTGCACATCCAATAGCACACGGGACCTTGGTTTATTGTCCCATCCGAACGACTAGACGCTTTTCCATGTCAGCCCCTCTGACCTGCATCACTGACAGGGGGAAACCGATCAATACCAAGAAGTTTGGCAGATAAATCTTTGTAAGTTTTAATCTTGCGCAAAATAGTTTTCTCTTTACCTGCTCGTTTGATCTTTTTTAAAAGCTTTAATGTTCATGTCAAAAAAAAAATCTATAATTTAATCAATAAGTTTGTGTAAAATTATAAAATTAGAACAGCGAAAATAGTTTATACAAGAAAAACATTTTAGATCAATAATAAGCTTGGTAGATTTTTTACTAATGAATCAAAATAGTTTCTACATTGTTTGACGATAAACTTGATTTCTACACTTTTTAGATTTCTGTAATTAGAGAGAAAGATGAATATTTTCTGAAACGAGTGATTGCTTCATGGTTAAATTTCCCTCATTGCACACTGCATGGCGCTTGCCTCTCCTCATTATTCCAATAAGTGAATAAAGTAGGGTGTAAAACACCATTTCATTTCATTTTCTGATTTTGAAAGCGTAAGTCCAGAGAAATAAGACAAATATACCCCTTTATAAAATGCAATGATTGATATTTTGTACATGTACTTCATAGATTATTTATGTCAGTGGTTCCGAACCTTTTTCAAGCTGTGGACCAAATTCACGAAGCTCCCATGGCCCCCTGTTCTATTCCAAACTAGGGCAAAATAGGGAATATAGCGCAATGATTGTTGTCTTGTGCCTCCTCATCATCAGAAGGTCAGTTGCATTTGACCACAAGCAACTACAAACCTTACACAGCAAAATATAGTTAAATAAAAGTTGGATAAGAGAAAAAATGATATACATCCTCATGCCCCATGGCCCCTGACAAACACCCCATGGCTCCCTAAGAGGTATGGCCCCCAGTTTAGGACTCACTGACTTATGTGAATTCTTAAATCAAAAGGTTTGCAAAGCTGATTAACCTCAGTAGCAGAGCAGTATAGGGAATATGATCTCAGTGGCGTGGTGGTTCCAAATTGGCTGGGGGGCACAAACCCTTTTTGGCGCTCCCTGCAACTCGTGGTCCCCACCCACACCCTAAGGTATTCTGTTCAGGTATGGATCACAATGCATGAATGCACTGATGCACATGTAAAACCTTTGGAGCCCTTCTACCGTCGAACACCGCGTCGAAGAGGAGGAACGAGGTAATAATTCCTTTCATGGAAAATTTTGAAAATTAAGACTGTTGTAGGTGCGATCTAGATATATTTCAGGCACTTGCAGCCCCGATAAAAATATTCGATACTGAAACGCAAAACACATTTTTTTTTAGGTTTAATAAGTAAATGTTATCAGTAAATGAGATTCTGAGAGTGACATTTTTTTATATCACACGGGTTTTGTTAACATAATTTTTTTTCAAGTGGATTAACTTAATAGGCTTCATCCTTGGGTGATTACAAACATTCACACTATTGTCTTCATGGTCCTTAAAGTTTTCGTTTTAAGTGTAGTAAACGCGGGTTAATTCAACATTGTTCTAAAATTGAAATTAGGCTTTGGACCCAAGAAGTAAATTCAAAGAGCCATATTGATTAAGTCAGTCCGTAGGAAGACCAGAAAGACATAATTTTGAAGTACAAAAGCAATTTTGACCATTTGTCATAGTGAACGCTTGTAGCGAGCGCGGACCTATGAGAGACCCTCATAGTTGTCTCCCTTGAATAATTGTAAGCAGTGAAATGTAACATTTCGGCTCACTCCCTTCATTAAATATCACAATTTAATAGGCTTTATCCTTGGGTGATTACAAACACTCACACCAAGTTTCATCAAAATACATCAAGAAATCAGCTCTCTATTGGGTCCACAAACAATTCAATAACGAGGGCAATAATTCATAGTAAATTCAATTGCTCTTATTTTCAATAGGCTTAATCCGTGGGTGATTACAAACACTCACACCAAGACCCTCGGAAACTTCAAGGCTTTAGCTATTTGAAACAATGCAGGAAGGCTATTTGACGCTATATTTTTGTATTTTTTTGTATGTTTATGTCGGCTCAACTTTACCGACGGATATCAATAACGGGGGCGGATCCAGGATTTATAGAAATGTGTGGGGGGGGGGACTCTGAAATATAACATGCTTCAAATGGAACGGCACTGCGAGCGCCGAAGGCGCGAGCGGCAATTTTATAGAGTGTTCTGACATTATTCGGTCAAAAATAAGGGGGAGGGCCCGAGTTGTATTGGGACTAAAAGAATAAGCTCTAAAATAATTATTATTTCTTAAACGACCGACGTTTTTTCGAAGGGCTTTTAGCGCCCCCTTGTAACGTCGGCGCCCCCTGGTTTCCATTTGCTGGGCCCCCCAGGCCCCTCCCCCCCCCCCCCCCGGCCACCACGCCACTGATGATCTGCTCCTTAACAACGCTTCTTTAAGGTATTTTCCTTAACGATAATTTCTTCAAACAAACACTGGATAAAAACAGGGCCATTATATTCTTGATATTAATGAATTATTAAGCTCTTTAATTAATATACTATCGATTTTTACAGATTATGATTAAAATCTGGCACCAGACAGTTTAGTTTGACGTCAACAGACTAAAAACTATCTTTTATAATATAATTGAAAGCCTCGTCCCCTATATATCATCAGATTTCATTTCTTAAAGAGATTGTAAAGTGGTTTTGTAAACTTTGTATGTGTATCGGGGACTCTGATAGCATCAATTTGAACCATTCCAATTTCCATTCCGACGTCTGTGGTTCTTGCAATTCCACTAAAACTAGCGTGTATTATACACATACAAAGTTTAGAAATACACTTTACAATCCCTTTAAATATGCAACAGATTGTAAAAAGGCCTTCTGAAATTGGTAGCATCATTTCCACAGTTTTATGACGTCACTATCTCAATTACAAACGTGCTCTTGGTTTATTGTCCCATCTGAACGACTACATTTCATCCCCTCCGACCTGCATCACAGGAATGGAGGGGAAAACCATTGTATGCATGATATCCAAGAAACATGCCAAACAAAATTAACCGACTGCCATTTCTACAATTCTCAGTAATACACTCTAGGGAATTTATTTCCAGCATTTTTCTAACTTAAAAACAGACTTATTGCCGACCATTAATCGAATCCAAGGCGATAACTATTTCTCACAGCAAACATTAAAGTAGGAAACTGTGTTTTGAAAGAAAAAAAACCCTCAATAATTGTCTAAATGTTTAGCGGAATATCTTAAAGGGATTGTAAAGTGGTTTTCTAAACTTTGTATGTATATCGGGGATACTGATAGCATCAATTTGCGCCATTCCAATTTCCGTTCCGACGTCTGTAGTTCTTGCAATTCGACTAAAATGAACGCATTTTATGACGTCACTGACAGTGATCTGCATATATCAATAGTAGCTTCCAGTAGATCAATATTAGTGACGTCATTTTAGTCGAATTGTAAGAACCACAGACGTCGGAACGTAAATAGGAATGGCACAAATTGATGCTAGCAGTGTCGCCGATACACATACAAAGTTTAGAAAACCTCTTTACAATCCCTTTAAAACTTTAAAAAATTATTCGATAACATTTCAGCAAAACTTAATCTACCATTAAAATTCTGAACAAGACGCCATTTAATTTTTTTTAAATATTAATTGAGAAAATGGTCGATATTCTATTTCTTGAAGTAAGATAGGTTGAAAAATTACTGAAGCTAAAAATTAAACCATGAAGTATTCTATTCAAAATTGATTAATGTTAGAGTGTGTGGAAAATTTTCATTCTCCGGAGATTCGCGGCTTTTGATTTTTTATTTTAGCATGAAAAGAAGAATGCGTTAATAAAGAATGATAAAATGTTTATAATTTGATGAAAACTCAAATACAAATTTCATTATTTTGTTACATAATTTTTATATCACCATTCCAATTTCCATTCCGACATCTGTGGTTCTTTCTTCAGACGCAGGAATTGAAATTGGAATGACGCAAATTAATGCTATAAGTGTCTCAGGTACACTTACAAAGTTTAGAAAATCTTTTTACATATCCCTATCATATTTACCAATCAAATTCTCCGAACGGGAAAAACTTAACCAATAGTTAATAGTTGTGAAGAAGTCTCAATAACGTAATTATTTAATACGAGTATAATTACCCTTGAACCAACTCAGTTCAAGCAGAAATGTTGCCCGCATGCTTAATGAAAAGACTCCCAGCAGTTGAATTTCCAGATTGAGTAGGCTAAAGATAAAATTTCCATAATTGTACACTGATTCGCCTTGTCCATTTAAGAACTTCGTTTTATGTCATTATTATAGATGAGAACTAAGTGATTATAAACCCACAAATCAAATCAACCAGAACACGTTAATCAATAAATTTCTGATAATTTCTGGTAAACAAGAAAATGCTGATTTTGTGATAAATGAGAAACGAAGTACAGATCTAATGATTTTCCCGAGAAATTTCCAAAGATCACCAATATATATCTATAGTTTATTTAACTAACCAAAATTCCACGGATCAAATACGGTGATAGACATCTACACTTAGTTTATACTATAGTTAAACGAACTCAATTAAGTCTAAAGGGGAAACCAGTCTAATCAAAATTAGACCCAAATTTCGTTTCGATCGACATTTTAGTCACTACATTAGGGTTGAACGACGTCCTTCTTACAGTGCTGGCAATTTGAACTCTGATCTAACCCAACGTTTACCTATCAAATTGATCATCTATATAAATGATGAGTCCGAATTACAACAGAAAATGAAGTACAAAAGTATTGATTGTTGGTTGATTTGTTGTCCGGAGAAAACCTCGATACCTCGATACCTCGATACAGCGATATGTATTTAGTGTATATCAAAATCTAAATCACAAGGAGACCTACTTGTACCAACCCAATTACAATCCATAAATCATAAGTGCAATTACATAAAGTGCAAAATAAGGATTTTTCCTTCGGAGGAAAATCCATGAAACAGTTTAGAACTCAAGTAAGACATCTCTTTGCATATCGAGCCAAGTCAGACATGACTGGTAAAAACAGTCAAATCAACAGTTTAGATCTTTAGTCAGACATGACTGGTAAATACAATCAAATCAACAGTCTAGAGCTCTAGTCAGACATGACTGGCAAATGCAGCCAAACCAACGGTCCAAAGTTCTTGTCAGACATGAATAGTAAATACAGTCAAATCAACCGTCTAGAGTTCTAGTCAGACATGACTGGCAAATGCAGCCAAACCAACGGTCCAAAGTTCTTGTCAGACATGAATAGTAAATACAGTCAAATCAACCGTCTAGAGTTCTAGTCAGACATGACTGGTAAATACAGTCAAGTCAACAGTCTAGAACTCTAGTCAGACATGACTGGTTAATACAGTCAAATCAACAGTCTAGAGCTCTAGTCAGAAATGACTGGTTAATACAGTCAAATCAACAGTCTAGAGCTCTAGTCAGACATGACTGGTGAAAACAATCTAGAGCTCTAGCCAGACATGACTGGTGAATACAATCTAGATCTCTAGTCAGACATGGTAAATGCAGTGTAGAGATCTACTCAGATATGACTGGTAAATGAACCGAATCAACACTCTAGACATGATTTGTGAATTAAACCTTGTAAGGAGAACACCAATCATTCTATTTGGCTCGTTCATTAAATCTAATGACAAGCACTCGCAAACAGTCTACGAACCACGAATATAAGTAATCATACGTATGCAAGTCATATACACAAAAGATTGTACACGTAAGCATTTTAAATATAATTTACAAAAAACAATATTGAATTAAACGTATTTACCTTCTTCAACAATCACTAAACGTTCAATGTAGTATTTTGGTACCTAAAACATGTTCTCCAATTTATGTCGTCTAATACCGAAATACAATATATCGTGTTATTCAACAACAAAAATAACTTGAAAATCCGCACCAATAAAACAATCTTTAAATATCGCCTTTTAAACACCGAAACAATCAATAAATTCCAGAGAGAAAGTGTTGTATGTAGTTGTTATAGTGTTGATCGATACAAAATCTACGTTTATACCATGACATTCCTTAATACTAATATATTATTTACATCTTTATACTGTGCATGTGTGAGGTGAATAGCAGGTTGTATATATACCCTCGGATAGTTCTTTAAGTCTGCCTGAAGCTTTTGATGACTCTTGCCCAGTCTCCGACAGTTTGAACCATGCTGAAACTTACTGACTCTATATCTGAAACTTACTGACTCTATATCTGAAACTTACTGACTCTATATCTGAAACTAGCTGTCTCTATATCTGAAACTTGCTGACTCTATATCTAAAACTTACTGAATCTATATCTGAAACTTGCTGACTCTATATCTGAAACTTACTGACTCTATATCTGAAACTTGCCGACTCTATATCTAAAACTTACTGACTCTATATCTGAAACTTGCCGACTCTATATCTGAAACTAGCTGTCTCTATATCTGAAACTTGCTGACTCTATATCTGAAACTTACTGACTCTATATCTGAAACTTACTGACTCTATATCTGAAACTTGCTGACTCTATATCTGAAACTAGCTGTCTCTATATCTGAAACTTACTGAATCTATATCTGAAACTTGCTGACACTATATCTGAAACTTGCTGACTCTATATCTAAAACTTGCTGACTCTATCTCTGACTCTAATAGTTCTGAAATAAACTTGAAAATTGCTGATTCTATATCTGACCACTTGTAGTAATTGGTCAAAATGAACGTCGTTAGAATTACACTGTAATAGGAAGCTTGTTAGATGCGGATGCAAAATATAAAGTAAATAGGAAAGGAAATTGATATATAATTTTAATGAGAATACATCAAATAGCCCTGGAATCTAATTTATAGTTTTACCTTATTAGATTACCGGAAGAAACAGGAATATCGCGTCCATGTGAAGATATACATAACAATACGGTGTCTAAGGAATTTCTATGAAGACAACTGCCATTGAATGCCAATTACCAAGGTTAGTGGTGTTTGTATGAGTGTTTGTGATTGACGGACACCTGTCACACTGGTCACAGAAAGTTGAATATGGTAGTTCTTATATTGCAAATGTAACATATTTGACCAAACAGTTACGCTAGCGCTCCGATTTATGGAAACTGATGAGGATTGTCGATTGGGGTTTGACGTTATAATTAAGAAAACTTTGTCATTAACTTGATTTGAAAAGGGTAACATCTTGCAGTGTGCAACGAGGGTAATTTTGCATGAATAGGCCTACTTACTATTTTTCGATTTCAAACTGTCAAAGGATCTTTCATATGTACAGTCTGTAGCACAGGAAACCTCAGTTTATTGTCCCATCCGCACGATTGGACCATTTTTTTTCAATTGACGAGTGAAGAAGTCCTCATCCCATGTCAACCCAAGTCTGCTTTGAAGGGAATGATCCCTAGATCTTCACGTTATCTAGCAAGCGTTCTCCCAACCACCAGCAGAACCCCAATATTATCTCTTAAGTATCTCCTACACGGTATAAAGGCTAGAGAATTTGTTTTTAATCCCTGTAAGTAAATGAATCTGTTTGGTGGAATGTAAGAGAAATATTAATTATGAATCTGTTTGGTGGAATGTAAGAGAAATATTAATTATGAATCTGTTAGAACGAAAGGTTTAGGGATATATTAATTATGTATATGGGTGTATCCAGCCATTATCTTAATGAGAAGAGTTATTACTATAATTACACCACGTATTAATATCTCTCATTAATCTAACAGTTAGTAATTCTAGGCCTACTGGAATATTAAATGGGGATGTTCAGTATTTTCGAGGATCGATTAGGGCCTTGAATTTATGTAAATAGCATTCAAATTTACTGGAACAGCTCATAAATGGCACAATCCCTTCATTTATACTGTACCTTAGAAGTTTTCATTTTATGTATATATATATGTGTTTTCTATATAAGTCATAGTCTTACTTAACGACGAGTCGTATTTTTGACTTTCAAACGCTGATATTTATGAATACACGGGGATGTGAAGGCTTAAATTTGAAGGGAGAGTTTGGAACATTATAACGAATTAGAATAGCTAAAAAATTCCAGGTTCTGAGACTAAATTTTTTTTATCGAGAGGTGAACATATCCCTTTAATTAAGTGCAGAATAGTAGGACGTAAAACTCCATTTTCAGCCATATCTAAACACAAGCAACCTGTTCTAGTAAAATCTATAAGGCATGTTATATATCAATGGTATGTTATAAGAGCAACACCTGGTTCTCGAATAGAGAAAAATGAAAAATCGATTTGAAAATCAAACTGTCGCATGGTCACCGAGACCTAACAAATTTGTATAATAATGAAAGTTTGGAATACATGAATAAACGAAATGAATGGAGTTTTACGTCCTGTTTTTTTTGCACCTATATGGGCGAATACATGAATAAATAACCAGCTCCATGAGAGTTTAGGAAAGGAGCGAAATTGGGTTTTGAAGTCTCTATTGTCAGAACCTTATTGGTCTAAAGAGGATGGACACTTTTTAGAGCAGCTTTATTGTACAGAGATTGTAGCACATGGTCTTCGGAATGTTGCCCTGAAATGACTGAAAGAATTAGATGTGGTCTGTATTGTATATTATTGGCATTAATTACTTCCCTGTGTAAATGTAATTGTAGTCTGTAAATGTTATCATCTCCCCTTCAATACTGCCCGGTTTCACCATACTCGATTGAGTTCGTCATCGCGCATAAAAGTATTGCAGGAATTAATCCGTTTGGAAATTGTTGCGATAATTATTGGAGATGATTGACTCGAAAATATGTGATAACTTAAATTAATTATCAATTTCCTTACTAACTACGTGTCATTTACCGCTTTCTTCATTTCCATACAGGTGCAAAAGGGTAAGGATATAAGACTTAATAAGAACTCTTGTAACAGTCTCGCCTACTATTCTTATAATAAAACATGACTTTGAATAACAGAAATAAACATATTTGAAGAAAATATTGATATATCTTGATATATTCTATTATTTTAAATACATAGCAAGGACATCGTGATGTGGTGTTTTATTACTCGATCTGGAGTGCTCAAAGGTGGAGAAAAAATGATAATAAAAACGTCAGTTCAGTGCAGGCCTTGTAAAAAGAAATGAAGAAAGAAACATCTATATTTTACAAGGATAACAACTGAAGTTCTATATGTAACCTTTCTCCAAGTTGGTCCTTGGCCAAACCTGTTGGCATTGATCTTTCCCGGATTATCCGTACTCGTTTACAGCTGGGTGAACTGGAATTATGACTGAAGATAACTTATTCAAGGTCATCGTTCAATGATCGCAGACATAACTCGTATCAAAGCAAATGACGTCATGTTTGTAAAGAACGACGCTCTAACCTACTGTGCTACAGAACTCCACTAATGAACTAGTTTGTGATATTGATCATCTAGAAGCGGAAGTAAGTTTGTCATCTGTCAACAACCCTATAACTAATGAGGGAATTTGAAAAATGAAAAAAGTCTTAATTTGACAACAGTGTTTTTAAGGACAATATAAATAGACATCCTATATATCACTCGTATCTACTTCGGAACTAGACTAATGGCTAGATAACCTCATATACTATACATTGATCGTCATATTGAATTAATTATAGTTCAGCCAATCACAAACATTCTTCAGAGAGTGTCGTATTCTTTTGCGGTAAAAACAGCCAATCGAAATCAACATTGGAACAAGAGTTGTCTTTCCCTGTCCATTTTGTGCTGTGCACGTTAAAGATCCCTCGACAATTGGAAGTCGAAAATATGAGCAGGCTAATACCGCTGGCCTGGCAAAATTTCCCGCATTGCACACTTCATGGCGTTAGCCCGTCCTCAATAAGCCCATATAGGTGCATGAAAGCATGACGTAAAACTCCATTTATTTCATTTCATTTCCTGCCCATATACCGGGCAAGATGCCCGCCTATCATAACCGAGTCAATACATAGTCTCGAACAAAATGACGATGGTTGAGCCGAACGGTCGTATATAAGTCATTAGTAAAAACATTAAACACAAGGGAATTATCTAGATATTGTAATTTATATATAGAGAGATCTTAGTCATTATTTTCTACAAGTAAATTGAAGGTTCTGTCACCAACCGGAAGTAAGTTAAAGAAAGTTAAGACAGTGACATAGTTTTCTATAATCATGTATTATTTAAAGACTTTAAAAGCCTTTTAGGTAGGCCTATTAAGCCGTCAGATCATTTTCTGATAAAACTTAAAAAGAAAGAAAAAGAAACATCTATATTTTACAAGGATAACAACTTAGGTTCCGTGAGGATCCTTTCTCCCAGCTGATCCTTGGCCAAACCTCTTGGCATTGCAGGGGCCGCGGAGCGTTTCAGGAAGTGGGGGGGGGGGGGGGGGCGGGGGGGCCTTGGTTGAAAATTTTCAAAATCCAACTCTTACCCCCACCCCCACCACCAAAAGTCCTCGGATTTCGACCACTCAATTTTCAGATTCCGGAAATTATAAAAAAAAAATTATATCCGTACCATTTTCAGCTGGGTGGACTGGAATTATGAGTGAAGTTGACTTAATCAAGGACATCGGACTTTCACACCCTGATCGAGAACCGAACTCTTAAACATATCGACCACCAGTTCGTCGTATCCAAGCAAATGACGTCATGTTTGTAAAGAACGGCGCGCTAACCACTGTGCTATAGAACCTCACAAACTTAAAAAAATGTGCATCTAGTAGTCTGAAATGAAACGAACGAGTTTTACGTCCTGATTTTCTGCAATAATGTGTGGGATAATTAGGACGGACAAATGCCATGCAGTGTGCAATGAGGGAAAATTTTGCCAGGACAGCAGCATTAATAATAAAACCCAGGCCCGTAGGCAGGGGGGGGTGCGTCGGGTGCGAACGCACCCCCCCGAAAAATTTCGAGTTCCGCTTTTTTCGAACTGAATTTATTTTTGAACTACGTACGCCCCCTTTACTTTGTGTTTTTTTTTGAGAATGCATGGGGAGAATACGAAATCAAAAATATCTAACCCATTAACGTTTACTATATAACATACTTGGTCCACGTCAAAAACAGTTAAATTAGTACAATTTATACTAAATCTATGTTTTTAAGCCAAAAACATTTTCGCCTCGCTTCGCTCGGCTAACTTATGAAACTACGCCCCTGGATCCGCCCCTGCTAGTTCCGCTTGCAGGCTGCAAGCACCCCCCCCATTTAAAGACCTGGCTACGGGCCTGAAACCAAAGCACGAACGATCCCAACCGTAAAGCTTCGAGTCACGCAGAGCCTAACTGTAACCTTCACCATTGTCCATTTGTTGTCGAAACGTTAAACAACACGATAATATGATTTCAAAACATTGTTTCAGATTAAAATTCTGAACAACAAAAAATAAAAAAAATATAACAAATGAAAATTTAAAAATAATATCTTTAATCGGATCAAGAAATAAATAAATTATTTAGAAAAGTAACGAATTTATCTTCATTTTGAATCAAGAGAAACTATTATATTTTGTGGTTAATGTATTTTAACAATTTCAAGAGTTGCACTTACAACAGTTGTTTCCTTTGACAGTTAATTTGTTATAAAAATACAGAAAACATGAAAATAAAGAAATCTTGTCTTATCTTAATGTGGGATTACATATATCAGTAAAAGAAATCGTTTAGGCTATAATATTGTGGCCTGTCATCCCTTTCAGTTTGTTCACTAAATATTAAATAATTTTTTACTCAGAGAATTGTTTTGCTTACATAGAATTATTTCTCAGCTCAATCTCAACCATCAGAGTTGCAACAGTACCATTGGTTTGTCAGTGAATATGTTATCCCTTTCAGAAAGCAAATAATGTTATTTCGTTTGTTTTCAATGCGTTATCTCAAATCTCTCGAATAAAGAAACCATGTACTAACGATCCGAACCGCAAAACGAAACTCGAAATCCAAAAAGACATTTTGACGAAACATAGGTAACAGCTTAAGAACATTTCACATGAGGAATTATATCAATCATACATGAGTAAGTATATCATAATGAAAAGTGGTATAATTTCATGGTGTAATGACATTTTTTAATGCCCATGAATCAAAGAGTGTCCCTTTTAGAAAGCAAATGAGATTTGTTTCATATTGTTTATCAATATATTTATAACTTGACCTTTAAAGCAGTATTGTTTCCATTTACCATAAATCCAGAAGAAAGCTGAAAGCGAAGACAATCGTTCTAAACAAGTTGCTGTGAAAAGATCAATACTTACCATGTTCCTTCAGCAACGTTAGACATTGGCATTATCTACGGCACTTACTAGCTTCAAGTCAGAACTCAAGGCATAGACCCTTGACATTTAAATCTAATGCAATAAATTTAAAATAGATTACACCTACGAGTGTGTTTCTGAATGAACTTTTTCAATATGGATCCAACTATTGCTGAATGTGGAAAGATTTATTAAATACATAGGGCTATGGTTGCCAAACTTTTGAAATATACACAGGTTTTATGATTGGATAAGGCCAAAGAGGTTATGCGATTTTTTGGTATAGTTTTTCTGGAGTAAGAAAGAAAAAGATTTTTTTTACAAGGATAACAGTTTAAACTCCTACGAGCATTCTTTGTCTCAGTTGGTCCAGTTGGTATTGATCTCTACCGATTACCCGTACCCATCTAAATAGCTGAGTGGACTGGAATAATGAGGAAAGTTGGCTTATTCAAGGTCATCGGACTTTCACTCCCAATCGTATAGCCATACCAATGACGTCATGTTTGTAAAGAACGACACTCTAACCGACTGTGCTGTAGTACTCCCCAAATTCAGAATTAAAGGATCCACATTTATCTCAAAGAATATTAGAAAATATATTAAAGTATACCGAATACTCGTACTAACAGTGACCAAACCTCTAAACTACTCCTTACTAAATGATTTTTAAAGAGGTTTTCTAAACTTAGTATGTGTATCGGGGACACTGATAGCATCAATTTTCACCATTCCAATTTCCATTCCGACGTTTGTGGTTCTTGCAATTCCACTAAAACTAACATGTTTTATGACGTCACTAACAGTGATCTGCATATTATAATATTATCAATAGTAGCTTCTGTCGGTGACGTCATAAAACGCATAAGTTTTAGAGGAATTGCAAGAACCACAAACGTCGGAATGGAAATTTGAATGGCGCAAATTGATGCTATCAGTGTCCCCGATACAGATACACAGTTTAGAAAACCTCTCTAAGATAAGTACCACTCCAGTAGTTTATTATTGCCGTGTTTTAATTGTAGTTTTAACTAATTAGTCTCCTCTACCTACACCAGCATCTACCTCCTTGTAAACATTATCTTACTCTTAACACCCCTGATGACTGGAAACAGTTGTGTTTTCTTGTCTCTGCCTCCCCTCAAATAAATAAAACGATGAATTGCCGTGTATATTGACGTGTTGTACACTTAAAGAAATAAACCTAGGTGTTGTAAGGTTAATGTTATACCTTTCAAAATATACTCCAATTTACATGTTTATTGCTGCAATCTCGACTTGAAATGGAGTTTTACGTCGACTCAGGGGCGGATTTAGGGGGTGGCGTGGCGGGCGTGCGCCCCCCCCCCTAAAATTTGCAAAACATGGGTTGTCCGCACGTAATAAGTATCCGAAGTTAGCCTAATGTCGTCGCATTCAATCTGTTTTAACATTCAAACAAGTATTACTAGTAAGTTAACAGTATTATTTACCGTGATTACTAATCAACTGACCTATTGTTTATTTAAATTTTATTCTGCGCCCCCCCCCCCCCCCTAACGTCAAATCCTGTATCCGCCCCTGGTCGTGTACATGTATATAGTTTGTCTATCATTTTTATTTTTACGTGCCTGAGGACTACGGGGGAAACACGTCGAAACGTTACATAAAACTTTAACCAGTGATTGTTGTTCCATAAAAATGTGTCTATATATTATATTGTGCTTACAATAATTGTTATATGCCATTTAAAGAAATCATCGTAATTTTAAAATTCTAACGTCCAGTTCAATCCAATCCAGTACAAATTTTCTTTTCCGGAATCCAGATTGTCTATCTTATATACCTCATTGGTTATCGACATTCTAGCTTACGCCAACTGTTATTGAAAGATCAAAGATATCATGGCGACATCATATTTTATTGCTTCAAGCTTTATTTCTGGTTCGTAGAAATCTAAGGGTTTTTCTGGACAGTATAAAAGCGTCCTTGGGAAGCAGGAAGATATCAGCATCCGCTGGAAGCGAGCGAACGTTAACTTGTCATCTACCAACCAAACAGGAAGAAAGTCCGACGATATAATAAGAACCTTAAGGCTTTGTGAAATAAACCCCATAATAATTTCATAGCTCCTATATTCCTGAGTAAACGTCTGGATGATTTTCATCTCCACAATGTCAGGATATTACGAACATTACCTTGACATCATTAGGAACAGACGTCGGAATGGAAATTGGAATGGCGCAAATTGATGCTATCAGTGTCCCCGATACACATACAAAGTTCAGAAAATCACCTTACAATCACTTTAAATTGTCAAAAATTGTCGATTTATTATAATAACATGTCCATCAGTAGACTTACCTGGTGTCATATCTATGTCAGTGACTATTGTCTTTGTGGTCATTGACATGTGGGTCAGAATTTTAATAGATTTATCTTACTTTTCACTTTGATTATAGACAACGGAACTCAATAATCTTTCATTATGTTTTATTACGGACATTACCGAGTCTTTCCGGTGTCGGGAGATACAACAGATCACTGCTCCAGTTTAGACTAAAATAGTCTTTAATTAGGCATAATCAGACTTTGGTCAATTGTGCCAATGATCAAAAGACTAGAGCTCTTGTCCCCGGGTTAAAAAGAAATTTACGAATATAAATGCATCTATGATAAAAAAAAAACTTAAAAACTTAATGAAAACCATTAGATTTGAACAACATGTAGAAGCGCGGAGCACATATAACAAAACACAAGACAATATTATGGAATATAACACACTTATGTGCCTTACTGTATTAAAGAAGTGTGTTATATTCCATGATATTGTCTTGTGTTTTGTTAATGAAAACCACATAAAATATGATATCTTAAATAATATAGAGTGCAAATGTGATATTAATTCCTGTGGCAAAAAAAACAACAAACATGAATTTACAGTGTAAAATATAAAATGAATTTATGGCAAAATTTGAAATTATTAAAATGGATTAAAATGGCATATTTTGCTAGATAAATTCATTTTACATTTTGCCATATAAATTCATATTATATTTTGCCATACAAATTCATCTTATATTTTGCCAGATAAATTCATATTATATTTTGCATATAAATTCATGTTATATTTTGCATATTAATTCATCTTATATTTTGTCATATAAATTCATGTTCTATTTTGCCATATAAATTCATCTTATATTTTGCCATATATTTTCATCTTATAATTTGCCATATAAATTCATATTATATTTTGCCATATAAATTCATCTTATATCTTGCCATATAAATTCATCTTATATTTTGCCATATAAATTCATCTTATATTTTGCCATATAAATTCATCTTATATTTTGCCATATATTTTCATCTTATAATTTGCCATATATTTTCATCTTATAATTTGCCATATAAATTCATCTTATATTTTGCCATATAAATTCATCTTATATTTTGCCATATATTTTCATCTTATATTTTGCCATATATTTTCATCTTATATTTTGCCATATAAATTCATTTTACAATATGTCATGTAAATTCATATTATATTTTGCCATAAATTCATATTATATTTTGCCAAATAAATTCATATTATATTTTGCCATACAAATTCATCTTATATTTTGCCATATAAATTCATCTTATATTTTGCAATATAAATTCTTTACATTTTGCCATATTAATTCATCTTATATTTTGCCATATATTCATCTAATATTTTGCCATATAAATTCTTTATTTTGCCATATTAATCCATTTTATATTTTGCCATATAAATTTATGTTCTATTTTGCGCTATAAATTCATGTAATATTTTGCCATATAAATTCATGTTCTATTTTGCCATATAAATTCATCTTATATTTTGCCATATATTTTCATCTTATAATTTGCCATATAAATTCATATTATATTTTGCCATATAAATTCATCTTATATCTTGCCATATAAATTCATCTTATATTTTGCCATATAAATTCATCTTATATTTTGCCATATAAATTCATCTTATATTTTGCCATATATTTTCATCTTATAATTTGCCATATATTTTCATCTTATAATTTGCCATATAAATTCATCTTATATTTTGCCATATAAATTCATCTTATATTTTGCCATATATTTTCATCTTATATTTTGCCATATATTTTCATCTTATATTTTGCCATATAAATTCATTTTACAATATGTCATGTAAATTCATATTATATTTTGCCATAAATTCATATTATATTTTGCCAAATAAATTCATATTATATTTTGCCATACAAATTCATCTTATATTTTGCCATATAAATTCATCTTATATTTTGCAATATAAATTCTTTACATTTTGCCATATTAATTCATCTTATATTTTGCCATATATTCATCTAATATTTTGCCATATAAATTCTTTATTTTGCCATATTAATCCATTTTATATTTTGCCATATAAATTTATGTTCTATTTTGCGCTATAAATTCATGTAATATTTTGCCATATAAATTCATGTAATATTTTGCCATATAAATTCATCTTATATCTTGCCATATAAATTCACCTTATATTTTGCCATATAAATTCATCTTATATTTTGCCATATAAATTTATATTATAATAATATTGGAAAAATATTATCTTTTATTCCAAAATGCAAAATGTATCGATTGTCTATGGCTTAATTGGAAAGAATTAAACAGGACTTATTTGACTAAAATAAACATATCAGGAATTCATATGGCAAAATCTTATGAATTTACATAATAAAAAACAGAATGCAATCGAAAATAAAACACGATTTATTTTACTAGAAAAGTAAAAACTTCAGAATCAGTATAATGACCTTAATTTTAGACCCATCAAAATACTAAATAATTCAGGCTTCAGTGAAATGCTTCATAAACGATACGATTTGCTGCTACCAACGTATTGCAAAACTATTGTTATGGTGGAATTCGTTTTGTGTTTATTTCGGATAGTTGGTGCTTTTGGACAAATAATGTTTTTAATTTCAGTTTCGGCCTTTTATCACTGAGATTATTAAGTCTTTATCTTGAACTGACGACTCGAAAGATTCGCCTATTAAATAGTTTAATATATAGATATACATTTAGATATCATCTAATATTTATACACATTCCAATGTCAATCTCAACTCTACTGGTCTAAAACTAGTTATTTTAGTAATAGTAATAGCGGCACCAAGGAATGTAGGTTCCGTTTTGTTTTTTACTTTAGGAAATTCGGATAAAACCCACTCGAACCTGTCTAAAATGCAATCCGTAAAGTCCATCGCAACGTGAAATCTGACATGCGTTTTATGACGTCACTACCAGTAGATCACTTTCAGTGACGTCATAAAACGCGCAAGAACCACAGACGAAGGAATGCTATCAGTGTCTCCGATAAAAAGTTTAGAAAATCACTTTACAATCCCTTTAGAGACTGTACCACAAAGAGAAAACGTACATGTATGAAGTCCATTCCATCGTTATCATGATCCATAATTCATAAATAAATGATAGAGGAGATTTACCATAAATAAAAGTCGGAAAGCCGAGAAAACAATGAAAATATTTCAAGGAAACACAATACTGACGTTTTTCGTTTTAAAGATTATTGTTCTGCCTCATTTACACTGTACATTCTCAATAATCAGGACATTTTCTTTTCGTTCTCATTCCTCCCCTCATTAACTAGACAAACATTAGTGCTTTATTCTCGCACAATGGTAAATAGATTCAAAAATATCATTATGTCGTTTTCTCTTTTTCCCATTCGTTATTTTTAGTCAACCGGAACTGGAGTCAAAAAAGCTGAACAGGAAACGAAATAATATATGAATGGTGCATTAGTATACCACTCGTATCAACTTCGGAAATAGACTCACGTGCTAGATAACCTCGTGGGCAATACTGAGATTGCTGTATTGAATAAATAATAGTTCAGCCAATCACAATTATTATTCAGAGGAGTAGTCTACACGGGCATTAAAAATCAACCAATCAAAATCAATTCTAAAACAAGAGTAGTGTGCCCTTGCCAATTTACCGAGTAAGATGGTTGGTTATCATGACAGAGTCATAATGTTAGTACCGAACATTGACGAAGTCGAACCGAATGTAGGTATACCTCATTGAATGTGAATTGTTTTGACAGTGAGTAAATGAGAGGGAAAGAATAAGAAAGAGTTGTGTTATGACAAGGGCGATATTTTCCATGTGGTGAAGTACACTGTAAAAAAAATTATGTAAATTTACCCTTATTTGACTGGCAGAAAAGTTGCCACTATATTAACTGTAATTTAACATTCAATGTTATTTCACACAACACTATGTAAATCTACTGGAAGATATTTACATAGCAAGTAAATTTACATTCATGGTATTTTTACAAAATAGTAAATTAACATTGCATGTAATTCAACATTTCGTGTAATTTAACAAGACATATGTTATTTTACAGCATTTGAAGTGGCAACTTTTCTGCCAGTCAAAAAATGGTAAATTGACCTTTCATGTAATTCAACATTTCATGTAATTTAACAAGACATATGTTATTTTACAGCATTTGGAGTGGCAACTTTTCTGCCAGTCAAAAAATGGTAAATTAACCTAGCTGTGTAGGTTATTTTACATTCATATAGTCCACAAGGCCACTTTGAAATTTTACACTTTCATGTAAATTTACTTCATGATTAAATGTAATTTGCTGGAAGCCTTCCTCACATATGGAAAGAAGTGACTATATGACTGTTCTATTGAAATCTTTCATTCTATGGAATAAAAAATTTATGATGGAAAAAAAAAAGGTTTAATACTGAAAATTTTTTAATATAAAATTAATGTATCTATCAGATTTCAACAACATTTAGAAGCGAGCAGCACATAACAATACAATATTATATTATGGGATATTACACACTTCTTAATAAGATCAGGATCATAATGTTTCAACACAATATACACATATTATTATCAATTGACATTATCAAAACAACTTACACTTTTCTGCATCAGATGATGATACATGTAAATTTTGTTGTAAAGTTATGTACCTGGTATAATTAAGAAGTGTGTAATATCCCAAAATATTGTCTTGTGTTTGTTATATTTACACAATCTAAAATATAAAAAAGTTTTTCCCATTTAAATTCCAATTAGCATAACATAAAATAATACTTTCATTAATAAAAACACAATATGAAAATTGCAACAAAAGTTTAAACAATAGATTATATTAAAATTCTAACAGAGCTTACAAGCTAAGTAACATTTCCTTCCCTCCAAAATGTTTTCTTGTTGAAGCATGATTTTTAAGCATAATTTTAGAATATTTACCCATTAGATAGAAAATAATAGATGTCAATTACAATCTAAAAACTAAAATTTGGTGACATTATAGCCTGGATCCTACTACATGACAACTGATTAACAGTCTTTTGTCAGGCATGTATGTTTAAGTGTAAGGTTGCCACGTTACAGCAATTTAGTCAAGAATCTGACCAATGGGGAGTCTCAGTCAGGATGGATGGATGGTTGATTAACTGAAAATATAAATAGCAATCCTTAATACAATAATTTAAGAGAAATGGCAAAGCAGACAGAATAATCCAAGTCACATGACATACATAAACAAATACGATAAAATATGCCAGAGTTGAAAGAATGAAATGATAATATTATGCTGGTGTACTTTGTACTTGTAACTAAACATGAAATAAATAATATTTCTACTTAATTAACGGTACAATACTTCCATATAGCTTGAGAGACTACTATAAATATCAGTAAAATAAATCAAGCATGGATATGAATGATATGGGCGCTGCCATATTGCGTGACGTCATAAAGTCAAAGGGGGGAAAATTCCAATGAGATCTAGCAAAGATCAAATATAAGCTTATTATCTATCGATATTCACAATGCAAATTATCAATCAATACACAAATAAGTAATAAATACAAATATAGTTACCGAATTTTGTTTACTACCACGGTTTTGATCAATTTCAAGCATTTCGAAGAGTTTCATTTCAAAAAGGTTCGAGAAGTGTTGGGCGGAAATGACGTAAATATAATCCGATAAACTGTTCTCAAGTTAACATAGTCCGAAAGACTGTCCCAAAATATTGTTTAATAATATAATTATTAATAGAATGCAAATGACTAAAATAAAAATATTCCAACGTGTTCGGGACCTAACACGTGCCGGTAGCGCTCGATTGGAGAGTTCGGTACTAGAACCGTATCTGTTCCATTCAAAATTGATCCACATTTTTAATTCTGCCTGCAACTACTTTTTCTTTTGGAACAGTCCACAGCTGTCTGTGCCATATCCGTTTTTTCTGGAATTACAGGAACCACGGGCATCGGGCGAAAAGTTTGTATGGCTCAAGAGCAGAACTGCAGAAGTTCTATGCAGAAGTTCTATGCAGAAGTGTCCCAGGTACACACAAAAAGGCTAGCAAATCTCTTAACAAGCCCTTTATAGCAATAGATATATTCATCAGAATAGAGAGAGACGAGAAGAAAAAAAAATAACCAATGGCGACTCTTTTTTTTTTCTAATTTACAGCAAATTTACATTTGGATGTAAAATTAAATTTATAGTGATTTACTTGTTATTTTACAACTAGCATTTGTAAAATAACTATTTGGATGTAAAATTACATTTTAATGTGATTTTTTTTGTTATCTTACAACTAGAATTTGTAAAATAACTATTCAGATGTAAAATTACATTTTAATGTGATTTACTTGTTATTTTACAACTAAAATTTGTAAAAAAACCTTTTGGATGTAAAATTACATTTTAATGTGATTTATTTGTTTTTTTACAACTATAATTCTGTAAAATAACATGTTGATGTATTTTAATGATATATTTTATGTAATTTTACATTAATGATGTTGTCATAATAGTATACACTGATTTTGATGTAAAAATACATACCATGTTAATCAACAAAAATAAATATGTATTTTTACATTAGAAAATGGTGTAATTTTACATCCAGTTTTTACAGTGTGTTTGGTTCTGCTCAGTAAATATTTCCCCGCGTTTTCGACATTTTAAGTATCTTGTTGTAATGATAGAGTTACTGTAAAAAGAAAACAAAGCCATCATTAGGTGATGATATAGTAATCAGTGGAACCGTTTCTGTGTGCATCGTTTCTCCTTGAATTTTTTTTTCGCATCTAAGTATCTAACGCTAACAAAACTTAAAAAAAAATAATACAGCATATTCTCTTTTCTTAACTTTGCAAATGTTGTATTTTCTTTCGCATCTTAACACGTATACATTAATTTTGAAAAAATAGGCAAATATTCTACTCTACTACTAAATTTTTTTTAGTCCAAATTAAAAAAAAGATTGACCATATTTTTCCATCGTACAAACATACAAATCTGAAGAAAAATGGCTAAAAAAAAATAGCTATAATTACCAAAATCAGGAAGTAGACTGCAAAAGAACAAAACAAACTTTGAGTAATCGATTGCTTAATAAAACGTATATGCCAATTAAGTTAATTTTAGCATTAGCACAATCAAAAATATTTCGAATGATCCATTGCAAAACGTCAAGGAAACCAATAAAACTCAGTATTTTAATTAGTATGTACAAGCTAATAAGTAAATATCTATATATAAGAATATCAAAGTATATAAATAATTAATCTATTATGTCAAATAACTTCTATAGAAAACACATTCTGTTTCTAATCTTTCAACAATATTGAACCATTTACACTCTATTAGTCTTCTTTATTTTAAAAATTAGACCAATTTCACGTGCATCGCTCTGGTGGCAACAACCATTGACGCCATATTGGAATTCTGCGGAGCTGCTATTTTGAAAATTCTCGAGCAATTTGTAGTAATGAGATGAAACCGAGATCAAATTTCTCCCTTTCACGCTCGTTAATGACTTCGTTGAAATGAAAGGTTTCTGTCAGAATACGGAGTATAAATTCAGTAATAAGTAAATTTTGACGTTTCGGGGTAATAAAGTTAACTGCGGGTCTAATATTCAGGCGCTAAAATTAACTGCGAGACTATGAAATTAACTGCGGGACTAATACCTATTTAAATATTCGCTGTCTGTTTGTAGCGTGAGGTATGTTTATGAAGATTAACTTGTCTTAAAGAAATCAGTATTCGTGTTAATTGTTTACCATTCCACGAGCATATTACCATTATCTGGCTCATTTCCATTTGTACAGCATCTTTGAGCACGAGGTGTAGCACAGTCGGTTTTAGAACGTTGGCTTTTTTAAGTGACGTCATATGCTGAGAAGTTACGTCGATAAAATGGTAGTCGTTGAATTTGGTCGTTAAGTTATCGTTCCTTTTTATTCTAGTTTAAGCTGGGAAAAGCAATTTCAATTTGTAAAGAGGTTTCACCAAGGGACCAGTTGGTAGAAAAGATCACCTAGAAGTTATTATATATCCTTATAAAAATATAGGCCTTACAATATTCTCTTTTCTCTTCGTGGTGTGGTCTATTGAATATAAATGTTTTAAAAAACGCAAGTAGCAATGCTGACACGGTTCTGTCGATAATATGACTGGAATAGGTTTAGGAAAGCAATTTTAATTTGCCACAACAAATTTGATAATGTAATAGTGCCAAAAGAAGTCATAAATGGATTCTGTTTACCTAAAAATCTAAGAAACCTCTTATAAGTCCCTTTAAAGCTTTTCCAATTATTACTGGTTCTAACAAAATTCTTTACACATTGCGAATTACGTGAGGCGAATTACGTGAGGAGACTTAAATTACTTTCAAACAGTTTAATTTGATTTACTAGAACACTGGCCCAGGGTTATTTTATGATGGAAAATCTAGGTTAGAAATTATGTCTATCTTTTATATCATATAACAATCAATAACTTTAATAAAAGAATGAATACCACATAAGCTGAAAGATAAGATGACAAACCTTCATACCGACCGTTAACCGTTATTAGCCTTGTGGACTCTCTCTCTCTCTCTCTCTCTAAATTTGATGTAAATACCGTTTAAAAATTCCAGGGGGCTTATTTAAGAATACTTAACTAAGATAAAATCCAGATTTTACAGCAAATACAGCAATCTGATTGGATAATAAAGTCAAATTTAAAATCGATATTAGTGATTGAACAATCAAATAACTGGAACAATAGAATCATTTTAAATCGAGTTTTCGGGAATAAGGTAGCTTTGTAGAATAAAGGGGATGCCTAGCTGACAAACTAAGATGCAATTTTCAACTTTGTTTACACATCCAGTTGCATAGTGTAATTGCTTCATTTCTGGAACAACAAAAGTTTGATTGAAATTGGAATAGCACTTAATAGATGATCAATGTACCAAATATAGAATCAAATTTTAGAAAACCTCTTTATAATCCCTTTAACTGGTAAATCAAATCTAAGACGACGAGTATTTCAGTTCACGAAATTACATCTTTCTTGTTTGTTAAATTATACTTTAATAAATAGATTCAAGATTTCAATTTTATGACCGGAATAAAGAAAGTTTAAAATGGCATGAAATTCTTTGAGAAAAAAGATTGAAACAATTAACAAACGACTGTATAAAACTGTCTTCAGGTTTTATTACCAGCAATGATTTACTGTCGAAATATAAAACGTTTCAGGGTTGAAATAGTCGAATGGAGGAAATAAGCCGTGAAATGTTGCTCTAAAATTCATCAGAGATACGCTAGTCTATTGATGACGACGTTTTAATATTCTTGAAGATTTGATTTGAAATCTTTATTAACCTATTTCAACTCTAATCTCGAGCGACGATCAGTTACAGATTGAGTTTTATTTCAAATATATTTCACATTCTTTACTAATTTCCTACCGTTTTTTACGCCTACATTTAACTAAAAAATGTTTAAATATGAAATTTGACTCTTAATCAGCGCCACTTCACGACAAAAATTTGTATGTGTATCGGGGACAATGGTTTGCAAGAACCACAGACGTTGGAATGGAAACTGGAATGGCGCAAATTGATGCTATCAGTGTCCTCGAAAACCTCTTTACAATCCCTGTAACCCTCGTTCTTATCCCCTCTGTTTAATTCCTACGAACCTAAAATGTTAATAACCGATGTCAACTGGAGTGATTTTTATTAAAAGATAGCTTGTACTGTCAAACCATGTCAATGAAAATGGATTATTATAACCTTCTCAAAGATAGCAGGCTGTACTCTCCCCTCATCCATTCAATTACTTGTTAGAACTCTGAAATACCCCCTGCCCTTCGACCTCCACCCCCTCTGTGTAGGTCCTACGACCCTAAAATGGCGTATAAATCGGAGTTAATAACCGATGTCAACTGGAATGATTTTTATTACAAGTTTACTGATAAACAAAACAGTAGGATATCAGTTTTTATCATGGAAATTTTCAGAGTATTTTATTTCAGTAATAAATGGCGATACGGAAAGTGACAGTAAGAAAAATAAGTTATGTATAATATGAGATAATAAATGATTTATATTCGTGTTTTATCAGACACCTATCATCACTCTTGTCTTGGTGTCTCAACTTTAATCTGATCTTCATGTAATTGAAATGATATCGTAATTTAAGTAACTCCGGGTTCCTCGGTTCATCTTGTAGAGCAACAACAAACATATTTCATTTTCTTGATCATCATTTTCCGTAGAGAAGTTACTTGGTACAGATATCAGGGAATAGTTTATTTTATATAAAAGACTTAAAAGAGTGTCCCTACTGACTGGGGGTGGTTTAATGCCTGGGTTTTAAAGGGACACGTCCCAGACCGGGGACACAATGAGCTACGGGAAAATATGCTATACTGTGATCATCTGGAAATGCAAAATGCTGATACCAGAAAATAGCTCAGGATTTTATAAAAAAAAAAAGAGTGTCCCTACTGACTGGGGATGGTTTAATGCCTGGGTTTTCAACTAAAGAGACACGTCCCAGACCAGGGACACAAACTGATCTACAGGTCTGAAAAAAAATGTTATACTTTGTATTAGCTGGAAAATGCAAAATGCTTTGACTTTATCATGCTTCAAAATTGCATGTTTTTGTTGACTTCTGTTGACAATTTCTGTTCAGGGGACATGGACACTTGGGAAAACCAGTTGAAAACCCAGGGATTAATGGGTGAACTGATGACTCAGTAAGTTACATGGTTGGTCCAAGATTTGTGCATACGCTTCCTATTTTAGGGCAGTGATTTTATGAGCTAGTGCCCCCTTACTGTCTGTGGCTGGCCCATTGATTTATATGGTAGTTTATTAAGTGGAGCGGTAGGGGTTTAATTAGTTATGTGATGGTTCATTGAGTTATGCTGTGGTTCATTAAGTTCGGTGATGCTGGCTTGATGAGGTGGGTGGTGGTTTATTAATTCAGGAGGTGACTCAATGAGCTAGATGATGGAATGCGTTAGTAGGTAGCTCACTAAGATAAATGATGGCTCCATGAGTTAAGTGATGGCTTAATGAGTCAAGCGGTGACTCAATGAGCTAGATGATGGCTCAATGAGTTGGTTGACTTGACTGGTGTCTCATCGATTGGCTGGCTAATTGAGTTATTTGAATAGCTTATTTGACCTCAATAATTAAAGCTCTTGAGTTAATTAGTGGTTCAAATGAATAAGGTGATGGTTCAATGAGTTAGGTGGTGGCTTAATGAGTTAGTTGGTGGCTGAATGAGTTAGTTGGTGGCTTAATGAGTTAGTTGGTGGCTCAATGAGTGAAACTGTGGCTTAATGCGTTTTTTGATGGCTCAATGAGTTAAACTGTGGCTTAATGAGTTCGGTGATGGCTTAATGAGCAAGGTTATGGCTCAGTGAGGTAATTGGTGGTTCAATGAGTTAAACCGTGGCTAAATAAGTTAGTTGGTGGCTCAATGAGTTAAAGTATGGCTCATTGAGTTTGTTGATGGCTCAATGAGTTAAAAATGAGTTAAGCCGTTAAGCCGCCTCCATGCACGTTGCATGACTTAATTAGTCCGATAAGACACAAAAAATAGGACGCAATTCCATTTAACTTGAGAGACGAGAAATCTTGGCTATTAAGATTTAATAGTTTTAAAAATATTTGAAATGTTTGAAGTAAAACACGAAGACAATGAATACGAGATTGAAGATTTGTGAAGCGATCTATCTTAATGAAACACGACGTAAGGTATTCGAGATAATTAAGGATTTGGCGGTTAACGATCGGAAGAGATTGTTTGTGACCAAAAAACAATTACCAAGTGAATAGCGAACATTTCTTTCAGTATATGAATATAGAGCTTAGGTAGTCGTATCCCATTTTTCATTTTGTCTTCAAGAACTAATTGTCTAATATTTCTGAAGCTGGCGCCGAGGTCTGACTGAATCGTCTACGAAGTGTTGGATTTATGACGAATTTCGCTAATAGACATAGATGAACTGCCTAAATGGTTTTTAAACGTTCACTTATCATACATCTTACTTGCTGATTTGTAGTCTTGTTTTATTGGTAACAAATAGGTTGATAAAGTCACACAAATTTTTAATAAATTATTGCACTGCTAGAGATGTAATAGAGATGGCGATAGATGACACTATCTACACTCTTTTGTCGAAGATGGTGAGACTAGTTGCTATAAAAAAGGCTCCAATGCTTAAAAACAATCCAATATTCAGTCAGACGTCTGTGTTTCTTGCATAAACAGCATAATTAATATAAAAGAACATATCTTTTGAATTCAGCATTCCAGAACATAGTTCGTAGATGTGTACACATTAAAGAACACAATTTATAAATTCAATATCAGAAACATCATTTATAATTTCAGGATCAAAGGATTCAATATTCAAGAACATAATATATGTATCAATAATAAAAGAACATCATTTATAAATTTAGGATCAAACAACATAATTTCACAAATTTAATAATAAAGAACATAATGTTGGTATCAATAATAAAAGAACATCATTTATAAATTTAGTATCAAAGAACATAATTTCATCATTTTTATAATAAAGAAAATCATTTTATAAATTCAATATTTAAGAACATAATGTATGTACATGTACCAATTATAAAATAACATCATTTATAAATTTAGTATAAAAGAACATTATATATTTATTAATAGTATGCCAATTCGATAATCAAATACAATTTATCTATCAACTATTGAAGAAAATTTTGTCGGTATCAAATTGAAGAACATGAATTGTATTATATTTGATAAAGTGCATAATCTATGCATTTAATATTTATGATCACAATTTTAAAACACAGTGTTTAAGCAAATAATTTATAGAAGCATTTATCACACAATAGTGCTGATATCGATAAAGCTCGAGAAGCATTAAATCCAGCAACTCATATTATAAATTTTATATGACATCAATACTCGTTTATAAGCCTCATTACACCGAAACTGCTTTTGGGTTGTTTTAATACTCTCAAATATTTCAGACTGTTCTGGTCTTGTTAGAATTCAATTAATAAAATCCGTACCAGCAAAACAATTCCAGAGTATGACAAATTCAGGTGCAATAATTGTATAGTAGTTGACTTCCTATACGAGAAGAACCATCAGATGTTTCGAAAAGAGTAAGCATGGTCTGCTTCGCTCGTGACAAAGATAGTTGATACTATCTATAGGTTCCTGGAATGAAATGAAATAGAGTTTTACGTTTTACTTTTGTGAACCTTGGATAATTGGCTATTGGGTAGGATCAGGACTCAGGAATTTACTTCCTGTTGTTCTTGTGGGAGTTAAAATCAAACTAATTTTCAGGTATCATGTTTAGAATAATTGTCCAGTAATCTGATCTAGGAATAACTAAACTAATAGTTTGATAATCGCGACTTAATTAATTGGTTATAGATAAAGTCAGAATTGAGTGACTGGTTTCCTTCATTTTACTCCATATGATACTCAAACGACAACTGGTGAATGGCGAACATCGATTGATGGAGCTGATTACTCAATTCTCATTTCCCACGAGACATTACGAGGAGCGGGAAGACCTATCACGTGACTATATAAATTAGTTGGTATGTATTTGAAGACGTTATGATCGAGTCCACAGCTGTTCTGTTTAATTGGTCACTTTAATCTAGAAATTAGAAGTTTGTTTTAGAACAAATTGGAATCCTAGAAGTCTTGTAGAAGACAAACAGATGAGAACTGTATATCGTCAAATTGTGAAGTTACGAAGGTAGCTCCATGAAGTAGGATTAGGCTCAACCCGAAGAATTTAAATAAACCTAGGAAACTTTAAAAGATATGCAAACCTCTCCAGAAAAAAATGTCGATCACAGTTAAAACCGACATATCCAGTTATGCCCTGCATCGTTATTGACAACCATAAGAAAAAAAATGTTACGAATAGATTTGAAAAGTAGGCTATTGCTTATGATTTTGTTTAAACTACTTTTTTTTCTTAAAATTATGATTTCATATTAGGTATATTTATTTTTTTTATAAAATAAACACCTGCATGCACTTGTGTTAGAATGGAACTGTATTTTTAAACAACCAATAATATGTGTGCATGTCTCAAAATAGCTTTGTTATTGCATCTCACATTTTTAATAGAAGCCTTGCAAATCTGTCAGAATGGACTTAAACCGATTTGACCATTTAATTTATGGTTCTGGCGGCCGAAAAGTATATAATTCAAGATTGCATCTCGAGCCGACTGTCCAATCATTTACTATAGATATTAAACTGGACATTGCATGCCTTATTTACTCGATTAAATCTCTTTGATATACTCCGACTCTTACACTCGTATCAACTGGGGAACTAGACATGCTAGATAACCTAGTACACTGTACGGTAGTTTCCATGTTGAATAAATTATAGTTCAACCAATCACAATCATTCTTCAGAATGTATCATCATCTTTCGCGTAAAAAACAGCCAATCAAAATCAACCTTGAAACAAGCGTTGTCTTTTCCTGCCCAAATACCGGGCAAGATGGCCGCCTATCATTGTCGAGTCCTTATATAGTCTCGAACATAGTCTCGAATAATGACGAAGGTTGAGCCAAATGCGACTCTTATTTATAGCTTCAAATATTCATTTCAAATATCAGATAATAGAACCGGTGGCGCCCTCTCTCTTACTTATCACTTTAATATTCATCATAACCTTTGAAGTTTTTCTTTCCGACTTTCTTTTATCTTTCGTGTGAAATGATTTTGATAAGTTTTGTGTTTTTTGAATATTTTATTAGTTTCACAATGAAAGAGATAATATTTATCAAAAATCAGAACTCTTTCATTTTATTAAAAGATAGTAAAAATTCCAATTTATTTATCTTATTCCGTCTGATGAACCCTCTAAAAATCTGTCGCTCTCGCCTTCGGCACTCTCTGTACCGTTCAATTTGAAGCATGTTATATTTCAAAGCCCCCCCACCCCTTCTCGAAATTCTGGATCCGCCCCTGATAATATTATACCCTGAAACCCATCAGAACACCTCCTTATGAATCCAAACATCATGTTCCCTCTTCAAGGGAATCACGTTTAGTTCAAAGCATTGGTTTCCAACCTTTTTAAACTATGGCCAACATTCCTGAATCTCTCTGAGCTGTTGGACCCCGTTTCTGAAATCTAACAGATTTATTCTACAACAAATGTTACGATTTTTAATTTCAGTTCATAGCCCCTGAAAAAAAATGTCCCACGCCCCCCTAGCTTGAGAACTTATTGGCAATCCTCGGCAGCTTTCGTAAATCATAATCTGAGCGTAACTTTCTTGAAGAGACTGCATAAAGTTATAATATTTAAATAATTAGATTATATGAAAGATTAAACAAAAGAAATTAGAAAATATAATCATGGAAAATATATTGCTGAAAATATTGTATTAATGTGAAAATGATAAAATCCGATAAAAATATTGCAAAGGAAAAATTGAAATCAGAAAATATAACATCATGGGAAATAATCATGTAATGGAAATTCAGATTCAACGAAGAAAATAAAACAATGGAAATTGTAAATGATGGAAATTGCAGTACAATGGAAATGAAAATACAATGGAAAATAAAACAATGGAAATTGTAAATGATGGAAATTGAGTATAATGGGAAATAAAATATAAAAGAAATTGTAGTACAATGGAAATGACAATACAATGGAAAATAAGACACAAAGGAAATTGAAGCACAATGGAAATTGTAATTCGGTGGAAATTATAAATGATGGAAATTGTAGTAAAATATAAATGATTTTGCCGATTTTTTGTATGCGATTTTGATTAACGGAATTGTTTTGCTTGTACGATTTTTTTATTATTTCATTTTACTTTAACAGAAGGCTGCCAAAATCATACACTTTCATTTATTCCTACATTACGTTAGATTGAAAGATAAAATAATATAATTTATATCGGGTGAGTTAAAAAAATAATAATCACCACGTTTTTATGGCCACAAAAGCTGGCGACACGCTGTGAATTATGAAAAGATATTGCAACAACCGTTACAAACTATATACATCAGTATTCCCGAGCGACGGATAGAAATTCCCGGCAATAAATACCATTACTGTGGCAGCAGAAAAACCAATTACAGATAGATTTAAAATTAAGATATTTACTCCCTTATCATAATTCACGCGCCACTATTACTTACCAAAATGCGATGACGCGTGTTAAAAATACGAACTTTTCTAAAAGCGAAACTAAATAAAACTTGAATCTGAATTTAAAAGGTTTACCACGATCGTCCTGGGAGTACACTCAGTGTATTTTCTTCTGACACGTCCTGTCACCCGGGACATCATTAAACTCAAACTCAAAATTAATTGTCATTTTAAAATCAGATTATAGTCCATTATTTTACAATTTTCAGTTAATTTCTTTACAAAAAGTTTACTTCAAATACGAAATAGTACGTCTAAGACAACAGCTTTTACAACTGGAATTTAAAACTTTGATATAAAACGAATTATATTTGAATAAGATTTGTAAGTAGTCTCGTTATATCTACCGGAAATGAAAATGACTAGAAATTATAGAACCAATCAAACACGTGCTTACATCATCATGACCTAATTAGCATATTCATATGGCACGTGCATTTTAATTAGTCTAAAGAGTAAACATGAGAAGGAAGAGTAAACCGGAAGTATTATTGAACATTTGGTTGATTAGAGATTTGGGAGTGGCAACAAAATATATCAAGTACAAAAAAAACTTCTTTGATTGTTAACTCATGTTAGCGAAAACTAAATCACACCATAACGTGCAAAGAGCAGGGCCCGCTGAGCGGGGTGGAATCTGAAAATTGAGTGGCCGAAATTCGAGAGCTTTTGGTGGTGGGGGTAGAGGAAAGTTGAATTTTGAAAATTTTTAACCAAGGAATTTTTATGCGATTAAGAATAAAATTGGAGAATTATTGAAATTTGTACTTCCTTCCTATTCTGGTAAAGCATAATCAAAAACACAAAGTGAAGTTGCATCGGCAACGCTGTCAATTTAAAATTCCAGGTGTCAATAGACCAACAAATATAAAAATTCCATATTTCTGCATTGCAGCATTTCTATTAGTCGCTTTCGTTTTACAACGAATTTTTGAACAAACAAGGCATAAGACTATTTTTTTTCTCTATTGTAAAATATTTTCCTTGATTCAAACGGCCAGTTCTAGAATAGTGAAAGAACATTTAAAGAAGGGAATTCCTTTGATACCGTTATTTCATCGAACGAGAAATCGAGAACCGGGAACGTAATTCAGAAAGTGATTAAAGTTTTCAATGAAACGTCATTGTCACGTCACTGACTGTGTAAATTACAAGAAGTAACGGGCACCTGCTACCATTCCGTCAGTCAGCACTTGGAGAGACAGATCGTGTAACTGCTCGTGCGAATGACAGAATACATTCATTGTTATAATAATAGTAGTAAAATGAACATGTTTTTAACAATGTAAATAGTAGTGTGATGACGGATGAATGACGATTCGAGATGATAATGAGGTACGAGATGTAGGTTTACGGTTTTAAATCGCACATTAATATTTATTTAAACACTTACGAAATGGTAATAATATTTTAATGTGCTTTATTGATATAAAAATATTATCATTATTTTTTTTTATTATGTGTTTCCAGTATTCCAGTATAAGTCCACTACTATATAATTATTACACTAGATTTTGTCATGCTCTGGACGAGATTTTTGATTAACGGAATTATTTTGCATGTGTTTTTTTAGCAGTAACCTCCAAAACCATGTTTCTTAAAAAAAAATCTTACGATAATATTTTTTATGATGTTTTGAAAACAAGAAGTAATTGATCGTTTTATGAAAGGCCAAGTCTTTTAATGTCGTTAAATTTAAACTCTCGCGAGAACGGTAAGTGTCACGTGTCATCAATTAAAGATGGCGTCGGACATGGCACTGAAGAAGAGTGTAAAGTATTGATAGTTATTGTTGCGTAAAGAGTTAATAGGTAGTTTGGACTGTTGATTAGTTCCAACCCAATAAAGAAATTATCAAGGGAGGTAATTAGGCCACCTACTGCTGGGAAATAGATCTTTAATATACTGTAAATAGCGAGAAGTTTCAACAAGGAGAAAATTACCTTTAGATTGGAATATCAGTCTTGCATTCAATACCCACTAAAATAAAACTTTTCTCAGACAGTATCATTTGTATCATTGCCTTGCGCTCAATATCCACTGCTTTAATGACAGAGTAGTGCGATTTTATAATGCTTGTTCACTTTTGTTTGCAATGAACAAGGATGCTATGGAATTAATAATTTTACTAATTTAACTCTTGCTCTCGATTTTGTCATATTTTTGGATGCGATTTTGGTTGACGAAGTTGGTTTTTCTTGTGTGCATTTTTATTACTAACTTTACTTGTATGCAATCATACGTCCCATCTTTAACTAATAGACATGGAGGAATTTGCCTTGTAAATTTTTAATGATAGGCACATGCTCAATTTCTAGTGGTTTTGAACAGGACGACAGCTCTTAGTATTAACCTTCAGTATTTTTGTTCAGGCCTGTAGCCAGCCAGCTACTCTGAGGGTGTGGGGGAAGGGTGGAAGAGGATACTTACGTTCTCCCCACCCCCTTCCTTGAAAACTTCGTGAATTGTTACCCTTATACCGTGCCCTCCATAAAGTACGAGGACACGTTTTAAAATAACATGTAATTCACAATAACACCAATTGAAAGATTGTCAGAAACAATTTTAACTTTTTAGCCGTCACTCGTGTAAAATTGTTTCGGGGATATAAAAAAAAGTAATTCTTATCCAAAAGCCACACCCAAATATGAATTAAAATGATAAATGCACATGTAAAATGAATAATGCACGTGTTGACGAACATTAGACTGTTACCGTCTATAATATAAAACAATACTCAGATTAATCATTCAGATAAAATCAGATATCTCCAATCTTTAAATATTTCACTTCATTTTTCTATTTTCAAACAATTTATGAAAGTAAGAAAAAGAGAATATTTAATGTGTATGTGAAACTACGGTTTCTTACCAACTACTAGTTTGTGACACGATGACAGTGAGCCGCCATTAATCAGAAATGTGCTAAAATGCCACTGATTTTTTTCAGTTTCTGCTCATCGATTTACAAAAAGATCAGAAATCATTTTCTTTCCTCAATAATGTAATATTGTAAATTGTTGAAACGTTGTACACAATAAAAATCCATGGGTAGAATACCACACAATTGTGTGCAGTTACTACATGTATTGTGGAAACATCTTACAGTAAAAAAGAGCATACAGAAAAGCTAACAACTGTACTCAGATGGCTGCTAAATATAATAGAGAGAACTTTCTTGCCTGTCAAAGTGTAAGATGGCAACTAAACGTTGCAAAGAACTCAGAAAAATCTTTAGGGTCAGAACGGAAGATCGCTGCTCAAAGTCATAGGAAAAACTTTTCTAGTATAATAAGGTGTCAGAAGTTTATGTTTTCAGAATGGAAGGCGGCTACTCAACGTCGCAGAGAACTTTTCTTGTAAAAAATTGAATGTAAAATGCAAGAGTGATTATTTTAAGTTATGAATGTCTTGAATACCGCAAGGAAAGCGCAATGTAGTCAGAATGGCGAGGTAAAGTTATGATTGAATAACACGTGTAGCCAGAATGAAAGATGGATGCTTAGCGTTACAGAGGCCCTTTCTGTAAAAATCATACAGTTTAGAATTTCAGAATGTTGATGTAAAATTATGATTGAATAACGCGAGAGTAACGCCATGTATATAGCCAGAATGAAAGATGGTTGCTTGAAGTTACAGAAAACTTTTCTTGTAAAAATCTGAGTGTCTGAATGGTGATGTAAAATTATGATTGAATAACGCGAGTGTTACACCAAACCACAACAAGATTAACGAGTGAAAATTTACAAACTTCGTGTGTCAAATACTTGATAATGGATTGTACCGTCTTCATTTTCTCCAAATATTTTCTGATATTTTTTGACAAATAGAATGTTAAAATAAATAAGCCATGACCTTGGGGCCTTCATTCAATCTCTAACAAGACAAAGCGGGCAGCTTTCATTTATTCCTGAAATGAAGTGAAATGGAGTTTTACGGCCTAATTTTAAATGCAGATGTGGTCTTTTGAAAACGGGCACACCATTTTAATAATGCAAGAACAGTCGTGTAACATAACACACGGTCCCTCGATTTATTGTGTCATCTGAGCATCAGGACAACTTCTCCATGCCAACCCCAACGACCTGCATTACTGACAGGGGGAAACTGAAGTTCTAATAAGTATATTCCTTAAAACGTACTTAATACATATAAGTGTAAATAAGGCGGGGATATCATTGTAACTTCAATAACCTTTTCAGTATATGCCTCTGTAAGAGGATATACTCGTTTAAATTTTGATCCTGAAACGCTCAAACGCAATACATTTACTTACTTTTAACAACTGTGATCTATTTGATTGTCGTTCGCTGATTTTTTTCTTGGTGGACCATTCAGATTCTACTGGATGCAATTTCGACACAAATCGGACTTGTACGACAAACCAGAATATATTTCTATTCACAAACTTTTCTAATGAACAATTTTTTGTCTGAAAATTGTCGTCATTTTAAAGTTTGAAAATCCCACGAATCTGAAATGGCTGAATTAAAATTGATGCAAAAAGCAGATTTTTTAAAAATATCTCGCCAATTTGAAGTTAGTGAAACTAATTATATAGCTATTGGAGGCAGCATGGTAGTAATTTCTAAGCTATGTTAAATAATCAACTGTAAATTGGCGTTAATATGTTTTATACCTCCCTTCTCATTATACCACCGTCTTATTCTACTCTTCACCGGAAAACACATGAAAGTTAAGAAGCCGTTTAATTCTTTTAAAGGAAGTGTTGATGCCACTGATTTTGGTTTTGATTAACACGAGTAAGGTCCATAGCCGTAGGGGCCCACGACTCAACAGGGGGGCAGACTGACTATTTGCCCGAATTTTACCGAATTTTAATGATATTTTGCCCGATTTCGCGAATTTTTTTTCTCCTACGGCTATGGTAAGGTCAGATTTGACAAATATAGTTGTGTCCATGTTAACCACAATTTTGGGCTGTTTGGACAAAAAGTTAGTTTGATCTGTAGGCAATATTCGAGTCCAATATGATCTGGGATCTAAGTATAAAAAAATGTTTTGGTTAAAGCACAAATTACGTCAGTTGTGACAAAAATTTTAAGATGCCTTTTGACATCAATTGAGGTCTGTTTTGACACAAACACAAACTGATGAGTCCGTTTTAAAAGCACAGGGCTGGTTACGGGTCTGCTTCAATGGTTGTATATTTTTCAAAAAAGATTAACCTTTCATTACGACTCGGAAATAAATATTTCAAAAGTAGCCTATACCCAGGAAATTGGAGTACCCTGCCACTTTAAGAGGTCGTTTAATTTTTTAACCGTTTGAAAATATCCCACGTCTCAAGCTAGTTAGAGGAGCGAAGATATCTATTACATCGCTTCAATCTGTCTTCACATCTGGAAGAAGTTTAAAATCTCCCCAAACTTATCTTAATTCTCTTATCTACACCGCCCACTATTCCTTCTGATTAACCAGACGCAAGTTCATAGCGCCAAAGTCAATAGGTTATAACGTTATCTGGATAATCGAGACGTAACTCCGCCCACAGGGGTACTAGATTTTCGGCACTGGCAGAAAAGTTTGGAATTCTTGCATTTCATTGGTTAAAAATGGTTCCTGTCAGAATTTTTCTTCTCAAAGACATTTCGATGGAAGAAAAAGTGCCAAAGAAAAGTAAAACTTTTAATTTTAGTTGAACTGGAGCCCTGATTACCAGTTTCTGACAGCGCTCTGAGAATTTTACGATTTTTGAGTTAAGGAATCTTTATTTTTGGTGGAATTCTGCCTGATATCATGTGAAAAGTTTACAGTACTGTTAGTCTACTGATTCTGATGTTGGACACTCTTCAAGACGAAACTTATCTAAAGTGCTACCGATTGAGTAGAATAAATTAAAGAAAGAAGTTTTGTAGTAAAAGTTTGGACAAGTTGAAGGTTGGAAGTGGTGACAGGTGAAATTCAGGAGAAAGTTAAGAAAAAGATAAAAACCAGACAGGAATTTTGGAGCGTTCACCGGTCAAGATGATGATGATGACGGACTATCGTAGTTGTAGATATGAACACACTCCTCCAGTGTTCAACTCGAACTCGTACGGCTCTCCAGATATGTCAGAGGCTCGTCAGATTATGGATATATCGTACTCCCACCCTGGGGGTCGCGAGGAATATTTCGGACCCCCGACTGGGGCTTATCACAGGGCCTTCACACGTCAATACCCTGATGTATATGGGTACAGCAATCCTTCTACACCACACCAACGTTTATTTACGTCAAACAACGAACCAACACAGACAGAGTTCAATAAAAGGAACTTCTCACCCAAGAAGGAGAAGAGTTTTGCGGGAAAGGACGACAGGAAGACGACGGACGCCAAATCAGCGAGTCCCGTGAAGGAAGAGAGTAGTAAAAACACCATTGAGGATAAACTGGAAATGAGAGATATGTGTTCACCCTCTAAATCAGAATTAGACGATGACGATTTGTATTCGGGTGATGACAGTGATGGGCACGTGCCTCATGTTTTGGCCCCGGGGTACCATGGCCCTAATAGAAGGTGTTTACTGTGGGCTTGTAAGGCTTGTAAGAAAAAGACCGTAACGATAGACCGTCGTAAGGCTGCGACCATGAGGGAACGACGTCGGTTACGGCGAGTTAACGAAGCGTTTGAAGTGTTAAAAAGGCGTACGTGTCCCAATCCGAATCAAAGGCTACCCAAAGTTGAAATTTTACGAAACGCAATTGACTATATTGAAAGTTTGGAAGATTTGTTACATGGTAATCGAGTCAACAGATCGGATGAAGCCTCGTGCAATGAGTCGGGATCATCGAATAGCGGTTCAGATTATATGGTATGACATCTTTAATATCTGCATGGTTGCATGACAAAATAGCACAATAACTAATAAATAACGGAACACAATTTGATGGTGTACTACTCTTTAGTTATATTGTACACAACGTTTCAACAATTTACATTGTCATTCAATGTTGTCAAATATTGACATTGTCATCATGAACAATATATCATCATTTGAAGTCAATGTAAATTGTTGAAACGTTGTGTATTATAAAACATTGAAGTATACCATAAAATTGTGTTTCGTTATTTAAAGCGATATCTATCCCTTACTTACCAATAATTTTAACATAATTTTGGAAGAAATTGAAATTGAAAGGGAAAAATATTATAATCTTAAGAGGATTATTCTAAAACGGTTTAATCTTTGGCCATTGATGCCAAATATTTTCCTAATAAACTGAGATAGTAAGCCTATATTATGAATGACCAACAATAAACTATAAAAACTTCAGATTTATAAATAAATTTAGCTTTATAAACAAGCTGTTTTCTGATACACGTATCAACAGATTAAGATGCCTATTTCTCTTCATTTTCCGAGTAAATCTTTCGCCTTTTACGAACGATTTCGGTGGGAAGAACAATTTAACGAATCTATAAACAATTTGTGAAATCTTACATACCCGTGGTAAAGAAAAAAACCTCAGAAAAGATGCCTTATTGAAGGAAAATCAGTTTAAATTTGATTTCGAGAATATCAAATGCAGAGATGAATTGTTTATAAGATATATAGAAGACATATAGAACTAGGCATAGATAAAGAAGCACAAGATATATGGATCATGTATACTAGTATCTTGTGCTTCAGAGATGAATATCATCAATAATATATAATATAAAACGTATATTGACCCCAGGGATAATAACTTCACGGTAGTTCTGTTTAGTGGAATATTAGGTTAACTTTCTCCCGAGGCTGGGTAGTTAGATTATCCTTGAGACACAATAAAACTCAGGATTAGTTTACCATGAAATTGTGTTCCGTTATTTAATTATTAGGTCATCATAAATAGGTTAGTGACATTTAGGAGAACAGGAGTGGATATTAATTTTATAACGGAATCACAGGCACCAGATTCTGGTAAAAAATTCTTATATAAAAAAATATCGTATATAAAAAAATATCGTATACAGTTATATAACTACAGTATAATATACGATTTTTAAGACAAAAAACTACAGAATATAAGATTTTTTTTTACCAGAATCTCGTGCCTGTGAACGGAATTGTCTTAAATTTTATGGGCATAATACTCCTGTTTCTGTTTTGTGGACTTAATTTTTAAAGGATGATGATAATGTAAATTGTTGAAACGTTGAAAAGTACAACAGAGAAGTACAACATAAAATTGGTATTTAATTAGTGTTTTAGTTGTTTAGGTTTTAGAAGTAAAGCAGACATTCGGTCGATTTTCGAAAGCAGTGGTCGAAGCATTATTTTCTTAGCTAGGAGAATTTTATTCAAACATTTTAGGAAACGTGATTAGAGTAATTTAATTAGACAGGGTTTATTTTGTGGATATTGTTTTTGACTCCTTATTTCCTTTTTCGAATGCTTCCTTTTTTACTTCAACACTGGCCTGGGTCACTACATACTGTTTTATTACCAGTTCTTGAAAACTTTATCTCCCTCTCTGACCAATAATTTCAATTTAACCAACTTCTTCACATCATAAACACAGATAATACTAGAACTAAATATTTTACTTTATTTCAAGGGATAAAGGCATTGAATTATTTTCTCTACCAGTTGATAGAATAAAATTTCTAGTTATCGAATTTAATGCTGCTGTCCTGGCAAAATTTCCCTCATTGCACACTGCATGGCGTTTGCCCGTCCTCAATTAGCCCATAAAGGTGCAGAAAAGTAGGACGTAAAACTCCATTTCATTTCATTTTATTTAATTATCGAATTCAAGTCCGTCTACAACGAAATTATTTTTTTCTCAAAGAGATGAAGTAGTCCAATATTTTCTTTTTAAGTTCGTAGAAAAAAATTCCTATGTACCGACACATGCTTCAGTATAAAATACTACTTAAGGTTCGCTTACAATATAATATTCAAATATTGACAATCTTAACAGTTATAGGCCTACGGGTAGTCATCTAATTATTTCATTTCTTAGCTGAAAGTTTTAAATTCCAATAGCAGATATTTATGTTCTTTCAAATAATAAAGCTTATATTAAAGACGTAAATCCCTTTAAAAACTCTAACTACTAGCCCACCATCGAACTCTGTTATATTTTCTTTTCATTACCATATTGTATTTTTTGTACACAACCCATCATGGAACCCACAACATGACTCTCCTAATTATTTAACTTCTAAACAAAACAAAACGAAAAATAAATCAACACAATTTAACCGAGTGATAATTTGAAAGCGTAATATTGTGAAATTCTGAGGACAATTTTTAATGAATTTATAAACATTTTACCAACTAAATTTACATTTAATTGGGACTTGTAATCATTTAATTTGCGCCGTGCCACCGTCTTTAAGTAGCTGTCGTTTAAAGTAAGGCCGAGTTGATTTCGGTTCGATTGCCAGAAAAACTGGTAAAATAAACAGAGTAAAAATCCCATTTCCTCTTTAACATAATATACTCCTAACTTGTAAAATGTTTATTTTGGTATTTGAAATCTTCGTGGCAATTAACCGACCTCTATCACTAGAAGTTAAAATTACTACAACTGAACTAAAACGAAACGAAAGGAAGTTAGAATTTATTCCGTTAAAAGGCTTTCTTTATTTGTAGAACTATACAACTTGAACTAATAGGAAACGAAACGAAATGAAGTGTAAGAATTTATTCGTTTAAAGGATTCAATTCCTTAATTAATACAGCTGAACCAAAAGTAAAACGAAAGGGTTTCTTAATATTTAGGCTACAAATGAACTTAAAGAAAACGAAATGAAGACAAGAAGAAACTTTAATTAACTCAAAATGTTGTTAAAACTCTTATTTAAATTTGAGACAAAAAAAGAATGTTTATGAAGACATTAATCCTCAATTTTACAAACAAACAACTAAAAGGGGCGAAAAACAAAGTTTTAGCAACCAGCGTATTTAGCAAAATTAAACAAGGATTTTTGAGGAAATTGAAACAAAACGAAATAAATGTGGCGACGAATGCAAACTAGAACGGTCAATTCCTCAAACTCAGTTACGATTATAGCAAGTAACAGTACTTATTCCTCCAAATTTTGAATTTTTACGAATGAATTCACAAAATTGAAATGAAATGTATCAGACAAAAAGCACATTAAAACGGAAAGGAAACGAATTCCTCAAATTTCAGAATTTTAACCAGAAAGTTAAATGAATAAAACGAAATACAAGATGAATATCTCGTGACGAAATGTTGTAATTAATAAAACGATCTAGAATCTCTAATTTGAAGGAAACCTGGTTTTAATTAAGTCTTAATTATTTCAGAATTTTAGGGTAATTTATCTCCATATGCAGTCCGTTAAATAATAACTTATTTCGTTTTATCTTGAAATTAAACATAAGAATTTTTATCATCCCGATAATTTTATTACAATAAAACTGTAAACATTAAAACAACATGAACAGTTTCTTCATCGAAATGAAACGTTTGAGTTTCCATGTCATTTGCACAGGTACATGGGGACAGGATAGCCTATTTTGGTGTTTCATGAGTCTTGAGTACCCCAAATAATCCCCATGTATTATAATTTTATTTTATTGAAAAACGCTTATTAACATTGTGTATTTCCTGGAAATTGTGCAGATTTACTGAAAATTCCAATGTTTGCCGGTCGACTGATATTAGACCTACTCTCTTTATAATAATACTTAAAGGTAAGACACTATCGTCTTGTTGACGTGAGATACCACTTGCCTATCATCTTAAAATATTCTTAATTAACGACCCTGCCTTTTATGCCAATTACTTCTTTCAATTCCATAATAATTTTTCTCCATCTCCATAGAAAGTTTTATTAAATCGGAGATCATTTAGTCCAGTTACCCAGTGTTTTTATCTCTCAAATTACATTTTTTCTTGCCGTTTAGAATCCGTCAAAGCAGAATTGACGGAAATGTCGGCGTGCGCATGTTCGAGCACTTTGACCTCAATCACGTGGTCTGCATTCTTGCATAAATTATACTGAACTAAAGTACATGAATAAGACTCAACGTTAGTTCAGTATAATTTATGCAAGAATGCAGACCACGTGATTGAGGTCAAAGTGCTCGAACATGCGCACGCCGACATTTCCGTCAATTCTGCTTTTACGGATTCTGAACGGCAAGAAAAAATGTAATTTGAGAGATAAAAACACTGGGTAACTGGACTAAATGATCTCCGATTTAATAAAACTTTCTATGGAGATGGAGGAAAATTATTATGGAATTGAAAGAAGTAATTGGCATGAAAGGCAGGGTCGTTAATTAAGAATATTTTAAGATGATAGGCAAGTGGTATCTCATGTCAACAAGACGATAGTGTCTTACCTTTAAGTATTATTATAAAGAGAGTAGGTCTAATATCAGTCGACCGGCAAACATTGGAATTTTCAGTAAATCTGCACAATTTCCCGGAAATACACAATTTTAATAAGCGTTTTTCAATAAAATAAAATTATAATACATGGGGATTATTTGGGGTACTCAAGACTCATGAAACACCAAAATAGGCTATCCTGTCCCCATGTACCTGTGGTCATTTGCAATACAAATAAATGAAATTGGGGGTTTTCATGGCCTTGAACTTGAAGCATGTCTTGAGGAAAATATCCACGTAAAAGTTTTGGTTCCACTATCTACAAAAATTTGCAAAATTATTTTTAGAAAATTTTGTTTAAATATTTTTTCTCAATAAAACTTTGAAATCTTTTAATTCAGTAGAATTTATAATTTTACGTCCTACTTGTCTGTACTTTGAACTGTTGACTAATAGAATCTTGGAGTACGCAATGAGGGAAATATTAGTACGGAAATTCTTTATAAATCTAAAGGATATACAGCTTTGGCTTCAGTAAACTTTTAAAAGTAGGCAATAAAAAGTAATATATTAATTTCATGGTTTTGCACTCAATATTTAAAAGTGGACGATTTGAAAAGTTGGGATGATAAGTTAAGATCATATTACCCTCTAATAGAGGTATAACTACTTTATAGATATTCCAAACTTTATAAAGTAACATGCGTTAAGTTAAGAGAACTTGAGATAAGAAATAATTAGTGTTGAGACGGAAGCTTGAACAAGTTAGTTAGTATATAAAGATATCGTATTCTCTCTGGAATATAGGCGGAGGAGCTGACATGGAAAAGCGTCTAGTCGTTCGGATGGGACAATAAACCGAGGCCCCTTGTGCTATTGGCTGTGATCCCTCGAAAATAAGAGCAGGCTAATGCCGCTGTCCTGGCAAAATTTCCCTCATTGCACACTGCATGGCGTTTGCCCGTCCTCAATTTGCCCATATAGGTTCAGAAAAGTAGGACGTAAAACTCCATTCATGACATTTCATTTTCATTTCTGGAATATAGGGTGTAAAACTCGCCTAGTCAACCCGGTTTCCCCCTGTCAGTGATGTATGTCGTAGGGTGGGGTTTCCCCCTTTCTTGAACAAGTTAGTTAGTATACAAAGATATCGTATTCTCTGTGGAAATGAAATGAATGGAGTTTTACGTCCTACTGCACCAATATGGGCTAATTGAGGACGGGGTATTCTCTGTGGAATATAGGGTGTAAAACTCGCTTAGTCATATAGTCAACCCGGTTTCCCCCTATCAGTGATATATGTCGGAGAGTGCGGTTTCCCCTTTTCTTGAACAAGTTAGTTAGTATAAATATATACATAGATATCATATTCTCTCTAGAATATAGGGTGTAAAACTCGCTTAGTCAACCCGGTTTCCCCTTGTCAGTGATTCAATGCAATTATTCATAGATTATTTGAGAAGAGTGTTAAACTACGATTAATTTCAAATATATCAGGAAGGTCGAAAAACAATATTAGTGGAAAACATCATTTCATTTTAAGGAAATTCTATATACGGAAATAAAAATCCATTTTATTTCATTTTACAAAACAATTAATTTGGACGTAAATCTAAGATTCAATTTAAAAATCCGTATGAGCAAAACAATTCCGTTAATCTATCTTAAAAGTATAATTCATTATCAATATAAACTTTATACCCCTCTCAGCAAACATGCAGAAAGTCCACATAGCTAATAATATCACTGTCAAACTATATTTTAAACATAACAACAACACATCTTTAAACTTTAAAAAATTGTTCTTTCTTCGTTTTATATATTCGTTCAAATTAACAGACATGTTGAAAGATGGAAGTGGCATGAAAACAGAGAGAGACATAATTATCAATGATAGATATGTACAAAACATGGCAAATATGCCGAAAAATATTCGAATTAAAGTGAAATTGAGTATGTCCCACTTCAGTGTGTTGATAGAAAATGAAAATATGAGAAGAAAAAAAGAAACGTTGAGTTCGAGTCCTCAATAAATACAAAAACACATTCGTAAATTTCCTCTTTGTATCTGGTGAATCGTTCAAAATATTTGAAATGACATTGAAATGGCGCCTGACTTGTGGTAGTTGAGGTATTTGGAAACTTTGTGAAATTATCTACCGAGTGATTTATCATTGTCGCTTCTACATTGATCAGATATTTATATCTATTTGTGTAGTGCCTTTTACCTTCGGATTTTTCAACCTGGTTCCCCCTGTTAGCGATGCAGTTTGGAGGGGCTGACATGGAAAAGCGTCTAGTCGTTCGGATGGGACAATAAACTGAGGCCCCGTGTGCTATTGGCTGTGCACGTTAAAGATCCCTCGACAGTTGGAAATCCATTCATTTAATTTTTTGTGTAGTGCCTTCACAGTTCAAATATACGAGCCAAAAACAAACCCAGGCCCAATGCCACAATTCGCATCCATGACGTTATCCTTGTCCATTCAAGAGCAGATAATATGTCGCAATACGTAAAACTCCTTTTTATGTCATCTCAAATTGAATATTCCCTATTTAGTTCAAATTGGTAAAATATTTTTCACAGTCTTTCGAATAGGATAGCCATATATTAGGTATACGAGGGTCAAAATACTTAAAACCTTATTAAGAAGATTACAAAATTAAAAAATTCAAAAAAGTCAATTCAAATAAATTTTTGAAAATAAAATTCTGATTCCACAAAATGCTATGAATTCATAAAATAGGTCAAGTTGAAATATCTAAGTAATGAAATGTTTCATTTTACAGTTTCAATAAAAAAGATCAAAGACGCCGAGCGAGCAATAATTAAGTTGATATCTTTATAGATAACATTTATTAAAATACCAAGATGCTACGAATATTGTGAGCTTCTGTAGCACAGTTGGTTGAAGCGTTTGTTCTTTACATGACGTCATTTCCTTGGTGGTGTTCGTTGATTCTAAAGCTTGTCGCCGTGTGAAAGTCATTTTTTCACAATAATTTCCTGTCGACCCAGCTGTAAATAGGTACATATATTACGGAAAAAATGAATTAATCATGCTCTGGACAAGATTTTATTTAAAGCTTGTATGGATTTTTATTTTCAAAAAGAGGTTTGGCCAAGGACAAGTAGAAGAATTCCTGTGATCCGTATAAAATCTTCTTTTTTTTTTTCTATAATAAATAAAAAGTTATCGTAAAGCTCTACCCAGTGTTTTACCATTCGTTTTTACGAAAAAGGACATCTTGGTTATTTCTTGTAGTACAGTTATAGCGAAGCTGGGGACGTCTATATATCTTGGATATTTTGTATTAGGTTTTCGAAGCTGGGAACGGTATGAGCTAGGGTTACCCAGTGTTCTAACGATTTGTTTTCAAGAAAAAGGACATCTTGCCTATTTTTTAAAATATCTGGGAACGGTATGAGCTAGAGTTACCCAGTGTTCTAACGATTTGTTTTCAAGAAAAAGGACATCTTGCCTATTAAATTAACACATTCTATATCATGATTTGTTTACCACTAACAGTTCTATGTCACTTGTAACTTGGACTTACACCGAGAAATTAATAGGGCATTTCAAATTACAAGATGTTTCCCTCGTTAACCACTCTACCCCCTGCCGTGTATTACCAGGCATTCCAAGGCGGTATTACGGCACTTTTTTCTTTGATATGGAAACCAAAACGATTCTCATGTACTTTAACTTATGATGTTGACAACAAATTAAATTTGAAAAACTGATTTTTGTTTCTTGAGAAAAATTGAAATAGATTGATTTGATATAATTAAACACGAATAAAATTTGGAATGAAATTTGAATTTTTTTTTTCTAATTGAATTTTGGTAAATATTTGTTTCTTTCTTTAATCTTTTTAATTATTTACGTTGAATTTTGAGATGTGGCAATTCTACTTCATAGAAATTGTTTTTAACTATAAAAACACACATCAAATATTTGAAGGAAGGGGAAATTAACCGATGAATAACAATGCTGTTACAAGAATAACTCCAGAGTTAATTTAGCACTCAATTAAACCTGGTTTTCAAGGAGTTAAACATGAATTAACTTATGCATACGGGCCCAGAATAATTTCTAATGTGTCATGAGAAATGAAGTATCTTGGAATTAGATCAAAAATAATCTTAGAATGAAAATAATACTTTGTTTACCATAATTATATTAGGGTCATTATAACATAAGCGGAATAAAAGAGCCGTTACTTGAGAACCCTGCTTCATTCCCATTTTTAATTACAAGAATACACTTGGCAATTAATACTCACTTTATGAGTTTGCTATAAAGATTTTGATTAAATAAAATCATATCTGTCAGTTGTCAAAATTTGACAAACAAGACTCGGACAATAGAAAACATTAAAACGTCAAGTGAAAGAAGGGTTAGTAATTCGACAAAGTACAAATAGCTATCATAAAGAGTAAATTCGAGTAATCCAACAGCGCAAGGAACCGAGTTTGAGCGAGCACTTATCGCAACGCAATCCAACGTAATCCAGTAATGCGAAAGCCCGTAAGCAGCCGTTTGATACCAGTAATCGGACAGTGATAAAGCATTTAGCGCAAAGAATCTATAAATTCTACAGCAAGAAAAAAGTTAGCGCAAAGGTTCAATGCAATCCATTAATACGAAAGCGAGCAAGCAGCTACCGGAAATCTTCTGTCAAAACAATAAATCATATACAGCAACCAAACTATTCGCAAAAGTGCCGTAGAATGGAATGTAATCCGACCGCCCATACTGTAAGATTTTGACTATCTGCATAGAATCCATAAACATAAATCCGGACAGAGAGCAAGCATATAGCGAGCAAGCAATTAACATTGCCGTAGAATCCATAAATCATACAGAAACTGTTAGCGCAAAAGTGCCGTAGAATGGAATGTAATCCGACCGCCCATACTGTAAGATTTTGACTATCTGCATAGAATCCATATACAAAAATCTGGACAGAGAGCAAGCATTTAGCGTATAACGGATTAACAGTGCCGTAAAATCATATCCACAAATCATACAGAAACTGTTAGAGCAAAAGTGCCGTAGAATGGAATGTAATCCGACCGCCCATATTGTAATATTTTGACTATCTGGTGGTATTAAAAATAAGCAGCATGGTGTTAGATGTTAATAATATACTCACGACGAAATCAACCAACTTATTATAAATAAACAACCGAGATAAATTCTATGTTGTACATATTTCAATGATTCATACCTTCTGTTCACCAGCAAAACATTTTGATTCCATCTGCTGTCGGCGTTCTGATGTCCGAGTGCGAACGAGTCGTGTTATCGCAACGGGTTATTGAAGAAAATACAAGCTATTGTGAATCCATTTGTTTCGTAGAAAATAAAAGACGTGATGCAACGTTATTATCATTTGATCATGCTTAAGGGTCTTTCGCTCCTATGGTCGTTGTATGATTATGGATAAATATATTAGAAGCAAAACCTTTTATACTAAAATAACTGTTTGTTTTAAAAGCTTTCTTGTACTTCAATTTTCATGAATGACTACAGGGACTTGTTTTGTGTCCTGGTCCTGGAATAACTTGTAACAATGTACAACAATGTTTTAAAGAATGGATTTTCTGTATTTTTTTATCTTTTTATTTCAGACTGTCAATAGCCCCCAGTATTATTCTGATAAAATGCATCATGTTAACGACGTTAATGGGAATTTTAACCAAAACAATAATGGTAAGTAAAAAATTTGAGATAATAAAATATACCAAATTATTCTCTGAAAGGGTGCTAAGTTGACCAACCAGATACCAAACAAATAATAATAGCTATGTGGACTCTCTGAAAGGGATTCTGAGTTGACAAACCTAATACTAAACAAATAATTTTAGCTATGTGGACTCTCTGAAAGGGATGCTGAGTTGACAACACAATAGCTCTGAAAGGGTGCCAAGTTGACAAACCAAATACAAAATTAATACTATCAGCTTTGTGGACTCTCTGAAAGGATGACAATCCTAAATACCAAACAAATAATACTAGCTATGTGGACTCTCTGAATGGATGCTGCTACAAATTAAATAAACCCTTAAAACTATGAAATTATTTTTAATAACTATCAGAAAATAAGATTTACAGTTGACACTATCATGGGTCAAGATTGGGCAAACCTGTAAAGTAAGCATTCCCTGATCCCATGAGATGTTAATGGAGTTGCAATCTAAAGGCTTCTCTAGATCATTTGAAAAAAAAAACAAGAATCGATAGGACTTAAAACATATCATTGAGATATGCCCACTTCAAGCTAAGAGTATGTACTTCGGTAAAGTGCTTTGTAAACATAACGGTGATTTGAAGCTATAAATATTCAATCTTATTTCCAGTCACTTTTGTTGAGCACAAACAACATTTTGATATGCATTTCCAATTGTAAAAAAACGATCAAATTGTGTTTTTTTTTCTCACATTTTATGAGTTATTCTGACTTTTAATCAAAACAAATAGGACTTAGAAGATTGGTTTCATTTCTTGGTTCATTAAAAGCAAAAATTCGAAAAGAGTTCTTGGACATTTGTAAGTCAGCATAAAGCGATAGGACATAAAGCTTAACCTTGCGTTATACCCGTTTCAAGCAAAATCTTCAAGTACGTGTAAACGTCATTATTTTTTTTTTATTCATTCCGCATTAATATTTTGATGAGATCCAATAAAAACATTGAAGATAAAAATCAGAATTTAAAATATTTATCTAAAAACGACTTATTTAAAACGAAAATAAACTCGATGTTATTTTTTTATTGAGTAGAAATGTAGTTTGAAATGAAAATAAAACGAAGTTAACTATCAACTTATTTAGATTGGGGTGTAATTCAATATTTTATAACGTTTTTAAAATCAAGCTCTGACATCAACCACGAAATTACGAGTTTGAAATGAGATTAAAATGTTTTTCCTTTTAAAAATTTAGACTGAAAAGGGATGGGCGTTTAGGTTAAAGAGAAAGTTTAATTGGAAAATGTTAAGTGAGCGTTTAGAGTAGGAAACGAAAAGATTGTTGTCCTGTTCTAGATTGACAGATTGCGATTAATTGATATACACGTGCTTCAATGTTTGGACTCAACAAATATTATTAGCTATGTGGACTCTCTGAAGGGGATGTTAAGTTGACAAAATATCATTAGCTATGTGGAATCTCTGAAAGGGATGTAAAGTTGACAAAATAGTATTAGTTATGTGGAATCTCTGAAAGGAATGTCAGTTGACAAACTCAGACACAGAGTTGAATCAAATTGCTGAAATATAACGAGCAAAACAATACATTGGCGTTTTTTCCATTTTTTTCTGGAAATCGCAATCAAACAATTTTTCTTGTGGTAAATTTGGAGTTGAATTAAAATATCCATTATCGACGACCCACCATAATAAAATACTTCTTAAATTGAGTTCTTAAATGCCGGGTATCGTCAGCACAACCTGAACACTTTCTTGGTCCCTACTTCGCTCCTCCATCACTACTTTTCTGTCTTCATAAGCCCTATAGGTGCAGGGAAAAACACCATCTCATTTCCACTACGCTACTGATATGGACCCATTATTAATAGTGTTCGCAATTGCTCCGTATTTTCAATATTCTGACTGTGTATTCTACGAGTCTCAATGGAATATAAGTAACATCGAGACGCAGATGTTAGAATACTTGAGTGTTATATTGAAGTGTAAGTTACGCTAGATCATCTTGATGAAAACTCTATGTTTTTCTACTTAAAAAACCCTCGCCTTCTTCTGATTAAGATGAATTGTCGACTCTCTCGTGATTTACTACCAACTTTCATCGACTTCTTAATTCTCTTTCTCACTCTTTCTTCCTTTCCACATAATAAACATATCAAAACAACTTTACCAGGCTGTTTAGCACTGTGTCACGTAAAATAGGGGCTAATTTTAGGGATAAAACTAAAAATTTTATGACTAATTTAAAGTAGGAATTTTAGAGCCACTTGACATCCTGCTTTACTCTTTATGTGGACGCTCTGAATGGGAATTTATAAACTTGCCATTTAGCAACAAATCAAAAGAATCCATGCATTTGACAAACATATATAAGCTATGTGGACTGCTGAAAAAATTCTTGAGTGCAGAGTTATTAATTCTGAAAAGCTGCTTTTAGAACCTTTGAATTGGATGCCAAGTTGACTTTGCAAATACCAAACAAGCACTGGAGAAATGCACCAAAAACCAAGTACCAAAATAACAAAATGTCCTCCCTGAAAGGAATCCTGACTGAGTACCCAATTGCGACATATAACTATTAGTAAACCTAGTTCCGCATTGACATCACATTGCCATCACATTGGCATCATATTGGCATTACATTGACGTCACATTGACGTCACATTGGCATCACATTTAAATCACATTGACATCACATTGGCATCACATTGGCATTATATTGACGTCACATTGGCATTTTATTGGCATTATATTGGCTTCACATTGGCATCACATTGACGTCGCATTGACGCCACATTGACATCACCTTGGCATCACATTGACGTCACATTAGCATCACATTGACAGCACATTGGCGTCACATTGGCATCACATTGGCATCACATTGGCATCACATTAGCATCACATTGGCGTCACATTAGCATCACTTTGGCATCATATTGGCTACAAATGAAACACAATGAAATTTATCATTGTACCTGATTGGAAATGGCAGAAGAATTATTTTTCAAACGACATCTACCTCTATAATCATTTCAAAATAACGAAATAAACTTTTGGCCATATAATAAGCTTAAAAGACTTCCTTAATGGAAATGGTGGTAAATGGAACAATAAATAAAGCCTAAGACATCATTGTTAATTTTCCTTTGTATAATTCTTAAAATGAAAGACAACTATAGAATACAAAGATTTTACTGAAAGCTTCTCTTCAAGTAATCTTAAGTTATCTTAAGGGTATATGCTTTATTTTTATTCACATTATTTTAACAATTATTGTACAAAGGAAATGAAAGATAGAAGATAAATCGCGTATTTATTTTTACATTTTACCAGAGTTCTATTGATGAGTGAAAATGGTTTAGAAAATTCTTTATTACCCATTCTGGCTACATTATCAAAAAGTTATATACTATACACCTTCATGAGCTCAATATGAAGCAGAAAAGTAGGACGTAAAACTCCACTTAATTTTCAAAAATGGGTTTTAATCTTTTATTTTAATTTTTTAATTGTGTAAAATTGTATTCAATATCAATTTTTGTATTCCGAAAATGTACAGAACATGGAGACGAAAACTGCCAACGAAATGCAGAAAAGATAAAATGAAACGAAATGGAGTTTTACGTCCTGCTTTTCTGGACCTGTATGGGCTAATGAGGACGAGGCTAACACTATACAGTGTTCAATGTGGGAAAATGAGGACGGCGACATTAGCCCACTCTTATTTTCGATTTCAAATTGTCAGTGGATTTTTAACGTGCACAGATTGTAGCATATGGGCGAAATACAGAAAAGAAAGATGTAAAACTCCATTGCAATGTATAGCACAACAACCGTAAGAAACTGAAATTGTATCCAATGATGTTAACCTAAATTGTATCGGATGTCGCACGCGAAGCAGACCATGCTTACTCTTTTCGAAACACCTGATGGTACTTCTTTTTGGAGTCCACTATTATACAACTTTCGCTCTCGATTTTGTCATAATTTTGGATGCGATTTTGATATGCGGATTTTTTTGCTTGTGCGGATTTTTATTTAGACGCAAGACTCCATTGCAGTGTATTACAAAACAAAACGTAAAACTCAATTCATTCTAATTATTTCTGATCTAATGGATTCCTGATGTAAAAAGAAGACGAAATAAAAACAGCCATCAAAACTTAATTAAGCCCATTATCAAACTTTCCTCCATGTTAAAACTCGTCACGTTTCCTTCAAGTAAAACCCGACACGTGTGAAGTCGTTATTTCTCGACGTCTGCTCTTCTCTTCCCGCCAATTTCACCACCTGAATTAACATTTTCTTACCCACCAAAACAAATCTGAAATCTGAACCGGCAACTTTAAACGTCATCAAATTCGTTATTCGTTCTTCGTTATAACCGAATTCAAAGCCTTGTGGTTTTCTTTACTTTATGTAAAGTTATTTAAGAAAACTTCCATTCAAAAATTGTATAATTATGTAGGTTACATGTATTTTCAGATGTTCGTATTTCTAAGCAAGACTCTTTCTTACATTTGATCAAATTCGTTATAAACTTTGTGGGTTTGTTTCATTGAAAGATTTAATATACGAGAAAAATATTTGTCTTAGAAAGCTTAATAAAATCACACATATGAAAATACCAAACATCAAAATAAAAATATTATCGAAGCCTATAATTATACCTTAAGATATTTGAAGAAACAGAAGCCACAAGTCAAGACGCTTTTAAAATGTCCACGGTAATGGCGGTGCTAGGCTAGTGTAGCGTTGTTTTAAATTGAAAGAAAGAGGTATTTTTATAGAGCAGATTGAAGATAGAATGACTGCTGTCAAATTGAAGAGAGGAAAATATTAGAACAATTAGGTATTTATCAGATGCCGTCAAACCGAGTCTAGGTTGATTGTAAACTATCTGTGATATCAGTTAGTTAAGATATAAAACTGTTCTCACATCATCTATCTTAGTTTAAATAGAATGAGGAGAGAGCTGTGTTGAAAGATAGGTTTATAGTGTGTACATAATATACAAAACAAAGTTTAAAATAGCTAAACATTGTACATAATATACAAAAACAAAGTTTAAAATAGCTAAATATTGTACATAATATACAAAACAAAGTTTAAAATAGCTAAACAGTGTACATAATATACAAAACAAAGTTTAAAATGGATAAAAAAGTGTACATAATATACAAAACAAAGTTTAAAATGGATAAACAGTGTACATAATATACAAAACAAAGTTTAAAATGGATAAACAGTGTACATAATATACAAAACAAAGTTTAAAATATATAAACAGAATACATAATATACAAAACAAAGTTTAAAATAGCTAAACATTGTACATAATATACAAAACAAAGTTTAAAATAGCTAAACATTGTACATTATATACAAAACAAAGTTAAAGATAGCCAAACTTTGTACATAATATACAAAACAAAGTTTAAAATATATAAACAGAATACATAATATACAAAAAAAAGTTTAAAATAGCTAAACATTGTACATAATATACAAAACAAAGTTTAAAATAGCTAAACATTGTACATTATATACAAAACAAAGTTAAAGATAGCCAAACTTTGTACATAATATACAAAACAAAGTTTAAAATATATAAACAGAATACATAATATACAAAACAAAGTTTAAAATAGCTAAACATTGTACATTATATACAAAACAAAGTTAAAGATAGCCAAACTTTGTACATAATATACAAAACAAAGTTTAAAATGGATAAACAGTGTACATAATATACAAAACAAAGTTTAAAATGGATAAACAGTGTACATAATATACAAAACAAAGTTTAAAATATATAAACAGAATACATAATATACAAAACAAAGTTTAAAATATATAAACTATGTACATAATATACAAAACAAAGTTTAAAATATATAAACAGTGTACACAATATACAAAACAAAGTTTAAATAGCTAAACAGTGCACATAATATACAAAACAAAGTTTAAAATATCTAAACTGTGTACACAATATACAAAACAAAGTTTAAAATATATAAACAGTGTACATAATATACAAAACAAAGTTTAAAATAAGTAAACTTTGTACATGATATACAAAACAAAGTTTAAAATGGATAAACAGTGTACATAATATACAAAACAAAGTTTAAAATGGATAAACGGTGTACATAATATACAAAACAAAGTTTAGATAGCTAAAATGTATACATAATATACAAAACAAAGTTTAAAATGGATAAACAGTGTACATAATATACAAAACAAAGTTTAAAATAGCTAAACAGTGTACATAATATACAAAAACAAAGTTTAAAATAGCTAAATATTGTACATAATATACAAAACAAAGTTTAAAATAGCTAAACAGTGTACATAATATACAAAACAAAGTTTAAAATGGATAAAAAAGTGTACATAATATACAAAACAAAGTTTAAAATGGATAAACAGTGTACATAATATACAAAACAAAGTTTAAAATGGATAAACAGTGTACATAATATACAAAACAAAGTTTAAAATATATAAACAGAATACATAATATACAAAACAAAGTTTAAAATAGCTAAACATTGTACATAATATACAAAACAAAGTTTAAAATAGCTAAACATTGTACATTATATACAAAACAAAGTTAAAGATAGCCAAACTTTGTACATAATATACAAAACAAAGTTTAAAATATATAAACAGAATACATAATATACAAAAAAAAGTTTAAAATAGCTAAACATTGTACATAATATACAAAACAAAGTTTAAAATAGCTAAACATTGTACATTATATACAAAACAAAGTTAAAGATAGCCAAACTTTGTACATAATATACAAAACAAAGTTTAAAATATATAAACAGAATACATAATATACAAAAAAAAGTTTAAAATAGCTAAACATTGTACATAATATACAAAACAAAGTTTAAAATAGCTAAACATTGTACATTATATACAAAACAAAGTTAAAGATAGCCAAACTTTGTACATAATATACAAAACAAAGTTTAAAATATATAAACAGAATACATAATATACAAAACAAAGTTTAAAATAGCTAAACATTGTACATTATATACAAAACAAAGTTAAAGATAGCCAAACTTTGTACATAATATACAAAACAAAGTTTAAAATGGATAAACAGTGTACATAATATACAAAACAAAGTTTAAAATGGATAAACAGTGTACATAATATACAAAACAAAGTTTAAAATATATAAACAGAATACATAATATACAAAACAAAGTTTAAAATATATAAACTATGTACATAATATACAAAACAAAGTTTAAAATATATAAACAGTGTACACAATATACAAAACAAAGTTTAAATAGCTAAACAGTGCACATAATATACAAAACAAAGTTTAAAATATCTAAACTGTGTACACAATATACAAAACAAAGTTTAAAATATATAAACAGTGTACATAATATACAAAACAAAGTTTAAAATAAGTAAACTTTGTACATGATATACAAAACAAAGTTTAAAATGGATAAACAGTGTACATAATATACAAAACAAAGTTTAAAATGGATAAACGGTGTACATAATATACAAAACAAAGTTTAGATAGCTAAAATGTATACATAATATACAAAACAAAGTTTAAAATGGATAAACAGTGTACATAATATACAAAACAAAGTTTAAAATAGCTAAACAGTGTACATAATATACAAAACAAAGTTTAAAATAGCTAAACTATGTACATAATATACAAAACAAAGTTTAAATAGCTAAACAGTGCACATAATATACAAAACAAAGTTTAGATAGCTAAGCTTTGTACATAATATACAAAACAAAGTTTAAAATAGCCAAACATTGTACATAATATACAAAACAAAGTTTAAAATAGCCAAACATTGTACATAATATACAAAACAAAGTTTAAAATGGATAAACAGTGTGCATAATATACAAAACAAAGTTTAAAATAGCTAAACTGTGTACATAATATACAAAACAAAGTTTAAAATAGCTAATCTTTGTACTTGGACAAAGCGTGGAACAAAAAGAAGCCATAAATGAAACGGAAATTAACGTCCAGATTTTCTGCTTGATGTTGGGTGGGGAAGAGGAGCGAACGATAAATAGATCTTTTACTACTCGAATCGCTTAAATCGGATTTACATCTAAAGATTTTTCTGGATATGTTTGTCAACTCTCTGACCGCAGAAGTTCATAGACCTATAATTTTTTGATGTTAGATTGTGTCAGATCAACATTTCGGAGGCTCCACATGGCTAATTATATATATACACAATGTTTCCTTAATTTGATATTGTTAGCTTATTTGATATTAATTTAATAAATAATATTGATGGGACTCTAATTGTAAAGAGTTGCTAATAATCTAAGGGCCTTTGAGAAATTGAACTTCAGTAGAATGGCAAGACCCACAGACGTCTGATTGAATATTGAAATTGTGAAAATCGTTGCCATCAGTGTCTCTGATTCACGTAAAAAATCAGAAAATCTCTTCCCAATCCCTTTTTTTTGTATTACAATATCAAAGAATTTGAATTTTTTTTAAATGAGAAACGTTTTCTCAAGAAAGCACTGGCCTAGGTCATGAAGTAAGAAACAAAAGAATTTGAGAGATGTTTAATGTCAAATATTAATGAATATTATTTGAATAAGTGTTCTGTTTAATTTCAATATTAATGAATATTATTTGAATAAGTGTTCGTTTTAATGCAAATTATTAATGAATATTTTTTGAAAAAGTTTTATGTTTAATTTCAATATTAATGAATATTATTTAACTCCTCTATATTAATATAATTTTTAATACCCAATATTAATGAATAAGTGTTATTTTTTATGCCAAACATTAATGAATATGTTTTGATTCTGTTTCAGGTTTTGAAGTGAATGGTAACGGTGTCTCTAGTCTCGATTGTTTATCATTAATAGTAGAAAGTATAGCACCAAACTCGACATCCACGTCGGCGTCCAATTCAGTTTTAAATTTAACCCCCACGGACCGACCCTTGTGAAATAACTTCTTGTTAAATAAACCCTTGCCATAAACAGTGACAATTCAGAACATGTGATGGAAATAGTGTAAAAATATGGAATGGAATTTTACGTTGAGAAAAGGCATACTAATAATAATGATAGTAATTTTTTTGTGAAACAGAAGCAAAATTCTCGTTGTGATACGATGAAACATACTGTGCCTTTAAACAAAATTTAACGAAAAACATCAAGATAACATCCTCAGTTTTTATTTTCTATCTCTCAATAGAAAGGTGCTGAGAAATAATAAGTTTTGTGCCTTAAAGGAATATTTCCTCTTAGAATACACTTGTCCTGCGGCTAATATTTGTGTTTTATAGTGACCATTGGTTAAATAAGTATGCATCTTACACTTTTTCAACTTTGAAAAAGCAACCATAAAACTATATTCAGATTTAAAAAACAAAGTGAGCAAGCGATGAATCCGGTTAATTTGGAAAAATAAGTGTCTGGTTAATCAACGCTAAACAGGGAAAGAAAATCAATCAATGCGCAAGTGCAAGATGGCAGTCTTTTTCCTGTGTGAACCACAGGGGTTCGTAGTTATATTTTTTTCAGAAGGGAGGACACTAATTTTTGGGGTCAAAATTAAAATGGAAATTCAGAGAAGAAAGGTGCCTAATTTCTATTTAAATTTTGACCCCAAAATTAGTATCTTCCATTCTCAATTCTCTTATTACCGTATATAACATTATTTAAAAAAATATATAACTACGAGCCCCTGTGGTTTAAACCAAAGAGAGTTACTTCCCCTTAAAGATTACCAGACACAACAATTTGATTGCAGTGCGTTCTAGCGAACGCACTGCTTTGTTTTCATAATGACTTTTTTTTTGCAGTGCGTTCTAGCGAACGCACTGCTTTGTTTTCATAATGACTTTTTTTTTTTTTTTTTGTCTACTTCTGGTCATGCTTATTCGGTATGAAGGGAGCATGTCACACCTTATCTCACACGTTATCCTACAATATCTAACTGCTCGGTGTTGGGTGAATGTAAAATGGCGGTTTTTTGTCTAACCGGAAATGACATTTGACAGAAAAACCCATGTTATGTTTTTTACCATTTTTACCTCTATTTTTCAACCGATTTTGATGGAACATTTTTTGTTTATTTCGTTATTCTAATGTCTACATAATAGCTCTCAACATATATGCACTTTTAGATATTCTCTGCTGACTTTTTGGAGCACTTTTTTAACCGTTTTTTTAACTTTTGCAATTTTATTTCGATCAAACTGAAAACTTACAGGTGTATAAACATTTTGATTTCTAACTAAATGGTATTTTCAAAATTTTTATATCACTTCCGGTTTTGACGTCATTCGCTTGTAAAGTTGAAATTTCAACTTCCGGAATAATTAAGATATTCAAAAAAATCTTTTTAAGATGTGCTATAAATAACCGATGACTAAAAATGAAATGAAAAAATCTGACCCAGATATTTCATATCAGTCGCCATCTTGAAATGACTGATTTTTCTTTAAATCGCTATTCAGAATCGGGGAATCATTCGATTTGAATAAGAATGATGTCTATGGAATCTTCAGTCGATTGCTAACAAAACATGGGAAGCCGATTTTTGAATTTCGATTCAGAATTTTTTTTATTTCCGGTTTAAAATTTTAAGTAATAGTCAAAATTTTTAAGGCTCATATCTTGTGACCTTGACCTTGAGTGACCTTGTGACCGAACTAAAGTCATTGCCCTTGATGAGATCTATCAACTGATGTATTCATTTTTGCTGTCCGATGCCTACTTCCGGTTTTATAGCCATTTGAAAATGTCGAGTTTTGACTTTAAACAGCTCTGTCACGTGACCTAATTCATGTACGTCACAAATTATCTTTTATTATTATCACGCTTAATCTCCTGTTTCCAAAAATGTATAACACTAGATATTTCGATCAAAATTGCTTTTTCGAATATTGTTCTTTGTTCTATAGTAACTCTGCGTGTTTTTTTGGCGGGAAAAAACACGTGTTATCTGAATTACGGATTTCATAAGATAGGTAACAATTTCTTTTTAAGATATGGAAGAACATGACTAACAAAGAAAAAAATATGATAAAATCGTAACCGGAAGTAACACGCTGGCCACCATCTTGAAATGAACATGTTTTCTTTAAATCGAGAGAAGTGAACAGGGTATCATCCGATTTGTATAACATTGATGTCTAGGGCATTTTCAATCTATGGCCAACAAAATGATGACAGCCAATTTGCTAATTTCGATTATGATATTTGCCTATTTCCGGTAAAAGATATTCGGAAATGACAACCATTTTCAAAGCTCATTACACGTTACCTTGGTTTAGGGTGACCTTATGACCTGAACAAAAGTTATTGCCCATGATGAGATCTACCCAACGGTGTATTCATTTTTGTTGTCTAATATTTACTTCTAGTTTTATGGCCATTTAAAAATTGTTAGTATGAACTTTGAACAGCTCTGTCTCGTGACGTCACGTCACAAACTATCTTCATTTCTTATTACGCTTTATCTCCTCTTTCCAGTGATATATAACACTAGATATTTTGATCAAAATTGCTATTTGGAATTTTGTTCTTTGTTCTATAGTAACTCTGCGTGGTTTTTTGGCGGGAAAAAAACACGTGTTATCTGAATTACGGATTTCACAAGATAGGTAACAATTTCTTCTTAAGATATGAAAGAACATGCCCGGAATAAGATCTATCCAATGGTGAATTCATTTTTGTTGTCCAATATTTACTTCTTGTTTATAGCCAAATGAAAATTGTCAGTTTGAACCTAATTCACGTAGGTCTAAAGTAACTGCGTGGCTTTTTTGGCGCGAAAAAACACGTGGTTCCTAAATTGTGGATTTTTAAAGAGAGTCGACACATTCTTTTGAAGATATCAAATGACGTAACATTCATAGAAAAAAAGGGATAAAATTGGACCCGGAAGTAACTAGTAGACCACCATCTTGAAATGACCAACTTTTCTTTAAATCGATATAAGTGATCAGGATATCATCCGATTTACAAAATGGTGACAGCCGATTTCCTAATTTCGATTAAAAGTTTTGTATATTTCCGGTTAAAGAAATTCAGCAATAACAAACACTTTCAAAGCTCAAAACTCGTGACCTTGACGTTTGATGACCTTTTGATCTGAACCAAAGCTATTGCCCTCGATAAAATCTATCAAATGATGTTTTACTTTGTGTTTTCCGATATTTACTTCCGGTTTAATAGCCGATTGAAAATTGAGATTTTTAACTATAAACAGCTGTCACATGACCTAATTTATATGCAGGACTAAAATGCAACCGTTCAAGGATGTTTAAATTGCGCACTGCTCAGCACCGTTATCACGGTTCTAGTTTTTTGTTGAATCCAGATTCAACAATTAATCATTAATAATTTAATTTTGTGGATTTAAGGGATTCTAGAGGGATTCTGATGTATATTTATGACACAAGGTAAGTCCAGTGATGGATATATACTGTTATTGACCAAGTTTTGGTGAAATTAGAATTTTAGGTTCATTCTATAAGAGGGAGTATTCCTTTAACAACACTTTTACGCCTTTTTTTTGCAACTGATAATATAACAGAGTGTGCGATGACGGAAATTTCGGTAGAACAGCAATAATATGTATCGGATATATTGAACTTAGATCTGAATATTTAGAAAAATGTACATAAGAAAATGTCTATTTTTTTTTCACTGAGTGCTATATAAAGTTGTACATTTTGAAATTTTGTAAATATTTTTCTATTATTTATAAAACTTAGGTCATCTTTGTTAAGAGTGAAAACTGCTTGAGATGTTCCATAAAAGCATCCTTTTGTTTGAAGATTATATCTTCAATATTAAAGGGATTATAAAGAGGATTTTTAAACTTTGTATGTGTATCGAGGAAACTGATAGCATCAATTTGCGCAATTCCAATTTCCATTTCTGACGTCTGTGGTTCTTGCAATTCCACTAAAACTAACGCGTTTTATGACGGCACTGACAGTGATACATATACAAAGTTTAGATAATCACTTTACAATCCCTTTAAGGCCTCGAGCAATATAATAAAGTACCAACGTACAAATCTGATTTAAAAGTGTCCTTATAGAAACTTTATGTGTTATATTGTACAAATAAAGAAATATTTATGTATCTGTATATTTTTGTCATTAAACGCTTTTTACCTATTTAATGTTTTAGTTCCAAATATCCAAAATATTCAGAGGTATAACTGAAACCAGCATCTGATTGAGAGCAAAGTTCAGGGCAACAAAGTCCAGGGAAATTATGAAAAATTGCTGTAATTTCATGCTCACATATGACAATATTGTATGCAACGTGGACCCACAATAGAGTACTACTTAAAGGGGAGTGTTCAGTATTTTCGATGGTCGATTTAGGACTTGAATATTTCTAAATAGCCTCCAGAAGTACGAGAACTGCAGGAAAAATTGGGTCAAAGACGTCTTAATGACATGATAAAATATTTCAATTAACACAATTCATCGAAATAAGTAATTTAAACTGAAAATTGTGAATTTCAATACAAATAGGTTAAAATTACTAAACACTGGGGATTCTGTTCTACAATAGAAACCAGTAATTCATCCTAGAATCTTATAAGATTCTGACCTATATCAAAGAAACAAGAAAAGGAAGCGAAATATTTTAATAAGGTAGTTAATTATCTTAATACTGTTCCCTTGAGATCTATTCTAAATACATCAGAGTAAATTAACTCCCACTAGGGGTCGACACCGTCTCCACAGGGGAGATAATCAACGCTCGTTTACCAGAAAATGGCTTGGTGTTGGTTTAATCGTGTATTCGTGTTTAATGAAGTTTCAAGCAGGCGTTGATAAACTAGGGGTCACTGATACGAGAGTGTTACGTTAACACTCTGTTAATAAGGGTGTTATCGACACTATAACACAATTAACACCCTGTTTCTACGTCTGCGCATGCTGAGAATTCAGACAACAATGGTGTTATCCATCCATAAGAACATTTGCCACGAGATTTCAAACCTCAACAATTTAAATCAGACATTAAAGGGCCATTCTGCTTTTTTGAAAAAAGTTTCCATTGTCAAAAAAATCGCAAAAGCTACATGAGAGTATTTTTAAAGTATGCTTATTGTATCTCTATACCTTCTTGATCAAACTGAATTTGGTTTTAAAGGGTTAATTACAAACAGGAGTACTTATTGTTAATTAAGCAATTTGACCTAGTTTTGGTGTTTGTCCTTTAAATGGCTCAATATTTCTAACTGAAACCTTTTAAATACACAAGAGGGACATTTCTCTACAATTGCGCGTTTATTTTACTCAAATCCGTTCAGTAGTTTCCTATCAGCGTCCAAAAAACATAACACATTTAAAAACCTTACGTAAGGTTTTTAAAAATTTTAGTATGTTTTCAGCGTTTAAAAATTCACGGCTGGATTGTTTTAGTTAAAACTTTTAGATACATTTAAAGGGCACATAGTTACAGATTTTGGTGTAATGTTTTCACAAATTTGAGCAAAAAAAATGTTTGACCAAAAAAAAATTCAGACTGTCCCTTTAAATTATATTTACATCTAAAGATTTTTCTAGATATGTTTGTCAACTCTCTGACCGCAGAAGTTCATAGACCTATTATGATTATTTGATGTCCAGTTTTGACAAATAAATATCTCGGAAGGGTCCAAATGGCTAATTATATACATAATGTTTCCTTAATTTGATATTATTTGTTTATTCGATATTAACTTAATAAACAATATTGATGGACTTAATTGTAAAAAGTTGCAATAATCTAACGACCTTCGAGAAGGTGAACTGTTTGAAAATTGAAATTGTGAAAATCCATGCTTTCAATGTCCTTGATTCACATACAATTTCAGAAAAACTCTTTCCAATTCCTTTTATTTGTACATGTATTACAATATCTAAGAATTTGAATTTGTTTTGATTCGGTGAAATGAAAAACGTTTTCTCAAGACAGTACTGGCCTAGGTCCTGTAGTAAGAAACAAAAGAATCTGAGAGATGTTTAATGCAAAATATTAATGAATATTATTTGAATAAGTTTAATTTCAATATTGATAAATATGTTTTGACTTTATATTAATATCATTTTTAATGCCAAATATTAAAGAATATTTCGACTCTGTTTAACCCTATAATAATATAATACCCAATGCAATATTAATGAATATTATTTAACTCTATATTAATATCATTTTTAACTATAATAAGTGTTTGAATAAGTGTTATTTATAATGCCAAATATTAATGAATATTTTTTAACTCTGTTTCAGGTTTTGAAGTGAATGGTAACGGTGTCTCTAGTCTCGATTGTCTATCATTAATAGTAGAAAGTATAGCACCAAACTCGACATCCACGTCGGCGTCCAATTCAGTTTTAAATTTAACCCCCACGGACCGACCCTTGTGAATGAACCCCTTGTGAAATAACCCCTTGTGAATGAACTTCTTGTGAAATTAACCCTTGCCATAAACAGACAGTGCCGATTCAGAACTTGTGTTCGAAATCTCTTTCAAGGATAGAAATACAGTGAAAATATGGAATTTTACATCGAGAAAAAGCATACTAACGTAACCTGTCTGTGTGAATCGGGAGTCTGATTTCGGTGGAGAAACAATCAAACATACTGGGCCTTTACAGAGAATTTAACGAAAAAAAAAAACACATCAAGATAACTTCCTCAGTTATAATTTTCTATCTCCCAGCCGAAGGATGTAGAGAAATTATAAGTTGCGTGTCTTAACAACACTTACGTCTTTCTTTTATTGAACTGCTTAGTAACGAAGTGTGCGATGAGGAAAATTTCGGTAGAACAGCAATAATATGTATCGGATATATTGAACTTAAGATCTGAATTCTTAGAGAAATGTACATATAAGAAAATGTCTATTTTTTTTCACTGAGTGCTATATAAAGTTGTACATTTTGAAATTTTGTAAATATTTTTCTATTATTTATAAAGCTTTGGTCATATGTAAAGTGGTTGAGATGTTTCATAAAAGCATCCTTGTGAGGATTATATTTTCAATATCAAAGGGATTGTAAAGTGTACTTCTAAACTTTGTATGTGTATCTTCTGGTACTACATGTACTATTGATATCTATGCATATCACTGTCAGTGACGTCATAAAACGCGTTAGTTTCGGTGGAATTGCAAGAACCACAGATGTCAGAATGGAAATTGGAATGGCGCAAATTGATGCTACCAGTGTCCCTGATATACATACAAAGTTTAGAAAACCTCTTTACAATCCCTTTAAGGCCTCGAACAATATAATAAAGTACCAATGTACAACTCTGATTTAAAAGTGTCCTTATAGAAACCTTATGAATTATATTGTAAAATTAAAGAAATATTTATGTATATGTATATTTTTGTCATTAAACGCTTTTTACCTACTTAATGTTTTAGTTCCAAATATCCAAAATATTAAGAGGCATAACTGAGACCAAAATCTGATTGACATCTAAGTTCAGGGCAACAAAGTCTAGGGAAATCATGAACAATTGCTGTAATTTCATGCTCACATATGACAATATTGAATGCAACGTGGACCCCCAATATAGTACTACTTAAAGAGGAATGTCTATTTAGGACTTGAATATTTCTAAATAGCCCCTAGAAGTACGACAACTGTACGAAAAATCATAAAATTCATTTATCCCTTTAAAAACTAGGGCAAGTGATCAATTGGAGGTGGACACAAATCAATGAATATCTTTTCTTTTGGTATTTTCAAAAATCCAAATACAGATGGACAAGCTCATCTGAAAGTTATTTCTTCTATCCAATGAACTTCAGAATAAAAAATTGTGCTTCATCGTAGATCTGGACATTTTTATTAAGTTTACAATAATTACTTTATGACTCGTCGTTCTAGAAAACAACAGGGAAAAGATATTTTCTGTCACAAGAAATGTTTACAACCAGCACAACAAAACTGAAACTCGGTCAAAAATATTTCATTTAGCACAATTCATCAAATTATAGTAAGTGAAAATGAAAATGAGATATTTTTAATACAATTAGGTTAGAATTACTGAAACCCTGGGGATTCTACATAAGAGAAGTAATTCTGTTCTAGAATTTTATACGATTGATGTAATATCATTGGGCAGCGGTGGCGGGTGTGGCGCCAAACAGGGTATGCTAACTCTTCTAGACACCTGATACCACTTTTCATTATGAAATATTTACTCATTTATTGATATACTTCCTCAAATGAAAAGTTCATTAGCTGCTACCAATATATTGCCAATGTGTTTACATGGATTTCGAGATTTGTTTTACGGTTATGATCGTTCGTGCTTGGTTTTATTATTATTACAGATGCGCACTACTATACTATATTTGAAATATTTTCCCAAAATGCGACTATAGTTCTTTTAAAATGTATTTGTGGTCTCAATGATAGTTGTCGTTACTCCTTTTAGCCTTTGTTTGATTTTCGACGAACGACATACCTAAGTTTCAGCAAGCACAAAAAAGCAAAATTGGGTCAAAAACAGCTAAATGACATGATAAAATATTTCAATTAACACAATCTATCGAATTCTAGTAATTTAAACTGAAAATTGTGAATTTCAATACAATTAGGTTTAAATTACTGAACACTGGGGATTCTACTCTACAATAGAGATCAGTAATTCATCCTAGAATCTTATTAGAAACTGACCTATATCAAAGAAACAAGAAAAGGAAGCGAGATATTTTAATAAGGTAGCTAATTATCTTAATACTGTTCCCTTGAGATCTATTCTAAATACATCAGAGTAAATTAACTCCCACTAGGGGTCGACACTGTCTCCACAGGGGAGATAATCAATGCTCGTTTACTAGAGAATGGCTTGGTGTTGGTTTAATCGTGTATTCGTGTTTAATGAAGTTTCAAGCAGGCGTTGATAAACTAGGGGTCACTGATATGAGAGTGTTACGTTAACACTCTGTTAATAAGGGTGTTATCAACACTATAACATAATTAACACCCTGTTTCTACGTCTGCGCATGCTGAGAATTCAGACAACAATGGTGTTATCCATCCATAAGAACATTTGCCACGAGATTTCAAACCTCAACAATTTAAATCAGACATTAAGCGACCATTGAATCATTCAGGAATATTTTGATACCACTTTTCATTTTGAAATATTTACTCATTTATTGATATACTTTCTCAAATGAAAAAGTCCATTAGCTGCTACCAATGTACAACTATTACTCTCGATTTTGCCTTGTTTTTGGTTGCGATTCTAATTATGTAACAATAAAACTGTTAAAACGCATTTTAGCAAACAAAACTTGAAATTGGAATGGGCAGGAAGGAGGTTTAACTACTCAACCTAATTTTTCAATGACGATGTAAATTATTGAAACGGTCAATTTAACGGTAAATAATTTGTTTGTAAACGGAAGAAGTATATCAATATATTATAGTCTTTTAGTTTTCACGTTGTTTATCTAAATAGCAGGATTTTCCCACGCCTACACTGACAAAAATACAGTTCCTATTCAAACCGATTACTGCTCGATGAATAAATCTTCAAAGGAAAGTTAACGATCCTTGAAATTTGAGAATATTTTTTAAAAATGGGTCAGAATTTCAAGTATGAATTTTTAGAATGTTGGGTACTTATATGAAGTACATAAACCTTCAAAGAGCTGACTTGTTTTAGTACCAAAGTGACATTTTCTGGTTCAGCACCAATCTCGACACCCTGCTGTTAGTTTAATATATCTACTAAAACTATTTCTTTTAGTGTTCTTGTCATCAACGCTTTAGAACGAAATGTCTTACTTTTATGAAGCTAAACATATACATTTAGTATAGATAACACACTTTAAAAACTTTTGAAAAATTTTTGGGTTTTGAAATGAGACGAAAGGGTTTGATTGAAAATACTCCAAATCGATGGCCACTTTTCTTCTAAGCGGCGGACCTTCTGTTGGGGTTCACGACGAACTTTGACTCCACAAACTATTCTAGTTCGTCCCAAACAATATTTTAGACAAATCCGCGCCTTAGATTTTGATAATTATAAATATCTCTTGAGAAGAGTAGACTAATTAATATACACTCATGAATGAACTGAATAATTTAAAACTGAATGAATGAACTTCGTGTGACTTTATTCCAATGTAGATTTCAAGTAGTCCTTGTTGTGACCTCGGGTATGTCGGTACTCATCTTAATCCTTAGTGCATTTCGTACTCATTGACTGAAGAGTTCGAACCACTTCCGGTTATAAATTGAACTCCAGTATGAGTTGTACATATGTATATTAATTAATATAGTATATAAAAGATAAGGGTTTATCATAATTATCTTTCTAAGTACGTCATGATTCTTGATTTTAAACTAACCTATGTTTTGGTCCATCTGTATTTAAAAAAAAATCACTAGGCAAGGCGATATACGTGCTAATCTAGATAGCGTGACTCAGGGATTTTTCTTGTCATCAATAAATCAAGGCTCATGATTTAAAGAAGATCCTTCGGCGTCTGGAAATCTAATATAAGTAGCAACCTTCTTTTCATGTTTTTCTGTCAACCAATAGGTGCGGTTTATTCTTATGTAATTTTACAAATTATTATTCTAGTCTAAAGTTTTTAAATGGCATTTGGCATGTAAGCACATATAGAAACAGCTTTATGGAACAACAATCACTGGTTAAAGTCTTATGCAACGTTTCGACGTGTTTCCCCCATCGTCTTCAGGTACATAATGATAAAATGATAATTATATATTTTGCGTTATCATATAAAACTTTAACCAGTGATTGTTGCTGCATAAAGCTGTGTCTATATAATATAGTCCTGTCCAGTCATTATTCCATTCTGTTCATATCACCAAATCAGTGCTTTCTATTCTAGTAAATCTATCCCGCCCTCATTAGCCCATACAGACGCAGAGTTGGACTTATAAAGCTACCAACAGCTTCAATTACCAACAACTACCTAGTTTGCATTTCAGCATCCGCTGGAAGCAAACGCTAACTTGTTATCTACCAACCAACCATTTTCTATTAAAGGGATTGTAAAGAGGTTTTCTAATCTTTGTATGTGTATCGGGGACACTGATAGCATCAATTTGCTTGGTTCGTGCAATTCAACTAAAACTAGCAAATTGATGCTATTAGTGTCCCCGATACACATACAAAGATTAGAAAACCGCTTTACAATTCCTTTAATAGAAAATGGTTGGTTGGTAGATGATGCTGATATCGTAAACTAGGTAGTTGTTGGTGTGCCCGATACACATACGAAGTTTAGAAAAACCTCTTTACAATCCCTGTAAGTGCCTCAAAGTTTGGATATATCTGACAACCGGGCCCCTGGGTGCTATATTTCCGGTTCAGTGATTTTAATAGATTAATGACGAAGACTAACAAATTACCAGAATAAACTGATATCAGGGTTACCGAATAACATCACTGTTTATATAGAGTACTTGTATAGTAAACGATATTCTTGATAATAGTGAATTAGTAATTATAACATATACCATGGACACTCGTAACAACTTCAGAACTAGACATGCTAATAACCTCGTATACTATACGGTAGTCACCATATTGAATACATTATAGTTCAGCCAATCACAATCATTATTCAGCATGTATCATCATCTTTCGCGGAAAAAAACAGCCAATCAAAATCAACTTTGAAACAAGAGTTATCCTTTCCTGCCCAAATAACGGGCAAGATGGCCGTTTATCATGGCCGAGTCATTATATAGTCTCGAACATAGTCTCGAACAATGACGAAGGTTGAGCCGAATGATACCATGGACTAATTTGATACCCTTTCGTCCTTGGATGATAAACGTTCGAAGCCTTGTATCACAAACAAGATATTTTCATCTGAGAATAAATTATTGTCCTAACGAAAGATAAATATGTGTAGTGTAATTGAATGGTTTCTGAAGCCGCAATGCTGTTTCGTGTAATTTTAATTAAATATTGTAGATCAAGGGGGAGGAAAAACAACTCTTGCGATGCTTCTAGTTTATGCTACGTGATTTAGTATGTTTCTGATATTTTTAATGTTAGAGTTTAACAACCCTATTGGTAGTAGAGTTATCTGTCATATAGATCAGGAGCCTTATTCTCGAAATCTTAACTTAAATAAAATCAAGATTTTAAGAAATACAGTTATCTGATTGGATAATAATACTTAATTTAAAATCGATTTTAGTAACTGACCAATCAAATAACAAGAACACTTAAATCATCATAAGTTAAGTTCCGAGAATAAGGCCCCATATTCTTCGTCCAGTAAGATTCGACATCACTTTCATATTTGTTTTAAAAAAAAGAAAGAAACATGTGTATTAACAAGGATAACAAAAATCCGTGAGGGCCCTTTCTCCGAGCTGGTCCTTGGCCAAACCTCTTGGCATTATCCTTACCCATTTACGTCTGGGTTGACTGAAATTATGATTGAAGATGACTTACTATTAGTTATTAGTCATTAGTATACAATGTGTTTTGAGACTTTTGATACGATCTTTCAGAACTGTAAAATAGGAATAAACGCTCACTGTTTCTCAAAAAATCTTACGATTAAAAATTGTCGTAAGTGTGGAATTATTCATTGCAAAATGCCAAAAATACGACAAAATTTATCGTAAGATTTTTTGAGAAACAGGCCCAAGCTGAAATCTAAAGTGCTAATTCGATTCCTTAAATCCAGTTACAGATAAATTCCAATCCAGTTGATTGTCCAGATTAAATAAGATAAAGTGATAATTGCCGAGAGACGTTAATTTCTTTATAGTTAGATAGACTTTGATTGACAGGTTAATCTGTGGCCAATTCAGGATTACCTCCCTTGAAATATAACAAATTCCTGGGAGTAATGGTTGATATTGTCTTTACCTACATAAAATGAAATCCTATTTTTCTGCACCTGTTTTGACTAATAAGAGCGGACCACGCCATACAGTCTGCAATGAGGGAAATTGTGATAGGACAGTGATATTTTCCGATTTTAAAGTCACCTTTGACTGGTGTTCCATCTTTCGACGTAAATCAGAAATATCGAATATAATAATCCAAACCAATATCATTATTATCATCAATATTATCATTATTGACGTTGTAAATGGATTTTGGATCGGAGACAAAATAAAAATTCAACCGGAAGAGATTATCATTAATATATCAGGGGCCTTGGGCCTGTTTCTAAAAAAATATTACGATTAAAAATTGTCGTTACTGTTGAATTGTTCATTGTAAAATGCTGAACAAACGACACAATTTATCATAAGATTTTTTGAGAAATAGGCCCCAGATCATTATTATTATTTATGCTGACGATTATGTAAGGTATAAAATAAGAAATATCAATTTTTACAGATAATCGAGAGCAATAAAACAAATAGAAAGTGATTATCATTATCACTACATAAAACTGCAGTTAAAGAAATATTATATCCCTGTTTAGAATTATCAGGAAATTATAAGGAATTAAGCAAGAATTATCACCTTCCCAGAATATTGGCATCGTTATCTAGTAATACACAGACTTTGGCAAATGGATCACCTGGACAAAATGGCAAAAAACTCATGCACGACTGGGAAGTTTTCTTATTACTAAAATGTTGAAATAACCGCTTGCGTTTATTTTTTTTTTTAACCCTTTTGGTGGCCGTTCATTTGAGGCTGTCGCTGAATACAGGTGACTGTTAGACCAAGTTTGATTGCATATTTATTCAAATATATTTCAGTATATATGATTACAAGCTCAAAACTTTCTTAAACACTAAACCCCCATGGACCCCACCCCCGAAAAAACACTGTGTGCGCTTTTTTGGTAAGACCAACCCCCATACTGACCACCCCCCAAAAAACGACTGTGGACGCTTTTTTGGCAAGACAATGACTGGCACGGCGGCCATATTTCCATTGGAGTGTATCAGTAACCATTTAAATGAAATGAAATGAGTTTTACGTTCTACTTTTCTGCACCTATATGGGCTAATTGAGGAAGGGCAAAATGCCATGCAGTGTGCAATGAGGGAAATCGTGCCAGGACAGTGGCATTAGCCTGCTCTTATTTTCGATTTCCAACTGTGGATGGATCTTTAACGTGCACAGCCAATAGCACACGGGACCTCGGTTTATTGTCCCATTCGAACGACTAGACCCTTTTTCCATGTCAGCCCCTATTTAAAGTTACAGATTCCAATATAAACTGTTATGTTATCTTAATGACACAATTAAACTGGTCATCATCAAGTAGCACGTTTTATAGTATACGTCATCTGATGTCCCGGGGGGTCATGTCACGTGCTTTACGTCATCTGATGTCCCGTGTGGTCATGTCACGTGCTTTATGTCATCAAATGTCCCAAGGGTCATTTGTCAACCATGCTAACAAGATTCTGGCCATTTTAATTAGTTTTAATTGGCATTTGTTATCAAATGAATATATTAATTTCTGGCGTTTATCACCCGGTGTGAACATGGTGCTATATACGACTCAGTTTTTCGACTTTTCAAGATGTACACTATTAATATCCAGGTGATCTTAGGTGTAACGACTCTCTTGTATGCCAGAAGAGACTGAACCAAGACCATGCTTACTCTTTTCGAAACACCTGATGGTACTTCTCTTTGTGGTAGTCCATACTATACACCTATTACTCTCGATTCTGCCAGGTTTTTGGATGCGATTTTGAATAACGGAATTGTTTTGCTTGTACGGATTTTTATTTCAGATTTCTAAACATTCTTCATTGCTGTTCGAACGCCCCACCCTGGACGATTCTCCGCGTACAGTGTGTGTGACAATCTTTCCGGTGTTTGATGACGTCACACCCGCGAAGGTATTTTGTAATTAAGTATTTTTCGTGGGTGTGACGTCATCAAACACTTCGTTTGAATGCACCACAGACGTTTAATCAAAAATGTGAAAGGTACAAAATGATGCTATCAGTGTCCCTGATACACACACAAATTTTTAGAAACCCTCTTTACAATCCCTTTAATTTTCTTGTTTACAATATGTAGGTAGTCCAGATATACTTGTTCACGTTTATTTTTTTGTTATAAAATAGCTAGCGTTAGAATCTAATTAAATGTTGTCATAGAAAATCTCATTTATTTTTTATTTGACGCCTGATAAACCAGGAAGTTAGTTAGTATTGTATTGTTTTAATCTATGTTCTATTATAGCTAACAGCAATCTATCACAGATTAATATGATGACCGTGATGTCCACTCAGATATATTCAATTTATTCCTTGGAAAGACGTGGCTTGCTAGTTATATGGGTAAGTTTTAAACCCCCTCCGGAGTCAGGGTCACGGATGACACTAGTTAATCCTCTGTCAAGTCGCGATGGCGCAGCAGTTAGCGTGCTGGAGCCACGCCTAGTGGGGCCCGATCTAACTCTACCTCCCTTACCGACCAAGACCCTCAACCATGGGTCCCACCTCTAGGGACGCTCAATGACCCATACCTTGTTTGTATTCTATTAAAGAAAGTCGACTTTCGAAGATACAGGCAGGCACCTGGGTTACAATCACTTTAAGTAGGTGTTGTGTATTTTATGGATTACAGATTTCATACTATGAAACGAAGCAACTTTGCTTTAGCGGAATTTTTGGTAACGTCAAAACTGTTTTTCTTAAAATGGGCCGCTAAAGTTAACCTTTATCTGATTGAAACAGCGAATCTCTTTGCGAAGTCGCTAATTTACGAAAGTGTTTTAATTTCCCAAAAAACAAATTGCATTTGAAAAAGATGATAACTTGACGAGGTTAATATTTATTTGAAGAAATTCCTTTAAAAGAAAAAATGTTGAGTCCACATCTATCCCCCGTAAACTAATTCAAATATATATAATATAGCAGTTTATTTCTATACTGCCCACTGGTGACTGTCTCCATGGTAACGAAATTAAAAAAAAATTATCTGAATTTAAAGAATTATTTGTAATGACAGACCAGTTTTATGTTCTTTGTAAGATTTGATATTAATCATATATAATAACTTTATGATAAAACTTCATTACATTTTCTGTCAAATTGTCTACTATCAGAATATTTGGTATGACAGGCTCATTGGCATGAAATAATCATGATTCAACGTTCTAGATATGAAAATGAAATAAATGGAGTTTTACGTCCTACTTTTCTGCACCTATATGGGCTAATTGAGGACGGGTAAACGCCATGCAGTGTGCCATGAGGAAAATTTCGCCAGGACAGTGGCATTAGCCTGCTCTTATTTTCGATTTCCAACTGTCGAGGGTTTTTTAACGTGCATAGCCAATAGCACACGGAACCTCGGTTTATTGTCCCATCCGAACGACTAGACGCTTTTTCCATATAACTATTTCTCTCGATTTTGCCATGTTTTTGGATGCGACTTAGATTAACGGAATTGTTGTGTTTGTACAGATTTTTATTTTTGTTCCAAACGACCTTCAAGAGGTAAATATCGAGTTGACAGAAAGGAAGAATCGTGGACAATTTATAGTAAATAGTGGATTACTCACTAAGATTGATCGTGTACAGTAATACTTTAAAAGGTTGTATTTTAGTCTAATCCCCTCTGCTACCATTCTTACCATTCTTCTGACAGTAAGCTTTACTTAGTAGTAAAATAGGTCCATTGAGGAAGTTTCTTTTGTTTTCTACTGTATATTTTACCAAGACATAATCAGTAAAACAGCCCAAAATGTGAGAAAACATATTTATTCCTTAATCTTCATATATATGCAATTTTTCGCTTAAAGCTTAAGACTTCAGACTTAAAAAGACACAATTGTTATAAAAAATAATATATGCAAATTTTCGCATTAAGCTTAAGACTATAAGCACCTTTCCAATTTGATGCTGATATTACAATTCTCTCAAAAGAAATCCGTAAAACTGTGCAAAGACATCAATTAACTCTTTCAAAAGAAATGCATGTAATCAGTAAAACAGCGATAAATGTGTGTAGACATTAATTCCTTTATCTTCATCCGGTAATATATGCAACTTTTCGCATTAGGCTTAAAACTATAAGCACCTTTCACTATTTTAATGCTGATATTACCAAATCTTGCCAAAAAGAAATCAGAATCGGCGACAAATGTGCGAAGACATTCACGAATCTCCATCCCGGTTAAATATATTCAAATTTTCGCTTAAGGCTTATTACAGTACAATTTGATGCTGATATTACATACCAAGAAATAATCAGTAAAACAGCGATAAATGTGTGAAGACTTTAACCGCGTTTCCACTGAGAATTGTGAAAGAAAGCTAGCTCTAAGCTAGCCTAGAGCTAACTTTATTGCCGAACACGTTCTTCAATCTCAACCACAACTAAGTCAAATTAAACATAATTAAGAAAAGGTGATAAAGATTTGAATTTAATGATGTTATCAGAGATGTAATGTTCTTCAAATTGGTCTGGTCAGTGACTGGCCAGTGACACGTTAAGTGATGCTTGACCACCAGATAAATCCTCATTAAGATCATTTCCAGTATTTTAATGACAATTTTAGACATTTTATACAGTCGTAGAGATGATAAGAAGTGAGAATCTTCCTTCTGGCCAGACAGGAAGCTTTGTCGCCTTGAGACAATTGGTACATTTACCTTAAAAATGTTGATATTAACACTTTATGTCAGGAACCTGGACCGCCTTAACGTCTCGTCCACGCAAAAAACAAAAAATATTGATTCATGTGTCCTTATAAACGTTGCAAGTGATACTTCTGGCCAGACAAGAAGCTGGGTCGTATTGAAACGTCTCGTCTACGTATAAAAAATTGGTACATTTATCCTTAAAAACGTTGATATTAACACTTCTGGCCAGATCGAAAGATGGGTCTCTTGTACACGTCAAAAATGGGTCATTTGTTCTTAAAAAACGTAAAACGTTGCTAATGATACTTCTGGCCAGAAAAAAATGGGAAGCCTTGTCGGATTTTATCCATCGTCATGTCATTTATTTTTTGTGTGCAAAATTCGCTGTAAGTAACATTTGTCCATTTGTATCAGAATTTCGTGTTTTGGTCTGAAGAAAAATATAGAATAAAATTCCGTACAAGAAAATGAATCTAAAATGGCATCTAAGACATGGCAAAATCGAAAGTAATAGTTGTGGACTATACTCCAAAGAAAAGTACCATCAGGTGTTTCGAAAAGAGTAAGCATGGTCTATGGAATTCCGTGTTAGTATTTGTGGATTATTGACTTCATATCCCTGCAGTTCAAACAAATTAATGTTACAATATTCTTGTGGTAATATGAAATTAATCACACTGCAAGGATATTTATATAATTGGACAATAAGCTATAGGCTATAATCTTTGATATTCCAAATCATAAATTGAATGTGATATTACACACTGAAAAACTTTCTTGCGCTTTAAGCGACATTTAAGAGCATTCCCAAGAGGATTGCATTGCTGTGCATTTTTATATTGTTACCCCCTTAATGAGATTAGAATGTTTAGAAAAAGGTAATTGCTTGTGGTAACTGATCAATAAAAGCTCCGGCTTGTTCGCGAAACCATGTATATTTGTATGTATTATGTAATATTTGCAGATTTTGAAAGTATATAACAGTCGTTGACTCGGAAAACTTTCCCTCTTTGCATACTATAGACTTTGATCGATTGTATAATAAACACTCTAATACAAATTTCAAAACGTTTTATCAATGGAATCATACAATAACAAATATTTTTACTGTTAAAAAAGTGCTCAATACATTAAATGTAGAGCGATATAGTAAAAAAGGCTGAAATAGATCAGTTGTCTGAAGATCGCACAGCGTAAAACTCTGAGTAACAACATGTTTCAGGTTCTATTTAAATATTTTAGATATTTCGATGGAATCATATATAACTATATAGTAATTTGTATGGGTTGTAGAATTAGTGAGTTCAGTTGATTCCCCCTAGGTAATCCAGTAATCTGAAAAGGACTGCGTGTAAAAAACTAAGTTATATGGTATCTGTGAAAGCCATCTAACTGTCAATTAAGTATGTTCGTGAATTCCCTAGGGAGAATTGTAATCTACATAGCTGAATCGTTTGAGCTTCGATTCTAGATGACATGATGTGAAGTAAGGTATCATTCGACTCAACTTTCATTATTGTTCGAGACTATATAATGACTCGACCCACTCGTATCAACTTCTGAACTAGACATTCTAGATTACCTCGTACACTGTACGGTTGCTGCCATGTTGAATAAATTATAGTTCAACCAATCACAATTATTTTTCAGAATGTATCATCATCTTACCCGTAAAAAACAGCCAATCAGAATCAACCTTGAAACAAGAGTTGTCTTTTCCTGCCCAAATACCTAGCCAGATGGCAGCCTATCATGGTCGAGTTGAGTCGACCGGCCGCAGGCATAATCATAAAAGAAAAATTAGTTGCTTTAAATAGCCTTCCTGCAGTGTGTCAAATAGCTAAAATCCCAGAGCTTCCCCCACAAAGCTCAGGAGGGCCTCTGGAGACCAACCAATATTCACTCCGCTCGCGATGTCAATATATTCTGTCGGTTCATCTTCACCGTTGCATTCCCAGTTTCGAAAACCGCCACTGGTATACGCTTTCCTTCTTGTAAGATCGTTTTCATACTGATATAGGAATTGAAGACGCATACAAAACAACCACTGATATCATAGCCGTAGGAGACCACAACTAAACAGGGGGGCAGACCGACTTTTTGCCCGATTTTTGTGATTTTGTGCCCGAAAACATAATATTTTTTAGGGGGGGGGGGGGCAGCTGCACCCCTTGCCCCCCTGTCTCCTACGGCTATGACTGATATAGGTTAATGTATCTGAACTAGTAATAATCCTATTATGACTATCATATCTTCCATCCTTTGTCCGTCAGAACCGGTAAAAAATATTATAATGAAACTATTGTTCTATCAGAAGACGAATGTCATCAACCATTGTTCTATATCCCCTTGCTAATCATAAACAAGATTTCATGAAAAGGACAGCAACTTTTGATGATCTTTCGGTTTGAGGGAGAGGTTTCCTGTTAGTTCATAACACTTTAATTACAGTTATGCTTACGGATTATGCCTGTCCTTAATTAGCCTATATAGGTGCAGAAAAGTAGGACGTAAAACTCCATTTATTTCATTTACGGATTATGCTAAAACGGTTATCCTCGGCTGTAAACCGAGTAACTTTCACGGGGAACGTTTGACAGCGCTCCTGTTTTCATAGTTTTTAAAATCTGCTAACCCTTTAGCGACATTCGGAGGTAGAGGTAAAATTTGATAAAGAAATACCATACCCATTTAAAATGAAACATCAAATGACGATTGTGAAAATTGTTGAAACAGAAGTTCGAATTTTATCAGTTTTCGATTGTCTTTGCTTCACGAGATCATGAATTAAATGTGAAATCCATAATAAAATGGTCTCAACATTCAGAAATATTGCGTTCATGTACAAATCTATTTCCTCATTTGAAGAAAATTTCCCAAAATTTATTGAATTTAAAGTGGCTTAATTATAGAGAGTAGAGGAAACGAACACACCCGGTAAAAAGTAAAATTAAATGATGATTTTTAACTTTGTACAGATTAATTTCAGCTGATACAACAATGATATTGTTCATTGGCGACGACTATAGGGGTACTAAAAGGGGGTACAGGGGAGGAGGAGGAGGGGGGGTGGTATTTGACCCCTATATAAATTGTTTGTAGGCCTACCCCTATTTGAACCCTCGCTTTACTTTCAAAAAATTAAAATTGTAACCTTTATACCTTGTCCCAGATATGTGTTAGAAGACACCAATTCTTCATTTTCAAAGATAAATTCTGGTGAAGAACCCCTCAGACATCTTGAATTAGCTCTTACAATTCTAGAATCTTAATCTGACGGTTGTCCTCTATATATCGGTCTGTCCCACGTTTGTACCCAATCATACATGTTTCTATCATCCAGTCCATCTTTGTCTAAGAAAGATCTCCTCATCGTTGATAGGAACAGTCTGGGCGTCAGAGACTAGATCAGGCCTTCATAAATGGCGGCTCGTGGACCAAATGCGGTCCGCGACGCTCTTGAGACGTTCCCCTCGCAAGAGTGCCATTTGACCCTTATGTTTTTTATCATAAAATGCATTTGGCCCTTTACACAAATTAATTGAGAAGGCCTGGACTAGATTGTACCTTACCCCCAGAAGGATGGTACCGCCACTGGTATAGTTCAATTCTTTCAATCTTCATTCTCTAGTTTCACTCAATGACTTACAAACACAAGAAAGGCGGGAACGAGAATAATTAGTATGCATATCTGAGTACACGTGCGAAAACAGAAACTCAGCGAGAAAAAAGTTAATAAGGGATATCTGAAGCTAGAGTAGTTTATACAGACGATAGACCATGGTTTATTTTTCTCTGTGTTCAAGAGACGAGTTTAATCTAACAATAAACAGAGCTAGTGACGTATTTCTCTTACTAACTATTACACAGAGTAGGAATTTAAACTGAAATTAATACCAGTTACAATCATAGATTCCTTCTGTCAGGTGTCATTGTCAGTGTGGGGTGAAATTAGGGGTCGGACCACCGGAGGGGTCGGAGCTTTACGACTCTTTACGACTCGATTTTTCTAAATAAGAAATAAACTGTAGGGCCTGTCTCTGTAGTTGACGAGGGCTGGAGTTGTAGTGAAAAATAAAAATCCAAAAACTCTTGCGGAACTATTTCGTTAGACCGTGTGCTTTGACTGATTGATACGCTCAGAAACCATACGAATCTCTGTCTTATTCGTAAATATGTCGGCCATTCTCGCTACGCCTGTTAGACAATGGCCGCCGTAGATACGAATGTCTATCAGAGTTAATTGAAAGGGGAGGTAAGCGATGAGCTATAGACAATTTAATTATCTCCTATCTTTCATCTATAGAGATCAACTGATAATCCAATTACGATGTCTGCACACTGGAATCCGTACATTTGATGTTCAAAGGAAACTTCAGATTCATTATTCCGGAAGCAACTGATGCTAATATGAAAAGCGAGATATGTTGTCCCTTTAAAGGGAAATGTTCAGCATAATAACATAATAACATGCCTCCATAACATATTACTTAAATAATCTGATATTTCCAGAAAACTATGTTAGTCCCGCATGTGCGTATAAGATCTTGAACTAATTAGTTATATAAAATGATATTTTCACGATGATACCGTTTTCATAGGTCGTATATATAATCCCTATTGAGAAAAAAATCAATGTCGCTCTCACTGGATCGTCAGCGACCAGAGATAAGTTGGTGAAGACCAGATTCGTCTTTCACTTTAGTCTTGACAATGTAACTGTGGCAGTCAATTGACAATCGTTATGTTAGTGGTTATGAACCAGACTGTCGAGGGGTTTAATTTCACACAAGAGAAATCGGAATGGGATATCATTATAGAGCAATATGGAATACGTCCCCTTACCAAGTCGGGATATTACGCTACTGGGATATATCTTTTAATCACAGGTATGATATTTCTTTTCTTACATACCCGCATTGAAGATACGTACACGTACCCGCACTGAATATACGTACATGTACCCGCACTGCTTACACGTACATGTACCCTCACTGAATATACGTACAGGTACTGGCACTGAATATACGAACATGTACCTGGACTGCATATACGTACACGTACTCGCTCTGATGTACGCACATGTACTTGGACTGCATACACGTACATGTACCCGCACTGCATACACGTACACGTACCCACATGGAATATACGTACATGTACCCACACTACATACACGTACACGTACTTGCACTGAATACACGGACATGTACCTGCACTGAATATACGTACACGTACCCACACTTCATATACTTACATGTACCTGTTATTACTTTTCTTACATACTCGCAATCGCACACACGTACTCGCAGATATGCCTTCACAATCTCGTAAAAGGGTTTGGAGATTCACCGACCGATTAGTTATAGAACTTGGTATATTTTCACTGCACTGATATCTTATTTTCTCAAATATAACACTATTATCAATATCAATTGTCGCCTCAACAACTTTGATAAAAGAAAATATTAGAATATTGAACTTTGAGTACAGTGACACTTTAAACAATCCGACATCTTAATATGATCCCAATGCATGTCGGATTACACAGAGTACAATGTACTGTTGCCAATTTTAATCAAAATATGCTGAAAACTATATATTTATTAACGTTTTTGGCTGTGCATGTACGCAGACTGATCAGCATATGATTATATTCGCATAGACGTATGTTGCTTACATTACAATTTTTTGGGGAGCCGCTGTGTCTCAGTGAGTTAGACGCTTGCTCGCTAACCTGAAGGTCCAGGGTTCAATCCCGTCATGGGTCGAGATGATACCTTCGTATTTTTACCCGGTTTCCCCCTGTCAGTGATGCAGGTCGGAGGGGCTGACATGGAAAAAGCGTCTAGTCGTTCGGATTGGACAATAAACCGAGGTCCCGTGTGCTATTGGCTGTATTTCCCTCATTGCACACTGCATTGCGTTTGCCCTTCCTCAATTAGCCCATATAGGTGCAGAAAAGCAGGACGTAAAACTCCATTCATTTCATTTCATTTCCAATTTTATGATTCCGTGAACGGTTGGTAGATGACGTTAACGTACGCTTCCAGCAGCAGCTGATATCGCAAACTTAGGTAAAGATTCCGTTAACTTGTTTTTTTCACTAATTGTATCGTTTCAGGTGTTATAGCCACAATAGGAAACTTTATGGTATTGGTGATGTTTGCAAGAGACAGAAAATTGAGACGGAAACCTCATAATATGCTCTTGTTAAACCTAGCCATATCAGACTTCGGTGTGTCGTTGTGTGGATATCCATTAACTACTGCCTCAAACTTTGCTCAACGATATCTGTTCGGATCTACTGGGTGTATAATACAAGGATTTTTAACGTTTACTCTAGCTCTAACTGATATGAATACTCTAGCATGTTTAAGTGTATATAGATATATAACCGTTTGCAAGCCCCATTACAGTAAGTATCCTTTTACTCATTAAAACACACTGACAAGTGGTGCTTTCGTGCTCAGCTCCCCCCTCCCTCCAATAATCCAATAATAAAACCCTAGCACGAACGATCCAAACCGTAAAACTGATCTCAAAATCCACGTAAACACATTGGCAATACCAGGGGCGCCGGAAGGAAATGTTAGCGGCGGGGGCGAAGCTGTGATATAAAGGGCACTATGTGACCGAGCGAAGCGAGGGAACCGTCCGGTCTGGAGGTTCGGGGGGCGCCGTAAGCCCCCCGAGAAAATTTTGTATTTTAGACCTTTTTAGAACACTTCTTAGGTACACCAGAACGTACGTCATGCCTATATTTTGGGGCATAGGGACACAACAAATTTTGCTGGAACAAATTTGCTTGAACCAATACATTGTATTGGGTCCTTGAACACCAGCTGACTGCAGCCCTGGGCTGCCGCATGGTTTATAGTATCGGCCGGCTCTTATTTTGGGGGGATGTGAGCCCAGTCCAGATAATATCCCCATTTTCCGTCTCTTGCCTCCGTCGGCTGTAATTATTATGACATAAAAATTGTCCGTGTCTCCGTGACAAAAAGAGCACATGTTCGCCCCCCTTGCCCCCGTGGTTCCGGCGCCCCTGGGCAATACATTGGTAGCAGCTAATGAACTTTTCATTTGAGGAAGTACGTCAATAAATGATTAAATATTTAATAATGAAAAGTGGTATCAGGTGTCTAGAAGAGATAGAGACTGTGTTCAAACTAAGTACACCATGTACCCCTTTGATGTGTCCACTTAGCTAGTAGAGAGTCAGTGAGCATTCTTCCGCTAATAATAATAGGAATTAAACAAGAATTAGACGAGAAGACATCTACTTATCAAAATTGTCAAACAAGGGGGTTTAAAGCTCCTTGTATTCCTTGCTACCGAAATTTTGTATTCATGTAATGTAAACGAACAATGGGTATATGGAAATAAGTACCGAATTTAGAAGCACTGTGTTGAGGAGAGGAGGAGAGCCCGAAAATTAATCTATTAACAGATATATAATTTCAATCATGATGAAACCTCCTATCTCATGCAAATTTAAATACCATGTTTTAGGTACCATTCGCCATTTGACCACAATGTGATTAAGTTTGATTAAACACTTTATTCAAAAGATGTCAGAGTTCACCACTAAAATGAAAAACTCTTTATTTTAACCGATTTTCCCGAAAAAATGAAAAACACACCGAGGTGTTTTGGGACTTAAATGTTTTGTTTATACAGTAATAAAAAGAATTTGAATGGCTGATGGTTTACGAGGTGATAGAAGATGCACAGTAAAAAAATGCTTTCCTGTGATACCAAGTTGTCATTTTTGTGAAAAAGTGATATTCAAGGTTTCATCAGAACACCGTCGTTATATTACTGTGGTATTTGATTATCCCCTACAAGTTGTTTACTATCTGTTTATCTAGTATGGTAATATCATATTGATCACAGATTATTACTGAGATTGATTCATGAGTATATCGCATGATTCTCGTCAATATCGAGTTTGACGAAATGACATTGTGCTTAAATTAGCCATTAACAATCATTGTCAGTTTAAAAAGAAAGAAAGAAACATCTATATTTTACAACGATAACAACTTCCATGCGGATCCTTTCTCCCAGCTGGTCCTTGGCCAAACCCCTTGCATTGATCTTTCCCGGATTATCCGTACCCATTTACAACTGGGTTGACTAGAATTATGAGTGAATATGACTTATTCAAGGTCAACGGACTATCACACCCTGATCGAGAACCGAACTCTCAAACATAACGACCTTCATTTGCTCGTTAAAATTAGATTATATTTCGTTTCGTTTATATCGGTGTCGACTCCATGGAGCGAGCGAAATATAATCTAATTTTAATTAGATTGAATCAAGAGTAAAGCGAATGACATTGATAAAAAACATCTCTAAATGATGAACCATAAAGACAAAAAATATAAATCGATAAAATTACGTTGTACTGAAATACGTCTAACATGAATTGTTTGTTTACGGGGATGATACGTGCACAAAAAACAATCACCCCCCTTTCCTTCAAAAAAAATAAACTAAGAACAACAACAGAAAAACGACAACGCTTTGAAATTTAACTGCCAGAAACCGGATTTCAAATCAATCGTTAATAATAATAATAATATTTAACTTAAATATTGGCTATTATAATCTTTAAAAAAATAATCAGTTCTGAGGATTAGCTATGGCTCAAGGGTGAATAATCAACACAAAACTTACATTTATCGTGCGTTTTCTGAACAAACACGATAAGACGAGGCTATGGACTATAACAGATGATAGCGTGTATGATACAAATTAATATTACAATAACGCCACTGAAGAAGAGATTAATCTCTCAAACAATTTTCAATCGGTGTTGTATTCCAAGATGATGAATATTATAAGGATATATATATGAAATATAGACAAGAGGTGGGGGAATATAAGGATATAACAAACATATGTTTAGCAAACGTATGTCGGAAGAGAGCCTGTTCCCCAATCCTTTCATTTCTATATATGAAATAAAATATTATTAAACTTAACTGCCTTGAAAGTTAAACTTTAAAATTGATATATGTAATATTATTGGGCAGCGGTGGCGGGTGTGGCGCCAAGCAGGTTATGCTAACTCTTCTAGACAGCTACCAATGTATTGCCAATGTATTTACAAGGATTTCGAGATTTGTTTTACGGTTGGGATCGTTTGTGCTTGGATTTATTATTATTACAAAAAAAAAAAAAAACATAATTATGTCAGTGCTGATATGCAATTTTGCCCATAAATATAAACATTACGCTTCGATTGTATGCTATTATGAAATCAAGGTTAACCAACGTTTTTCTATGCTAAGCACGTTAAAGACTCATTGTCACCTATTAGAAATCGAAAATAAGAGAAGGCTAATGGCGCTGTCCTGGCAAAGTTTCGCTCAATGCATACTGCATGGCGTTTGCCCGTCTTCATTAGCTTATACATGTGCAGAGAAGCAGGACGTAAAATCGAATTTCATTTAATTTTCATTAGAAATAGATTGATTGAAATAAACCTTATGGAAGCTCAATCCACATCATAATGGTTTATTGTCATTTATGCTTAATTAACTTTCCTCATTAATATAACTTTAATATACGTATGTTATTTATATAATCAAGAAATGGTTTTGTTGTGATATAACTGAAAATATTCCTGGAGGTTGTACTATAATGGGATTTGCATGTATGTCGTCAACGGCATAACCCTTTATTAATTTTCTTTTAAGACCTTAACTGGGGACACTTATAGCATCCATTTGTTCCATTCCAATTTCCATTCCGATGCCTGTGGTTCTTGCAATTCCACTAAAACTAACGCGTTTTATGACGTCACCCTCACTGATCTGCATAAATATCAATAGTAGCTTCCGGTATATCACCGTCAGTGACGTCAGAAAACGCATTAGTTTTAGTGGAATTGCAAGAACCATAGACATCAAAATGGAAATGGGAATGGGAATGGCGCAAATTGATGCATGATGAATGAGTAAATATTTTAAACCTAAAAGTGGTATCAGGTGTCTAGAAGAGTTAGCATACCCTGTGAGAGAAAATAACAGACTTATAAAACAGGGAATTTGTGCTCTGTAATATCTAGAATAATAGAGTACTAATTAGTACTAAGATACTAATTAATCTTTTATTACTTGCTAATTACACAACAATGAAATAGGCTAATAAGACTTTTATTATCTATATAATACTATACAAGAAATAACCAATCCTGTAAGCCTCGATCCAGTTATTTAAAGCGATACTACGTCTTAGAATGAACAAAAAAATTAAATTTTCCATCTTTGTCAATAGGAGTATATATTCATCAGGGGACAAACCTAGTGGCATAACTATAAAACAGATTACCTAAATAATCTGATAAATCCAGAAAGCAATTTTTATATACAATAATAGAAAAACCTTTAATCAAATTTAAGGCATTTATCAATTATAATCTGTAATTGTATGGAAAATTACATAGTTTTATGGGTTTATTTGATTCTGTTTGTACACTTTGGACACTGTTGATGAATATATACTCTTATTAACCACGTTTGAGAACTTAATTTTTTTTCAAGACGTAGTATCGCTTTAAGATACATTGAAATTAAATGGAATTTTATGTCCTACATTTTTTTTCATTAATCAAGAACTAAATGATTCGTTAGCACATATTGTATAAATGGAATTTATATTAATCCATACATTTTTAATTAAAACTCTATACTAAATGAGATTTAGAATTACTTTTCTTTCGGTTCGATAAATTAGGATTGTTTGCTTCAGTAAGAAAAATAAAATACATAAATAACGATGAATTTCTTTTCCAATGTTCACATTTGGGTTTTCCTTAAAATAGTGAAGCCTTGTTTTGGATTTCATAATAACTCTTTCTGAACATTGGACAACACAGTGCTTCTAAATTCGGTACTTATTTCCATGTAAACACTGTTTCCTTACATTACATCCTGGGTTTGGAACTTGGGGGACATGTTCCAGACTGGGGACATTTGGACATTCTCCAGGGGACAAAAACTGATCTATAGGCCTGAAAAAAATATGTTACATATTGAATTATCTTGCATCACCAGTGTACACTGGCTGCAATAACCACAATTTAAGTTTGTATTAAAACGAAAAATGCTGTGACTATATCATGCTTCAAAATGGCATGTTTTCGATAACTTCCACGGACAATTCAGGGGACATGGTCATTTCCTTACACATTTTTAGGAACAGTTGAGAAAACCAGTTGAAAACCCAGGCTTTACATGAATACAAGATGCCTGTAGCAAGGAATACAGGGTGCTTTAAACCCCCTTGTTTGGTAGAGCCAATTTGCCAACTTCCGGTTTGGACGTTTGGCGTCGTTGAGTTGTTGGAATCTAATAACGAACCACAAGTCCTTCAGAGAGTGTCCACTACTAACATCCAGGGATTTAAGTATCAAATTTTATCTTGCGATGTTTTTAGAGGTTTAAGTTTAATACAAACCCGCCATTCGTTCACAAAGTGTCCACCTTGTACTTAATGTAACTATTTTCTTTGTGTTTAACTTCCGGTTTGACCGGATGCAGTTGTTCGGTGGCTGAGAATTAATTTTTATTGCCGACCAGTTAATTAATGTTACTATTTCTTAATTTATTTCAGTAAATAGGTTAGATATAAAATGTACATTAAGAATCATTCTGTTTCTATGGTTTTATTCATTATTGTGGACTGTTCCGCCATTACTGGGTTGGAATTCGTATATATTCGAACCATTTGGTAATTACATGTATAATAAATATTCCCCCAATATTGGTCCATTCGGAACGCTGTTAGGAAACTACTTAACGGATTTGAGAAAAATAAATGACCTGTTGTAGAGAAAAGTATCTCCTATGTAGTCCAAAAGTTTCAGCTAGAAATAGTGAGCAATTATTGATACAAACACCAAAAGCAAAACTAGGTCAAACTGCTTAATTAACAATAAGTACTCCCTGTTTGTAATTAACCCTTCAAAAATAAATTCAATTTGATCAAGAAGATACAGAGATAAAATAAGCATACTTTAGAATTACTTTCAAGTAATATTTGCGACGTTTTTATTAATGAACAGTTTTTTTTCAAAAAAGTAGAATGGCCCCCTAAAATTTGCGTGACATCTCTGGAAATGTTTATTGTGGTCATTCGATCACATTGTTTTTTTAAATTACATGATCGCGTGGACAAATTTCCATACACATTTTGCTAAGATATTTGAATGTCCATTATTTAAGATTGGTCTATTATTTGCGTGTCATCTCTGAATTAGATTGGATTGCTGTATATTTGACCACTTTGTTTTGAATTATAACATTCGCGTGGGCAAGTTTTCATTACCCTATTTTTAGATCTTGTGTCGCATTTAAAATCAGTGGATTTCTTGCTGTGTTTTTTGGTCGCCATAGAATAATATTACACCACCGTTTCTTTTTACTAATAACAAAACAATGATGACGTTACCTATACAAAGTTTCCTTTCAATGAATTTAAAGAGATTTTCTAAACTTTTTGAATGTTTACGCTAAAGAAATTTCAAAAATTGTAAAGAGGTTTTTCTTAACCTTTATATGTGTATCGAGGACATTGATAACATCAATTTACACGATTCCAATTTTCAGTCTTTAGTATTTGCGTGACATTTCTGAAAGTGTATTGATCAGTATATGTTGTAATCTTTCCTGTAAGAGACCGGAAGCTGACAATCTCTCCTAATAATTATAAGACTGTGTGTTTGCATGTGAACTATAGATTACAGCGCTAATTGTACAATCTCACCCTTCTCAGTTATAATATATAGTTTGATCAAACGTAACGATAGGGTATAGCTAGCTTATGAAGATTAAGACGCGTTTTATAACGTCAGGTACAGTGATCTGCATAGATATCAATAGTAGCTTCCGGTAGATCACTGTCAGTGACGTCATAAAACACGTTAGTTTTAATGGAATTGCAAGAACCACAGACGTCGGAATGGCGCAAATTGATGCTATCAGTGTCCCCGATGCACATACAAAGTTTAGCAAACCTCTGTACAATCCCTTTAAATAGAAGTCTATATCCATAAAAACTGTTATTTCTTAATGTGCTGTGATACTTCTAAATGTCTTACAAGGATTAATTTCTTTAAGATATTAATTAACATGTAATTACGTTATTTCGTCATTTCTATTTATAGGAACTTCTTGCAGCATTGATTGGGTGAATCCAGCTCCGTCTGCTAAAGCTTACACATGGTGCCTTGTTTTGTTCTGCTACCTCATTCATCTTATAACCATGATCATTTGTTATTTCTTCGTGGTTCGACGAACCAAGGAACTCAACATCAGTCTTGACCTGTCTTCACCATCGGTTGGAAATCCACCGGAAATTGAATGCTGCTCTAAACTTCATCTTGAGAAACACGTAACCTGGGTATGTCCATTGTAATCATTTGTGGTCGTGTCGATCCATCTTAGTCAAAACATCTTGAAAGGGAATGTTCAGCATTTTCGAGGGCCGATTTTGACCTTGAATATATGAAGGCCTAAATAGCCTTCAGAATTACTGGAACTGCCCAAAAATAGCTTAATCCCTTCAATCAAATCCGTACTTAAATATTTAACTTCATTTTCTGTAGATGTGTTTTCTTACTAAACGACGAATCGTATTTTTAACTTCCAAGCGTTGATAATTATGGATTTACAGGGATATGAAGGCTTAAATTTCGAGGGAAAGTTGTGAACATTATTACTGATTAGATAGCTAAATAATTCGAGGTTCTGAGACTTAAATTTTATTTGTCTTACGAATGGTGGACATATCCCTTTAAATGTTTCACTTTTTTATATTACCAATACCAGTATTGAGGAAATATAAAGCGTTTTAGTGGCACTATTACTGAGATTTCCGGCTGCTGAAACAAATGATGTTGTTTTGCGATTGGTGTTGTCAAGTCGGCATTACTTTCAGAGAATCCACATAGGAAATATGATTAATTTGGTAGATTTATTTGACTCTTTCATTATCTCTCAACTGGCAGTACGTTTTTTTATCTTACAGATGAGCGTCATTATGACGTCAACATTCATCATTTTATGGACGCCGTATGCCTTCGTCTGTCTTTGGTCTGTACATGATAAAACTCTACCTCTATGGATCACAACATGGCCGACAATGTTTGCTAAAGCTTCCTGTATGGTGAATCCGGTTGTGTATTATATGAGCAATCCTTTATTTAGAAAATGTGCCAAGAAGCTGTTATGTTGTGAAACTGGACCTACTGAAATCAGGTGAGATGGTTATTCAATCTGCTTTTGATTACTGATTCGATGAACCATTAGGCATGGGCCCAGCAGAAGGGGTTACAGAACTGTCAAAGGTAGTCAAAGCAGCAGTTATTTAATAACTTAATAATGTAAGAAGGGGGGGGGGGGGGATGGAGGGTATGACGCATTTCATCACCTTTCAACCGCAGCTGATTAAGTAAGGTCTCTTCGTAAATGATGTCAATGAGGCGTTTTTTTTTTTGGACGCAAAAGGTAGTCACCTCGTAATGTGTTGCCTTATTTTTATTCTAAAAGGAAAAACGGGTATAACGAGTAGTATCAATTTTGAGAGAGGTTTCATATACGAAAAGCATGTCCCCCAACCTTTTTCAGATTTATGAGAATAAAATATTGTTTTAACAGACCAGACTAATTATACCTTTATACCCTTTACGACATATCTTCAATTTCAGGCCCAGATTACGGTACCGTGTAGACAGGAATAATGGTAACTTTCTCCGGAACAAGGAGATCAACCAGATAGAAACCAAATTCTTCTGAGATTATCCTAGTTTTTGGAGTATTGGAGGTTCTGGACTGTGGCAGTTACCTTTCTTTCGTGGCACAAAGTTCGAGGCAACTACAAGTCTACTTTCAAAAGCAGTGACTGAGGGTGCCAGGAGCTCATCTATCTTTTGGGCAGGATTTAAAGAGACACCGACTATCGATATCACCGACCGTGGACTGAAAGTTATCATCTTGAATATGTCATTACCAAGGGATAATGATCCGCACAAACAAGACACTTCCTCCAGTTAAAAATCACGTCCAAAGGCTGAAAAAATCGAGAGCAACAATTGTATATTAGTGGATTCCTCCAAAGAGAAGTACCATCAGGTGTTTCGAAAAGAGTGAACAGGTTCTGCTTCGCTTGCGATAACCATCACCAGATATAATTTCATCAGGGGCCTTATTCTCGAAAATTTATCTTAGATAAAATCCAGATTTTAAGAAATACACCAATCTGATTGGATGATAAAGCTTAATTTAAAATCAATTTTAGTGATTGACCAATCAGATGACCCACACACTAAAATCATTGTAAGTTAAGTTATCGAGACTAAGGCCCCAGGAGAAATAAATCCAGCAATGGTCTGCTGGATATTCAGATTATCATCGTTAGATATATTGATGTTACTCAATTCTTTCAATGTTGCTAGACCCTTGCTCCGATTCATTTTGTAAAAAGTGACTGGCTAGCAGATGAAACTGACTGGCTGGCCATTTGTTATCGGTTAGTCGGTTTTGAACTGGCTGAATTGGCTAGCAAAAAAATCGGCGGTTTTCGGCGGCTTAAACGGATTTCCTTCTTTAAACATTTGAGTTATAATGAAGGAACATACATTATACGCTGCAGGCATCATAAACAACTGGTGTTTGTTATCAAGTTATTTATTTCTGAATAATCAACTCACAATTCAAAATTTTAATCAAACTGCAATAGTTTTGAATTATCATTGATGAAAGTTTTCATGTTCAGCATGGTAGGTCTAAGTGACGATCGCCCTGAATTGATTTACAAAGTGGCAGAAATAGGCTGACTTAAATCGGCGGCGCTGGCAGATTATGGCTGTAAAGAAACCGGCGACAGCGGCGGCTAATGGCGGCGGCGCAAGGGTCTAAATGTTGCTGAAAGTGTTATATAGACTGGACATCAGTTTGTGATCGTGGCAGGAATGAATGTGTTGGGGAACAGTTGAAAATTATCGCAAAGACTATCTAAAGGCTAAATATTCAGATCATATATTCATTTCGGCAGCTTTATCATCAAACTACTTTTCATCTGTGACACTAGGTGTTTTTGTGGGACGATTTGATTTGGTCGATTAGCTATCTTGCGCATTTGTGAGCCAGTTCGATTAGGCTAATCGGTGCATTTGTGAGAGCGTTTACATAAACTGATTAGGCTAATCGACCACCAATAGGCGTTTTTGTCGGAAGATTCGATTTGGTTTCGATTTGCCAGTACGATTTGGTGTAATTTGGTGTAATTTGCTGTGGTCCACAAATGTACCGGCGCTTAGGCAGCCTTGACTGTCAAAAAAAGAAGGTCACGTGTATGTTATATATGACGTCATTGATATATCAGCCAATAGTATTACGAACCTGCACATTCCGCCATCTTGTAACACCTAATCGAATCGTCTGACCACCTCTTGAGACGGTTAGGTCGATGAGCCTAATCAGTTTAGGTAAACGGACTCACAAATGCACCGATTAGCCTAATCGAACTGGCTCACAAATGCGCAAAATAGCTAATCGACCAAATCGAATCGTGCGACAAAAACGCCTATAGTGGACCACAGCAAATTACACCAAATCGTACTAGCAAATCGAAACTTAATCGAATCGTCCCACAAAAACGCCTATTGTCAACATGTCTTAGAGTATTCTATGTATCAACTCAGGTTAACACAATAATAAAAGTCCGTACAAACAAAACTATTCCGTTTATCAAAAATCTCGTCCATAGTATGACAAAATCGGGTGCAGTAATTATATAGTAGTGGACTTCCCATACGAGAAATACCATCAGGTGTTTCGAAAAGAGTAAGAATGGTCTGCTTCGCGCGTGACCCCCGCCACTTCTATAAACCTCAAAATCATGAGGTGCAGCAAGATCAATGCAACTTCTCAAATGGCGGCCCGCGGGAAAAATCCGGCTCTCGACGCCCTCAAGAGTGGCCCCACCTTACCCACTACTACGCCATGCTCGTTTCGCTAGCTCTATTAGGACCTTATTTTTCATTGACAAAATGCATTTGGCTCTTTACAAACATTAATTGAGAAGGCCTGATATAAGGGGTGGCATCTTTATAAAAAAAAATCCGATTTTGATAATTTTGTCACCATAACTTTCAGATTATGCTGTTGATTACAGACTATAGTATAGGACTAAGTATTAAAAATATACCAAATAAATCAGTACATATATACTCCTACAATTAGCCTGTTTTTGTCAGCTGTCCCGATGCTGGATCGTATATCCGGTTCACATGTTGATACTATAAAATATTAATTCTAAAACCTCTTCAAGAAGCTCTCTTGATTGATGTAGATTAATGATTTTATTGAACAACAATAATTAGATCCTGCCTCCCCAATCAGGGCCTACTATTATAGTAACATTGTCCTCGGTCAAATCAAGTTCCGGTGTGTAGCTGAAGGGCTTGAAGCCAATTAAGTTGACATTAAAGTTAGACATGTACATTGTCGCCATGTCACTGTGGTGCCATGCAGGGTATGCTTACTCTTCTAGACACCTGATACCACTTTTCATTATGAAATACTTACTGATGTATGATTGATATAATTCCTCATATAAAACGTTCAAAGTTCATAAGCGTCAAAATGTCTTTTCGAATTTTGGATTCGTTTTGCGGTTTGGATCGTTAGTACTTTCTTTAAACACTATTGTTTTTAACGACCGCACAATTTTTTTAGATTAAATCACCTAGTGTTCTGAAGAAATTCTTACAATCGTTTAAGGCAAAAGAGGGGAGGGTTTGGGGTGACCTAAAATCATTTATTACATATGCCAAAAGGTCATTAAAAAACCACCGCCCGCACATTTAGTTTGAGAATAAATTGCGTTACAACCGTTTAAGGCAAGAGAATGGATGAGAGGGGGGTGACTAAAAATCATTTACATGTATTACATTTATGTATTCAGAATAAACCTTGTTAAACAGAAGCAATATAAATGCTTCCCTTTGCTGTTCCGATAACCAGTCTGACCTGTTGACTGAGGTATGAAATGGCTGTCGGTTTCCTCACATAAAACAGAGTCCTCTTTCTGAGACCACTGTGGCTGACTCGCTGGACTTCATTGGATACATTCGATATCATATACCATATTTTACCAGTTTCATCCCAAACGGCACCTTTAGGACTGGTGGGAAGGAGTCGAGAGCCTGCCTCTTCAGTTTGGTTTAGTGTCAACAATCCTAAAAGTTTTCCATCATCCAGCTGAATAAGTTCTTGAAGCCGCCATTGTGAATTGTACACTCTGATCGTAGACGAATTGCGACATCCAACGATGAATCCATCAGAAGTTTTATCAATATCTGATCCACATGACTCGTGAACGAGGATCATACCAGTAACTTTGAATCCACCAGGAACAGACAAGATTATCAAGGCTTTCTTATCAGGAGCGCCAACTATCACGTGGGTTTCATTAATGGCGGTCACTCCTTCCAAGTTCCAAGGGAATTTGAACTCAGAAAGCAACAGACCGTCTATATTAAATCGTCGAATAGCCGTCTGGTTGGTGTACGTCACAACAAAACTGTCGTCATCTAAAGCTGCGATGTCGTTTATAGAACATTCTACAATCCAGTTGGGACATCCGGAAATCCGCATTTTGAGCTTTCTGTGTTCTGAAATGAAAATTGATGAAATGTTTTAACAGGGTCCGCGGAGCGGGGGTGGAGGGGTGGGGAATTTACAGCATCTACGATGTCTGTGATTATAGCAATGCTCAAGATTTTCTAAGGTCGATTGCGAAAGTGACGTCATAAAACTCTTAAAAAAAGTTAGTATTATTGTTTTTGTGTACATAACAAGAACAACAGATATTTGAAAATGAGAATGGTTCCAATCGATGGATGCTATTTGTGATAAATTGACATAAACAATTTTGAAAATTTGACCAACAAGGTTGCGTAAATTTAGATAACGCATTTTCTATTTTTCCTTAACAGTAAGTTTACGCCTCCATTTCACATTTTACAGTAATTGTTCTAGTTCCCTCTAACAGTTTACGCCTCCATTTCACATTTAAAAGTAGGCCTAATGGCACTATAGTGTTGTTATCACTTAAAATATAGGTCTCTATGTTCTCTGATCTAGATGAATTAAATCAAATTTGATGTCTAAAATAATTGATTTTACAATGCCATGACAAATCCCGACATACTTACCTAATTTGACTAGATTTGGTCTCCATGGTGACCGAGTTTGAAGGTATTTCATGGTACCAGTATCTAAGTGTGTCATGTAAAACAACTTGTCTCTGATATCTGATAATTTCAGTTCAGAATTCGATACCATGGTCTTCTTTCTGTCAATGTCGTCTGCAACCTCGCGGTAATCAGAATCCAGTTTCTCCAGATCGGATATCACAGTCTTTCTCTCATGCTGGAATGAAAAAAACGAAACAAATTGTGTAGTTTTTCGGAAAATGGAATTACATGTAGTTATACTTTTCCGCATGACAAGCAGGTTTCGTTTGTAAAATTTGTGTTGCAATTTGTCAAATGGTAGCATTTATATACATTTAAAATTGTTGCAATTTGTCAAAACTATTGTAACTTGTCAGCTCAAAGCGAAGCGCAAATCAAATCGCCTTACCCTGCCCGATGCCATGAATGCCGCAAATTCACCCTTGAGAATGAGTTTTGGACATAAAATAGGCATCTAAACCACGCCATCTTTCGTCATATTAATGAAATACCAAATGCTCATATTGGAGATTATACGATGTACAATATAGGATGGAACTATCTCACTTACCTTGGATCTAAAAGCATTCTCCACATTTCTGACATTGTTCCTGATTTTATCAACCCGATCATGGCACCGACTGGCGATCTGTTTTAAATTCCACACTTTAGTTGAGAATATATCGGAATCTTCACTGGGCATTGATTCATTGCCACACCTTATTTCAGTTATCACTGGCGACTTATCCATTAATCTCTGTATTTCTGACTCTTCCTTGCGGATTTGCATCTCCAATTCTAAGAAAGCGTTTGTTATTTCTCGTCGCAACCCTTCGATTTGTCCGGTGATTATTTCGTTATTCCCCTTGGCAGTGTCCCAAAACATCGACATACAAATTAAAAGGCATACGATTGTCTTTGACGCCATGTTGCCGCCAATGTTCGTTTTTGACTCTGGTCGTTTTACATGGATATCAATGTGTCTTTTAACTAGAGACAAGTTTGGCCATGGTGATTTTCTGTAATTAAAGGGTTGATTGTATTTCAATTTTATCTCAATTAATTTATGATAAGGCCTCTTAAAGACAGACTATAAGTTTACATGCGGATAGAGTTGGTTCTTTCTTAAAATGCATACACTGTAATAAATTGTCACATTATTGCTAGGGTTGAAAGTCGACAACGGCTGACTTTCGGAAACCAGGACTATCAGAATCCTTCCTTGCCCGATTAACCTCACAAAACTGGCCCTTTGTAGGGGTGGATCCAGGATTCAGAGAAAGGAAGGGGGCGGTGTCTCTGAAATATAACATGCTTTAAATTCAACGGTAGCGCGAGTGTCAAATTTTTAGAGGGTTCTGACAGTAGTAGACCAATAATATGGAGCCCTCCCCCCTCCTGGATCCGCCACTGCTACGTAGGCCTACCCAGTTCCCCATACGTGATTAAGAACAAAAAGGGGGGATATTGTCACGGGTAGGAATAGGGTTAGACATCATCCACCTCCTGCTACGGGAGTTGAACCAGATCTGCTTTTGGAACAGAAAAATTAGAAATTTATGCCTCGCATAATGCATAGGGCTAGAGACGACTGTATCTCTATATTGAAAACAAACTCTTTGCAATATATATAAAGGGAGCTAACTCTATTTTTTAAAAAAACAAAGGGACACAACTCTTGCTTTATTTTGCACACGGCACTTCATTTGACACTTTGGTTTGGTCATGTGATACAGCCATTTTGTACACAAAAGTCACAAGACGGTTTGTAATCATTTCCTACTGCTAATTTCGTCGTTTTAATTACTGAAAAGGTAGGTAGAATTTGTTTAAAGAATGGGGGTTTCGTTCATTTTTCGTTATTTATCACTGTCATGGCTGAAATTTATGTTGTTTAATTGAGATTTGGTCAGATTCAGAATCCTACCCTTCTTGATTGGTTCCGTTTTGACAATTTTGGAATTTTTTTGTTGATAAGGATAAGCTGAAATTGATAATGAAACTGATAAGCCAAAACAACTTTCCTTACTGATTATATTTATATGAATTCAAATTGGAAGATCTGCTTAAAAGAATATTAACAGGAGTGCTTCAATCACACATAAGCTTAGCTTAATCACTGAAAATTATTTGTCTTTGATACAAAGGACAATTTTAGACCAAAGATTGGAACATTCTATTAAAATGTATGGAAGTGTTTCTATTCAAAGATATCCTATATAAATTTACAGTTCACAGTTCTTTTCAATTTTTTAAGTACAATCTTTAAGTAGGCTAGGGTTGTGTTGCTGATTGATAATCAAGCCTATTCAACCAGGAAGTTGTTCATTGTAGCATCAAGGAAGCATTTCATTTGTGTTAAAATTTTATGTATTGTTTTTGGTCACTGCATATAAAAAAAATAAAAACTTTAGTAATGTACTAGTTCATGGTAGATTAGAACCACTTTCATCAACTCCCTGAAACAATTGCATTGGAATTTGAGTTATATATTTTTCTCTCCAGAAGTTATATATCATTGAATATTAATTAGTAGAAAATGTATTTTATCTAAATTTATTAAGTTATTTTGAAATCAATAGTCTCTACTTGTGACCTAGGCCAGTGCTTCTATAGGAGAATATCTTCTATAACACAGAATACTTGTGACCTAGGCCAGTGCTTCTATAGGAGAGTATCTACTATCTTCTATACCACCTAATACTTGTGACCTAGGCCAGTGCTTCTATAGGAGAGTATCTTCTATAACACCTAATACTTGTGACCTAGGGCAGTGCTTCTATAGGAGAGTATCTTCTTTAACACCTTATACTTGTGACCTAGGCCAGTGCTTCTATTGGAGAGTATCTTCTATAACACCTAATACTTGTGACCTAGGCCAGTGCTTCTATAGGAGAGTATCTTCTTTAACATCTAATACTTGTGACCTAGGCCAGTGCTTCTATAGTAGAGTATATTCTATAACACCTATTATAACTACATTTTTTATTTCAGTTAGTTATTGAAGACAATTTGATCCAAGATCCAAGATGTCAGACGCTCCGCCACCCTATACTGAAGGATTTAATAAACAAGGTAAATGTTTTATGAATAATTTCGTATTTGGGATGAGATGATAGCTAGATACTCATACAGTCATGTGATTTTTAAACACACCAATTTAGGCTCTATTTGTAGAAAGTTGTGATGTAATAAAAGATCACTTGATTGGTTTAAATACAGCATCTTATTTCTATATCTTATTATAGTCCCATTATAAGTGGGTGACAGGTGTAATGTGTCAACAATTTATTAATCTGAAAATAATTAAGCTTAGTTGTAAAAATTCATGAAACTTAGAAATTTTGACTATTTCAGTAACCTAATTTAATACATTGTCACAATTTATGGTACACTGCACATTCTTTTAAATTTCTTAATGTACCTTAATCTGTTTTATATTTTTGGATTATTTTCCAGGTGGACAAGGTTATGGGTCAGTCCCAGCAGGAGCCTATCAGGGACCCTCAGCACCACCACCAGGTTACCCCCCGGCAGGAGCTTATCATGGGCAACAAGGATACCCAGCTGGAGCTGTACCACCCCCACAAGGAGGGTATGACCAGTCTAAATACCCCCCAGCAGGAGCAGTCCCAGGGTATCAACAAGGTTACAATATTTCAGTTCAACCCCAAACAGCTGTAGTGATGGTGGGGGGCTGTCCAGCTTGTAGGGTAAGTGAAGTCCTTCAATGGAATTTTACCAGAATTCGTGTGTAACGTACATGTGTAATTAAAACCAACGCGTTTTATGACGTCACTGACAATGATCTACTGGAAGCTACTATTGATATCTATGCCGATTACTTTCAGTGACGTCATAAAACGCGTTAGTTTTAGTGGAATTGCAAGAACCACAGACGTCGGAATAGAAATTGGAATGGCGCAAATTGATGCTATCAGTGTCCCTGATACACATCGTCACGATCAGAACACAAGCGCCTAAGTCAGTTTTTGATGATTTGGAGTTAGCCCCCCTATGATCTAAATTGTTTCCCACCTTTTCACAAACGCCTATATCAGCAGCCAATCTGATAACTTTGTTTTCCCGCTTTTTTACACAATCGCCCTTGTGAACTCAATGACTTAGGCAGTGTTTGGACAGTGACTTCTATGCAATCGTGGAAGTTACACTTATGCCCAAGTCCCACAATCCGGTGTATTGTGTTGCTCAAGTCAATGCCCAAGTCACAATTTTATGGTTCTAAGTCCAATTTCTCCTAGTCAAATTACACAACAAAGATAATCAATGTGAGTGGTGATATGTTCTTCAACTGTGAACAAACCACCATTAAATAAGTTTGGTCAGAAACATAATGTTGAAATCAGAAACATTTTTCCACTTTACTCAAAACCCTTAAAATCGACTTCTGCGATTGTGTTCTGATCGTGACGACATACAAAGTTTAGAAAACCTCTTTACAATTCCTTTAAGATATGACTCACTCAAATATGAATTGCATTTTCAACTTTCAAACGGGGATGATTAAGATGTACATGGATTTAGGCATTAGTTGTTAACACTATTACTGATTATCTTAGTTAAAAAATCCTCTCTCTTAGACCATAGAAATGTAGATAGGGAATAATAACACAAGATTTATGCTTGGGACGCATGCGTTGAATTGGAGGTATGCCCATAACTTCCCGTTTCTGCAAGAAGTTATATTAATTTAATAGCCATGATAAACGCGATTTAATTCGAACGGAACATCCAGTCTCTCTGCCACAGTATAACTTAGAGTCAACTAGTAAACCATAAATTAAGACTTCCAGTCTTATACATTTCTATGCTTAGACTAAGGTTGATTCAATGGATGATTCAATTGAATGGAAAATATGCATAAAAATGTTTATTCAATAATTACATGTACTTGATATATTGTAGGTTGGTGTTTTAGAAGATGACTTTACATGTCTTGGTGTATTCTGTGCCATTATGTTTTTCCCTATTGGTATATTATGTTGTTTGGCCATGAGACAGAGAAGATGTGTCAACTGTGGAGCTGTGTTTGGTTAAAAACTGTGATTCATGATGGAATATCCTGATTAAAAAACATTTAAAAATGAATGCATAAAGTAATACTACCTCTTAGAATGAAAAAAAATTAAGTTCTCAAACTTGCCAATAAGAGTATGTATTCATCCACGGTGTCAAAGTTTATACAGAATCCAATTAGCCCATAAAATTAAATGATTTTCCATAAAATTACATAATCTTTAAACATAAAATAACAGTTTATTATTGAAAAATGTTTAATATTTTGTAAGCTTTTTTCAATTATTATTATTTATATATCTTAGTTTTCTGGATTTATCAGATTTATCAGATTATTTAGGTAATCTGTTGTATAGTAATGATACCAGATAAGATGCCTAATGAATATAAACTGTTATTGACCTAGTTTGAAAATATTGACTTTTTGATCATTCTAAGAGGTGGTATCACTTTAATAAGAGAGATTGGCTAAGACATAATATTTTAAAAATATCTTGCAAACTTGTAGGACTAACTGCTCTGAGGTTGACTCTATGACTTTATGGCCAACCTCTCTTATTTCACATTCCATTCCAGATTTAAAAAGATTGTAAAAGTTTTTTCTAACCCTTTGAGCAGTGAGTTTGATTATGACGTCATACTGTAGGGAGTGACTTAATTTGACGTTATAGCATGTGTCACATTAGTGACATATATGTCGCTCTTCTCCTTTCATCTGTGACGTCATGTGTCGCTTCACTTATCAAAGGGTTAAGGTGCACTTAAAGCTACACTATTCTTAAGTCTTCAACAATTTGAAAAATTTTTATTATTGTAATCAGTATATGTATATGGTTTGATTTTTAAAAGAAAATTGGAATAATGCAAAATTATAGGAACTCCTAATGCACATATGATAAATGTTTTGGACACTATCACATCAAATTTTAGTTTCAATACTATACCAATTGATTAAAATTTGTCTTATCCCAAACTTGAGCTTAGAGCTATGCAATCTAGAAAACCTTATTAAAGCTCAAAAATATTTTTAGATTTTTTGTAATCAAATTTTGTAGTTTTGGTTTGACTGTAATTTATGTTCAAATGTTAGCAATATTTTTATTAGTTTAAGAAATCCCCATGTATTCTTTGTTATATTTTTATGATTAATGTAATATTTTGTTAAAGTGCTAGTTAAGTTTATCTAGAAACCACCAAAATCTCTGGGATGGAGGAAATATGCTGAAAAATTTTACCCTCATCCTCTTTGTTATGAGATTTGAAAATACCAATAATTTTTCTGCTGCCCTTAAAGGGATTGTAAAGAGGTTTTCTAAACTTTGTATGTGTATCGCAGACACTGATAGCATCAATTTGAGTCATTCCGACGTCTGTGGTTCTTACAATTCCACTAAAACACATTTTATGACGTCACTGACAGTGATCTGCATAGATATCATTAGTGACTTCCGGTCCACATAAAAGTTTAGAAAACCACTTTACAATCCCTTTAAGATGCCTCCAATCTTATGATAATTTCTAATGATAATGTACTAATTTATTTTCTTCAGAATCTGCTCAATTTTACTCATTTTGTAGGTTATATAATTATTTTAATAATTGCATTATTATACCCCTTTTACACCATGCTCCTATACAGTGGGCCAGACCCTGCTTGGTGCTTGGCCCACTTCAATTTTACTTGTGTAAACAGAATAAAGCGAGCCAATTCAGATCGGGCCTGGACCACTACAAAACAAAAGGCTTTGATTAAAAACCTTTCTACAAATTATTGTTATTGGCCGCCGTTTTGACCTTTTTAGTTTTTTTTTTACTTTTTAGTGCACGCTTACTTCTGTTTAAAAGTGGGCCTGGCCCAGATCACAGTGTAGACAGACATTTTGATCGGAACCAGGCCCTAATGTAAAATGGGTATTAGATAACAGCACTCATTGTCAGATGTAACAATGTTCTGGTGTTTTGAAACTATTTTCCCTGTCATATTTAATATGGAATCAAAATATAGACTTTTATATTTGTTACTATTTGTATATAGTTGTTATTTTGTTCTAGTTTTGTTTGTTTATCAATTATAATGTATTAGATTAGATGTACTAGATAAGAGGTCATAGTTATTAGATATAACATTGTAACTTCTCTGACACGATCCACAAATGCACTATATGACTTAGTTATATGCACAGAAAAAATTCAATCATATGCACCCTCTAGGCTTATTTAAAAAATCTCATTTTACCTATTATATGTATATAATTTGAAATATCAGCTGCAAAATTTTGTTGGTTCTTAGTGTATTTTTATTGTTTTGTGTTTTAATGTTTGAAAAAAAATCTACGCATTATAAAATTATTCAGGTTCTTAAATTTAAAGTAATGATAGAAATTTATCATTGTAAGGGATTATCATTGTGGCCATTTTTTTTTACCAACAGAAATTTTTTCATCAAGTAGTTTGCTGCTAAGTTTGGCAAAGGATCCTCACGGAACCTAAGTTGTTATCCTTGTAAAATATAAGCTGAAATGTTTCTGTTATTTCCTTGAACTATCCAATTGATTTATGTCTTGAGAATGTCTGATGTTGCTAGTTATTGAGTTAAAGTGCTTCAATTGTAAATATGTAAACTTCCAAATTGTGATAATCAAATATTGAAATATATTCATAATAAAATTTCAGAGTGATTTGTGGATTGTTGTTATATCTTATTTGGATAATGAAGACCATGCAGTGTTCAATGAGGGAAATTGAGACAAATCAGGGATGTGTACTCACAATAACCCATTCTTTTATGGTGCCAATGACACTTCAACTGAACAGCTCGCCAAAATTTTCTCAGTCTCTATGTCCAGCTGGGAGAAAGGATCCACAAGGAACTTAAGTTGTTATACTTAATATACATGTACATGTAGATGTGTCTTTCTTTTTCATGCTTTCTTGACAACTAGCATACTTCGCACAGCCAATAGCACATGGGGCCTCGGTTTATTGTCCCATCCTAACGACTAGACACTTTTCCATGTCAGCCACTCCGACCTGCATTACTGACAGGGGGAAAACTGGGTTGAAAAATCCAAAGGTATCATCTCGACCCATGCCGGGATTGAACCCTGGACCTTTAGGTTAGCGAGCAAGTGTCTAACTCACTGAGCCACCGCGGCTCCCTCAGTGAAATATTAGAACTATTAAAAACACAAACAAGTAAATGTGAATAAATGTGTTTATATCAGTATATACAAAACTATTGTATAAATGAAATGATACATGTGAATATGACCTTTACTGTATAGAGAGATAGTCACAGATATTTTATGAACATTGAGGGACGAGTCCAATCACAAACAAGCTCATTTTTATTTCGAGGAGTCCATACTGAATTAGACCACTAACCATGTGATGTCAGTTCTCTTAATAACTGTGCTTCATGTCCCAGAGTGTTTTGAAATATCTATTCCCATACTTCTCTATGAGTCACAGATAAATACATTGAGGGACTATTCCAAATGCCAACAACAGTGGATAAAAAATGTTTTTGTTCAACCGAGGTCGATTCAAAACATAAACTTTGGGTCATTTGGTTGGTTACATCGACCAAAAAGTGATTACAAGGTATAATCTTGGTTTGAATGGGCAGCCCCACCCTTTTTTTCAAGTTACCTTATGGACAGAATAAGTTTAAACTGGTCAATGTTCAGTCCCAATTTCATTTGATTCTTCTTAAAAAAAAAAAATTTCATTTCAGGATAATATTCGCCAACATTTCATCTCTTACACTAAAACCAACATTCTCTTGTTCGTGTCCAGAAATATCCTTAAGTTCCTAAATTTCTCTAACCATATCTCTATACAGTAAAACACTCCACATGGTAAAATAGCACAATAAAAAGAACATTTCCTATTTTAGAAATGTTCACATAAAATTTCAGTCCATGATTCTAAATCAAGAGTTTTTCGATACTATTTTGTATCTCTCTTATTTGGTTGCTGAGTTGCGATCCTTCTTTCTTGATAAGGGAACACGCAATAACTGGTCTGGAGACACCACAAGCTCTTCCTAAAGCTGAAAAATAGAATACATTTACATGTAATATCGGTGACAGCATAGCTAAAGAGACAACAAGACACTGTTTGGTGAAGCTAGTGCTTGGTCTATCTTAACCCTTTGAACCCTGATGTTACTTTGGCTAAAACGTCATATACCGTGAACTCCCAGCAATATTTCTTAAAACGTATTACGTTAACGTTGTATGACGTCACTTGACAACGACCAGTTTACTGGCTTGTCGGGTATATTTAACGTAAGGATGGGCCGGTATATGGCTTGTCGGGTTGAAAGGGTTAAGCTCTGATAATTCAATAAAACATACCAATGCATCAGACAAAAGTACTATTAACATTAATTAAACATTATAAGGACATCAACCATGATACAACAAGCAGTATCAGGGCCTATGATCTCAGCACCCATGAGGAAAATTAACACCCTTACCTTGTTTGGATCTGACAAACACATAAGGTACATTCTGAAAATAAAATTTTAACAGGTAAGTCCCCTGATGAATATATATACTCCTATTGACCAAGTTTGAAAATTAATATTTTATGTTCATTCTAAGAGGTTGCATTCCTTCTAACCTTTTTGTTTTAATTTTGATAATTGTTTTAGGATATCCTACAACTAATGCACTAACATCATTTTGAGAAAGTGCTGCTTGAAGCTTAGAAACTAAGGTCCTGCTTGATTACAAAAAATTTGAAACTGGTTCGGTACATCAGATTCGTGTTGTAAACGAGTACAATTTACAAGAAATCCGAAAACAGATTAATTTTGTAAAAACATTTGTATTTGGCTAGTGCTTCCGCTGAACGACGCCATATTGAATCCGTCGAATTCGCCCTACGAGGCAGATTCACGCATTCTATATCCGGATTTGGATTCAGGGTAAACCGGTGTAACCGAGTGACATGGATTCGAAATCCAGTTTCAGATTGGTTGTAAACGAGTAGAGCCTAAAAAGTTGCCAAATCAATCCAAGAACCTTGTTTAACTCAAAACAACTCACTTTATCCTCACATAAAAGAGGTAAATGAAGCAGAATTTCTAATGGCTGGGCGTCAGCAGACATAACAATAAACTCAGATATACCACGATTTAACGTCTTCGTGGCTGAAATAGAAAAGGATTAATAAGACGGGAAAGATGGACTTGGTAATACCACGATTTAATGTCTTCGTGGCTGAAATAGATATAATGTTATGAGATAAAGATTGGCTGTGCGACAAGTTATCCCTAGTTATCAGTGACTAGTAGTACCCCATTTTTCATCTTTAGTTTTAGATGTAATATTACTAAAGTCTGAAGTATACATGTATACATGTGCTCAACAGGGGCCTTATTCTCAAAAACTTAACTTTGATAAAATCTAGATTTTAAGAAATACATTAATCTGATTGGATAATAAAGCTGTATTTTAAACCATTTTTTTTTGATTGACCAATCAGATGACCCGGGCACTAAAATCATTGTTAAGTTTAGTTTTCAAGAATAAGGACCCAGGGCAATTTGGACATTTATCTGGGGACATTTTGACCCAATATTAAGTTGAAATCAAAGAGTAATTTTCGGAAGCCATTATAAGGGTCATTTTGCCTTGGGACCATTTAGGTTTAGCTAAAATGAATAGAAACCCATCCACAAGTGACATTTAGGGGTGGATATCTATTAGTGTTCTTGTAAATTATACGGTATTATAAAGTCAAGCTTGGTTTTCCATTAATGCTTGAAAACCATATTTTCATCCAAAAATAGGGCCATATTGACTTTAGTTTCTGAGACCATTTTGACTTGGCACCATTTAGATTTAGTGTCAAATTGACTATAACCCTTCACCCATACCCCCTTTTAATTCCATTAACTTGGATCCATACCTTCATTAGCACCTTTCTTGACCTGTTTATAATTTGAAGCCTGTTTCACTAAATCTAGGATGCTCTGTGTCAGTTGAGCTTCAGCAAGGGGGTAAGCTTTAGGATTAATTTCTTCAGCCTGTAAAACAAAATAGGTTACATGAAGGATTATGGTTATTACTGAGCTAACTCGTCTACAATATTTACGGAGTTAACTCGTCTACAATAATCATAATTCTAACTTCATCATTAAAGAGTTATTCGCTATTGATCGGTCACTACCGAAATAATGCTCCGTTAATTGAATGATTGCTCACTCACCATCACCTAGTCAGATAAAACCTGCCATTGATTGAACCATCACCATGCTTTAAGACAATTACTGATTTTTAGATTAGGCCTATTATCATATAAGATCTACAATAATTGGCTAAACACCGTTGAAATCTTTATTATGATTACCTGCTACTTTCACAGAATTGACATGCAGAAAGTATAAACAAAAGAAGGGAGAGGCAAAACAACAATTTCATAACTTCGATTCGACGGGGTCAATAGATGTAAAACTCAATTTCCTTTTTTTCAGTTTTTTAAAAGCCATATAAACTAAACGGGATAGACTCAATTTGCTGTCCAACCTTTACAACTTACCATTCTTCGTTTATTCTAGTAATGTGTATAGATCAATTTAATTGTGGACGTTTTCAAATGAGTTTTTTCTTCTCCTCTCTGCGATACCGCTTCACTGAGGCGAAATTATAACAAGCACGTGTTTGCAACGCTTTCTTCAACAACAATCGTTACCGGAAGTAGTTTTATCACAATTTAAACCAATCAAATCACAGCCTTTTTTTTGTTGCGATGCTGAAATTGTTTACATCCGCTTAACTTTTGTACCTCCTTCATAAAAGATCTAATTTTCATTTTTTCATAATTTTACGATTTTTTAATTTAAATCAATAATTATGCAGATAAAATGAGTGGCATTCCTGAACCTGTTGTTTTAGCAACAGCCGGCTATGATCACACTATAAGATTCTGGCAAGCGCATACAGGATTGTGCTACAGGACAGTCCAGCATCCAGACTCTGTATCCTTTCCAAAAAATAAAATGATGGGGGTGGGGCACTGCCCGTTACATTAGTTGGGCTGTATTCTAACTTTCTAGGCATTCTGATGGGACAATAAACCGAGGTCCTGTGTGCTATTGGCTGTGCACGTTAATGATCCCTCTACAGTTGGAAATAGAACATAAGAGCAGGCTAATTACTAATGCTGCTGTCGTGGCAAAATTGCCCTCATTGCCCACTGCATGGCGTTTGCCTGTCCTCAGTTAGCCCATATAGGTGCAGAAAAGCAGGATGTAAAACTCCATTCATTCATTTCTATCTTTGATAATTTTCATGGCCACGATCAAAGGAAACAATCTGCAATATATTATAAAAGTAATAACAATTTTTTTTTTTTTATATATATATTGTATATTGTATCTATGTTTGTCCCCATGGGCTGGGTGTGAGACAGGACCGTTATCACTCGTGGTATTGGGCCTAATTCTGACCCATGTAAATTAAAGAGTTTATTATTATTATTATTATTACTTTGATTATTTTATGAATTTATCCTTAATGTTGATGTAGCAAGTAAATGCATTAGAAATAACACCTGATAAGAAGAGAATAGCAGCTGCAGGTATAAAATATAAAATGATTATAAACTGTTTTGTGTTATCCCAAAAAGAAATATAGAAAAGGCTCATATCACAAACAAAAAGAAACAGGGTTCATTTTGTAAGCGATCTCATGATAAAAAAAAGTTAAATGACAATGTATAAATAAATGGCTTTCTTGAAACAGGATTCTGAGTGGATAATCCAGAATATGTGTCTTTTACAGAATTGAAAGGCGTTCTATAAATAGACTTATTATTATGATAGTTATATGCCAACTTATGTGCCTGAATGAGCCAGCAGAATTGAATTTCTTTCTTATTTTGAGATGTTTTTAAAGCAACACACCCAGAATTGTACATGACAAACTTTTTGATCTTTGGAGCCTTATCCTATAACATGAATCTAAGTATGAATGTCACTTTAAAGCTAACTGTTTTTCTTCTGTTTATTGAAGGTTATACCCACATTAGAATCTATGATATAAACTCTAACAATCCTAACGCTATTATAAATTATGATGGTGTACCTAAAAACGTGGTAGAAGTTGGGTTCCATGATGAAGGAAACTGGATGTTTACTGGTGGTGAGGATTGTACAGCTAGAATCTGGGATTTAAGGTACTGAATTTCAGGCAGTGGCATGTTCAGCAAAAGATATTGCTCTATTTGCACTTGCTCTCTGCATGACTTCAGGAACATTCATGTACAATTGAATAACAGATCCTTCTGAGTATCCATGTAACAATGTAACCAACAATGCCATTAAAATGCTAATATATGCATAATAAGATAAACCAAATAAAGATTAGGTAATTATTTTAGACTCTGCCAACTTCCATTGATAATCAATTCTGTTCAGATTTAAATTATATTCTAGGGCCAGAAATTTACAATGTTCGAGAATATTTCAAGTTCACAGTCCAGTTACTTGTGTTTGTTTACATCCGAATCAGGTAGAACTTTTGATTATCCTGGGGCCCATATGTATAAAAAATAAATTAGGCTTTAAAATCTAACAGTTAAATTAATCATTGATTTAACCAGGGCCCATTTCTATAAAACTTAACACTGAGTTAAATCCATATTTAACCCTCGAAAACTTACTTAAATCAATGGTTAATTTAACTCAGGGTTCAGTTTTAATCCCGGGTTATTTTTTATGCATACAGTCCCTGGGGCCTTATTCTTGAAAACTTAACTTAGATAAAATCCAGATTTTAAGAAATACAGTAATCTGATTGAACTATATTTAAAATCAATTTTAGTGATTGTCCAATCAGATGACTGGAACACTAAAATCATCTTAAGTTAAGTTTTCGAGAATAAGGCCCCAGACTATTTTAATGCATATAGGCCCAGGTTCTCAGGGCAAAAATATAGATTTAACTCAGTATCAAGTTTTAAATATATATATGTGTAATTAAATAACCTTACATTGAAAAATAGTAATAGATGTAGATCTAGCAATGTGAAAAGGAAAATACGTTTTGTACGATAACTAGCAGTATCAGGGTTTGCAATTCAATGCTGTATACAAAGAAGATTTATTTGTTAAGAGAGTCAGATAAGGCAGTAGAAACTTTTACCATTTATTTATAGGCTGAGTTATTTGTTGGAGATCAAGGTGGTTCAATACACATCTGGGATTTAAAGACAGATAAAAATGAACGTTTGGTAAGATTTTCTTTATTTTTTTAGAGAGAAAAATACCCTTCCTTTTTAAATCCTAACACAAATAGGTCAGCTTTTAAAGTACATTTCCACAGTGAAGTTGTAAAGGTCACATTTAATCATAGTAGCTTTTCTTTTAAAGAATCTTCAAGATAATCCTTTTAAGACATTTAGAAGTATCACAGTACATTAAGAAATAACAGTTATTATGCATAAAAACTGTTATTTCTAATCTTCAAGATGATACCTTCAAATTTTTTAACCTGGTTTCCACATTTCATAGATGCAAGTTGGAGGGGCTGAGTTAAAAACTGCATTTCATTTCTTTTAAAGAATCCTCTGTTAGAATTTTGACAATGTTTTTTTGGAATCTGTGATAAAATGTATTAAACCTATTTTCAGGTACCTGAAGGAACTACGGCTATACAGTCAATAACTATAGATGCTATGGGAACCATGATGGCTGCCACTAATATCAAGGTTAGTATAGAAATATTTATTATGGAATTGATTTTTATTCATATTTTATATTATTTTATACATTGGGTAACTTTTTTAGTTTTTAGGGGATACCAAGAAAAATTGTATTAGTTTTTAGGGACATTGATTAATTTTTAAGAACATGGTATATTACAAATAGAGTTTTATTTCCTCTTGAAACTTTTTTATTTTTATATCGTTGGAGAAAATTGTCATTTATTCATATTTCAGGGAAATTGTTTTATTTGGACGTTAACTGGAGGAAAGGGAGATAAACCAACTGAACTTCATCCAAAATCTCAGTTTAAAGCCCATGATAAATATGTTTTAAAATGTTTATTTAGCCCAGATTCCACGTAAGTTAAAGAATAAAGTGTAAACATATCCTTAGCAAGTATCTTATTCGTGAGAGATAACACTCTTGAAGAAATTTGCTGTGGCATTAGAATGGACACTCTCAACGACAGTGGCTGTGACATTGGTATTGAATTTTGACTCTTAAAGAGAGTTGTCTTCCTTTGTTACATATTTTCTGGACCCAAATCAACCCTCGAAAATGCCAAACATTCACCTTGAAAGTGAGTTCCTCAACATTTGGAAATTTAAAATAAGAGTAGGCTAATGCCTCTGTCCTGTCAAATTTCCCTCATTGCACACTGCATTGCATTTTCTTGTCCTCAATTACCCCATACCGTTGCAGAAAAGCTGGACGTAAAACTTCATTTCATTTTTAAAGTGAGTTATGTCCCTTCCTTTTTGTAGATTATTGGCCACGACATCAGCTGATGGTAGTTGTGTTATTTGGAGAACGACAGATTTAACTAAATTTAGAATATTAAAGGAGAAAACCCAGCGTTGGGTGTGGGATTGTGCTTTTAGTGATGATTCAGTCTACATTGTTACAGGTATGGGTTATCATAGCTTCATTATACTTTAGATCTAGATTTTTTCAGGTGACCTAAGGCCCTACTCGTTTACAACCAATCTGAAACTGGATTTCGTGTCACTCGGTTACAACGGTTTACCCTGAATCCAAATCCGGATATCGAATCCGTGAATCTGCCTCGTAGGACGGATTCAATATGGCGTCAGTCAGCGGAAACACTAACCAAATACGAATGTTTTTACAAAATTAATCTGTTTTCGGATTTTTGTAAATTTACACTCGTTTACAACACGAATCTGATGTACCAAACCAGTTTCAGATTTTTTGTAATCGAGCAGGGCCTAAGTTGTGCATAGATTTAGAATCTTAATCTCTATTAAAGTCTAAGGTCAAGCAGGTTATGCTAACTCTTCTGGACACCTGATACCACTTTTCATTATGAAATATTGACTCATTTATTGATGTATTTCCTCAAATGAAAAGTTCATTAGCTGCTACCAATATATTGCCAATGTGTTTACATTTATTTCAACATTCGTTTTACATCAAGATAATTAGTTTCCCTTGCATTAATGTAGGACGACATTGGTTGACCTGGAAAAGGTCAATCTCTCATACAAAGTTGTCTTTCCTTGAATCACATTGAAAGGACCATAAGGACAGACAACTCTGTATGAGAGATTGGGGAAAAGTGTCTAGTTATTTAGATAAGCTTCCCTGTTAAATTTCCATCCTTGCACTTTAATACATGAAGTTGCCAGTCCTCATTGATTGAAATGTGAGCAGAAATGTAGGACATAAAACTCCATTCCATTATCATCATCTTTGTCATGATTATTATCAGTATTATCATCATGATCATGATTAGCATCATTATCATCAGCAGCAGCATTATCATCAGTAACATTCTGATAAGCATTATCATGATCAGCACAATTATCATAAGCATCATCATGATCATTCTCACTATTATTATTATCATGATCACTGATCATCATCATTATCATCACCACGATCACCATGATCAGCATGATCATTATCATGATTTTTATCATTATTTCAGCCTCCTCCGACAATATGGCTAGGTTATGGCATATAGAAGAAGAGAAGATAGAGAGAGAATATAGTGGACATCAGAAAGCTGTTGTCTGTTTAGCTTTGAGGGATGAAAATATATCCTAACTATCACTATCATGTTGTAATATATCATCTGTTTTTGTTATAAATACCTTGTTCTTATTTAGCCCCTGATACCCATACTTCTCTAATCCACATCAAGGATATTTGCAGTGGCGGATTTAGGAATTTCATACGGGATATGGATAATGAAAATATGTGTTCTGAACTCGCGAACGCCAATGTCGCGACCGACAAACTTTTGGAGCTTCACATAGTTTAAGGTTCAAATATTTATCCCTAAATGTACTCAAAGATTGTTTGTTGTCCTAGCTAGGTGAATTATTCTTCTAGCATTTAATCAAATTATATATAATTTGGTAATAATAAAATCATGTCAAAACGGTTAAGAGGGTGGCTAGCCACTAGATCCTCTCCCCCGAATCCGCCACTGATTTGATTGATAATTGATCATGGACCAGAGAGCCTCTGAAGCTTAGTGTGTTAGATGCTTCAAAATTGGAAAGGCCCAATATATTCCCGCGCCATAGCGTCTTCGTCGTTCGTGAGCGGACGACTGAACGTAGGCGACAATGGAAAAAAGAGCTACTTTTCTAAACAGCTGGTCGAACAACTTTATTAAAGGATCTGCGGGTCTGCTTCTCCAAAATACGATTCATTGAAAAAACATATATAGGGCTTTGATCTAAGCCTTCGATCATGGGCTAGCAAGGTGACTTTTTTTTCTTGTTGGGTCATAGAAATTGTGACCTAAACGTACACGCACATAATATTCGAGAAAGACACCCTTAAACACAACCATTTTATTATATTGAGGATCATTTCTACGAATTAGTCTCCAGCAAAATGTCTTCATATTTATCTTTCCCAGATTATTCGTACCTATTTACAGATGTGTTGAAGAAAACTTTGAGGAGATTGTAAACAGTATTTCCAAACTTTATATGTGTATCGGGATACTGATCAATTGGCGTCATATGCAGATCACTGTCTGTGAAAACGCGTTAGTTTTAGTGGAATTGCAAGAACCACAGACATAGGAATGGAAATTGGAATGGCGCAACCCGATGCTATCAGTGTCCCCGATACACATACACAGTTTAGAAATACTCTTTGCAATCCCTTAAAGGTCAACAAACTCTCAGTTGACGACCTAAATTAGAACACACAATCATGAATACCCACGTAACTCAGTTGGGGAATTGCGTAAGAGGCTTCTTAATCTTTGGCATTGGTTTTGACATCTCCTTTATCTGATAGAACCATGTAGGTTGAAAATACCCATTGAAAGGTCCTATTAAATTAATATTACCTTGAACTTCAGACCCTATTTCAATACAACTCGGTAAGGAGTTGCGAAAGATCAATTGAACCTAAATCAACTCCAAAAACTCAAAAGACTGTATGTACGCCTATGCGTACTTTCTTCACCCCCGGTCATGAAGATCAAGGGACTTAATCATAGATTTACCATTTGCGTTGGCTTGTATATTATGGAGGTATAGCGTTGCCAAAATTGTCGCAGATTGTGTGTTGCAGATTTATAATACCAATGTCGTCATAACACAATCGACAGTTTTGGCAACGTTAAACCTCCATAGTATACTACAATAAAGAGGTACCCAAGAACGTGACATATGCAGGGAAAGGGACTGCGTGCCCTCTGACGTCGGTAGCCAATAATGAGGATTTCTTTCAACCTGATTGACGTCTAACCGTTCTAAAAATAACTTCTGTTCAAGAGGTTTTTAAATTTTCTTTATTTCAACATGTAGAGTTACACCCTAGCAGTTAAAACACTCTCGCAATATTGATCAACATAAACAGAGACATCTTAGATACCGATAGGGCCGTTATGGCTATCTTGGTATATTAATATAGTATATTGGTCAATGACGTCTGATAAAGACTGATTATGGCGGGAAAATGAATTATCGCCCCTTATTCAATGATTATCAATATTATTTTGATGTTGATAGCAACCGTGCATAACAAAGTAATATTTACTATATAGATCTATTATAGTATTCCCTTCGCTGATAATCATTACAGTTATTCAATGAGAATGAATCGAATTGGAGTTTTACGTACTTGGTATGCAATGAAGCGGAATGATAGCATGATATTAATATACTAGCAATTGAAAAGATATTTTGTAAGTAAAATTATTCTTTTATGAAGTCTTAGATAATCAATTTGTGATAAAAGCTTTAACTCTTAGACTAAATACTTCTTATATTTTTAAAATTTAAAATTCCTTTAACGTCTGAGAATTCTAGAGAGAAAATTCTTTTTGAAAAAATTGTTTTAAAAGATGTTCAAGCCTTTGTGTACTAAAACGAACAGATAAAAAAAGGTCGCAAAACACAGATAGTAAAGATTTATAAATGCGACGTTTCTTTATCTGTTCAGTATATAAATGCATTGCGGAACAATTATAGCTTATATATGTATATTTCAAAATAGATGTAGCAAAATTAGAGTGTTGCCACGGAACATTTTCTGACAACATAAATTAAGAATAAAAACAGTTGTTATTTTACCAATAAATAAAGTCTGTTACTCGTTATCCCAGTTCAGAGAGGCTGACATGGAAAAGCGTCTAGTCGTTCGGATGGGACAATAAACCGAGGCCCCGTGTGCTACAGGCTGTGCACGTTAGAGATTCTCGACAGTTGGAAATCGAAAATAAGAGTAGGCTATTGTCCTGGCAAAATTTCCCCATTGCACACTGCATGGCGTTACCCGTCCTCAAATAGCCTACATGGTACAGAAAAGTAGGACGTAAAACTCCATTCATTTCATTTTTGTTACTCGTTATTGCAATAAGACATATTTTATTGAAAATTACGAGCAAATAGACAGAAGCTGTATCAATATTCCCGTTACATTTTCTGCATACAAACTATTTACTTTCACTTTAAAGGGATATGTTCACCATCCGTTCGACAAATAAAATTTTAATAAAAACTGGATTTTTTTAGTTAAGCTATACTATACTTTAGTGTCCACAGCTCTCCTTCGAAATTGTACCCTGCAAATCCCCGTGTATCCATAATTATTAGCATTTGAAAGTAAAACATACGACTCGTATTTTATGTATACAGAAAATGAAGGATAAATTATTAGGTAGGGGGATAATTGAAAGGAATTATGCGATTTCTGTGCAGTTCTAGTACTCCTTTGGGATATTTACATTTATTTATTAAATCGACTCTCGAAAACGCTTAACAAATTTTTACTGGGAGAAAATCGATTTTGACATGCAACATAAAATTGATTGAAGCACTAACTTCTTTGGAATTGGAATAAAATGTATTAAAAAAGACGACTAAAAAATCGTCTTTTTGTTATTCTGTATTAATAATTAAAGACGTTTCTGTCTTTGTTCCTGCAATTGTATTATACCATTTGGCAAATGAAACGAAGCGGAATCGAAATGAAACAAGTTTAAACGATGTGTATTCCAAGGATGAGAAAGCGTCTCTCAATTCCAATTCCAATAGGCGTTGTTACAGTTATTACTCTAAAGGGATCACTCATTATTATATTCCTGATGACGGTGTGAGAACCACATTGAAACGTTGAAGTAATACATTTTCTAGAAGTATCCATCCATAAAATTGTCTTACTTATCTAAAGGGATAACGCTCCCTTGAAATTTAAGCCTTCAAATTACCAGCGTTCGAAAGTCAAAAATATAACACGTCGTTTAGTAAGACTATGTTTTTATAAAGAAAACACATACAGAAATAACTGTTAAAGTACGGGTATTAAAGGGATTATGCGATTTTCGGGCAGTTCCAGTAAATCTGAAGGCTGTTTACATCAATTCAAGGCCCAAATCTATCCTCGAAAAATGCTGAACATTCCCCTTTAAATTAATGTATCCGATATTAACCGGAACCGAGTTTCATTAGAATAATTTCAATAGAGAGGAAGGGCATGTCTATCCTTCCGGAACACTTGTTACCGTGTGGGTCTCAGACAAACATTGTTCAGTGGCACCCTGCATTATTTATGTCTTTAACTCTTACATCTCTAAAACCCTAGGGGAACAACCTTGGGTACCGATCACCTAGCTGATTATATCAATGTACACCACAGGGACAAGTTATTATGCTTCCCTACTCTAAAATTTATAAACAAATCAAAGGTGTATATATATGCGCTCAGACTAAGTGCTTTCTATTTCTTTAACGCCCAACCCTAATCGAAAGTCTTTGTATCGTAACTATTTTGACGACCAATTATTATGATAATAAACTGCATTACGTAAATAACCTATAACATTATTACCGGCCTGTATTGTCTGTTTAAAGCAGTGATTCCCATCATCCCAATGTCATACCTTTCTCCTTTACTATGTAGTTAAAGAGAATAACTTGACCACAGGATTCCCAACCTGGGGACATGGGGTATTTGTAAGGGGGGCATGGGGCATGAAGATGTGTATAATGTTTTTATAAGTCCAAATTTTATTTAACTATATTTTGCTGTGTAAGGTCTGTAGTTGCTTGTGGTCAAATGCATTTGGCCTCGTGATGAGGAGGAGGCATAAAACCGCCCTTGGGCGGTATTTCGAATTAAATGGAGGGGGGGGGGGGGGCACGGCTCTGGGCGTTTCGTGAATTTAGGGCCATGGTATAAAAACGGATGGGAACCACCATCCGTTTGACCAATCAAAGCTTAGTCTCGGGATCTTGAATTTTTAGCTAATCTAATCTGTAAAAATGTTCACACTTCTCGCTCGAAATTTATAAATCTTCAAATCTCAAGCGTTTGAAAGTTAAAAATACGACTCGTATTTTAGTGAGACTATGCCTTACATAGAAACACATACAGAAAATGAAACCTAATGTTTTGGAAGGGGGAATTTGGATGGATTATGCCATTTTTGTACAGATCTAGGGGTGGAGAACACCAGGGTTGAGTTTGAAAAGGGGGGAAACCACTATATCCCTACATCACATGCCACATTATAAGGGAAAGCTATACAGTGTACTCTGTCATTTCCGACATCTGAGTACTACGGCATTCTGCGTAATCCGACATCCATGTTTGGTCCCGATTGAATTTTGCATGTTACTGCCATCGTACTAGCTATCAAGATACCAGTGGCCGTGCCAGTTTACTGGAAATAAGAGTACCAATTTGGGGTAGAGGGGACAACTATCGGGGTTGATATTTCATATCATGGGAGAGCGTAAGGCGCAAAAGCCCGTTTGGGGAATCTCAGGCGTTCTCCTATCCCTTTCAGCAAAATGCAAACAAATTCTTAATTGAATCTGAAATTCTCAAAATTGTCCCTCGAAGATACCAAGGCGCTATACAAATAATCCTTAAATTCGCCGGGAATTGTCAGGACATCGCATTGAAATGCCCCCTTGTTGGGACGTTAATCCCCTAGAAGTAGCCTACTGGACTAGTTACTGGTCTGCCTTCTGGTTGGTAGATGATAAGTTAACGTTTGCATCCAGCGGATGCTGATATTGCAAACTATGTAGTTGTTGGTAGTGGTAGTTGGTACTTGGATTGGTTCAATCGGATGGTACTGTGTTGTTGGTTTGGTAATTTGAGAATTCGTAAGATCTGGTCAGGTCCAATGACATGGCAGTGAAACTCGACCCTAAGTAGTGTGGCGTGAGTTACTCGGTCTTCTTCATTCTTCCAAACCAGTTGAGATCATGGTTATTCTTCCTGCCTCTATGGGTATTAAATATTTATATGAAAATGGAAGTGAATTTGATTGGAACTAGGGAAATATAGAGCCAATAAATAATCGGCACGGAGCGATTAGGATTTAATCTCTTTAATCCAATAATCCTGCCATGTAGATTAAGATTAACGGTATTTCACAACACTGATTTTTACAATAGTGGGCATAATTCATGAATTAAACAATAATCTGGGTATTATGAGTGGGCCTTAGAGACTTGATCACCGTGTATCACAAACAATAACCCACCTCTAACGACTGCATTCAATCCTTACAGATTATTGAGTTAGGGTCGGTTTCGTACATAATTAATGTAATTAATAAAGCTAGAAAGTGACATGTGAAACGAAGATATGTGAGTATTAAATAAGATCGTGAGTGTAGATACCTAGTAAATTACTAAGAGACACACGAGGGATACCAGCCACCACATACACATACAGATACGATAATCGCAATACAACACGAGGTTCGTTTCATTTTTTCTAATTTAAAACGTCTTATGATTTGGTTAACACGAAAGGTCTATATTAAGCACATTTTTTTTGTCATAATATTATCGAAATAGATGTTGGATTTTAATTCTAAAGCGTGTTACTGGAAGCTAAATTAAGTATTTGCTGGTAGGACAATTAGGGTTTATCCATATTGACCCAGCAACATTTCTTATTTTGAGTTTCTGTCATTGTGAAGATATTTTTTTTATGGATCCAAGTCATAGGTTTCAAGTAATATTGGATTACAATATTTTGGTGCACCTCACATCAATGCAATGTATAACATAAGAGCACAGGGCACAGTTTCTAGCCTTGTACTTGGGATCAATTTCGTACTTAAAGCCCTAAGTCGACTGAAGTCTATGCAAGAATTAGTAGGAAAATCTCAAGTCGAATATCGGACTAGGACTAACTTAAATGCTAGGAACTGGACCCTGGATAAAGATTAAAAAGTCAAAATCTCTCTGTCGGTTTCACTTTTTAATTAATAAGGCAATTTTTCGCACATATGCAATGTATATATATGTAATTGCTTTGGGCCAGGATAAAGCCCCCTCCCCACCCCACAATATGTAACTTACTAACCTATAAGTAACATATGAGTTATGAGTTATGAGTTATGTAATTGTATGTTATTTTCATATAATACTCTATGGGTTATAATCATTGGCATTGTTAACTTAAGATCATTGGTTATAGCACTGTCGGAAGTAAAACAGATTTACCTGTATATAGTGCTGTGGGAAATAATCGATATGTATCAATCAATATAATCTATTGTTTTTAATCAATAAATCGATACAATAGTCTGGGTATCGATATTTATGATGTATTAGCTTTTATTCAGTTTATATCTTTTATTAGCTCAGACAATCATTATGGTTGTCTATTCGGACCATAGGAAACTTGCAACGAGCAAACATAAACTCCTAGCACGCTGTTGGATACTAATTCTTGTCGCTCTACAGGTATATACGATGAAGAAGCTAAATCTTGCCCCCTATTCTCGAAACTAATCTAAACTAATGATGTCATAGAAACAGTCTTTAGGACATTATCCTATCATTTTTCTAGAAATCGCACCCAAGCTAAGACAATAGAGAATAGGGGGCTTGATGGGTAAACGGATCATATGGGCCAATTCGGGATCAAAAGGTCAAAGGGTCAAATTTCTTCCTCTTTGCAGATTAAAGAACTTCCAGAGAACGAAAGGTTTTCTATCCTTTGCAATCTATAAGAAGGTTATGTTACGGCTGTAATCTTGAAAAATTGTTCATTTATTGATATACTTTCTCAAATGAAATGTTCATTACCTGCTACCAATATATGGCCAATATGTTTAAATTGATTTTGAAATTTGTTTTACTGTATGGATCGTTCCTGCTTGGGTTTCATTAATTGCAAGACGTCATAATATTCTTTCTCTTTCCAGATTAAACAGCTTCCTGGGAACATATCAATATGGCGGCCAACGAAACGTGTGATTTGTCCACTTACAAATGTTCGGATAAGGGAATAATATTACCCATTATCAGCGAATACACGTGGAACGAAGGTGGCCGATCAGCCATTTATTTCTTCGCCTTGTTATATTCGTTCCTTGGTATCTCCATCATTGCTGATATTTTCATGCGATCCATCGAGACAATAACTTCTAGAACCTCTACAATAACTGTCGCAGATAGATTCCATGGAACTAGAGAAGTGACAGTCAAATTCTGGAATGGAACCGTCGCTAATTTAACATTGATGGCACTCGGTTCCAGTGCTCCTGAAATTCTGCTGTCTATTATAGAAATTGTGGGAAATAAATTCAAAGCAGGTGCCCTCGGGCCTGGGACTATCGTGGGGTCCGCAGCCTTCAACATGCTCTGTATTACGGGAATATGTGTTATGTGTCTTCCAGAAGGCGAGACTAGGCGTATTAGGAGTATAAAAGTGTTCGCAGTGACTTGTTTTTTCAGTGTGTTTGCCTATTTATGGTTAATAATCATTCTAGTAGTGGTCACACCGAATTATATCGACTTATGGGAAGCTATCGTCACCCTGCTATTTTTCCCTATCTTAGTTATTTTGGCGTATATCGTTGATAAAGATTTTTGTAATAAGAAGTCATCTGTTGGTGCTAGTGAAACTGAACTTGGAATAGGTAAGTCATAGCCTTTTGTTTTACTTCGTACCATAGTCATTCAATAAAAAACAGTCACTATTTGCGATTAACAATTTAGTGCTGCGATCTAGTTTCATTAAGTCGATACATCGCGATATGATATGCTGCAATATACGTAATGTATCCAGTTTCTCCTTTGCTACTTGGACATAAGACCCCCATGTTATCGTGATACATATCGTGGCATGTTGGGGGTGGCTTGCTCGAATTTTAATGACGTTTGTCCAGCTCACTAGGCCAATTATGCCCGATTTTTTGGAACCCGAAAACATACTATTTGGGCAGGGCTGTCTCCATCGGCTATGTTTGTGGCCACCGACCAATATTAAAAGCCCATCGTCCAGTAGGCCTTATCAAGCAGGCTATAAGATGTACAATGTAGATGTAGAACAAAGTCGACTGCATGGTTCTTACTGAGTCTACCTACAATATTGATTATTAATATACAGGTATATATAAAGGTATAGTTGATATTGGATTATCATTAGAAACGTGATTAATAGTTTATCGTTGTATCCTAGAACTGACAAATTAAAATAACAATTATAGTAGAAACAAAGATTATTGCTAACTTTAACTATAGCTGTTACCTATGTTTCGTCAAAATGTCTTTTTGGATTTCGAGTTTTGTTTTGCGGTTCGGATCGTTAGTACTTGGTTTCTTTATTTGATATAGGCCCTACGTATGCTCCACCCCCCTCAAAGTATCGATTTTGATGCGTCAAATACTAGAAAGGGTTTTGATTCAGTTCCAAATGACTCGACAAGAACCCGAGCCAAATTCAATTTTGCGAAAACAAAGACCAGTTTTCAAAAATTTTAATAGAAGTAAATTGACTGTCCTAGAAAACCCATTGGTTCGATTTAGAATTCAAAACGATATAATCACCAGTAGCAGTTCTAGGAATTGATAACCGGGGGGGACCTAGGGAGGGCAAGTCAAGGGACTGGTATAACCAGGCATCATCCGAAACTATAACCTTGTTCTTACGTCATAGAAATAGATTCTTGTAAACTCGGACAGGTGCGCTCTCGTATGCACCAGACTAGAAAGAACTCAGAGATTAACTTGGAAACTGGGCAGTGGCGAGATTGAGCCCTCTCCCTTAAAAATTGTGCTATATTTTCACTTAAAAATCGCCAAATTTGAGCATTTTCATGCGAAGACCCCCTTCAAAAAATTCTCTCTCAGTGAAATTGGGAACCCTAAAGTAGAAACGCCGTTGCCAATCACCTAAAGATATCTGACGCAATGAAATTTGTGATTTGTTTAAACTGATTTCAATATTTAAAACTTGCTTTCATAACTCGTTGACAACAGACAAACAAATATAAATACATGGACTAATAGAAAGAAAGGTGTAATTTTAATAATATTTTAAGACGACTCAAGTCACGATCTGCAAATATTCTTATATGACGATAGCAACCACTGTCTTATCTTACAATGGAGTCGCTCATTTTTGAATAAGAATCATAAATCAATTATTTTCAATTCATAATTGGGGGCTTGTGCAGGAATAAATCCAGGAAGGGGATACATGAGTAAGAGCGGTGGAGTGGGGGTGGGGCGGGGGGTGATGGGGGCTACGGACCCCTTGAACACGTCTGGTTATATTTATATATGCAATAGAAATATTTTTATGCTTACTTGGTACTCCTCATATGGGAAGTTTTTTTTATTTATACAGTCTTGTCAAACCGGCTTCAAGGAACTTCAACTTGTTGACGGAGTTGAAAGAATATTGACCTGGAATTACGAGACCAGAAACATTAAAGAATTCCCAGAAGACGTTGTCATCAATAATAAATACAATTCGCCTATAGCGACAATTAGAAACTACCAAACATTTATAATCAATTATTGTTAAATTCACCTAAACACACCTGAATAAAATAATCAGAGTATTTCAATAACGTCATTGGACTTAGATAAAACCTGCCGTTGAATGGGTTAACGTCAGGCTGCCATGCTGTATCATTTCATTGCGGAAATTCAATACATTGGACAACGGATTCCCCGACAGTAGGCACTGTACTATCCTTACAAAATTCTTTACAACGTTGTCCAGGCGTTAGCCTAATAGATGCCGACATTAAGGACGTAAAAATCCGTTTCATTTCGTTTGAACTTTATTCAAAAATGATGAAAAACACGTATAAAAAAAATATATATTTCATTTTCTTATCTTTCCACCTTTTCATTTTTCTCACGTTTGATTTTTTTTAAAATCATTTTTAAAAACTTACGTTTTACATTTCTTCTTCAGCTTTCCCTCAAGGTAATATAACTCATATCATACATTCTTTAATAATTAACAAATTTCTGGCGTTTTTATTGTTATTTTAATTGAACTAATAACTTACAATAAATACTAACAAACTTGGGATTAAACATTTCAGTGATTTCGGTGACTTATTTAGGGCACGACCCCACCTTCCCCAGGTCTGAAAATATTCTAATTTGATTTGAAAATATTTAAAATCTACAAATTTTTCATTTACAATTGACCACAGTCGGCAATTTTAATTTCATGTTCAGACCTTCCACGCCCACCTCCCCTGAAAAATTTCTCTCCGAGCCACTAACTTGTTTATTTGATTAAAAATTACACCTGTTTTTCATAACTTTCACTTTGTCAAATTTATAAAATTATTAACCATAACTGAAGATAAAATGTAAGGCGTAAAACTTCATTTCATTATATTTCATCTCTTTCATTTCATTTCTAAGTACATGTATTATTATCAAGGGTATTTGGCGACGAACCGGGATGATTTGAAGAGTCTCCAAACCCTTCTGAGTTCCCCTTGATCCACGCCCTTGATTATTATGGACAAAATTATAAAAAATAAACCAATAAAGCTTGTTAAAGATACTATTTGCTATTTGAGAACGGACTGTATCACAGTCTAGTAGAGCGTTAAAATCTTTACCCGACTTATTTGCTGATTACATCTAACAGAAGCTTGGCGTGTCACTTTTCCTAATTTTTTCATTCGGCTCAATATTTAAAGAAATATGTACAAATAACACTTTAAACCCGAGGTTTTCAACTGGTTTTCTCAAGTTTCCCCAATTATGCACAAGGAAATTACCATGTACCCTGAATTGTCCGTGGAAGTTATCGAAAACATGCAATTCTAACGAATGATGAAGTCACAGCATTAAATCACGAACTTAAATCGTGTCACTGGAGTATATAGTAGTTGCGGACAGTGAACACTAGATGCTTTTCCATCCAGATAAAACAAAATATTATATATTTATTTCAGACCTATACCTCAGTTTGAAAAATGTCCAAATATCCCCAGTCTGGAACATGCTCCCAAAGTTGAAAACCTGGGCTTTAAAGCATCATTCTGATTGTGTTCTCCTTCCTTTTTTCAGATAAAAACAGTGTAGAAATAATATCCCAGGATCATGCTGACAAAGATACAGTTTTAGAACTTCTGAGGGTGAGTAAGGTCGAGTTTTGTCGACATAAAGACCATGTGTAACTTGATAACCTAATTGTTGAAGCCCTTTATTGGTTCATTAGATTTTAATTTTTTTTCACATGAGCATCATCCTTTGTATTATTTTGAAATAAGAATTGAATGATATATATCGTATCGTATTGAATGTAGATAAAAAAAGATAATATCAATATAATTGCCAAAATCCGTATTTCAAATCAAGTAGAGTAAATCTAGTCTATCTGATCTGTGTTTTACTGAACACGTTAAGCTTTAGTCTTAGAATTACAGACACCTTTCCTTTTATTTCTTATTTCACTATAATCTACACAGAACTGAACATTTTTAGCCTCCTTGGTGATAACAACAACAGTTGGCATAAAAGGCCCTTTTTGTTGGAATAAATTGTTCTTGAAGTTAGATCTTCACGAACACGTGCACAGTGTGCTAGAGACTATCGACAGTAGAAATTCGCTAATGTCTTGGCAAAATTTCCCTCATTGCACACTACCTACATGGTGCTTTCCCGTCATCATTAGCCTAAACGTGTGCAGATTAGTGGGACATAAATCTCATTCGAACTGATGTTTAATTATATGTAGAAAATGGGAAGTCAAAGTAATTTGTCTGAAGAAGATGAAGCAAGGATTGCAGCTGGTATTATAGCTAAGAATAAATCACACGATAGAGGTTGGTACAGAATGAACGCTATCAGACAAATAACAGGACATGCTAAACTAAACCCACAGTTAAACAACAAACAAACTGAGGTAAGCATTCAATTTATGATGTTACCTTCTTGAAAACAGCGAAGATTTCATTAATCATCTAATCCTTAATATTGATCACAACTTTCCTACGAAATTTAAGCATTCAAACATATGCGTACCCGTTATTATTAGCGTTTCAAAGTCATAAGTACGACTCGTACTATAGCGAGACTGCTTTACATTTATATATAAAACACATATACAGAAAAGTAGGATAACTGTTTAGGTAGGGATATAATTCAAGGAATTATATGATTTTTGTGTAATTGAAGTACTTCTGGAGGCTATTTAGATAAATTCAAGTCCCAAATCGACCATCGAAAAAGCTGAACACCCCCCTTTAAGTCCAAAAAAGATTGATTTGTAATAATATGCTATTTTGTTATATTTTGTAGTATTTGGATAAGATATTAGATAACGTGAATTTTGATACCATTGATAAAGACGATGATGAAGTTGATGGCGAGAGAGTAGCCGTGGTGGAGTTTGCTGCTACGTCTACTGCTGTTCTAGAAAAAGAGGGACGCGCCAAGGTCATCCTAACGAGACATGGAAACACGGAAAACAGAGTACTTGCAAGGTACGTTTGTCACGTTGGTCAAGTAGTGTAGGACTGAGCAAGGGAAGCAGAGTACAAATTGTTATCGTAGGGGAAGACTTTCTATAAATTATGAATGAAATATACTGATGCAGATCGGGCGTACAGGTAAAGTCACGACTGGTAACGTACGCTGTTCAATCCTGGACAAAATATTGTTATAAAGATCCACACAAGCAAGATAACTCAGTTCCATCATGTCCAAAAAATAGCAAAATCCGGAGAAACAGCTGCATAGTACTGGACTCCATAAGGGAGAAGTGCTACCACTGGATCAGCACTTATTCTCTTTGGTGTGTGTTATGTTTTTATGCATCTAGATATTTAAAGGATGGTCGTAGCAAAAAGCTGCTATTGATATAAAAAAGCCTTCATATACATAAAAACCTCTTTATAATCTTTTTCGGTTACCTCCTGTCAGTGATGCAGGTCGGTGGAACATGGAAAAAGCGTCTTGTCGTTCGGATAGGACAATAAACCGAGGTCCCGTGTGCTATTGGCTGTGTACGTTAAAGATCCCTCGACAGTTGGAAATCGAAAATAAGAGCAGTCTAATGCCGCTGTCTTGGCAAAATTTCCCTCATTGCACGCTGCATGGCGTTTGCCCGTCCTCAATTAGCCCATATAGGTGCAGAAAAGTAGGACGTAAAACTCCATTCATTTCATTTTAATTTTTTATAATCTCTTTAAAGTCTTCATGTTTTTTATGCATCCTGTTTCAGGATCGAGACTATAGACGGTTCAGCGGAAGCCAACTCTGACTACATACCAGTAAAAACAACAGTGGTATTCGAGCCTGGGGAGACCGCCAAACATATAGATATAGAAATAATAGACGACAATATCTACGAACCAGACGAAGTGTTTTTTATTAAAGTGAATGTAGAAACAGAACAAGATGCGGCGACAGGAACCAGAGCAATCTGTCAAATAACCATATTGAACGATGACGGTAAGTGGACAATCACTCGTATCAACCATAGAAATAGAGGTAGGGAATGCCAAGAAGGACAAATAAATACTTTATGCTTGGCACGCATGCGCTGAATTTAAGGGTCTTCTCATAACTTCCGGTTTCTGCAAAATGGCACCTAATTGCCTAACAGACATCAATTGAACTGGCTACCGACTGCACCTAAACTCGGTGTTAAATGTATTGATGTTTACACAGTACGAATGTGAGAGAAAGGCTAAGATAGTGTTTTATTTGGAAGATGGACTAGTTTGAGATTTGACATGTTTAAAATTTGAAACAATTTCTTAAACATTTTTCGACCATATTGAGTATTGTTTGCTAGCTTATTGTTTGCTGGCCAAGTGTCTGCTACCTTCAGCCCGGTAAAACTCACTGCATGGTAGGTCTAAATTTAAGCCATGGCATACAGGTTTTCATGCTTAAATTTAATAATTACATTATTTCTACAGTAACATAGGCCTATAACATTTAGAAATATATATACTTATCATTACATATCAAATCATAAATTTACAGTTGTAAAAATCTTGTTAAATTAGATTTTCTGTGATAATTTTCAAATTAACTTCTTTTGTTATTGTTTACCATAACTATTTTTACGCTGCACCAGAAGTTAAAAAAAGGCCCCCAAGTAGAAATTCGGTCAACCATAAATTTAAACGGAAGTTCAATATTTATTTGTCCTTCTTGGCATTCCCTGCCTATAGTTCTATGTATCAACTTAGGAACTATATAGACTAGCGTGCTAGATAACCTTGTATACTACACCGAGATTGCCATATTGAATAAATTATAGTTCAGCCAATCAAATTCATCATTCAGAGACTCTGTCTTCTCATGCGTTAATATCAACCAATCAAAATCAATCTCGAGAGTTGTCTTGTCTTGCCCATTTATCGTGTGAGATGGCTGCTTATCATGACCGAGTCATAATGTTAGTCTCGAACATTGAACTACATGTCTGGGGTGAGGTGGGTGTGGGGATGGTGGTGCTAGGATGGGGGATTCTTGTCGTTAGGTTTGGACAGTAGCAAACATTGAATCCTCTTTAGATTGACCCAATGACCTAAACAGGTTCACCAACTCTCATTTCTGTCGGAAAATACACATTTCTAGTAAAGTTATTTTTCATGATTTCAGAGCCAGGAACATTTGAATTTGAGAAACCAAGCTATGTATTTAAAGAGAGTATAGGTTTAGCTTGTATTCCCATCCTGAGATCACATGGTGCTGACGGTAGAGTGATATTAAAATGGAAGACCAAGGACATGACGGCTGTCAGTAAGAGAGATTATGAAGGAGGAGATGGCCAACTGATCTTTGAACATGGTGAAATGGTGAAAATGGTAGAGATTCCTATCCACGATGATCACGTAAGTCAGCAGCTTCAGCCCGCAAGGGTCGGTCGGTTTTGTGGGTGACGCACCTGTGGTACTTTGCGATATACTTAAACCCTGAGGTCCCACCCCCATACAATTTTGGGCAAATCCACCCCCTTAGATGGAAGTCTCATCTGATCGGTCTGCCCTCTGTTGAGTCGTGGGCCAACTACGGATATGCTCTTCATGAACCAGATGCTGTTAGTGGATCTGAGCAGCCCCCACACCCTTCCCCTTCTTTTTCTCAAATCCTTTCATTAACTCCATCTTTAATCCTTATACCAGGTATTTGAAAAAGATGAACATTTTGAGCTGTCTATTGATCAGTTATCAGAAGGTGCTAAATTCGGGAGAATCAAGAGAACAATTGTTACTATAATGAACGATGACGGTAAGAACTTTATAATGTTTCTGTTAACACTGTTATTTTGGTTTAGTAACATACTTACTCTTTTCGAACACCTGGTGGTACTTCTCGGAATCATATTGTTAATATTTCAGAGTTTAAAGGCGTAGTGAGTCATATTGTCAATATTCCAGAGTAAAATTTTATCATCGTTTAGTAGAGTATGTCATATTAATTCTAAGAAGAATATTCAATATTTCAGAGGTTAAAGGCGTAGTATTAATATTTCAGAGTTTAAAGGCGTAGTGTTAATATTTCAGAGTTTAAAGGCGTAGTGTCAATATTTCAGAGTTTAAAGGCGTAGTGTCAATATTTCAGAGTTTAAAGGCGTAGTGAGTCGTATTGTTAATATTGCAGAGTTTAAAGGCGTAGTGAATCGTATTGTTAATATTTCAGAGTCGTATTGTTAATATTTCAGAGTTTAAAGGCGTAGTGAGTCGTATTGTTAATATTTCAGAGTCGTATTGTTAATATTTCAGAGTTTAAAGGCATAGTGAGTCGTATTGCTAATATTTCAGAGTCGTATTGTTAATATTTCAGAGTTCAAAGGCGTAGTGAGTCGTATTGTTAATATTTCAGAGTTTAAATGCGTATTGTTAATATTTCAGAGTCGTATTGTTAATATTTCAGAGGTTAAAGGCGTAGTGAGTCGAATTGTTAATATTTCAGAGTTTAAAGGCGTAGTGAATCGTATTGTTAATATTTCAGAGTTTAAATGCGTATTGTTAATATTTCAGAGTCGTATTGTTAATATTTCAGAGTTTAAAGGCGCAGTGAGTCGTAGTAACTAGATTCCAGGGAAGATTACCTTTGGTAACTGGATCTCTAATAAAGATTTTTATCTCTAATAAAGATTGTATTATTGTTAATATTTCAGAGTCGTATTGTTAATATTTCAGAGTTTAAAGGCGTAGTGAGTCGTATTGTTAATATTTCAGATTCGTATTGTTAATATTTCAGAGTTTGAAGGCGTAGTGTTAATATTTCAGAGTTTAAAAGCGTATTGTCAATATTTCAGAGTTTAAAGGCGTAGTGAGTCGTATAGTCAATATGACCAATGCTAATCTAGACGCTATCAAACTGGAGACTATAACCTGGGGTCAGCAGTTTCACGAGGCCATGAACGTTAATGGAGGCGACACAGAAAACGCAACAGCCTTCGATTATGTCATGCATTTCCTCATGTTTGGTTGGAAGGTAAGAATGTACTCATCAATTCGTACCGCAGTGTTGAACTCATCTCTTGCTTCTAACACGTGTTTTGTATACACAATCCTCATCAGACCATGCTTACTCTTTTCAAAATACCTGATGGTACTTCTCGTACGGGGAGTCCACTACTATATAATTATTGCACCCGATTTTGTCATTTTTTTTATTAACGAAATTGCTTTGCTTGTACGGATTTTTATTATTACTAGTCCCTTATTGCACACTGCAAAGCATTTACCTGTCCTCATTAGCCCAATAGGTGCAGACAAGTGGGACCTTAAACACCATTTAATTTTATTTTATTTGTCGTTTCAGGTGATTTTTGCCATCGTACCTCCACCGTCGATTTGGGGAGGTTGGTTATCGTTCTTTATCTCTCTGTCTTTTATTGGACTGCTGACCGCCATAGTGGGTGACTTGGCTGGAATATTTGGATGTTTGATAGATTTAAAAGACGAAGTTACAGCCATAACGTTTGTAGCATTAGGAACCAGTTTACCAGATCTGTTCGCCAGTCGACAAGCGGCCATCAATGAAAAATACGCTGATGATTCCATTGGAAATGTAACGGGAAGTAACTCGGTCAATGTGTTCCTTGGACTAGGTCTGTCCTGGCTTATCGCTGCCTCATATTGGAGTGCTAAGGTAATCTTTTGATTTATTCACAAATTTAACTGTAAACGGTACTGTTTCAGTTTTCTGGGACCCTGGGAAAATATTACAATCAATATGAAGGTCGAAAGTGCAAATTTATTAATTAAATCTGATATGTATTTGAGTATATTATGTCGATTTGCCTTGGTATTAATTAATCTATTCCCTATTGTCAGGGACAAACATTTAATGTAAAAGCCGGATCTTTTCTTCTGGGGCCCCGTTTATCAAAAAATCTTCGATCAATATGTAGGTCGGAAGTGCAAATTTATTTATTAAATCTGTTCAGTATTTGAGTTTATGTCGGTTTGCCTTGTAATGCCATGTAATCAAATCTGTTCTGTATTTTTCAGGGACAAACATTTAATGTAAACGCCGGATCTTTTTTTCTGGGGCCCCGTTTATCAAAAAGTCTTCGATCAATATGTAGGTCGAAAGTGCAAATTTATTTATTAAATCTGTTCACTATTTGAGTATATTATGTCGATTTGCCTTGTTATGAGATAATTAAATCTATTCTGTATTTTCAGGGACAAACATTTAATGTAAACGCCGGATCTTTAAGTGTCAGTGTAATCCTGTACACAGTATGTGCTCTGATAGCTATATTGTTACTGCTAGTGAGACGATACACCCCGGTGTTTGGTAAAGCTGAACTAGGAGGACCTACTGTACCAAAATATGGAAGTGCTGTGTTTCTAATATTCTTGTGGATTTTTTATGTGATTATGTCCTCTTTGGAAGTCTATGGTCACATTGATTTTAATATTTAGACATGGTTAAAAAGATTGCAATGAGGTTTCTTAACTTTTTATGTATTGAGAAAATTGATACACATCAGTGGTTTTCAACAATGGGAGGGATTAGACGGAACAGAGAAAATAAGTAGGAGAATAGTTTTATTGGAACCGAATATTGATCAATTCATGAAAACACGTGCGGTTCAGAGTTCAGTTCAGGCCTAAAAGGAGATTTCAACAGCTCTACATCAATCTTATTTATTTATTACTGAGCAGAATGGAATAAATTCTCCATCGCTTGATTCGTATGTTCGTAGTTTGGGGTGATGAGGAATTTAATCCCATAAGAATTGCCGAAGGGGGGAAATGTCGAAACGGAGTTGAAAACCACTGATTTTACATCATTCCAATTGCAGTCAGGCGTTAGTGGTTGTTGTAATTCCGCTTAAATCAAGCTACCTATGCCCTTTGGGGGAGAGAGGTGAAGGGGTGAAGGGGGAGAGGGAGGGGGGGAGGGGGTCAGGGCCAACAATGTGCCCTTCCAACGTCTGTCATCAGACGCCCTCTGTTAATTTGTTATTTCTCTGTTATTTTTATCTGTGATATTTCTGATAAGATTATTATGTTTATAACACACGTATAGATTTTTAATAAATATTTCTTTTCATTTTTTTTTTTATGATATACAAAAATTTTATTATTCTATGGCCAGGGGCGCCGGAACCACGGGGGCAGGTGGAATGGAATGGAATTGAAAACTGATCTCTATGGAGAAAGCTCAAACCATTAGCCCACATTCGAAATGGGAAAAGAAGTAGCTAAAACGGTCACTACATTAGGGTCTGAGAACCAGGCGCGATAAGAAGCGTCTAAGTTAACTTTGACCTAACCTTAATGACCTCTGTATTAACCAATCAAATCTCTGCCCTTTCCAACGTTGGGATTTTGTGACGCGAACAATTGGTGCATTCCGAAGTGCCATAGTCTCGTTTTTCAAGTATTGTGCCGAGCTCGGTTGAAACACGTTTTTTATTGGCTGTTCCACATGACGTCATTGAGATCTGATTGGTTAAAACATAGGTCATTAAAGTTAGGTCAAAGTTAAATTAGACGCTTCTCTTATCGGGCCAGGTTCTCAGACCCTAATGTAGTGTTTAAAAAACCGGATTAAAAAAAACATGAACGAACGAAATTAGGGTCCGATTTTAATTACTTTTAAAACGGTAATAAGTCCAAATGGCAAGACTTCATTATAATACAAGTGTATAGTTACATATAAAAATTTATATAATTAAAACAAAACATAGTATAACAAAATATAAAAACTATTGCTGCCAATAACATTGCGTATTCAAGCACAGCAAAAACTGATATGCTACACATTTAATTTGAAAAAAAATTAAAGAAGTTAATATATATATCAAAAGATAATATAAGAAATATTTACAGAGTTGCTAATACGATAGCTTGCCAGACTAGGCAGCTTTGTATTAAAAAAAACAAAACAATCTAGCACCTGGGTTTTTAACTTGTGGGACATTTAGACATTCTCCAGGGAATACAAACTGATCTACACTGTATAAAATCTTGTGTTGAAAACGAACACAAAACTTGTGTATATATATTTAAACACAAACTTGTGTGGTTTCAAACATATTGTGTTGAAATCCAACGTAAAAACTTGTGTATATTGTTTGCCAACAAAAACTTGTGTAGTTTTGACCAATGACGTCAGATGTGAATTACGTAAGTTGTGAATTACGTCATATAACGCTTGGTAACACAGCGCTCCGTTAGTCGTGTTTTAAAGTCATTTCCCTCCATACTGTTCAGATTTTTACAAAAAAACATGGAAATCAAGACAAAACGAGACCAGCAGAGGTAAGTGAATTTATAATTGTTTCATTGAATTGTTTTGTAGTTCCAATTTTAATTTTAAGGGAATTTGGGAATAAAAAAAGGGCACCTGCAGTTAGGCTACCTGCGTCGAAGCATGCGATATTACTATTGTATGAAGGAAGTGTCAGTGTGGCTTTTCCTTAAAAACAAAATAGGTCTATCATTCTATTATGGCTTAGCTCTAAATAAAGTCTTCCCTGATGCATCCTTGACGACCATACATTCTTAAACTTAGTCTTAAACTTAAACAATGTTCTAGTGTGTTGATTCAATCACGACCACGTGGTTGTTAATAATAATGTTGCCGTAAGGCCTACAGTTCCTACACGTCCGTCGATTGAAAAACATTCTTGTGAAACCATTACTTACATTACTATAGGCCTATACCCCTTCAGGTTTCTTATCCACATTGTAGGCCTACGTAGTTGACCACAACCTTGATTGCCAAAGCCTGCAGGAGCTCAAAACACCCCAGGTTGCAAGTACTTATCTTGTCGAGTCCTAGACATAATTCAATTGTATTTTTCAGGAGGAACTTTAGCAGAAAAGATATAAGATAGCATAAAAAGAAGGCAACTATTTATTTTGCCCGTGGGAGAGCAAGACAATACATCCAGAGCAGAGGTAAGTAAATTTAATCTTAGAATTCCACTTATCATCCAATCAGCATTGGCTATGAACTGACTCACTTATTCACCAAGGGTTTATCAATATATCTGACAACTATTTTTACAAAAAAGCCTAAATTGTTTGTTACATTTGTAATTTTGGTACAAACTGTAACATCTCTTTTCTTTGACATACCCTCTGTTTATGTTATATAATAAATTAATTAAAATTCATGTGATTAAGGCGCATCCCACCCACTTCTTAATCACTTAAATTTTTAATATGTTTTAACTATTACATAAACAAAATATATGTCAAGGATAGGAAATGTTACATTTTGTACCAGAATTACAAATGTGACAAAAAAACACAAGCACTTGTGTGCAATAAACACAAGTTAACATTCCAAATTTACAACACACAAGGTTGTGTACTCTTCAACACGAGTTAGCCAACCCAAGATATGTGTGGAAACCGTGCAACACAAGTTTGTGTTGTGTAATATAGACACTTTACATGTGTATTAACTTGTGTTGTTTCAACACAAGATCTTTTACAGTGTATAGGTCTGAAAAAATATATACATATTCAATTGCCCACAACAACCGCAATTTTAGTTTGTATTAAAACGAAAAATGCTGTGACTATATCATGCTTTGAAAGTGCATGTTTTCGATGCCTTCTGCAGACATTTCAGGGGACATTTCATTGTGCAGTTTCGGGGACATTTGAGAAAACCAGTTGAAAATCCAGGATCTAGCATAACTTAAATCATCACAGCCATGAAATATTGTGTCATGTAAAGTGACAACAAGCCAAAAACCCATTGTGTTGAAGAATAGGAGGCAGGTAGGTGTCATCCTTTGGTGATAAAAAAAAAACAATTTATTTGGTGTAGCATCATTGAATACCTATCTTCATTTTTTAATATTAATTCATTAGTTGTTACACAACGAAAAATACCATTCATTACTAAGACAGATTATGGTTTACGGACACTGCGAGGATTGTCGATTGGACGCCGGGATTTTTCCTGTACACGCTTAGTCACACAAGCAGTTTACTCACCTTGTTGTTCGAATGTCTGTGAAATAAACTGTTGAAACACTCTGTGTTAAGACACTTGGAAGCTGACAGTTCTGTTCCGAACAGAACTATTTTTTTTGCTTCTGTTTCTTTCCCCTTTTTTTCTTTTGAACATTATTTTCAGAATTCGACGGAGGTATCAAATCGAAATTAGGCATGTTATGGCCAGGTTTTTCTAAAGATTTCTCTACAGTTACTCGACGTTCTGGTTGTTTGGTTAATGGCTCAGAATCCTTTGCACACTTTTTCTTTAGTAAAAATTGTCTTAGTTTTTGTTTAATGGATGTATGGATCTCATCTTCACTTTCTAATTTCTTTGTTCCTGAAAAAAATAATTTAGGCACAAAATGTTGGCAACATACGTTTCTAAATAAAGGCATGTAGATATTTTTCATGAATATACTGTAAGGAATTTTTCCCATAGAACATCTCTTCTATAGATGTATATAAATATTAGCCGCCCAATTATGGAATTTAAAAAAAATAAGGAAAAGCAATTTTAAGGATCATTAAAATGTTATCAGTGTCCCGATACACATACAAAGTTTAGAAAATAACTTTACAATCCCTTTAATTTCCCTTTATGTTATTTATTTTTAAATACTTTTCTACACACTCGGGACAATGAAGACGGGTTCCCACTAGCAGTGTGCAATGAGAGAAATCTATCCTAGATAGTTTGTCATGTGCAAGGCTAAAGCAACAATGCCATATTAATCAGAAAAGCTGAATCGTAAAATAATACTTACCACTTTGATAGGATTGGGGTCCAGATGGCCGCATGTTCATACCAAATGGTGGTCTCATTTGGAAATAACCACCTGATGGTCCTGGGCCTGACATAGGCATCGGTCCACCTCTTCTCATAAAGGGAGGCATCATTGGTGGTGGTGGTAGACTGAAATAGTTCTTTGTGATGTCCTGGGGTGGCATTGTTAAAGCTGAAACAACAATGTCAGTATGTACAGGTCGCATTTCTATCTCAATTTTAAGACATAATTGGGTGTTTTAACAAAATATTATACCTCCGCCAGATTCCAACTTTTCCATGCTTAAGAAATTATTGAATGCCATGGTAATGGTACAGTATTAAAGGGGAATGTTTAGAATATTTGAGGGTAGACTTTGGATTTGAATATTATATGTAAATAGCCCCAAGAAGTACTCGAACTGCACAAAAATCGCACTATACCTTTATCTTAACATTTGTCTTTCATTTTCGATATAATATATGGTTTGTTTATTATTATATAAGGCATTGTCTTAATGAAATACGATTTGCATTTTCGACTTTCAAAAGCTTAAAAAATTTTAGGAAAAAATCCTAGTTCTAGGACTAAAAATTTATTGTTCGAACGGATTGTGAACATATCCCTTTAAATACTCCATAATAACTCAATTTCTCCAAAATACAATTGTGAACTAGTAGATGATTTGAGTATAGATGATAAACTAAATAAAGCTTTATTTAACAGTATTTCCAAAACACAAATATCCCAGTAATCTGTTTTTTTTTTTTTGTTAAACGCTTAGATTGATTTTAAATCTTTCACGATGAACAAATTACTATTCTAATCGTCTTAAGACCAAGATAAACCAATCTTAAAGTCTCAGCCAAATTTGATTGGCGTAAATGACATAATCTTTGTAGTTTCTCACCGTATTTTTGAAAACAGAAATCAGTAACCAACCTCGTGTAGATTGTACCATCTCTTCTTCCTCATTTTCACCCTTCTTCGTTGATTGTTGTTGTCCTTGGGGACGACCCCATTTAATGGCTAACCTTTGACCTTTAATGATTAACCTACTGAAAGACCTTTCAGCTGCAACTTCTGCACTCTGTCTATTTGTAAACTGTACAAAAGCACATTGCTGTTTTTGCACCACATTAACTGATCTAATTTCTCCAAATTGATAAAACCAGTTCCTAAAATAGGCACAAAAAAACCCATAAAATAACAAACGGTTACACACAAAATAAAACACCAGAATAAATATCAGATCAGAATTCACCTAAAAAATTTAATCTTCAGAAAACTTACTTCTTGCTTATTTCACAATATGATTTCCAATATTGACTACCAAGACTCAATAGGCTCAACTTTCGACATTGTTCGAGACTATATATTGCTCAGCCATGATTAATGGGCAAGGGAAGACAACTTTTGTTTGGAAATTGATTTTGATTGACTGATATTAACGCATGAGAAGACACACTCTCTCAATAATGATTGTGATTGGCGGAACTATAATTTATTCAATATGGCAATCAGCCTATAGTATTCGAGGTTATCTAGAATGCTAGTCTAGTTCACAAGTTGATATGAGTGGGGTTTACTTTGATTTTTATATACTTTCTGCCTCTCCAATCAACTACCATCAAAGCAAATTCTTTTTCACAAGTTTATTCTTTACTACATGAGCAAATTCAGACCTAACTTTCATCAATATCAGTTACAAGGTGCCATAGAACACCTGTCGTCCCCTTCACTGACTGATTTGTAGATTCACCTATGGCTAGGGCACGAAAATTACATCAATATTGCAAATAAATTGAATTTCAGCACAAACAAAACGCTTCTGTAGATTTCAAAACAATATTCCGTTAGAAATAAAAACCTAGATGAAAGTAAAACTCACTTTAAATCGTCTGAATCAACTTTTTCACCTAGACCACCAACATACAGTGTGGTAATATTTTTATCTTCTGGTGGTTCTAGTTTAGGCATGTCATGATAGCGTCGGAGTAACTTATCAGCAACTGGATCATTGGTACCGTAAAATCTATCTCGAATATTCTGGTCTGCTAATGGATCATCAGGATCTGTAGGTTTTTCGTGTCTATAATAAAAAGTATTAGGGTGCTGTAGAATATTATCATGCTGTACGATTATAAGACTATATTAAATTCTCTTGCTATTATAGTTTAATTCAGATAAGATTATCTTTATGTGTCTGATTTTCATCTAGTGTGTTAAAATTCCACAGCAAAACGGCCCTTTTCCATGGGTGACATCCAAACCAAACCCATATTTCAACATTTTTTTAACATTCAATGCCATGAAAGTGTGCAATAAGGGAAAGTCTGTAACATCCCCAATCTATAAGACACACATTCTCAACACATATCAATTTCTAAAAATAGACTATACCTGTATGGACATTCTTCCCCTCTTTTGCATTGCCCTTTCACCCAGAACGAACAAATGTGGGGTCTATTTCTTTTGTAGTATGGTGAGGTTCGAGCTAATTTCAGTAACATGTCTCTGGGTGCCTTTGCTTTGGTAGCTAATGCACCAACTGGGTTAGTGCCATCACTGTTTTCAATCTACCATTCAATAGAAAACAAACGTAAAATAACTCAAATAAACCTCAAATAATTATAGAATTTGGAACCAAAAATTTCATAATACCAATACCAAGAGGTGTTTTAAAGAATTAAAAGGGGCAGGGGCCGTGTCCACAAAACTGGGACTGGCAGAAGGAATTTGAAACTGGAGGTTGAGGGGGTGGGGGTAAGGGTGTTAGCAAGACATGTCTAATTTTGGGGTTGTTCAAAATATTTTCATAAGTTACCTCTTTTTCTATTTGCTGCATATAATATTCCTTGTTAACATCTGATTTGGGTAAAGAATCTTGTACTCTTAAAGCAGCATCTCGAACTTGGACAGGTAAGCCTATCGTTAAATCAAAGAAATTTTTATGTGCTTGGACTATATCATTTTCGTGAACAATCATACGTAAAATATTTTTAAATTGATTTTTTAAATTGAATGCCATAAGGTGGCCTACTGTTTTTCGGATACGCCTCAGTCTTTATACTACACGACGTGTCGTATTTGTGACTTTCAAACGCTGATAGTTATGGATACACGGGGATTTGAAGACTTAAATTTTGATGGAGAGTTGGAACAGTATTACAGATTAGATAATCTAAAAAATTCAACTTTCTAAGACCTCTATTTAACGATATACTGAACATATATAGTCGTATGTTTCTTTAAAGGGACAGTCTGAATTTTTTATAGGTCAAAACATTTCTTGGCTTAAATTTGTGAAAACTTTACACCAAAATATGTAACTATGTGTCCTATAATATATCTGAAAGTTTTAACTAAAAAAATCCAACCGTTAATTTCTAAACGCTAAAAACATGCTAAAATTTTTAAAAACTTTACTGTGAAATGTTTTTTGGACGCGGATAGGAAACTACTGAACGGATTTGAGTAAAATAAACGCTAAATTGTAGAGAAATGTCCTTCTTGTGTATTTAAAAGGTTTCAGATAGAAATATTGAGCCATTTAAAGGGCAAGCACCAAAACTAGGTCAAATTTCTTAATTAACAAAAAGGAATCCCTGTTTGTAATTAACCCTATAAAACCAAATTCTTGACGTAAAGGATTCGGATCGTTAGTACTTGGTTTCTATATAGCACATTTGGTAGTGAAATGTTAGTTTTTGAAGAAACGGTATATTTATATGACCTCGGACTATTTTTTACTGAAGTTAGAAAACCTTCGAAAAAAAAAAAAAAGAAAAACCTCGAAATCGAAACGCAAGGACAAATACACTCATGCGTGTGAAAATTAATATTCACCTGAGTGAAAATTCAAGTTTCTCATGAAATACTATTGAATTGCCGCCTGGTTGAAAATAAATTTCCACCCAGATGAAAATACAAGTTTTTTTTTTAGTTATGTTTTATAATTACATTACATTTTTTGATTCAAAATTAAGAAAAATAAATGATGTCGTATACGAACCAGCGTATCATCTTAAAGCAATTAAAAGAATTACAATAACTAGTCAATACATACCATATTCTAAATCTAAAAGACATGTTTGACAAATATGTTTCTCTTGACTACATGTTTGGCACACTTCAGTTTTTTTGAATCTCATCCTGGCCCCCGGACACCATCTAAATACTGTAAATGGTCTGTTACAGGTCTTACATTCCTTCCCATGTTTCTCCTTCATCTATAAGAAAAATAGTTTAATACTAATATAAACTAAGTACGAAAGATTCGAACCGCAAATCGAAAGTCGAAACACAATATAACAGTTTGGCAAGACATTTCTTATATATAAACAGCACATTTGCAGAAATTGAAAGTTGAAAGACAACTGTTTAGTCTAAGACATATTTCAAAGATTATACGATATTCGTGTAGTTCTAGTTCTTTACATCTATCATCGACCCTCGAAAAAAGGTTCCCCTTTAAATCATTACAATAAGTAAACTACAACAAGAACACTTACCATACGAACATAAGGATTGTCTCCCAGACATGTTTGACAAAGTAACGGAAACTCCTGAAAGATAAAAGAAAAATATTCTCATTTTGAACTTTTTTGGCATTTCTGAATCTCATTTAATATCGTGTGTTATTATTTCTAATTAGTTCATTGCTCCAGGGTTTCAGAAATATTCAAAACCTCCTAAAATTACCGACGCCTCTGCCCTTTCTGTCTGTCGCACAGCTAAGTGTCAGATTGTTACATTGTCTAGTAAAACCAGGCAGGGTAAGCAGCCGGCTAAATCGAGTTTTGGTTTGGATTATTAGCGACTTATCATCATTCTCCATCAATAAAGTATGTTTTATCATCAAAATTATGAATTTCAGATTGTATGGATTTAATTTGAAGCTGAAGTTTCAGCTGATTGAAGATGGAATTTGATTACAGGTGAGATCGGATAGTAATAGGCTTAGACTACATTTTTACACGCTTACTCTTTTCGAACACCTGACAGAACCTTTCGTATGGGAAGTCCACTATCTACTTACTGTGTATAATCATTGCACCCGATTTTGTCATGCTCTGGACGAGATTTTTGATTGACCAAGTTTGAGAACTTAATTTTTTTGTTCATTCTAAGACGTAGTATCGCTTTAAGCTGCTGTCAGACCAAACTTTTCTCATTGCACACAGCTTTGTATTGTCAGTCTTCAGAAGTCCAATTTGGTACAGAAAAGCATGAAGAATAACACATTTTGCTATGAAAAAATTTGAAAATGATAACCAGTGCCCAAATTTTTACTACTATTCTAAAACTGATGTTCTTGTGTAATACTAATATGTAAATTTTGATTGAAAAAAAAGGAAGTAAATCATGTATTTAAAACAGAATCATTATCATTTTTTTTTACAGAAACAAACCACTGGTGTTAAGCTATTTTTTGTTTATCTATTCCACCATGTACCACGCAAGTTGAATACCAGGTAACTTATTATACATATTATTATACAACATATTTTGTTTATCACTGGCTGAAATGTCTGTTTTAATTATGTTGACATCTATGTATGTCAGTTCGGACAGATGTCAGAACACTCATCCACATTTGCAAGGCATTTTAAAGGCAAAGAGAATACAGTTCAGCATACAGTTAAGCTTATGAATAGATGACATGACATGATGTTTTGATTAGACTCATATATGTAGAATGTTCATCTAATAGTGTTTAAGATCTTGGGATTTCCCAGTATTAACTGGATTATCCAAAAGGGAACTTTCATTTTTAACTTTATGGGAATTCCCAGATAATTTTCTACTAAAACCTTATGCATGCTAATGATTTGCAGATAATGATCTGCCTATTTAGGCTACTTGGGGACATTTGGGTTATTTTTAAGTGTATGTTTTAAAAAAAAGCAAAAAAAATCTGATTTAAATAAAAAAAAATCTGATTTAAATAAAAACTAGACCTGTTCGACATAGATCTGTCAGCTTCCGAGTAGTTTTCGTTTGATATATTTATTTTGCATAAAAGATAAGCATGATTTCAGGATTGAATACAGATTATTTCCCTTTTTTGGCGAAACCATTCTTTGTTAAATTTGAAATTCTCTGAATACAGTCATTATATTTTTCAGAATATAACAAAATATTTGCTTCAGAAACATGACATTTAACTTTCCTGACACAGGTCTTCCCATTTTAGAGCAGTCTAATGTATTCACGGAGTAAATAATAAGGTTCATGCATGTGTTAAGGAATAATTGAACTTATGTTGTTTGACATAATATAAATGGTTCGAAAATGTCGTTCTTTATGAACATAGAAATGATGTTATAAATAAGGCACTATTTTATGGAATGCAATTACTATCTTTATTACAAGCAATGTTTCAAGTAGGTTTCACTTGTCTTCATCAGGCAATGATACAGATATCCAAAGGGTTACATGTATAATAAATGGTTAACACTAACAACAATCTACATAAACATGCAAAAATTATAAGAATTAATCTACTATTTAATGGCACCTTCAATTACAAGATCAGACTGCTTGTAAAAAATGGAATTGATGTAACATTCACCTCCAACCAAACATTGAAGACTATACTTCAAACAAAAGGCAGACCAGAGCCATCTGAAAAGCCAGCAACAACCAATCAGCCATTGTGGAACATGATTTAAATAAACGTCAAAATATGATACAATGGAATTCAGTGAAAACATTGACACTCATTAAATACATCAACAAAAAGAAAGGAATTATTTGATGGCATCAATATAAAAGATTCCAACCGACAATTAATAGATATCCTGGATTATTTAACCTTATCAATGACACGTTAATAATATAGATTGTTGTTATTAACTATTATATAAGTATTTCTCTGAATGTCTGTATCATTGCCTGACGAAGACTAGGGAAACCTACATTAGTTGAAAGGTCGCCTGTAATCAAGATGGTAATTGTATTCCATAAAATAGTGCCTTAACTCCACAAGAAAGATAGAACAATTGCGAATAATTTGGATTAACCAATCATTCTGTTGAAGATCTTCTTGTTATGCCTATAGAAAAAGTATATCAATCAAACCAAAAACCAAGCGATTGCAAAGTAAAATTTCTGGATATACTAACTACGCACAGTCATATCTAACCGTCTAAATATCCAGCATGACAACCAAAATAATGCCTTTCATTGAACCTTTAAATTAATAGTTCTTGTTTCAGACCTAGAATTCACTTTAACACCTATAACCAATAAATGCCATTCCCTGAAGATATTCAGTGACCACGCCAACAGTCAACCTGATTGGTTGAGAATCTCTAATGACAGTTCTTATTCAGGGCCGGCGCGCCAATATATTTTTAGGGGGTACAGACATCAAAAGGGCACATAATCATTCATGGCAGCGATGTGTAATTTCAACATTTAGATGTAATTTCCCGAGAATTCAGCTTCAATAATGCCCGAGTAAAAGAGCTAGTGTGTAGCAGTGGCGGATTTAGGAAAGGGGGTGGATAATGAAAGATGTGTTCTAAATCCGCGAGCGCCGAAGGCGCGAGCGGCAAATTTTTTTAGGTTCACATAGTTTAAGGTTCAAATATACATCTTTAAATCTCCAAAGATTTTTCAACATTTTAATCAAATGATATATAAATTGGTAATAACATAAACACGTCAACACGTCAGGTAAGGGGGTGACTAGCCATTGTAGATACGCCCCTAGTCCGAAACATGCTGACCCTATTCAAGCCTCTGATAATTTTTCTCTGCCAGTTAGACATAATTAATTTGATTTACAAATTTCAAACAGCCTTTTTTACGAAAGATTCAAAATTGCAACTCTCACAAAAACATTTTTCGAGTTTAGTAGTGCTAAAATCCAAAGAATCCGAATTCATGACTCTACTTTCGCTTCATGTTGGATGTTACAACCAAACAGTAGATTTGATCGAATTTCAAATGTAATGTAGACAAAGCGGGACTGTCCGAGGAGTGGCATGGTGGGTAACACGTTTTTTGCGCGACGTCATCTAGGGAAACTGTGGCGGTTTTAGCTCATAGACAAGTTTTTTTTTTTTCATTTTATTCTTCACAAATATATATTTTTTCAAATTCAAAAAGGGCACTTTCCGAGTAAATTTTAGGGGGTGCAAACACCCCCCAAACCCCCCGGCTCCGCCGGCCCTGTTATTTTGTGTTCAACCCAAAACATATTACCCTCAAGTTTATGACAGGCAAGTGACTTACTGACTTGTTACATAATCATTTTAACACCTTATAACCTTGTCATAATCTTGCCTAATTGGAGTATATTTTATTTTTAAAAAATGTTGAATTTTGTTAATGCATAATGAGTTATACATTGTTTTAAAGCTGTGAATTTGTACATTATAAAAGTGTTCGAATTTTTTCTGTAACTTTAATAGAAAAAAATATGAATATTAAAATCGTGAATCTTTAAATTGAATAATTTGCAGAAAATTTAAAATTGTTCATTTTCAAAACCCCATAAAATCAACAGTTATTTACCAAAATTAAAAAGGGTGGTATCAAATGAAAGCGCATCCAAAGAAGATGTTTTTGCCAAAAGATAAAGGTTGCAGAAGGTCAAGGTCAAATTTATCAGCCTATGTATTCAAGGTCTATAACAAAAAACTTTGATTGGAGGTTGTGCAAAAACAAATTCGAAATTCAAAAAAAGGGCTTCTAGAGGGCTTAGATTTTTTGCAAATGTATAATTTAAAACAAATTTGAAAAAAAATCGGATTAAAAATGTGGGACGAGTATAGTATTTAAAATTAAGCCACTGATGGCTGGAAATATATTTAGGGGCTAATCACTAGGTCTGGGATATTTGGGCTAATGCAAAAAATCTTCTAAGTATAACAGTTTTTGCTGGGTACTCTGACAACATTTACAAAAAAAAAAAAATATCTAAAAAATTAATGGTAACAATACAGTTTCGAGCGCTTCTCGAAAGCTGTAAAAAATCCAATTAGTATATCAAATGAACGCAAGCAGCAAATGAGGAAGTATATCAATAAATGAGTAAATATTTCATAATAAAAAGCGGTATCAGGTGCCTAAAAGAGTTAGCATACCGAGCAATGCGACACATAATTTTCTCTGTATGTTAAATAGTTTTGGTTTTGGACAAGAAAATATCCAGAAAATTAGGAATATTTTTACATTCTTTGAAAAAAAATAGACTACAATTGAACTTAAAAATATCTAATTTTAGTCGGGGGAAACCACATAACATTATATTTAGAAATAAAAATATTTCCGCATGAAACCGTCAATATTTCCTTCCAATTTGTAATTAGGCACATAAACAATCTGTTGTATTATTCTATTATATAAGTTTTAAATTCTGAAATATGTTGGATATTCAAGTATTTGTCAATATTCAGGTCCGAAACTGACTTTATATATATTCTTATTTTGTATTTACACTCAATTACTTCCTTGATTGGTCAAACTAAGCACGATTATATCGTCAAAATCTGACCCTTAAGAGTCTTTTACTATTTCTAGAAAGTTATATCATAATGTGATACTTACCGATTCTTCCCAGTTTTGGCGATTATAAGTATTGGCTCCTTTATCGGTAGACATTTTGATGGAATATCCTGAATGATCTGGATCCATTGCTTATGTTAGCCTATATCAAAAAAGTCTCACCGAGTCTGCGCACAATCAATCGTCATTTTATTCGAGACTATGTTATGACTCGGCGATGATAGGCGGCCATCTTTCCCAGTAAATGGGCAAGAAAAGACAAATCTTATTTAAATATTGATTTTGATTGGCTGTTTTTACCACGAAAGAAGACAACAATCGCTGAAGAATGATTGTGATCGGATGAACTATATATTTATTCAATATGGGGACTACTGTATAGTGTACGAGGTTATCTAGCCGCTAGTCTAGCGGTCATCTTGCCCGGTAAATGGGCCAGAAAAGATAACTCTTTTTAGATTGGTTGTTTTACCGCGAAAGAAGACGATATTTTTGTAGAATGATTATAATTGGCAAAACTATAATTTATTAAATATGACGACTACTGTATGGTATACGAGGTTATCTAGCCACTGTCTATAGTTCCGAAGTTGATACGAGTGAATCCATTCGGCTCAACCATCTTCATTGTTCGAGACTAAATAATAATTCGGTCATGGTAAGCGGCCATCTTGCCCGGTAAATGGGCAAGGGAAGATAACTCTTTTAGGGAGATTGATTTAGGTTTGATTGTATTTAAAGTATTTGACACTATTCAGAGAAAGGGTACGATATAAAATTACTAGTAGGCTACATAATCAAAGTTGTAAGACATTGACTTTGATTTCATCGAATCATTTGTAGTCTATAAACGCTACTGACAACGGGTGGTTATTATCAAGATTAGGCATGGCAATAAAATCAACAAGAGTATATTGGGAGTCGACAATGTTGAAATGTCAGCCTGGTTCACGAAAGGCACTGACGCTACTGACCAAGTATCGGCAAAGAACGTTCGAATCTGTTGATCCGAACGTCAAGGGATTGATAGTAAAAAATGATGGTATATTTGTGTTGTGAGAGTAACGAGTAGATGTGACAAGCAATGTGTTCCTTTACTAGAGGAACATGTTCACTACCAGCTAACTCCATCATTTGTGACCATCAATGCCAATTAAAGATAATTCTAACGTTCTCTTCCATGTAAAAGTCAAGCTTCAAAGTGTTTAGATGATATATTTTCCCTGATAACAGTGAATTGAGGGGACTTAAAGAGAAAGAAAGTCCTACACGCACTAGTATTGGTAAAAGGAGGAGATTAGCTTTTCCGACTATTTCCAATATGTTGTGGATTTTTTTTTTCAATCTCTAGTAGAAGGCGTAAATAACTTATATTGATTGTTTAACTGTTTATTGTTATACGGTACATATATTATAATATACAGTGGCGGATCCAGAGGGGGGGCGTAGAGGGCGTACGACCCCTCTTTACTTTGTCTTTTTGGTTTGTTTTTTTTTAAATGGGGAGAATACGACATCAAAAATGTCTAACCCATTAACGTTTACTATTCTATGTTTTTAAGCCAGAAAAAAGGTCAAAAAGGCTAAAGTTACCATTTACACCCCTCTTTCGAAAAACCTGGATCCGCCCCTGATATAGTATATACAAATAAAAAATATAAGTCTATTGTAACTCTCGTTAAATTCTAAACATGGTTGAAGGGAAGTAATTAGATTTTAAATAAGATTACTCATATTAACTACATTCAAAATAACTGCTTCAAATGAAATGAAGTTTTACGTCCTGCCTTTCTACACCTGTATAGATATAAGGACGGGCAAACGCAATTCAGTGTGCAATGAGGGAAATTTAAGAAGGTTACAAATGGTTTCGCTGACATGAACGATCTCACTGGGGTCAGTAAATAAATGATCGATTTATTTGTTTAAACGAAATATATGAAAATTAAAAGAAGTGCCTTGGCGCTTTATTGACCAAACTCTTGAATTCTTCAACCTTTGGAGTTGAAATAAGGAAATGGGTTAAAATATTCAACACAAATTTTAAATCATTAGTATGTCTAGTGGGTTTTTCAAAATCGGAACAGGGTGCTGACAAGGAGATCCACTGTTTCCATATTTATTGGGGAATCTAATCAGAAATGACAAGGGTATACATGACATAACTAGGTCATTTTGAAAAGAAAATTTTACAGTATGCTGATGACACAGCTCTGACGCTGGATGGCAGTGATAAATCCTTGAGTGTAGCTCTGTATCTATTGGATCGATTTGCAAAGTACTCTGGCTTAAAACCCAATTTACAAAACATGTTGCATCTGGATTGGGGGGCAAAAGGGGAGCAAATTTCGACTAAATGCAGGATTATCAGTACAATGGTCGGACTTTAATAGGAGTCGCACACGTATCCGTTTATTAGCAACGTCTCTGGCCTGGTCATCTGTTGGCCCGGAGTGTCGCGGACGCTTCCGTTTGTTAAAAAAATATGTATAGTTCTCCCGTAGGTTGCCCGTCTTTGGCCAGGAAGTCACCCGGAATAGAAATGACTCGCCGCACCAAAACCGGCCTTTTATATGCCCGGAGCTCGTTGGACGCTCTCCCGCACGGCTGTTTCCGTGACACATCCGGGAGACTTCATGGCCAAGTTCGGGCGAGGTTCGCCCGGTTTCTTATAAACGGACGAGATCCGAGCGAGATCCGAGCAAAGACCGGAAGACATCCGGAGCGGTCCGGAGTGGTCCAAGGTCCGCGTGACGTCAGGAACGGATTTGAAGCGGACTTGGCGCCACGCTCATGCGGACCTCTCGCGTAGCTTCGACCGCCCCAGTTTTTTGAACATGTTCAAAACTCGCGCGGAAATGAAAATTCGGCTAATGACCGCTTGCGGACCTCTTGAGGATCTCCAGCGGACCTCTCACGGACCCCCAAAAAGTGACCGGGCGAGCTTTTTTGGGCAGAAACGGATACGTGTGCGACTCCTGTAAGTTTAGTGTCTTGGGCATACATTTCAGTATGGATTTGAAAGAAATACATGATCTAAATTTCAGTTGTAAAATAGTCGAAATTCAAAATATGATAACAGCTTTAAATCACTGATAATCCGTTGGTTTTCAAGGTACTTGAATAATCCAAACACCACATGGGGAAAACTGTTAGAATTCTCTGTTAACAACAAAATATTGTCCATGGCTCATTTGGTAATGAATATTGTACACCTTTATCGTCAGAAATAAAATTAACATTTTGGAAAGAAATTTTTTATTCAAACAATACATTGTAGTTTAAGTTAAATGATGGTATTAAGGAAACATTTTAAAACAACCAATGTTTAACCAATTCTGACCTCAAATTAAACAATAAAACAGTATGGTATAATGATTGGTCTCCGGGTGAATTTTACGGTTTGTTCCCACTTTCCCGGCAGATTATCTGGATTAAATTTTTCTAATCCGGATTAGTAGGGTTATACAGATTAGTCGGATTAAAGCCGATAAAATTCTACTAATGAGCTGATATTTTTTATATCTTTGCATTTTATTAAATTTATGTACCAATTACAAAACATTACAAACCGACAAGATGGCTGATATCATCTCCAGACCCCATCATTGTCTTTCTGTTATTCTGAAGACTGACTTTCAGACGGTCAAGTTCATGCTCCAATTGGCGATACTGTTTGAATCAAAGAAATATTTGCACTTGTAGTGTTCACTCACTTTATTCAATGTTCAAATATTATTCTTCATTTGACACGTGAACTTGTATCACTAATATTCACTTTAAGTTAGAGGTGAATCAGCTCATTAGTAGACTTACCTGCCGTATAACCCATCTAATTCGGATTAGAAAAATTTAATCTGGATAATCTGCCGGGAAAGTGGGAACACCCCAATTTTACAAAAGTTATAATTGGTATGAAATTTATAAACAAAGAGCAAGCTTTACAAAGGACTCAAAACTCTCCTATGGTTTCAAATAAGGTTGTACAATAAAATAATAGCCACAAATAACTTTTTAAGTGAAAATCAAACTACGTGACTGTAAGAAATGTCACTTTTGTAAATTTAATATTAAAAACATCATTCACTTGTACTACGAATGCTGGTTAATTTGTACTTTCTGGTGTAAAATAAGATCCTGGCTCCTCAAAAAGTCCAATATCGGGCTAAAAATTAGCTCCAAAAAACTGTATGATACAGAATTTGTAATTAACCTTATTTATTGTTTAGTAAAATATCATATAGACAAAGATTTAGAAATTTATACCAATCTTTACTGTTTTCCAAAAAGAATTGAAAAGATATATTTCTCTGGAAAAAAATCATTTATGAATCTAACATGGAACTTGCTTGATGTTTTCAATAATAGGCTGAAAATTTTGATTTGATCTGTTCATATTTCCATATTCTATTCAGATTGTCCCAGTATTAAGTATTTTGTCTTTGAGGCCAGTCTTATTATCTTTATTATGAAAAGTAACTTTAAGTTTTGAATTATTAAGGATAGATTGAAAAGTTATTGCTGTATGGTATTGAGCCAGCTTTTAGTATGGTATAAGTTTAATTTGTTTATAATATGTTTTTATTTGTAGAATGTAAACTGGCTACCTAATGAATTTTTCCAAAAAAAAAAAAAAAAGGTATTTTATGAAGCGCAGTGGCGGATCCAGGGGGGGGGGGGGGGGGGGGGGCGTAGAGGGCGTACTTTATTTATACTTATTCTATGTTATCAAGCCAAAATAAAGGTAAAAAAATTTGTCGCCTCGCTCCGCTAGCAGTCAATATCTACGCCCCCCTTTCCAAAATCCTGGATCCGCCCCTGAAGGGTTTCCTTATTTTCATTTATGAAATTCAAAAACTGATATGAATAGAAAGTCGAGATGTTCTAATGATTTAGATAAATACTAGTTTTTCTCACATGTGTTTAATTTACTTATAATTAGCCAATGAAGATGAGAATTACTTGCCAAATTGCCAATCAAAAAATCTCCCAATTTCTTTTGCTTATCCAGACTGTACATTCTTCATAGGTATCATGATTAGTTAAAATACACAATGAGAATATATCGGGTGGGCCTAAAGTAATGTCCCAACTTTTGACCTTCACTATTATCCAAAGCATTTACTCAAATGAACTGACAGGGATAATTTCAGAAGACTCCGGCATTGCATTTTTGATGCTATATCACTTGCACCAGAGGTAGATTATATCATAAACTAATCATACGCAAAATTTCAGTCTATTTGAGTAAATGCTTTGGATAATAGTGAAGGTCAAAAGTTGGGACATTACTTCAGGCCCATCCGATATAATATGATTGAAAATATATTGATAATTATCAGCAAAAACAAAATTTTAAAATAATTTTCTTAATTAGACACATAAAAATAAGGAAACCCATCTTTAATTAAAGAGTTCACACAAGTTAAAGGGGAATGTTCAGTATTTCTGATGGTCGATTTTGGACTCGTATATATTCATAAATATTCTCCAGAAGTACTAGAACTACACGAAAATCATATAATTCCTTAAATTTAATCCCTTCCTAAACATTCATGCTACATTTTCTACATTATGTGTTTCTATATAGCGCAGAGTGTTACTCATTGACGAGTCGTATTTTTGACTTTCAAACGTTGATAATTATGGATACACATGTTTTTGAAGACTTCAATTCCGTAAGAAAGTTGTGATCAATATGATGGATAAGATAAAGCTAGAAAATTCCAAATTCTGAAACTAAAATTCTTTTGGTCGAACAGTTAGTGAACATATCCCTTTAAAGTTGTGTTGCAAAGCTAAAATACATATCAAAGTTAAAATAATAAGGTAAAAAAAGAAAATTGTAATATAAGTAACCTATTCTAACAAAAAAAGCGAACAATAATTTTTGTAAAATACAACCTTTTAAAATGAACAAATTTTGTAATCGATTTTCAATAATTACAATAGATTATACAATCCTTAAGCGACATTTAGGGGTAGAGATCACATTCAATTTAATAGATAATACAGTTTAGTTTTCTGGATTTTTAGATCATACAGGTAATCTGTGGTATGTCTATAAGTTGCCTAATGAATAATAAATTTTGATTTTTTTTTAACATTTTCAGAAAATGAAATGAAATGTATTTAAGAGCATCAGCACCAAACGAGCTCTAGATCAGTCTGTAGTAATAAAGATATTACAGTCTTTCATCAAAATATATATTTAGTAAGTAATCATTTCGATAAATACCACATGTGTTTAATTTACTCATAATTAGCTAAATAAGATCAATTTACAACATTGGCTTGTTTAAGACTATTTTAAATTGCTTTCAATACAGTCAAATAGTAATAAGCAAGCAGTTTTATTATTCTCACTAATCAATTAAAAACTATTCAAAAATGTTAACTTGTCTTAAACAAACCACCACAGGCCTATGTTCATCTTTTCGATTGTCCCATTCTGTTTGGATCTTGAGAAGGGTATTTGAGACCAGCGCCGAAAGGTTTGACCACACCTCCTGATTCTCGAGGCCGATTTGATAATCCTCGTGAAGGGTGCGGGAATTCATAATCTTCCATGGGTGGTGGAGGGTGCTGCGGCTGCATTTTCCTACCTGAAAAATGAATGGAGGATTATTCAAACATTGAAATTTGAAGAAACAAAAAATTATCTCGACACATGGCAAACTATATAAAAAAATTTGATCAGAGATTTTCAACCTTTTTCTATCAAATTAAAGGGATTGTAAAGCGTATTTCTAAACTTTGTATGTGTATCGGGGACACTGCATAGATATCAATAGTAGCTTTCGGTAAATGACTGACAGTGGCGTCATAAAAGGCGTTAGTTTTAGTGGAATTGCAAGAACCACAGATGTCGGAATGTAAATTGGAATGGCTCAAATTGAAGCTATCAGTGTCCCAAATACACATACAAAGTTTAGTTTTCCTTTATGTTATTTATTTTTAAATACTTTTCTACACACTTGGGACAATGAAGACGGGTTCCCACTAGCAGTGTGCAATGAGAGAAATCTATCCTAGATAGTTTGTCATGTGCAAGGCTAAAGCAACAATGCCATATTAATCAGAAAAGCTGAATCGTAAAATAATACTTACCACTTTGATAGGATGGGGGTCCAGATGGCCGCATGTTCATACCAAATGGTGGTCTCATTTGGAAATTACCACCTGATGGTCCTGGGCCTGGCATATACATCGGTCTTGGGCCTGGCATCGGTCCACCGCTACCCATACAGGGAGGCATCATTGGTGGTGGTGGTAGATTGAAATAGTTCTTTGTGGTGTCCTCCGGTGGCATTGTTAAAGCTGAAACAACAATGTCAGTATGTACAGGTCACATTTCTATCTCAATTTTAAGACATAATTGGGTGTTTTAACAAAATATTATACCTCCGCCAGATTCCAACTTTTCCATGCTTAAGAAATTATTGAACGCCGTGGTAATGGTACAGTATTAAAGGGGAATGTTTAAAATTTTTGAGGGTAGACTTTGGATTTGAATATATGTAAATAGCCCCGAGAAGTACTCGAACTGCACAAAAATCGCACTATACCCTTATCTTAACATTTGTCTTTCATTTTCGATATAATATATGGTTTGTTTATTATTATATATTTACATTTCTATTATCACTTCCTTCAATGAACCAGTTAAGAAAACTGGCGTGACACTATGACGTCGTCAAAGCACAACAATGACGTAATCTGAGATTTCTGGCATTTTCAAGCAAATTATCATATAAAAAAGTCAAAATTTGATATATAAAAGTATCTGAATATAAATATAAGAATTAAACGTTGGTCTCATTAGCATTATTGGTGTGTAAACGCAATAGATCACGCCACAAACATACATAAATGACTTCGTCATTTATTCAGTTTGTCACGTGATCTATTGCGTTTACACACCAATAATGCTAATGAGACCAACGTTTAATTCTTAAATAAGGCATTGTCTTAATGAAATACGATTTGCATTTTCGACTTTCAAACGCTTAAAAAGTTTTCATACACTGAGAAAAAAATCCTAGTTCTAGGACTAAAAATTTATTGTTCGAACGGATTGTGAACATATCCCTTAAATACTCCATAATAACTCAAATTCTCCAAAATACAATTGTGAACTAGTAGATGATTTGAGTGTAGATGATAAACTAAATAAAGCTTTATTTAACAGTATTTCCAAAACACAAATATCCCAGTAATCGTTTTTGTTAAACGCTAATATTGATTTTAAATCTTGCACTATGAACATATTATATTCTAATCTTCGTTTAAGACCAAGATAAACCAAATCTTAAAGTCTCAGCCAAATTTGATTGGCGTAATTGACAGAACAGAAATCAGTAACCCACCTGGTCTAGATTGTACCATCATTGATTGTTGTTGTCCCGAAGGATAACTCCATTGTATGTTTAACCTTTGACCCTTAATTATTAACCTATTAGAAGAACTCTTAATTGCAAATTCTGCACTCGATCTGTCTGTAAACTGTACAAAAGCACAATACTGTTTTTGTACCACATTAACTGATCGAATTTCTCCAAATTGACAAAAGTGATTCCTAAAAAAGGCAAATAAATCATTATATAGTAACACAAAATAAAACACCAAAAATAAATATCAAGGTAAAAACTTACTTCTTGCTTATTTCACAATATAATTTCCAATATTGACTACCATGACTCAATCGGCTCAACTTTTGACATTGTTGGGTGAATGCTGCTAGTGTAGACGAAGCTTATAGCAGCATTCACCGTCTACACTAGCCTTTTAAATGCCGATCTTTTCGTAAAACCCGGCTTTTTCAATCTCGCAGTCGTAAAACCCGGCTTTTTAAAAATCGGCAATAATTGAGGGGTTTTTCATATTCAAAAACCCGCGTTTTTCAAATGATCGGCAATTTTATGTGTGTAGTGTTACAAATTGGCTAAACTATTATTTTTCGTTTAATTTTAATCCACGAGGTTTACTCGTCATGAGCAAAGGAAACGCCCCCTTTTCGGTAACGTCAGCATACTATGACGTCGTTTCATTATGACGTCACTTCTGGTCTATGGCTTCCTAGGAATTTGACGTCTCTGTGGATAACTCTGCTCCGAGCTTTGGATCCGAAATGGTACGTATTTAGAGTTTTCCTTCGTTTCTCCCCATACGGAGCAACTCCTCCAGTTGAATTATAGAGTCCCTAAATATTAGGAGTCGTTTCTCCCCATACGGAGCAACTCCTCCAGTTGAATTACAGAGAGCCTAAATATTAGGAGTCGTTTCTCCCCATACGGAGCAACTCCTCCAGTTGAATTATAGAGTCCCTAAATATTAGGAGTCGTTTCTCCCCATACGGAGCAACTCCTCCGGTTGAATTATAGAGTCCCTAAATATTAGGAGTCGTTTCTCCCCATACGGAGCAACTCCTCCAGTTGAATTATAGTATAGAGTCCCTAAATATTAGGAGTCGTTTCTCCCCATACGGAGCAACTCCTCCAGTTGAATTACAGAGAGCCTAAATATTAGGAGTCGTTTCTCCCCATACGGAGCAACTCCTCCAGTTGAATTATAGAGTCCCTAAATATTAGGAGTCGTTTCTCCCCATACGGAGCAACTCCTCCAGTTGAATTATAGAGTCCCTAAATATTAGGAGTCGTTTCTCCCCATACGGAGCAACTCCTCCGGTTGAATTATAGAGTCCCTAAATATTAGGAGTCGTTTCTCCCCATACGGAGCAACTCCTCCAGTTGAATTATAGAGTCCCTAAATATTAGGAGTCGTTTCTCCCCATACGGAGCAACTCCTCCAGTTGAATTATAGAGAGCCTAAATATTAGGAGTCGTTTCTTCCCATACGGAGCAACTCCTCCAGTTGAATTATAGAGTCCTTAAATATTAGGAGTCGTTTCTCCCCATACGGAGCAACTCCTCCAGTTGAATTATAGAGAGCCTCAATATTAGGAGTCGTTTCTCCACATACGGAGCAACTCCTCCAGTTGAATTATAGAGTCCCTAAATATTAGGAGTCGTTTCTCCCCATACGGAGCAACTCCTCCAGTTGAATTATAGAGTCCCTAAATATTAGGAGTCGTTTCTCCCCATACGGAGCAACTCCTCCAGTTGAATTATAGAGTCCCTAAATATTAGGAGTCGTTTCTCCCCATACGGAGCAACTCCTCCAGTTGAATTATAGAGTCCCTAAATATTAGGAGTCGTTTCTCCCCATACGGAGCAACTCCTCCAGTTGAATTATAGAGAGCCTAAATATTAGGAGTCGTTTCTTCCCATACGGAGCAACTCCTCCAGTTGAATTATAGAGTCCTTAAATATTAGGAGTCGTTTCTCCCCATACGGAGCAACTCCTCCAGTTGAATTATAGAGAGCCTCAATATTAGGAGTCGTTTCTCCACATACGGAGCAACTCCTCCAGTTGAATTATAGAGTCCCTAAATATTAGGAGTCGTTTCTCCCCATACGGAGCAACTCCTCCAGTTGAATTATAGAGTCCCTAAATATTAGGAGTCGTTTCTCCCCATACGGAGCAACTCCTCCAGTTGAATTATAGAGTCCCTAAATATTAGGAGTCGTTTCTCCCCATACGGAGCAACTCCTCCAGTTGAATTATAGAGTCCCTAAATATTAGGAGTCGTTTCTCCCCATACGGAGCAACTCCTCCGGTTGAATTATAGAGTCCCTAAATATTAGGAGTCGTTTCTCCCCATACGGAGCAACTCCTCCAGTTGAATTATAGAGTCCCTAAATATTAGGAGTCGTTTCTCCCCATACGGAGCAACTCCTCCAGTTGAATTATAGAGAGCCTAAATATTAGGAGTCGTTTCTTCCCATACGGAGCAACTCCTCCAGTTGAATTATAGAGTCCTTAAATATTAGGAGTCGTTTCTCCCCATACGGAGCAACTCCTCCAGTTGAATTATAGAGAGCCTCAATATTAGGAGTCGTTTCTCCACATACGGAGCAACTCCTCCAGTTGAATTATAGAGTCCCTAAATATTAGGAGTCGTTTCTCCCCATACGGAGCAACTCCTCCAGTTGAATTATAGAGTCCCTAAATATTAGGAGTCGTTTCTCCCCATACGGAGCAACTCCTCCAGTTGAATTATAGAGTCCCTAAATATTAGGAGTCGTTTCTCCCCATACGGAGCAACTCCTCCAGTTGAATTATAGAGTCCCTAAATATTAGGAGTCGTTTCTCCCCATACGGAGCAACTCCTCCAGTTGAATTACAGAGAGCCTAAATATTAGGAGTCGTTTCTCCCCATACGGAGCAACTCCTCCAGTTGAATTATAGAGTCCCTAAATATTAGGAGTCGTTTCTCCCCATACGGAGCAACTCCTCCGGTTGAATTATAGAGTCCCTAAATATTAGGAGTCGTTTCTCCCCATACGGAGCAACTCCTCCAGTTGAATTATAGAGAGCCTAAATATTAGGAGTCGTTTCTCAACATACGGAGCAACTCCTCCAGTTGAATTATAGAGTCCCTAAATATTAGGAGTCGTTTCTCCACATACGGAGCAACTCCTCCGGTTGAATTATAGAGAGCCTGAATATTAGGAGTCGTTTCTCCCCATACGGAGCAACTCCTCCAGTTGAATTATAGAGTCCCTAAATATTAGGAGTCGTTTCTTCCCATACGGAGCAACTCCTCCAGTTGAATTATAGAGAGCCTAAATATTAGGAGTCGTTTCTCCCCATACGGAGCAACTCCTCCAGTTGAATTATAGAGAGCCTAAATATTAGGAGTTCGTTTCTCCCCATACGGAGCAACTCCTCCAGTTGAATTATAGAGTCCCTAAATATTAGGAGTCGTTTCTCCACATACGGAGCAACTCCTCCGGTTGAATTATAGAGAGTCTGAATATCAGGAGTCGTTTCTCCCCATACGGAGCAACTCCTCCAGTTGAATTATAGAGTCCCTAAATATTAGGAGTCGTTTCTCCCCATACGGAGCAACTCCTCCAGTTGAATTATAGAGTCCCTAAATATTAGGAGTCGTTTCTCCCCATACAGAGCAACTCCTCCAGTTGAATTATAGAGAGCCTAAATATTAGGAGTCGTTTCTCCCCATACGGAGCAACTCCTCCAGTGGAATCTACTGCTTTACCAGACTGTTAGCAGGACATTGGATGTTAGACTGTTTTCGCGATTTATTTGATAATGTAATATTTGTTTGAATTGTATAATAAAGTTTATCATTAATTAATGTTTTCTTTTCTTCTTTGATTGCGCTTGTCTGAGACGAATCGTATGTAACGAAAGCAAGTTTCGTAACACTGGTGTCAGAAGTGGGATCCTATAATCTCAGATTAAGTAAATCAAAAAGAAAACGAAAACGGTAACATAATTCAATCGAAAGCAAAATGTCTCTTGACGATTCAGAAATTATTTTTAATATTCATACAAATGATAACCCTAATAACGGAAATACTGTTGAGAACCAAAATGATAACAGTGAAGGTACCCTGTTTGCCCGGTTAACAGAACACATAGACTCACAACTTCGACGAGTCCTCGATGATAATCAAAACAATTTAACTACTATAAGAAGTGAGGTTCATGCAAGCCTTTCACAAATTCACGAAGAAGTCCAAGATTTGAAGCAAAACATGAGTTCCTTCAAAAATAAAGACTTTCCACGATCGAGTCCTATTTACCCTGCATCTTCCTCCAGAGAGACACGTGATCCTTTGGATGTTAGATTTGATCGTGCTGTGCCGAAGCTAAAGGTAAAACCTCAAACATATGATGGTTCCACAGATTTCGAAGAATATATTTCTCAGTTCGAGATAATATCCAAAATCAATCAATGGGGTTATCGTGAAAAGTCACTATATTTGGCAAGTAACCTTACTGGAAACGCTCGATCAATTCTGGTTGAAGTTGATACAGATGGTGAACCTGATTTCGATTCCTTGAATCATTTGCTGCGCGTTCGATTTTGTGCAGTTGAAAGGTCTGAGATGTTTCGAGCGAGACTTCAGACTCGCGTCAGAGGTAAAACAGAATCCTTACCAGAATTGGCCCAGGCAATTAGAAAGCTTACCAGACAGGCATACCCTACAGCTGATCCTTCACTTACAAGTATTCTAGCTCTTGATCATTTCATAGATGCTCTTGCCGATGGAGACATGCGGCTTCGTCTCCGTGAATTGCGACCAAAGGATATAAATGAAGCCGAGACGCATGCAATTCGACTTGAAGCCCATAGAGTCGCAGAAAAACAAAGGGGACGCCATGTAAATGTGATCGATAATGAAGGTTGGGTTACGAGCAAAAATGTCACATTACCCGATTCAGCCCTGTCACTATTGACAGAAACTGTAAAATCTCTTGATCAAACAACCAAACAGTTGTCTAGGAATATCTCGCAGGGCCAAAATAATGGGTATTCTAAATATAGTCCAAATACTAACAGAAGGAGATCCCAACGTAATGATTGGAATGGAAGACCTAGAACCGATCCAAAAGGTTTCAACTATGATAGGTCCAATAATTACAATCAGAATGGTCACGAAAGAGAGTGGTCACGGAATGATACGGGTGATCACAAACATGATCATTTGAGACCCAATAACTGGAGTTATCCAAAACGTGACAATAGTAATCATCCCCGGGACAGTGTTCCTGTCACGCAAGATGTTCGTCAAGCAGAGTTTTCGGAAAACTGTTAAATGCTGAATTTGTGGGGTTAAATTCAGCGATCCGCAACATACCCCAACACATACCCCAACACACAAGTAGTTCGTCAAAAGTTGATGAACGAAACATAACTATTAGTAGCATTAATAATGTCGATTATGGGCTTTTTGTACGTACCAAAATAAATGATAGACCAACGCCTATGCTTGTAGACACTGGTGCTAACGTATCTATTATGAGTTACTCATTTATTAAAGAACTCCAAACTTGTGGGACAATCAATGTTTACCCTGTGAATATGAACCTAATCACTGCTACGGGAGAGAAGCAACCTTTTATTGGAAGTTGTTCCCTACGAATTGCGTTTGAAAACATTGAACTACAACAAGAATTTCTAATTGCCGATATAACACAAAAAGGGATTTTGGGAATTGATTTTCTTTCCAAAAATAAAATCAATATCATGCTTGAAAATAATTGTTTAAGCTTTAACGGGAAACAAATCCCTTGTTTTCGTTACCAGGGAGAGGGAGAGCCCGAATGTTGTCGTATTGCTGTACTGGAGTCCATGGTTGTTCCACCCTTCTCCGAGGTAATAATTAATGGGAGGCCCCTAGATCCTATACCGAATCTAAAAGGTGTCCTTGTAGAACCAAATGATAAACTAGTCACAAAATATGAGCTGCTACTTGCAAAGGCGGTCGTAGATCCAAGTTCGGGAATAATACCTATTCGAATCCTAAATATGAACGAGACAGAGCGTAAACTGTTCAGACATTCTGTAATAGCTACAATGAGCCCGATTGAAGAATGCATTATGCAAAGGGAAAACGCCTCAGTAAATGAAATTAATTTTTCAAATGATAATGTTCTAGATCCTGAGTTACCTGAACACATGAGTGAGATGTATTCGAACGCTGCTAAAGATCTCAATTCTGATCAAAAACCTTTGTTAAAACGGCTCCTATTTAAATACAAACACACCTTTTCCAGTTCCAAAACTGACATCGGGGAAACCATTTTGACTGAGCATACTATCAACACCGCAAATCATCCTCCAATCAGACAAGCTCCGAGAAGAGTCCCAATTGCAAAAATAAAGGAAGTCGAAAAAGAAATTGAAAATATGGCCAGTCAAGGAGTCATTGAAAGGTCCGACAGCCCTTGGAGTGCGCCTGTGGTATTGGTCCGAAAAAAAGATGATTCCTTAAGGTTTTGTATCGATTATAGGCGCCTAAATGAAGTGACTATTAAAGACTCGCATCCTATACCGAGAATCGATACAACCCTTGATGCATTGTCGGGCTCAGGTTGGTTCAGTACACTTGATCTCCTATCGGGCTACTGGCAATTCAAAGTTGCACCCTGTGACAGACCTAAAACAGCATTTTCCGTACCTGGGAGTGGATTATGGCAATTCACCCGTATGCCATTTGGACTTTGCAATGCCCCGGCGACATTTGAAAGGTTGATGGAGAAAGTTTTGTGCAAATTAACTTGGAAAATTTGCATGGTTTACCTTGATGATGTAATCGTTTTTTCAAAAACTTTCGAAGAGCACATAGATAATTTGGATGAAGTATTTAAGCGCCTTGATCAAGCTAATCTTAAAATGAGCCCAAACAAATGCATTTTGTTTAAGACGAAAGTTAAGTTTCTGGGCCATGTAGTAAGCTCCAATGGCATAACCACTGATCCAGATAAAATTATCTTCGTATTGGAATGGCCAAGACCCACATCTGTAAAGGAAGTTCGATCGTTCTTAGGGCTATGCTCCTATTATCGACGATTCGTAAATAAATTTGCTGACATAGCTAAGCCACTCCACAAATTGACAGAGAAGAATTGGAAGTTTGTCTGGACTGATGAATGTGAAAATGCATTTGTTGAACTAAAAGCGAGGCTTACTTCGCCACCTGTCCTAGCATTCCCTAAAGCTGAAGGAAATTTCATCTTAGATACCGATGCATCAAATACTGGAATCGGAAGCGTTCTGTCACAGGTCCACAATGGAGACGAAAAAGTCATTTGCTATTTCAGCAAAGCATTTAGTCACCAAGAAAGGAAGTACTGTGTTACCAGGAGGGAATTACTAGCAATAGTTACTTCAATCAAACACTTTCATCACTATTTGTATGGTCAAAATTTCAAAGTTAGAACAGATCATGGTGCACTCACATGGCTAATCAATTTCAAGAATCCAGGACAAATAGCTCGATGGTTCGAATTTTTAGCTTCCTACCAATTTCGAATTGAATATCGTGCCGGAAGAGTTCACAATAATGCAGACGCCTTATCACGACGCCCATGTATAGAAGAGTGTAGCCACTGTTCAAGAGCTGAACTGAATTATAACCATGATGATGATAATCCAGATTGTGCCGAAAAGACAAAAACTAGTTCCAAATCGAAACCTGTAAACCACATTGATGGACGTAACCCCGAAAATACAAGTTCCGAAGATTGTCAAATAAATGATATATTTCCTTTGAACATAGAAGTGGAACAATCCAAAGATCCAATTTTAAGCCTGGTCCTCACATGGGTTTCAAGTAATATTAAACCACCTTGGTCTGAAATCTCGGGAACTAATGAGGGAACAAAATACTACTGGCAACGATTCGAATCGTTATTAATAAAGAATAATTTACTTTTCCATAAATGGGAATCAAACCGTCCTGGTAATGATGCCACACAACAGTTAGTAGTTCCTAAAAGTCTCCAAACAGAAGTTCTATCACAATTACACAACAGTGTAACCGGTGGTCATCTTGGCGTCCAGAAAACACTGAATAAGCTACGAGAAAGGTTCTTTTGGTACAGAATGTCGGCAGATGTAAAATCATGGATCATTAGGTGCGTTAAATGTGCCGCACGTAAATCCCCGAATAAAACCGCAAAAGGTCCTCTTCATACTGTTCAGGTCGGAGAACCTATGGAACGTTGGGCTGTTGACGTTTTAGGTCCGTTACCGGAAACGAACCGTGGAAATAAATATATATTAGTAATAGCCGATTACTTCACTAGGTGGACTGAAGCGATCCTAATAAGAAATCAGAAGGCGTCCACTGTCGCACAAAAGTTAGTAGATGGTATGATATCTATATTTGGTGTTCCATTACAATTACATTCAGATCAAGGCTCCAACTTCGAATCTGAAGTTTTTCAAGAGATGTGTTGTCTTTTGGGTATCAAAAAGACAAGAACATCTCCGTACAGACCACAATCAGATGGCATGGTTGAGCGAGCGAATCGAACCATAGCTAATATGTTGTCTGCTTTTGTGTCAAGCAATAAAAGAGATTGGGACGAACATATCAAATTATTAATGATGGCGTACCGTTCATCGCAACATGAGGCCACCAAATGTTCACCATATGAGATGATGTTTGGTCGTCAAATAAGGCTCCCTGTAGACCTATTACTAGGTAACCCAGTTTCAGAGGAAGACCATAGGTCTAACTCTAAATCTGATCATGCATACCTACTACACCAAAAACTAGAAAATATTCATGAATTTGCTCGCAAACACATGAATATTTCTGTTACGAGAATGAAAAATCAGTTCAATAAATCTGTTAACCTAAATAATTATAAAGTTGGGGACCTAGTATGGTACTATAATTCGCGTCGTCAGGGCCCAGGTTCAAAGCTGAGGTGTCCATGGGAAGGTCCCTATAAGGTCATTTCAAAATTAAATGACGTTATTTATCGGATCCAAAAACCAAATAAAAGTAATCCAAAAGTGATCCATCACAATATGTTAAAGCCTTACCTATGTGACGATAACAAATCGTCAACAGATGGCCATTAATTTTTTTTTAATTCATTGTCATTTCAGGAATCAAAATTTTCCTGCACAAGATGCCCTAATCTTACTTTCACGACACGCTTCAATGTAGAAAGGCACGTGACCGCAGCACACAGTGGATTTTGTTTTCAGTGTGACGTTTGTGATAAAATATTTAACCGGGTCGACGCAAAGCATCCGTGTCCCAGAGGGAAGTTAATGATCGTAAAAAGAATAACTATGAAAGGTACAAAAAAAAGAATCAGAGGAATACTACAATTTTATTAAACACAAGAGGCAAACATTTATACTGGATCTGAGTGAATCTAGGAAAACCTCACTCAATTACCACAAAGAGGAAACCAAGATAAGTCGAGCAGATTCAGATTCAGATTCGGATTCAGATTCAGATTCAGATACAGATACAGATTCAAGTTCATCCTCCTCGTCCAAGTCATCCTCTAGCTCCCCTAAAACACCTACAAGCTCACCCACACAAGGAACCACCAATGAAAATGGTTTTAGAACCCCTGATAATCAACCACGTGTGTCATTGTTTTCCACTCCCGATAAGAGTTCATCTCTTGATTTACCTATAACACCCGGTAAGTTCTTGGATTTCGAAAACAACGAAGTACCAGACAAAATGCAGTGTAAGTTAAGGAAAATGAACCAAGATCAGAATGAACGGGTTGTCCTTAACATAGGTGGAGCAAAATTTGTGACGTGCATAAGAACCTTAACGAGATTGCCTAATAATATATTTGCTAAGATGGTAGAAGAGGAATCTGTAATGAAACCATATAACAAGATTGTGTGCACATATTTTATTGATAGAGACTTCACGCAATTTAAATTCATTCTTAACTTTTTAAGAGATAGAGATTGTGTTCTACCTGGTGAAACTAGTACCCTTAACGAAATCCTAGTGGAAGCAAAATTTTACGGTATTCCAGAGTTGGTTGAGAGAGTCGAATTAATATTGAAATCTAGATCATAATAATATGCATTATTATTTTGAAAGTAATCCAAATGTTAGCCCATATCTTGTTGATTGTTTTACGCCTTGTTATTGATTCACTTGTTGATAATTATTTTACACCTTGTTATTTATTGCATCACTTGTTGATGAATTGTTGTACATTGGAGATGGAAGAAATCTTAAACTTTCAAAGCTTATTTTTATTATTCGGGACGAATATTTAATAGAGAAGGGGGCAATGTTACAAATTGGCTAAACTATTATTTTTCGTTTAATTTTAATCCACGAGGTTTACTCGTCATGAGCAAAGGAAACGCCCCCTTTTCGGTAACGTCAACATACTATGACGTCGTTTCATTATGACGTCACTTCTGGTCTATGGCTTCCTAGGAATTTGACGTCTCTGTGGATAACTCTGCTCCGAGCTTTGGATCCGAAATGGTACGTATTTAGAGTTTTCCTTCGTTTCTCCCCATACGGAGCAACTCCTCCAGTTGAATTATAGAGTCCCTAAATATTAGGAGTCGTTTCTCCCCATACGGAGCAACTCCTCCAGTTGAATTATAGAGAGCCTAAATATTAGGAGTCGTTTCTCAACATACGGAGCAACTCCTCCAGTTGAATTATAGAGTCCCTAAATATTAGGAGTCGTTTCTCCACATACGGAGCAACTCCTCCAGTTGAATTATAGAGTCCCTAAATATTAGGAGTCGTTTCTTCCCATACGGAGCAACTCCTCCAGTTGAATTATAGAGAGCCTAAATATTACTTATTAGGAGTCGTTTCTCCCCATACGGAGCAACTCCTCCAGTTGAATTATAGAGAGCCTAAATATTAGGAGTTCGTTTCTCCCCATACGGAGCAACTCCTCCAGTTGAATTATAGAGAGCCTAAATATTAGGAGTCGTTTCTCCACATACGGAGCAACTCCTCCAGTTGAATTATAGAGTCCCTAAATATTAGGAGTCGTTTCTCCACATACGGAGCAACTCCTCCGGTTGAATTATAGAGAGTCTGAATATCAGGAGTCGTTTCTCCCCATACGGAGCAACTCCTCCAGTTGAATTATAGAGTCCCTAAATATTAGGAGTCGTTTCTCCCCATACGGAGCAACTCCTCCAGTTGAATTATAGAGTCCCTAAATATTAGGAGTCGTTTCTCCCCATACGGAGCAACTCCTCCAGTTGAATTATAGAGAGCCTAAATATTAGGAGTCGTTTCTCCCCATACGGAGCAACTCCTCCAGTGGAATCTACTGCTTTACCAGACTGTTAGCAGGACATTGGATGTTAGACTGTTTTCGCGATTTATTTGATAATGTAATATTTGTTTGAATTGTATAATAAAGTTTATCATTAATTAATGTTTTCTTTTCTTCTTTGAAAGCAAGTTTCGTAACAGTAGACGGCAAGCAAACCCGCGTTTTTCAAATACCCGGATGTCAGTCAAAGCGGTAACTGACCAAACGGTAACAGAATTTAATAGCCAAACAGTTACAAAATTTAATTTCTCGTCCTCTTCTGAAAGTCCACCAGCGATCTGACATATTCCATAAGCTGGGTAATTAGACATTTGCATTATCTACCGTTGCTGGATTGACGAGGTTTTCTCGTCATTATCAACTAATAACCTCGTTTAAAAAACACTATACGTCACATTCAATTTATGACCGTTGAGACTCGATTATCACAAGGTAAATTTGCTACAAGAAATTTGACGTCTGGTCATTCGAAAGTTTTCCCGCAATAATTTGTTACAATGAATATAACTGGTCGACAATAATCGTTCGACCAATCAAAGTTAATGACGAGAAAACCTTATCATGATAGCAACGGATTAATGTAATGAAATGAAATGATAGCCGTTGCTAAAGGAACATGGGTAAATAGTAGAGCCCAAGAAATCATCATTATAAATCTCTGCAATGGCGTACCAAATAAACCGGAAGTTCTAGAAATAACGAAGGTCGGTGTTCATCTTTTTTTACCGTTACCAAACTTACAGTCAGTGTAGATGCTACACTTGAAAAAGCCGCGTTTTTAAAAAGCCGCGTTTTTAAAAAGCAGCGTTTTACTAGCCTAGTGTAGATGAAGCTTATATTGCTCAGCCATAATTAATGGGCAAGGGAAGACAACTCTTGTTTGGAGATTGATTTTCATTGGCTGATATTAACAGACACACTCTCTGAATAATGATTGTGATTGGCTGAACTATAATTTATTCAATATGGCAATCAGCCTATAGTATACGAGGTTATCTAGAATGCTAGTCCAGTTCACAAGTTGATATGAGTGGGGCTTACTTTGTATATATTTTTATATACTTTCTGCCTCTCCAATCAACTACCATCAAAGCAAATTCTTTTTCACAAGTTTTTTCTTTACTACAAGAGCAAATTCAGACCTATCTTTCATCAATATCAGTTACAAGGTGCCATAGAACACCTGTCGTCCCCTTCAATGACTGTTTTGTAGATTCACCTATGACAAGGGCACTAAAATTACCTCAATATTGCAAATAAATTGAATTTCAGCACAAACAAAACTCTTTTGTAGATTTCAAAACAATATTCCGTTAGAAACAATTTTAGATGAAATTAAAACTCACTTCAAATCGTCTCTATCAACTTTTTTGCCTAGACCACTAATATACACTGTGTTATTAGTTTTATCTTCTGGTGGTTCTGGTTTAGGCATGTCATGATAGCGGCGGAGTAACTTATCAGCAACTGGATCATTGGTACCGTAAAATCTATCTCGAATATTCTGGTCTGCTAATGGATCATCAGGATCTGTAGGTTTTTCGTGTCTATAATAAAAAGCATTAGGGTGCTGTTAAATATTATCATCTGCTTTACGATAATACGTCTTATTTTCATCTAGTGTGTTAAAATTCCACAGAAAAATGGCACGTTTCGAACTAAAAAAAACCCACATTTCAACAATTTTACTGAACATTCAAAAGTTTACACCTCTAATCCGTCATAACAGCCAGTCCATTAGATTAAATTGGGTATATGCACCAGAGTGATTCCTAAATAGAACACAGTCAACTCCATGAAAGTGTGCAATAAGGGAAATTTTGTAACATCCCCAATCTATAAGACACACATTCTCAACACATATCAAATTCTAGAAAAAGACTATACCTGTATGGGCATTCTTCCCCTCTTTTGCACTCCCCTTTCACCCAGAAAGAACAAATGTGGGGTCTATTTCTTTTGCGGTATGGTATGGTTCGAGCTGATTTCCGTAACGTGCTGTTGATTACCTTTCCTTTGGTAGCTGGTGCACCACCTTGGTTAGTGCCATGACTGTTTTCAATCTACCATTCAAAAGACAACATACTTATTAAATCTTAAATAAATTTAGAATTTTGAACCCCGCTTTCTCCGTCTTAGTTGACTAAAGAAATTAATCAGATTTTAGCGTCTCAATTTCCCGCATTAAGTAGGGATACGGGCCATCGGTTTGTCACATTAACAAAACAACGAACTTATTAAAACTCAAATAAATATGCTTTTTGCCACCTTCTTCACCAAAAATTTCATAATACCAATACCAAGAGGCGTTTTAAAGAATTAAAAGGTGCAGGGGCCGTGTCCACAAAACTGGGACTGGCAGAAGGAATTTGAAACTGGAGGTTGAGGGGGTGGGGGCGTTAGGGTGATAGCAAGACATGTCTAATTTTGGGGTTGTTCATTACCAAAATGTTTTTCATAAGTTACCTCTTTCTCTATTTTCTGCGTATAATATTCCTTGTTAACATCTGAATCTTGTACTCTTAAAGCAGCATCTCGAACTTGGACAGGTAAGCCTATCGTTAAATCAAATAAATTTTTAAATATGCTTGGACACATTTTCGTGAACAATCCATGAAAAGATTTTTAAATTGAATGACATAAGGTGGCGTACTGTTGTTCGGAAATGCCACAGTCTTACTAAACGATAGTTATGGATACACGGGGATTTGAAGACTTAAATTTTGAGAGAGAGCTGGCCCCCGTTTCACTAAGGTACGTAAGTATTTACGTAAGTTTTATACTTACGCTTAACGTAAGTATTTACTTCCGGCCGTTTCACTAAAGCATGCGTAAGTAAAAAAAAATACTTAGGTAAAAAATTAGACGTAAGTATAAAAATACGTGACGTCAAATCAATTAATGATGACGTATATCGTGAAACTTTTCTTCTGTAGTAACTGTTGCAAGTAAATCTTGAAAAAATGACTAAATATAGAGCCAAAATTCAACCCTCGGGTAACAAGTAAAACGAAACAAGACGCGTGGTTGATGGTTGAAAAGTTATTTACTAAGCAATAAACTGTTAAGGCCTACATTCGCGTAATACGCGTCGTGAAAACGCCAAGTTTCTCTTGACTTATTTTCTCGTTCATTTTAAATATGAAGTGTTAAGACTTAAATGTCACTATCCGCCATGATAATACATTCCCCTTTAAAAATTACGCATCCAATTCCGTTTATGTCGACATAGTACAACAAAGCGTATTACGCAGCGTAATTTTGAGGTGTATTCCGACGCGTTTTTTGACGCATATAACGCGATGTAAAGCGCGAATGTGGACACAGACCTTTGGCTTTACCCTATGGCGTGTATGGTCGTATTCAGGTCACAGGTTGGCTGTAAAATTGCATGAATGCGCGTTAGTTTTGAAAAAATTATATTTTTATTGAGTAATAAAAGCAAATGTAAATAATATGTAATAAAATTTATCAAACTAAATTTTTTTAACTTATAAATAAAGACTTCTACTAACTTCTAACTTCTAGGCCTAGTTCAATCTATAAAACTTAGCTTTACCTATTTTGACTTTAAAATGATAAGCAATATAGTTAATAAAATATGTTTCCAACCCAAAACGAAATTTGAAACACATTATTTACGTCTATGGTGGACTATGGCTGCCATAGCAAAAACAATCTTTACTTACTTATATGTTGAATAATTTCCTTTTTTAAAAAGTATTTTTTATAAATTTTATTCATTCATTTCATTTTTTATGTAATTATTATTATTATTTTTTTTTTTGTTAAAATTTTATTTAAATTTTTTTTTTTAATTAAATATTATTTTAATTTCTTTAATTTAAATTTTATTTTTAATATTTTTTTAATTTTTTTTTTATATTATTTTATTTTTTTTTTTTTTTTTAATATTTTTTTTTTTTTTTTTATTATATTTTATTTTTATTATATTTTATTTTTTTATTTTATTTTTTTATTTTATTTTTTTATATTTTATTTTCAATATCTTTATTTTTTATAATTATTTTTTTTTTTTTCATATTTAATTTTTTTTTTATTTTTAAAATTTTCCATTAGAATTTTTTTCCATAAAAAAAAAAAAAAAAAAAAAAAAAAAAATTCACTTTCCCCTTCTTTGCCATAAGCCGAGGGCTGCCATAGTAGTGTCTTGATTATCAAGTCTTTAACACATGATTCATTTTCCGTGAGTTTTCTTGCTTCATTTAATTCTTGTTATTCAAGACTACTATTATGTGCTGAGATCAAGCTAGCGGACACTTGCTGGCAGCCACCAACTATGCATCAAGGTAGCGGACACTAAGAAAATTTGACGAAGAAGGGTAGATTCGAACACCCAGGCTGAAAAAGGGCGATCAAGGTTAATAGAAATGACTATTTGATGCACCCTCGCGATTCAGCCAATCAGCGACGTCGGTACACGGAAATTTATTTGGATTACCCCAAGGAGATAAATCTTGTTATTTATAACACTCAGTGTCCATGAACGTAAATAAGAAAAACCTAGCTTGATAAAGATGTCATTTCACTCCAACAAAACAAAATAAACCACGAAAATGATTTATTAATCATGCAAACAGACAATCACAGGGCATTCGTAAATAAATCGGGTAAATCGCACTACTTTCGTCTCCATTGATGACGTCATCTGTAAAGTCTCTGGCATCCAGACTTCTCTTGTCTACAAAGAATATGTTCAAGGAGATAACTGAAACACACATGAGTAACTATTTTATATTGCGTTTTCAACTTCCAACTTGATGTCGTCAAAGATGGTCCCTGCCTAGTTAACATTAGGCCTAGTTAGTTATGAAATAGGTCTATTGGTCGTCTGAGTATAGTTTTTGGATTAAAAGCAGAAATTCCTAGATTCTACACCTGATAGAAACTAAAGAATATTTTAAACACATATCTATCCTGGTCTAAAGGTGGCAAAACAGGGCTCCTGGTGATTTTGAAGCCTATTTCATTTGTCATGTTTTATCGTTTAATCTTTTGCAATGGACAGTTTTATTTTGGTCTGAAAACACGATTCTGGTGTGTGTTTAACAGGGGAAAAGATCCTGGGTGGAGTGATTTATCTCCATGGTGGTGGTGAATGACAAGTTATAACGCCCGTTCCAACAAGCTGATATCACATACTAGGTAGTTGTTGGATTTATCTCCAGTGGGGGAATCCCAATAAATACCCTTGTATCGACGTCGCTGATTGGCTGAATCGCGAGGATGCATCAAATAGTAATTTCTCTAAACGTCCGCTAAATTGTGTGTCCGCTACTTTAATCGCCCTTTTTCAGTATGGGTGTACGAATCTATCCCTTTTCGTTGAATTTTCTAAGTGTTCGCTATCTTGATTCATAAACCCCGTTTACACTACAAAATTTATCCGTTCTCAGAACGGTTCTCAGAACGGACTCGATAAATGTGTGTAGTGTAAACGGTCGAGCGTTCTCAGAACGGTTCCAATTCTGGCCCATCTCGAAGAGGTGATCTCGGAACCGTTCTCAGAACGGACTCGATAAATTTGTGTAGTGTAAACGGTAACCGTGCCGAGAACGGATTTATTTACGAATGCCCTGTGATTGTCTGTTTGAATGATTAATAAATCATTTTCGTGGTTTATTTTGTTTTGTTGGAGTGAAATGACATCTTTATCAAGCTAGGTTTTTCTTATTTACGTTCATGGACACTGAGTGTTATAAATAACAAGATTTATCTCCTTGGGGTAATCCAAATAAATTTCCGTGTACCGACGTCGCTGATTGGCTGAATCTCGATGGGTGTAAAATTCCGAATTCCCGAATTCTCCGAATTGTCCGAATTGGGTCAGAAGAGACTAAAAAATCGAAAACTAAATTTGCGCCAAAAGTCGTGCACAAATTTGGGATCAGAACAATTTTACATCAAAAAACGAATATGTTAAAGCTTTCTTTGATCAAATCAAAATTTCTAATTTTTTTTCGTGTAAAATTCATAAGCTAATTCATAATAATTCTGTCTATCGACTATGATTCGCTAATAGTCAATAAACATTGTTGGTTGTTTGTGACCGGGTGTGTCTTCCAATGAATACAAGACCGGGTGTGTCTTCTAATAAATACAAGACAACTCGGACCATAACACACACGATCACTTGACAAACTCGGGCAAAGTTTTAACTTAAAATTTTAAACTTTGATCAATTGCTTTGATGATCACAAACAATGCCATCTTTTCTTCACTTTTTTTTCCGTGTTTACAGAAAACAATCTATTATCAGTATTTACATTGTCGTCAAAATTCGTATCAAGAATTGAAATTGCGCAATCATTTATTGAAATATTCCCAAATTGTTTTTTATATATAAAAAAATTCAAAAAAAAATATGGCTCGTATTGCATTCACAGGCCACATCTGTAATCCTTTGTGGAACTTGTTTTAAATCGTATGTATAAAAACCTTCACATATAATTTCATTCAGATCGGAAATTCAATCCCAAATTTGAACTTGTCCGATATCTTGTATAAAATCTTATGGATATTAACCTACACACCAAGTTTTAAAAGATTCCATAAGCCAGATTTAACGTAATTTCTGTGTATCAAGGGTTAAAACTTTGTGATCCGTCGTCGAATGAAACCAAATTCTAACTTAAAAATATAACACTACACATAAAATTTCATGAACATAGGATAAAATCTTTGGCCTCTATCTAATCCGAAACTTGCTCAGATAGCTATTTACTCAAGCTAATTGTGGACCGGACGACAAAAATAATGTGTTCACGAGTTTTTCATGAAAAGTGGTTGGAGTGTGTTATAAACAGTGGCCCGAGATTGTTTTGGTCCGAGTTGCATTGACTCATTCGGTTACAGACAACAAAAATTGTTTATTGACTAACAGCGATTGTATACTTTAAAAATAAAATCCTAATCAAAAGACAATTATTATTGAATAAGCTCACTAATGTTGAAGTAGACGAAAAATTAAAAAAAGAGATTTGACCAAATCTATTCGTTTTTTGGTGTAAAATGTTAAATCTTGAATTTGTGCACGACCTTTGGCGCAAATTTAGTTTCGATTTTTTAGTCTGACCCAATTCAGACAATTCGGAGAATTCGGGAATTCTGAATTTTACACCCACCGACTGAATCGCGAGGGTGCATCAAATAGTCATTTCTATTAACCTTGATCGCCCTTTTTCAGCCTGGGTGTTCGAATCTACCCTTCTTCGTCAAATTTTCTTAGTGTCCGCTACCTTGATTCATAGTTGGTGGCTGCCAGCAAGTGTCCGCTAGCTTGATCTCAGCACATAATAGTAGTCTTGAATAACAAGAATTAAATGAAGCAAGAAAACTCACGGAAAATGAATCATGTGTTAAAGACTTGATAATCAAGACACTATGGCAGCCCTCGGCTTATGGCAAAGAAGGGGAAAGTGAATTTTTTTTTTTTTTTTTTTTTTTTTTTTTTTAATGGAAAAAAATTCTAATGGAAAATTTAAAAAAAAAATAAAAAATTAAATATGAAAAAAAAAAAAAAATAATTATAAAAAATAAAGATATTGAAAATAGAATATAGAAAAATAAAATAAAAAAATAAAATAAAAAAATAAAATATAATAAAAATAATATATAATAAAAAAAAAATAAAAAAATATTAAAAATAAAAAAAAAAATAAAATAATATAAAAAAAAAATTAAAAAAATATTAAAAATAAAATTTAAATTAAAGAAATTAAAATAATATTTAATTAAAAAAAAATATTTAAATAAAATTTTAACAAAAAAATAATAATAATAATAATTACATTAAAAATGAAATGAATGAATAAAATTTATAAAAAATACTTTTTAGAAAAGGAAATTATTCAACATATAAGTAAGTAAAGATTGTTTTTGCTATGGCAGCCATAGTCCACCATATACGTCTCGTCTAGGCCTAAGCTACCTATTATTAGACGACGAGATTATTCTATAAATAAACCACCTGCAGGTCAAATGTAAATTGTTTACCTTAGCCTAGTTACTTTAAGAAAAGCGCGAATGCTATTTGTTAGCGGACCAATGGATTCTTCCACCTCGTTTACCTGCCACAAAAAGTCCTGTCTGAAGAATCTATGGTTTTATCCTTTATTATTATTTAGTCTGGCAACACTACATCTATGATTGAAAGTCACTCTGGCAAGATAGGGATTCGAGAGTTATGGGCCTTGTGAGAAGGATTGTTAAAACTAGGCTATTATTATGTTTAGGCCTAACTATGGATCTTGATTTGATTTAAATATGAATAAAACATTTTGTATTTAAATGAGCTTATTAATCAATTTTTTATCAGCGTAGGTGTCTAAAACTTGGCTTCGATGGCTAAATACCCTCTCTCTTATAATTAGTCGTCGATTGAATTCTACTAAAACATTGTCGGTAGTTATTTTCTAACGCTAAATCAAACGATGAGTCGCATGAAAACATACTTACGCCTGCTTTTAGTTGGCGTAGGATTTAGGCAACATATTTACGTAAGTAAAAACTTACGACTTTTAGTGAAACGCAATTTCAACCTACATTTATACTTACGTAAATATTTATACTTAAGTACGTTAGTGAAACGGGGGCCTGGAACCGTATAACGGATTAGATAATCTAAAAAATTCCACGTTTTAAGGCCTCTATCCTCTATTAACGATATACTTAACACAAATATAATATAGCCGTACGTTTCTTAAAATACTTTTCACTGGTCAACATTTAGTCAAAATACACAGTAAATTACATACTTTTTTAACTGATTTTAAAAATTACAAAAACTGAATTATTATCATTAGAATTTTTTTTAATATCGTTCTATAAGCTTACTGCATTTAGAATTCAATGTTCCAGCTATTTTTTAAAATTCTTGAAACTTTTAGACACATAACGTAAAGGATATAGTACGTTTGGTAGTGAAATGTTAGTTTTTGACGAAACGGTATATTCGAAATCGAAAAGCAAGACCAAATACACTCAGGCGTGTGAAAATTAATATTCACCTGAGTGAAAATTCAAGTTTCTCATGAAATATTATTGAATTGCCTCCAGGTTGAAAATTAATTTCCACCCAAATGAAAATACAATTTTTTTTTTAATTATTTTTTTGATTAAAAGAAAAAATAAATGATGTGTACGAACCACCGTATCATCTTAAAGCAATTAAAAGAATTACAATAACTAGTCAATACATACCATATTCTAAATTTGTAAAACATAATAACTCAATTTCTCTAAAATTCGATTGTGAACTAGTAGATGATTTAAGTGTAGATGATAAACTAAATAAAGTTTTATTTAACAGTATTTCCAAAACACAAATATCCCAGTAATCTTTTTTGTTAAACGCTAATATTGATTTTAAACCTTGCACTATGAACATATTACTATTCTAATCTTCGTTTAAGACCAAGATAAACCAAATCTTAAAGTCTCAGCCAAATTGCTACCCTCTAAAGTACGTAATTTACACTTTTTTCAACTTCATGAAGTTCTATAATCTTCATTGATAATGCAGTTTGTCATGTACAAGGCTAAAGCAACAATGCCACATTAATCAGAAAAGTTGAATCGTAAAATAATACTCACCACTTTGATAGGATTGGGATCCAGATGTACATGGTTGGCTCATTGGTAAATCACCACCTGATGGTCCTGGGCCTGGATCTTTAATAGACATCAGTTCATTTCTACCCTCTAAAGTACATAATTTACACTTTTTACAACTTCATACAGTCAAACTTTGTAATAAAACTTCCTGAAGTTCTATAATCTTCATTGATAATGCAGTTTGTCATGTACAAGGCTAAAGCAACAATGCAACATTAATCAGAAAAGTTGAATCGTAAAATAATACTCACCACTTTGGTAGGAAGGGGGACTTGGGGTTCCAGATGGCCGCATGTTCATATTCAAATTACCACCTGATGGTCCTGGGCATGACATAGACATCCGTCCTGGGCCCGACATAGACATCCGTCCTGGGCCCGACATAGATATCCGTACTGGGCCCGACATAGACATCCGTCCTGGGCCCGACATAGACATCCGTCTTGGGCCGACATAGACATCCGTCCTGGCCCCCGTTCCACTAAACTTCTTAAGTCCAAAATTGTCTTAAGTCTGACTTAGGTAAGAAAAATCCCAAAATTTGCGTTTCACTAAGATTCTTACGTCAAGAAATCTTCGTAAATATTTGCGTAACTTAAGACAGCTACACCCTGTCGTAACTTTTTTCTTAGCCCACGAAATGCTTGAAAATAAATGAACTTCGGCTTTTTTTGTTTTGTGAACTCATCAATTTTAAAACTTTGAATGTTTTTCACGTTTTTTCTGTATTATTTGCTTTATTTTTGTCATTTTGAGCTTTCAGTTTTCCGACTGTCCAACATTAGTTACGATGACGTCGTAAATGTCATGTTGACGTCACTTCACGCTTCGAAAATCACACCGCCATTTTGAGGATGAAGTCGTAAATTTTCATCACTAAGGACGGTTTTAAAGTGTTTGGTGGGCTCTAAAGTGTTATAATACACATTTCTTTTCTGTTTTTTGATGAAATAAAGAGTCAAATTCGTCAAAACAATGTTGTCGATTACGCGCGTGATAACTTGCGTAGCTAAGAACTTCGTAAGTTGCTTAGTGAAACAGGCGTAAGATTTCACGTAAGATATGCGTAAGTCAAATTCTTTTGCGTAAACTTACGCACTTTAGTGGAACGGGGCCCTGGGCCCGACATAGACATCCGTCATGGGCCCGACATAGACATCTGTCCTGGGCCTGAAATAGACATAGGTCCTGGGCCCCACATAGACATCCGTCCTGGGCCCGACATAGACATCGGTCCTGGGCCCGACATAGACATCCGTCCTGGGCCTTGACATAGACATCCGTCCTGGACCCGACATAGACATCAATCCACCTCTACCCATGACGAGAGGCATCATTGGTGGTGGTGGTAAAGTGAAATAATTGTTTGTGATGTCCTCAGGTGGCATTGTTAAAGCTAAAACAACGTCAGTATGTATAGGTCGCATTTCTATCTCAATTTTAAGATATAAAAAGTGTGGATACACTGAGAAAAAAATCCAAGTTCTGGGACTAAAATTTTATTGGTTGAACGGATGGTGAACATATCCCTTTAAATACTCCATAATAACTCAATTTCTCTAAAATTCAATTGTGAACTAGTAGATGATTTAAGTGTAGATGATAAACTAAATAAAGCTTTATTTAACAGTATTTCCAAAACACAAATATCCCAGTAATCTTTTTTGTTAAACGCTTATATTGATTTTAAATCTTTCACTATGAACAGATTACTATTCTAATCGTCTTAATACCAAGATAAACCAATCTTAAAGTCTCAGCCAAATTTGATTGGCGTAATTGACAGAACAGAAATCAGTAACCCACCTGGTCTAGATTGTACCATCGTTGATACGGTTACACACAAAATAAAACACCTAAATTTAACCTTCAGAAAACTTACTTCTTGCTTATTTCACAATATAATTTCCAATATTGACTACCAAGACTTAATCGGCTCAACTTTCGACATTGTTCGAGACTATATATTGCTCAGCCATGATTAATGGGCAAGGGAAGACAACTCTTGTTTGGAGATTGATTTTGATTGGCTAATTTTAACGCATGAGAAGACACACTCTCTGAATAATGATTGTGATTGGCTGAACTATAATTTATTCAATATTATAGTATACGAGGTTATCTAGAATGTTAGTCTAGTTCACAAGTTGATATGAGTGGGGTTTACTTTGATTTTTATATGCTTTCTGCCTCTCCAATCAACTACCATCAAAGCAAATTCTTTTTCACAAGTTTTTTCTTTACTATGAGAGCATCTTCTGGTGGTTCTAGTTTAGGCATGTCACGGTCAGAAAAAATAAATGATGTCGTGTACGAACCAGCGTATCATCTTAAAGCAATTAAAAGAATTACAATAACTAGTCAATACATACCATATTCTAAATCTAAAAGACATGTTTGACAAATATGTTTCTCTTGACTACATGTTTGACACACTTTGGTTTTTGTTAATCCTATCCTGGCCCCCGAACACCATCTAAATACTGTAAATGGTCTGTTACAGGTCTTACATTCCTTCCCATGTTTCTCCTTCATCTAGAACAAAAATAGTTTACTACTAATATAAACTAAGTACGGAAGATTCGAACCACAATATAACAGTTTGGCAAGACATTTCTTCTATATAAACGGCACATTTGCAGAAATTGAAAATTGAAAGACAATTGTTATATTTGAATGGGTCTTTCTGTGGGTCCTTTAAATCCATCATAGACCCTTTAAAACATTACAATAAGTAAACTACAACAAGAACACTTACCATACGAAGAAAAGGATTGTCTCCCAGACATGTTTGACAAACTAACGGAAACTCCTGAAAGATAAAAGAAAAATATTATCATTTCAAACTTTTTTGGCATTTCTGAATCTCATTTAATTGTGGGGTTATTATTTCTAATTAGTTCATTGTTCCAGGGTTTCAGAAATATTCAAACCTCCGAAAAATATTTAGAAATTATATCTGTTTAAATATGGTGATATTCATATTCATGTATCAAATTGCACCGACAAGTTGACTCTAAATTTAATAGTCTGGTTAATATCATGAAATTTTGTATACGCAATGACTTCATTCTTATACGTGATTTCAAACATTGTTTTTGGTAAAAGCCTTTTGATTGGTTTAAATTTTCAATGATTTGAGACAAGTCTTTTGATTGACTGAAATGTTCAATAACAATTTGGCTTCTATAAAATGACGTCCGTCTTTCTCAAACAAAAAAGAATATTTCAACTTGAATTGCAGACAACACTAAGTGGTTTATGTAAAAAAGGCTGGTATTATGGAGCTAACCTCATAACATACAAGACATCAGTCGTTTTTTTTTAGAGAAGAACCCTCAAGGGAGACGAACATTGCGTGATTTCAAGTTATAACCAGTGATGGTTTCCTGTCCCTCAAATTCACTAAATGAGAGACAGGATGTTCCGGTCTAGTATATCAAATGGAATAAGCACGAAGTATATCAATAAATGAGTCAATATTTCATAATAAAAAGCGGTATCAGGTGTCTAGAAGAGTAAGACCGAGCAGTGCGACACATAATTTTCTGTGTATGTAGGACTACAGTTTAATAGTTTTGGTTTTGGACAAGAAAATAGTCAGAAAATTCGGAATATTTTTACATTCTTTGAAAAAATCGACGTCCTTGCATGAACCATCGAGCTAAAATTAATGCCCTTTTGATTTTGAGACAAAGGACATCCTAAAATCATCCTCAAAAATATTTTTGACCATCCCCAAATATTTATGTCCTTATTTGGAGTGTCCACATATATGTGGACGTCGCGACTCGGTTTCAATGAACCTTTTAGCTTCAGTTATGAAAATTCATTGATTTTCTCAGTCTATTTTACAATTTTGATTAAACATGTTTTGGTGATGAGACAACACACAATATTTCAGTTAAAAATGAATTTTTTTCAACAAAAAATTGTACTTTTAAAAAAATAATGAAATTCATACTTAATATATGTTACCAAATCAAATTTTGACATAAAATATTGTCTCAAACTGCATAAATCTGTATAGCAAGATTCCTTAATATGTTATTTATTGAAATAAAATCAAGTTAGCTTGATATACACACTAAAATTTGTATGAAAAATAAAATTATCTTGTTTAGTTGACATTCGATTACATCTCAAGGGAGCTACCATTTTGGAAAAGTCATGTGACAATCACGTGACTAGCAGAATTTAATTTAATTGAAACTAAAAAACAATGAGATCAATGTTATTCGAATGCAGAAAAGGGACTATGAATATTAACAAAATCATATTTTTTCTGCAAAATTTTGATTGGCCACATGTGGACGCTGGGACTCAGTATGTTAGTATGAATTTCATTATTTTTGTGGACACTCCAAATAAGGACATAAATATTTGGGGATGGTCAAAAATATTTTTAAGGACGATTTTAAAAATTCAAGTATTTGTCAATATTCAGGTCCGAAACTGACTTTAGGGAGTTTTAAAATCTAATTTTGTTATTTATACTTCCTTGTATATATAGAATGTCTATAAATTTGTCAACGGGATTATCGTCGTAATCTGGAGCCTTATTCTCGAAAACTTAACTTACAACGATTTTAGTGTTCGGGTCATCTGATCATTATTGGATATACTTACCGATTCTTCCCAGTTTTGTCGATTATAAGTATTGGCACCTTTACTAGTAGACATTTTGATGGAAATTATCCTGAATAATCCGGATCAATTGCTTATGTTAAGCCTCTATCAAAAAGTCTCACCGAGTCTGCGCACAATCCATTACATTCAACTCAACTCATTTTGTTCGAAATTATGTAATGACTCGTCCATGATTGGCGACCATCTTTCCAGGTAAATGGACAAGAAAAGACAACTCTTTTGTATGATTTTAAAGATTACATAAGCAATCAAAAAATATTTCCCAACCGAAACTGTAAGCCTATTGTAAACTGCGTGTGAATAGGGTATTTTAAACATGACCAAAACATTAACATACATTTTATAGGCTTATTCTTTGTAGACTATACAAAACGAGTCGACACTTTTTGGAGAAAGAATTAATAAATTACTATTACATGATAA